>CM023101.1:5588620-6188620 GCA_013103745.1 Gardenia jasminoides
TTCACATATAATGGAACCGTTCTGTAGTTAGCAAAGCCACCTCACCCAATCAAGAAATCCTAGTGAATGAAGATGAAATAGCTCACACAAGACCCCAACTCAAGTTCAACAACTGATTCTCCTCTTCCTAGTCGGATCAGCTCCATCAAGCATAAAACTAGCAAATCCTCAAGCTTTGACTGGCAACAATGGGGTTTTGTGTTAGTGCTTTTAGAGAGCAAGAAGGGGAACAAGATGAAGAGGGGGCCAAGGTTTGAGGAAAATTGGGAAGAAAGGGAAGAGGGAAGAACCGGTTTTAAGTGAGAAGCAGAAAGGGATCGTGTTGACTTTGGGCCTTTGTGGAAAATGGAAGAAATGAGGGAAGTTAAAATTTTGATTAAAGCTAATTTGTCGCTGAGGTAATTACGACGAAGAGTTATTTATCCTGGTTTCTCTCATTTATATACGAGAAACCAGATCATAATATATTCTAACATTCAAACTTATGTCTACTAGCCGATCCTAGTCTGAAAAGAAATTTAAACATTCAAACATTCAAACTTTAAATTGAAAACATAGTTTAAAATGTATAAAAAATGCATTTTAAACTTTTCGTGCCATTACACTTGATAAACCACATTCAAATAATTCAAACTAATTTAATAAAGTAATTTTATGAAAATATGAAAATTTGAAATTTTATAAATTAAATCAATGGTTAAACAAGGTTTTCAAATAAAAGGAAGTAACGTATGGTATATTTACAATTAAAATGATCTAAATCAATTATTCGAGAAAATAAATAAACAATTAAATAAATAGTCTAATAAAATGAATTTTCGTCCTCATACCATCCGCTAGAACACCATAATTCTTGAATTTGGTTTGAATCTATTCTTTCAAAAATTGGAGGTATATATCGATTGAATAATCGGCTTCAACATTAGTATTAAGCACAACCACCTCTCTCGAGATTAGTACGATAAAATAACCGAAAGCATGTTCCGACGACGCACAGTGTCAACCTTGACCCGGAGTCCCATTTACCTTATTGACCACGCATCCGCAAATGCTGGTCACAGGCTCACGATCCGACTGTGAATAGGATCAAAACGCCATCCACCGGTTTGATCTCCACCAAATTCTCGCATACATGTAAGTAACACATGGTTCTATCACAAGGCATGCATCAAAATTTATGGAGCCCACATTGGATTGCTGGTTCGTTACCATACCTATTTCCCGATCTCACGGTCGGGTTGGCATTTTCATGCGCTTCAACCATACCGTATTAGTACCATACCATTATTCGAAGTCAAATATTTCATCTACAATACCCATTTAGTGGAATTGTCTCTTCCGCCTCGAAATAGTTCTGATCTCCTCTCCAAAGATACCGTTGAATTCACCACGGTAAGGTTGAAGAATAGCTTTCCACCTCGCGTTCGACTGATCGGATGGTGTTCTGAAGGAAGGTATCTCTTGTGATCGACTTCCCATTTTCTTACACAGCAACAACAACTACAAGCGGTTCTCCTTGCACCAAATTCTCTTTCATTTATCACCACGCATAACTTTTCAATTGATCATCTCTTCAACATATCAATCACCAGCTTTCGTTACAAGTGTGAATGTGCCTTACCACCTCTCCAAGCATTCAGCGGGGCACTAATGCCCTATTCATTCTCAATTCAAATTTTGAATTACGACTTCACACGTGGCCCTGTGAGCAGGTGCCATTGCATTATGCCACATGTACAGAATTACTACCCACATGCGGCTTTAGGATCGCGTGTAGCAAAAGGAGCCGCCGCTGCTACCATTAATCACCGGGAGTTAATCTTAACCGTTCAAATCTTTTGGGTCACTTTTTGAGATTCAATCTCGGCCAGCGATCCATGTGATTTTCCCGAATGTTTTAGTAATATTATATAAGACATTGAGAGAATATGGGTTCACTATTCTAAGGAACCCAATATACCCAATAATAGCGATAGTTTTTGAGGAACCCGATGATGTTATCAGGTATCTACGGTTCCTAGGGACACCACTTTTATATAATACGATGATATCGTCCTCACTCCTGCCACAAGCAATCAAGGAATCACCTTCTTTATCTCATTGAGTGCTAAAGCACGGAGTTTAATGGAAATCGCTGACCATTCAATCGCGGCTACTACAAGTCCAAGATTTACGAAGCACAAACGCGGCGTAATCGCGGGTCATCAAGATCTCCCCGATATTCATCCACTCTCACGAGAGTGCGAAGCTCTCTTTCCTCATCGATCAGCGAGATCCAATATGCTCCCTTAGATTCGATCAATAGTGACAAAGTTTGTGTGCTCATACGACATGCTGACCAGGCAAATGACCGATTCACAATGTGGAGTATATCTTTCCGGTGACCCGTCCAATTATCTTTCACTATTACGGCATCTCTTATTCGTTTTAGCGGCAATAAGTGCTGCGTGGGTAGCAGTACGTTGGAAGACTCAACATCAATGCAAGGGTAAACTTGAAGATCAAGGCCTATATGAAGTTCTCTCATCCAAGATGCTAGATGCGCGCTTTCATCCAGGGCCAGGATAATGTCGGATCAGGTTCTAAACAGATATAGACCTGTGGTGCTGCAACTATGCACCCAAACAGCCCGCACTTTGTCGATCTGCTTCTGGACTGGTCCGGTCCACACTGGCCCAATTGCTTGTTAGGCTTGGCATGTCATTGTCGTAAGCCCAGTCATCTGTTCATCGTGATTCCGAATTTTGACAATTACAAAACAATTGAAGAAATTGATCTAACATTTTCATTGAGATCATTGCCGCCAGATCATCAAGGGGAATCTTGTTGAAGAATCTATTGGCCGGACGGGCGATACCTGTATCGGACGTCCGATAAACTCAAACTTTCCTATCGGACGCTCAACCGATATCGGACGTCCGTTAGACAGGGGATCTATCAGACACTTCTTTCGGACGCACAACAACTATATCGGACGTCCGAAGATATCCAAGAAATTTTTTGACCTCTCTGACCGCTTTCGGACGTAAGCCATCGGATGCAAAAATATGTATCGGCTGTCCGATCATTTTCATGAAGATTTTCTGAACTTACTAATCGCTGTCGGACGCAAAGCCTATCGGACACAGAATCATCCATCGGCCGTCCGATAAAGAACGCAACAGCCTATCGGACGCTAGCTCGGACGCACAACAGAGTGTTGGACGTCCGATAGCTCCAACGGCTAGTTGACCTTTCAATTTCTTCTATCCGTTGACCTCAATTCTAAGGCACTTTTTGGTCTCCTATAAATACAAGCCTTGTCTGAAAATCAAAGAAATAACTATACACTTGAATAACAAGTTCTTAAGAGTGATTTTAGCTAGAAAATACTCTTTTTGAATAAGAATTGTTAGTCTTGAAGTGTGAGTACATTGACAAGCTTTTCAATTGTGAGTGAGTTGATCCTTTGTGTAGCTTTGTGAGGGTTTTCTGTAAAGAGTGTAAAACTTCCTAACTTAACTAAGTGGAGCTTGGAGTAAGGAGGAAGTGATCCTTCTATTGTACACAAGGTTGATCGAATCTTATCAAATTGAAGAAGATTTATTTGAGGAATTTTCTTCAAGTTCAAGTGGAGCTTTGAAGAAGTTTGGTTTGCTTTCCAAATCCGTTTCTTTTCAATCTTCTTTTCAAACTCTTTGATTGAAATATCATCTATACATCTCTGTCTTGATTGTCTATTTGCTTAACATATTATTTGTGTGAGAAGTTGTGATTAAAATTTGAAAAAGGGGCATTATTTGATTAGTTCTTAATCAACCTAATTCACCCCCCCTCTTAGGTTGTTTTTGGGCCTAACAATTGGTATCAGAGTTTGGTCTCTAGGATCAAGTTTAACCGCTTAGAGTAAAGATGACAACCAACAATGCCATATTTTTTGAAGGTCAATCAATCACTAGACCACCAATATTTAATGGATCAAATTATGTGAGTTGGAAAGAATGTATAATTATTTTCTTGCAATCTATTGACATTGATCTATGGTTTATTGTTAGTGAAGGTCCTTACACTGCTATTATTGATGATCCTATCACTTATGTTCCTAGATTAAAAACAAGAGATGAGTTGAATCGTGAGGATAGGGCTAATCTCACATCTAATGCAAAAGCCATGAATGTTCTATATGGTGCACTAGATTCAAATGAATCCATTAGAGTGAAAGGGTGTAAATCTGCCAAAGAAATTTGGGATAAACTAAGGGAGATTCATGAAGGTAGTGAGGATGTGAGAGAACAAAAGAAATCCATTCTAGTCACTAGATATGAATCATTCAAAATGGAACCTCATGAAAACATTGATAAGATGTATTGTCGATTCAATGATCTTATTAAGAATTTAGAGGTATTGGAAAAGGAATACACTCTTGGTGAAAAGAATAGAAAAATTTTGAATGCTCTACCTAAAGAGTAGGAAAACAAAGTGACTGCCATTGAGGAAGTCAAAGATTTGAATTCCATGTCTATTGCGTCTCTCATTAATTCTCTAACGTCTTATGAATTGAAGCTTAAAAGCAAGGTACAAGATGAAGAGGAAGTAAGAGCAAAAAGAAGTATTGCTCTAAAAGTTGCTCAAGATGAGGATGACTTGGCTTCACAAGATGAAGAAGATGGTGACTATGATAATAGTGACCTTGCACTCATCACAAAAAGCTTCAAAAGGATACTCAACAAGAGAAGATTCAGAAAAGAAGGACCAACCAATCAAAACAACAATCAATTCAATACAAAATACAAAGCAAGATATGATGCAAACAAGAAGCAAGGAGACAAATGTTTCGAGTGTGGGCAGCCCGGTCATTATGCGATGGATTGTCCAACAAAGAAGAAGAAAGAAATAAAGAATGAAAGAAAACCAAAGTTCAACAATTTCCAAATCACTTGGAACGATTGCAACTCGAAAGGTGAAATTGAAGAAGAAGAAGAATCGGCTCAAATTGCCTTTATGGCAATTGGTGACAATAAGGCAACTTCTCATTCTCAATGTGAAAGTGACGATGATGATGATGATGATCTAGAGTCATTTGTTGCAAAATTGCATGAAAGCGTAAAAGAGTCTTATGCTAGAAACAAAGAACTAAAACAGAAAATTACTTTTCTTTTGCAAGATAATGCAAACTTGTTCCAAGATAACAAAAAATTAAAA
Source organism: Gardenia jasminoides (assembly GCA_013103745.1). NCBI lineage: Eukaryota > Viridiplantae > Streptophyta > Magnoliopsida > Gentianales > Rubiaceae > Gardenia > Gardenia jasminoides. Next base: position 5,593,802 of record CM023101.1, read on the forward strand.
TATGATAATGATTGCCTAGTAAGAGCTGAAATGGAATTGCAACATGAACTTGATAAAAAAACAAGTCTTTATGGAATGCTTAAGGAAAGACAAAATGACTTGAAAAGAAGAATAGATAATCTAGACATGATCCTACAAAACAAGAAATAAAATGTCTCTACAAGAAATATGTTTAAGTCTCGCTTTAATCCCTATGAAAGGAAGCTCACCTTTAGTGCAAATGAATTTACAATTTATAGAAAAAATAGAGTTAGATTCATTAAACCAATTCATGCAAATGACCCCACTTTTATGTGTGATTTTTGTTGTCAAGTAGGATATTTAAAACATGATTGCTATGTAAGAAGAAATATGAGAAAAGGAATGAAATGCATGTGGTTAGTTAAATATGATTCTAACCATCAAGGACCCAAAAATTAAAATGGGTACCAAACTTTCTATCTCTTGTATAGGTGAAAATTGAAAAAGTTATGAAAGAATCAAAGTGGTTCATTGATAGTGGATGCTCAAAGCACATGACCGGTGATCCATCACAATTCATCAAACTCAAATCAAAGTCAAGTGGAAAAGTAACTTTTGGTGATGATATGAAAGCCAAAACAATTGGAGTATGTGATGTTGGTAAGAATGGTGAAACATTTGTGCATAATGTTCTTTTAGTAGATAATTTGGGATATAATTTGCTTAGTGTTAGTTAATTATGTGATAAAGACTTGTTTGTTTTATTCAAAAAATATGCATGTTTGGTTCTTAACTCAAAATTCAATATCATTTTCAAAGGAAAAAGGTTCAATGATATCTATGTTGTAGTTCTTGAGAAAATTGACTCTTCAAATTTTAAATACCTTAAGATTTCAAATGAAGACCCTTGGTTGTGGCATAGAAGACTTTGTCATTTTAACATGGATGTGATAAATGAAATTTCTAAAAAGGAACTTGTTAGAGGTTTACCTAAAGCAAAGTTTGAAAAGGATAAGATTTGTGACGCATGTCAATTTGGCAAACAAACCAAAACATCGTTCAAACCTAAAAGAAATGTTTCAACATCTAAACCATTGGAACTCTTATATCTTGATTTATTTGGTCCTACACCTATTGCTAGCCTAGGAGATAAGAGATATTGTTTTGTGATTGTTGATGACTATTCTAGATATACATGGTCTGTTTTTCTTACTCATAAAGATGACGCTTTCAAAAGTTTTGTTTCCCTATTTGTAAAAGTGCAAAACTTAATTGGTTTGCATATTATCAAATTTAGAAGTGATAATGGTTTGGAATTTAAATTTTGTGGCTTTCCAGAATTTTGTGATCACAATGAAATATCTCATGAATTTTCTATTGTAAAAACCCTTCAACAAAATGGTGTTGTTGAAAGAAAAAATAGAATATTCGTTGAAGCCGCAAGAACCATGTTAAGTGAAAATGATTTACCAAAATATTTTTGGGTGGAGGCCTTGAATACGGCTTGTTATGTAATGAATAGAGTTTTGTTAAGACCTATTTTAAACAAAACCTCTTATGAATTGATGTTTGATAAAAAGTCTATTGTTGGTTATTTTAGAGTTTTTGGATGCAAATGTTTTATTTTAAATGTTAAGGAACATCTTGAAAAATTTGATAAGAAAACCGATGAAGGAATTTTCTTGGGATATTGTGAAAATAAAAGAGGATATAGAGTTTGCAATAGAAGAACTCTTGTAATTGAGGAAGCAATTCACATTACATTTGATGAATCTATTGGTAATTCTTCAAATAGTACTTGCGTAGATGATGATGTAGGTATTCAAAAAAATCTTGAAAAGCTTACACTTCAAGAAGGAAACAATGGTGAAATAGAAGAAAATTCAAAGGAAGGTGATTCTCAAGAAAACCGAATGCTAGATGAAGAAAACAAAGATGACGATGCACCAAAGGATCTTCCCAAAACTTGGAAGTTCATTCAAAATCATCCTATGGATTTGATCATTGGTGATCCATTCGAAAGGATAAGAACTCACTCTTAATCAAAACCATTATTTGATAATATTGCATTTGTTTCTCAAATTGAGCCTAAAAACATTAATGATGCCTTGAAAGATGATTATTGGATAGTAGCCATGCAAGAGGAATTAAATCAATTTGAAAGAAATAATATTTGGACTTTAGTTGAAAGACCTCAAAACTATCCAATTATTGGCACTAAATGGGTGTTTAGAAATAAATTAAATGACAAGGTGAAATTGTAAGAAATAAGACTAGATTAGTAGCTAAAGGATATGCTCAAGAAGAAGGTATTGATTATGATGAAACGTTTGCTCCCGTTGCTAGATTAGAATCTATAAGAATGTTTCTTGCATTTGCTTGTTTCAAAGGGTTTAAATTGTATCAAATGGATGTTAAAAGTGCTTTTCTAAATGGTTTCATTGCTCAAGAAGTCTATGTGGATCAACCACCCGGTTTTGAAAATGAAAAATTTCCTAACCATGTATTTAAGCTTTCAAAAGCATTATATGGTCTAAAACAAGCCCCTAGGGCTTGGTATGAACGTTTAAATAGTTTCTTAATTGAAAATGGTTTTAAAAGAGGCATTGTAGACACTACTCTTTTTACAAAATAAAAATCAAATGATCTTCTTATTGTGCAAATTTATGTTGATGATATTATATTTGGTGCTACTAATGAGCATTTGTGCAAGGATTTTTCCACTATTATGCAAAATGAGTTTGAGATGAGCTTAATGGGAGAATTGAACTTCTTTCTCGGATTCCAAGTCCTTCAAACAAGTGAAGGAACCTTCATCAACCAAATTAAATACACCAAAGAACTTCTCAAAAGGTTCGACATGGAAGATTCAAAACAAGTGGGAACACCGATGTGTACATCCACCAAACTTGAGAAGGATGAAGAAGGTACTAATGTAGATGCGAAAAAGTATAGAGGTATGATCGGAAGCCTTCTTTATTTAACCGCAAGTAGACCGGATATTATGTTTGCTGTATGTTTATGTGCTCGTTTTCAATCTTGTCCAAAAGAATCTCATTTGAATGCCGTTAAAATAATTTTTCATTATTTAAAAAGAACTATGAATTTTGGTCTTTGATATTCTAAATGTCATGAATTTGACTTGTGTGGTTTTACGAATGTTGATTTTGGTGGTTGTAGGATTGATAGAAAAAGTACCAGTGGTTCTTGTCATTTTCTTGCAAATTGCTTAGTCTCTTGGTTTAGTAAGAAACAAAATGCCATTTCCTTATCAACAATCGAAGCGGAATATGTTACCGCTAGTGCACGTTGTGCTCAATTACTATGGATGAAACATACCTTGAATGATTATGGTTTGACATATGATAATATGCCTATATTTTGTGATAATACTAGTGCAATAAATCTGACAAAAAATCCCATTCAACATTCTAGGACAAAACACATAGATATTAAGTATCATTTTATTCGTGATCTTGTTCAAAAAGTGAAATCTGTGTAAATTATGTTTGTTCAAATGACCAAATTGTTGACATTTTCACAAAAGCACTGCCCTTAGAACACTTTGTATATCTTCGTTCGAAATTGGGCATCTTAGAAAAGGAACCTTAAGCTTTTTTGGTTGAAACTTATAGGACGTCCGACCCTGATGAACGGACGTCCGATAGTGTTCTTGGTCTTTTTCTAGAAAAAGCTATCGGACAGATATATCGGACGCTTCACGACGTTCGGACGTCCGACACACGAATAGTCACACTGCATCAGGTCACTTCATTTCATTTCCATCAGTCAAACACATTTAATTCGGACGCACCTTCCCAACCACCTCAATTCAAAACTCCAAATTCCAAACCAAATTTTCACCATTTCTCAAAATTGAAGGTTCAGACTTCTTCACTTACTTATTGCAGTCGAACTTTCATCAATCTTCTTCCCTATAAAACATTCCTCTTTTCATCCCCAAATTTCATCCGAAACCCTAAACCTTCTTTTCACCTATTTCTGATCTGAAAAACCGATACATTATCACCGAATTTGCTAGTTCATCACTCTACATATCATATAGACAGTCTTTCATCACTTAAATCACACACTCAAGCAAGATGGTGCGCAATCGTGGAGCTCTATCATCTACCGGACGCAAGAGGATGCCAAGAGATGAGGATACTCCTCCTCCTAAAGCCAAAAAGACTTCATCAAGGACCAGACGTGGCTCTAGTTCTGCTCAAACAACCAGTTTACTCAAACCAATTCTCAGGTTATCACAGAACCCACTTCATTGCCTAAGTTCATTGATAGTGATGCTGAGTCTAGGTTTGCTCTGTTTTCTCAAAAAGGTTTCATCATTCAGAGGTCCATTGACCCCTCTGAATTTAGGAAAATCAATCTAGTGTCAGTTCTTAGGCTGTTTGAATTTCAGAAATGGTCTCACATCATTGTTATGCCTAACATCTATTATCCTGATATGATGTATCAGTTCTTTGCTAACCTTAGGAAGGGTAATTCTCGTGATGAACTGAAGTCTCGTGTCGATGGTGTTGATTTAGTATTTGACTCTGATGTGGTTAATGAAATCTTGAAAACTACCATTGAGTTTGGTTGCAAAAGTAAGATTGCAAATTTCTTTTCTTATGAGGAAAATCCGACTAGTTTAAACCATTTCAATGCTGAAAAATTAATGGCTTCTTTCAATCCCATTTTCAAACCCCTATGGATGCCAAGTTGGAAGATTTGAGTCCAAAAAATCTGATCACTTTTACAATTATTTCAAATCTGCTTGTTCCAACTGATGGTCACCATACGGATGCAAATAAAATGGAGTTGTATCTATTTTATTGTTTTGTTGAAAAAATTAGGATTGATTTCGGCTTTGTCATGTGCAAATTTCTGATGAAACTATACACTGATACAAGAAGGAAATTATCCTATGGCAAGTTTTTCACTCCCATTTTCGAACACTTTAAAGTTCCTATAAGTGGTGTTTGTCCTAAGGATTCAATCACTTCTATCTTTTCAAAATCATATTTTGAAAGAAAGAATTTGAAATTCTTTGACGGTGCTTGGTGCACCAAGGATGCTGCATCTGAGTCACGTTCTAAAAAAACACATGATACTCCTGTGTCTCCCAGTATCACCAGAACTTTTAGGTTCACTCAAGGTCCATCTATTCATCCTAGAAAGTCTATATCTAGAATTTTTCCTCAATCTGAAGTCATGGAACTGCTAAATGAGCTCAAGAGTCATGTTCTTCTCCTCGAACATGGTCTTATGTTAACCATGACATCCAACCAAAAATCTGATTTTCTTGACAAAGAAATCTATTTCCTCCTCCCTTGGATGAAAATCCTTCTCAAGTCAAAGAGCCATGAACTGATCCTACATTGGAGACCCAAGAGGTGACAGAATCACCAACCCCACAGTGATCCCTCATCATCCTAAAAGGAAAAGAACCGCTTGGTGTGGAAGGGAAGAGGAAGAGGAAGATGGTGAAGAGACCAAGAAGAGGATGATTCAACCTACCAGCTTATCAGAAGACGACCTGGAACAAGATCCACATTTACACTTTAGGCACTCTAAGATGCATCTACACTTCACATTAGAATGCTCAAATTTCTTTTTGTTCCCTTATGCTAATGTTGAAAGTGTATCAAACTATTTTACTGCTTTCTTTCAGTCTTTTGTAATTCCCTTTGGGAATCAGCACTTCAGTACTTTTATCAACTTTGTTTGCAGTTAATGATGATGAATTTGACTTCCTTTCATATATATGTATGTTGAGTTTGTGCTCTTACTGTATTTTGTGTGACCGTGATAAATTAGACTTGGCTTGTGATGATAAATGCCATTGAATGGCTGTGGAATGTGATGCTGTGATGATTGAACATTGTTATTATTGAATGGTGTTGAATGTTGTTGTTAAATGTTGGATTTGGATTGCTAATGTTGGTAACATTTTTGGATTTGGCAAATTGCTGCAAGCACATTTGGTATTGAAGATTTCACTGCTTGCTTAGCACATTTTGTGTTGAAAAGTTTCATATGTGATGACAAAAAGGGGGAGAAAACTGTGATTTGAACTCGTATTTTGATATATTGAATTTAATTGTTAAATAGTAGTGACTGAGTAATGGAGAGCTTGTTAATCAACCAAATTTAGATAGCATTCGAGTAAGGGGGAGTTTTTGAGCTTTTGAGCTTTCAAATTCAATATTTTACAAATCACATTCAATTGTTTTGTCATCATCAAAAAGGGGGAGAATGTTAATCGTGATCCCGAATTTTGACAATTACAAAACAATTGAAGAAATTGATCTAACATTTTCTATTGAGATCATTGACAGCACAGATCATCAAGGCAGGAATCTTGTTGAAGAATCTGTTGACTGTCGGACGGACGATACCATGTATCGGACGTCCAATAAAACTCGAAACTTTCCTATTGGACGCTTAACCTGACATATCGGACGTCCGTCAGACAGGGGATCTATCGGACACTTCTTTTGGACGCATAACAACCATATCAAACGTCCGAAGATATCTAAGAAATTTTTTGAGCTCTCTGACCGCTTTCGGATGTAAGCCATCGGACGCAAAAACATGTATCGGCTGTCCGATCATTTTCATGAAGATTTTCTGAGCTTACTGGTCGCTGTCGGACGCAAAGCCTATCGGACGCAGAATCATCCATCGCCCGTCCAATAAAGAACGCAACAGCCTATCGGACGCACAACAGAGTGTCGGACGTCCGATAGCTCAAACGGCTAGTTGACCTTTCAGCTTCTTCTATCCGTTGACCTCAATTCCAAGGCACTTTTTGGTCTCCTATAAATACAATCCTTGTCTGAAAATCAAAGAAATAACTGTACACTTGGATAACAAGTTCTTAAGAGTGATTTTAGCTAGAAAATACTCTTTTTGAGTAAGAATTGTTAGTCTTGAAGTGTGAGTACATTGACAAGCTTTTCAATTGTGAGTGAGTTGATCATTTGTATAGCTTTGTTAGGGTTTTCTGTAAAGAGCATAAAACTTCCTAACTTGACTAAGTGGTGCTTGGGGCAAGGGGAAAGTGATCCTTCTATTGTACACAAGGTTGATCGAATCTCATCAAATTGAAGAAGATTTATTTGAGGAATTTTCTTCAAGCTCAAGTGGAGCTTTGAAGAAGTTTGGTTTGCTTTCTAAATCCGTTTCTTTTCAATCTTCTTTTCGAACTCTTTGATTGAAATATCATCTATACATCTCGGTCTTGATTGTCTATTTACTTGACATATTATTTGTGTGAGAAGTTGTGATTAAAATTTGAAAAAGGGGCATTATTTGATTAGTTTTAATCAACCTAATTCACCCCCCTTCTTAGGTTGTTTTTGGGCCTAACATCATCTGTATCTGAAATTGAGTCAAGCCCAAGGTAGTATTATATACCAATTATCATATTCTGTCCATATTCCAGACTTATTTTGGTAAAAAATTGTAAAATCATTTCATTACCGATTTTATTAAATACTTTTTTGTCCAACGAATTAATTGAAGCTCTTAATTTTTTCAAAAACAATATGTGAAATGCCATCAACTTGATCTTCTATAGGTTTCTTTTAAGAAATTTATCTTTAATGTGTTTGATGTAACTTAATTTTGTGTTATACATTAAAAATTTATCTATCGAGTTGAAAAAAATTTTATTGTTATTTTCCAACACTTTGAAGTGTATAAAAATTGGTTTTCTGACTCCACTCAAGAAAACGCATCTCTACATTTTTTGGAAATTATAGAAGAACTTAAAAGTTGAAGGAATTTCCATATATATCTTGAAATAAACTCTAGGTAATTGTTGTAATGGCAGGAATTACAAATTTTTAACCATTTAGGGTCAATGTATATAGAAAAGAGAAACTGATACAAATTAGTAGGGGCAAATATGGTGCAACTTTACAGTTTTCTTGATTTTCCAAAATCAAAACTAGTTTTTGGAAATTCAGTGGGGTCAATTGACCCCATTTAATTTAATGTGAATCCGCCACTGTGTGTATACAACATATGTATATACGTATCTATATGTATGTATGTGTGTGTGTATATATATTCATTTTTATATATACATCAGTTGAATGAAGCCATTTTAGTTTTTGCATAGCATTATTGTCATGCAATCTTCAGAAGGATTTACATGACTTCACCTAAATGAATTGCAGTTACAGCTTTAATAAAGTCTTATCACGACCATTGTGGAAGGCACAAGTTGCTCCAATTCTGTGACAAAAGTTGTAGCTGGAAAAAGAATTGAAATGACTATACAACTAGCAGCTTACTATTCATCAATAGTATGGCGTCAGATATCCATCAACCTGGTGTTGTCAATTTTTTATTCGAATCATTTCCATTCTTTCTATAAATTGGTACTTCATAATGCAGAATGAGCACCGAGACTCTCCTTCACTTATCACATTATTTTGCATAACATTCCACAAAAAATATTTTACCATAAATATGGACAACTATAATCCATATTCCAGTAGGAATGACTTCTATAATCCAGGGGCTGGCGACTCGTCATCTGATGAAGATGATATAATATTTGGTCTTGGTACTTCTTGCTGCTAGGTCTGGATGTGAAATTGTACGAGGGTCCTATTGCAAGGGTTCCCTGTAGAATTTCAGCGTTAAGTGGCCAGGAATGGGTAGTTGAATTACTGTCTGGTCACACGTGTCAAATAATGAAGGCTTGTAGGTTAAATGTCAATTCATTCATGCGCTTGTGCTTCATTTTATCGGAGTGTGGTTTTGCCCCACAAAGCCCAAACAAGCACGTCACTATTCAGAAAGTATTGGCAATGATCCTTGTAATATTTAGTCATAATCATCGGATGCGGATGATAGTCGACCGGTTCAATCACTCCATCGAAACTGTGCATAGGAATATTCATGAAATGCTAAGTGAACTATGCACTTTTGCCCAATTCATTATCAGATCAAGGAGTCAGGATGAAATTCATCCAAAAATTCTCAATGACCACCATTTCTTTCAGTGGTTTCAGGTGAGCACACGTGTATGCTATGTTGTGGTTTTACTGCAAGCAAATTCGTTAACTGGTTGCCTTTCATTGTAGGATGCTGTGGCAGTTATCGATGGGACTCATATACTTGCATCTGCACTTGAGGGAGAGCAAGTGGCATTCACATACAGACATGGCCAGTAAACTCAAAATGTTCTTAGTATATGTGATCACGATATGCATTTCATGTATACGTATGTAGGGTGGGAAGGAAGTACGCATGATGCTCAGGTTCTAGATGGGGTATTAATGGGGCCCAACCATTTTCCAATGCCACCTCTAGATTTGTGAACCTCATTACCATTCTTTATGTAAAGATGAATCTAATTCAAGTTCAAAATTAAAAATTCATTTACAAAGTTTTTATATTCGAATGAAATGTATCCTATCAATTTCAAATTCTCAAAAAAGTATTATTTATTTGATTCTACCTACAAATATCTCTTGATTTCTTGCCTCCCTATAGGGGGCCGCCAGGCAAATATAAGCTGTCAATGACAGGAGGATTTTGATTGGTTAAAGAACTTTTTAACTTTAGATATTCACAATTTCATAACATTATTGAAAGATGTTTTGGAGTTTTGAAAAGACGGTTTGCAATTTTAAGGGGTGCGGTGGCAAACTACATGATGACCACACAGGTTAATACAATAATTGCATGTTATGCTGTTTACAATTTTATACGAGATGAGCATGCATTTTGCTAAACCCGAAGAGGCAGATCTAGATGTCTATGGAGCAATTCCACCATATCCAGAAATACAACTGTTGCATGCAGATGCACAAGCAATTGGACAATGGCGGACAATGCGTGATGCAATGGCGGAAGATATGTTTGCTAACTGTCAGACTCGTAGACACCATTGAAAGAGACTTTCCAAATGATAGTTGTTGCCATCGTTCTACGTCTTGAAAGAATATTACAATTTGAATAAAAAAATTGCTCGAACTCCAACTTAGAAAGCTAGAAATTCAGTCGGTATTGGTGCAGGCCTAGAGTGTGCGTATTTTTAATTCTATTGTCCTTCAGAAATAAGTTTCGATGTTGTTCCCTGTTGTTTGAATAAGGAAATGTTGTAGCTGTCTTGAAGCCCATGCGCGTGAGATCTCTGGTTATGTATTTTATCCAATTAACCTTTGTTGTCTCCATCACAATGGGACCACTTACTTTTATGTGTATTTTATATTTGTTCTTCATGATATAACTCACTAAGCTTATATCTCCAAGTTTTTCCCAACACGAAGCTTCAAAATAAGTCAACTTTTGATTTGGTCAAAAATTGTGTGCTGAAAACTTTTTGCAAGTTATAATTTTAAAAAAGCAGCTTCCAAACAAACCCAATGTGTGTTTGGATCATAGTTCTTAGAATCTCGATTCGGATTGGGATCAATCCAGATTCCGACTTTCAATTTCGATTCGATCTTGATATGATCCTACTATTTAAAAATATTATAATAAAAATTTTAATAATTTGACCATAAGTTTGTATAGAAAATTCAGAATTGAATGTTATTTGTTGTGTTAGAAATTATATTCAAAGGCCTTTAAACCTATATAATTATCTTATACTAATTCATTACCTATAAAAATGGGTGAATCTTTAAAAATTGGTATTTAATTATGTCATTAATAAATACTTAAAGATGTGTGTGTGTGTGTAATCAATTTTTTCAACTATCTTGTCCAGTAATTGCTTCTAGATTCAAAATAAGAAATAACAATATTTTTAATTTAATCAAATTCATTTACAATATATCACATATAGTTCCATAATTTTTATTTAAATTTTAAATTACTCCAAATACTTTGGATAGTACAGGTTTAACCTTAATTAACAATACTACTATATTGATTGTACATGAGTTGCATTATTTATTGTTGTATATGTGAATTGCACACTTCAAAATTATTAGTAAGGCTATTTTTTACGTTTTTTGTAGAATCGATTGATCTTATGATATGATTCTGCAAAGTAAAGAATGATCCAATATAGAATCCTGATTTTGAAAACCTTGGTTTGGATAGAGATTCTTTGGTAAAACTATTTCGAAAAATATTGTAATTTCTTTTGTGATATAATGTATGTGACATAAAAAAACAGTTAAAAATTATTTTATAATGTAACGTACGTTAAATAAAAAATAGTTAAATTTTTTATAAATTGTAAGTCAAATAATATTTAAAAAATTTTATTTGCAAATTATGGTAACTATTGATGCGACTCTGTGTTATTCTAAGTAACAATAAACCATGACCTTATAAGCCATAAATACGAGCATGAGGATCCCTAAAATTAAGAAGGTGAGTTATGCTTTGGTTTGTTTGTTTGTGTCGTTTAGCCATCACTTAGTATAACATTTTTCTATATGTACTGCACTATTGGCACAAAGTACATTAAACATGAGACGCATACATATGAATTTAAAAGCATCAAAAACTACATATCTAAAAAATCAATAAATATAAAGAAAACATTGGAACTCTAAAAATATCTCCATCTAGAATGAACTAGTGCATTCCAATATATTTGTGTATGTGTTTCTAACTATATAATCTAATAAAACATTGAACCTAAAAATTTTATGATTTATCCATAAGAGGTTGGTTAATCTTGAATGCCAGTCATACCTATGGGGAGAATAGAATAATAAATTACCAATCTTCTATAAATTCAAATAAAACACATTTCACAACATTGGTGAAATTTTCTTGCTAAGCTAATTTGTATCTTTTCATGAAGTTCTTGTTCATGTTATCTAGTCAACATTCATCTTGATTCACCGTGATCTTCTCAATAAACCGTAGCAACCACAAAATTCCAAACTCCAATTATCAATCATTTTTGCTAGTTGACTTGTAGATAATTGTGGTTTCCAATTTTAGATAAGCTTTGCTTCTAAACATATCTTTGCTTTTAATTTAATTTCTTTGCTATTTCCTCAAACAAACTATTTTTAGTGAATTTAAAGGGAAATATAAGGTTTTTTTTATTACTTTCCTTGAATGGGTGAGTCTCAATGGAAAAAATTTAAGTCTTGTGTAGCTCAACCACATATGACCTGATTGACTGTTAAAAAATTGTTAAAGTTATTAGCAAAAGTTAAAAGACTAATATGATTATAGAGAAAACATTGAAGACAGCATACATCTTGGTCACCTATAATCTATAATTTTACCGACCGTAAAAGAGGGAGAGGAATGGGTTGGGTAGTATAAGGGAAAGAAGTTTGAGTTAGAGGTTCTAGATTCGAAACCTCCCACTTACACTAAAAAAGTTTTAAAAGAAACTGACTATACTAGCTACGAAAATCCAAACTCCCAATTATATTACATCACAATTGCATTAGATTTACAAAGCGACAATTTATCAAGGCTAAATCTGGTAAAGAAACAATAATATAGAATAGAAAAAATTGAGTTTGATACTAATTCCAAGAATTGTTACTAAACACCTATTGCTAACTTCATATTCAAGTCGTTTATACTATACTATTTTGATTTCAAAATGCTAATAACAACATTGATTTTCTATGAGCACTTTAAAAAATATGTCAAGGTTATTTATTCAGTTTTAAAAAAATAGTGATGATTTATTTGAGATTCTAGAAAATCCAAGTAAACTTTTAGTAAATCATTAACTTCGGACCAAATTCTATGATGGAAAATTTGCTAAAGTTGACTTTTTATGTTGAATCTGATTTTCTTAAGTGCAACATCCTTTAAAATCAATTCTGAATAATGATGTAACTTCAATACTAGTTATAAAAAGAAGTTGTCTACAGCGCATTTTAAAAATTACAGTAGTGGTGTGTTAAAGTAACCTGCAATGGTGCAATGACGACACTTGTCAGGCATGGAGATTGAGGTTGAATAAAGTGTTGAAGGCAGTATTGTCCCCAGTTATAGTTTAAGGATTTTTCTACAATATGTTTAATAAATTGAAGAGATGTGTGAAAAGTTAAAAGGGACCACAAATAAATAAACAAGTGCCAAATTATTGAAAACAATTGCTCTGTTATATTTAATGAGAGCTTTTGGTTGAAATGTTAGAGAGGCCCAGTTGAAGTGGGTGATTCCCCCATATCTACAATATGGGATGCAAAATGAAAATATAATAATGTATGTGAAAGTGCGGTTAATAATAAAGTGTTATCATACCAAACCAATAAAAAGAGATGAACAGAAAAGTAAAAATCATAAAAAGAATAGTACCATCACAGATGTTGAAACATTTAGAGTTAAGACATTTGTTGTAACCAGTAATGCTACATCTTTTTTAATATTTCCATAAGAGCTTTCTAATATTATAATTTGTAAAAGATTCCATTAGTAGTATTAACTATTAACCTAAAACTATCTACCTCAACTTCCAATATAGAAAAAAACATAGTAGCAGCCTTTTATACAACCTATCGGGTGATTCATTCAATAAGAAAAGCTTCTAATTGCCTTTCAAGAAATTTAAACAAGAACCCGGTGCAAGAAGTACAATAAGCAAATCGAGATTGTGATTGTTTTGGAACCAATTCAAACAAAAACCCATATGAAAAGAATCAAAACCTACTTATTTTAAGTTTTTTTTCTTAATTTTTATTTAATTATGGCATCAATATAGTTTAGATACTAATGGTAGAAAAAAAATTAATTATCAGTAATCCACAATTCTAACATATATGTTTGTATAAGTTTATGCAATGGTTTTTGTGCTGCATGATTGGTGAAGATAATAGAGCACAATTTATAATTTATTTGATATTCTTTTATGTGTGCTTTGAGTTTAATCATTTTTGGAAATCAGCATGACTAAATATGTTCAAAACTGATTTTCTTTTGTCTTTTTTTTTTTAGTTATCTTGTATGTTAATTGTGAGGACCCAAAAATTTTATTTTTATCTGACCTATTTATTTAATTATTTATTTATTTTCTCTGAATAATTGACTTAAATTATTTTAATTACAATTGTACCATACATTACCTCATTTTATTTTAAAAACCATGTTTAACCATCAATTTGATTTTTCTGTCACTCAATTGTGAAAAACGAGAAAAGACACATTTTTCGAGGCAAATATTTGGACTAAGAGTGACGTAAGTTCGGAGAATAAGAATGATCATTAGTAGATTAAGAAAAGCAAATTGAGGGATTAGAAGTGAGTGCTTGGAATTAAACTCCAATTGGAGCATTTTGTCTACAAATTAAAGTTGACTTTTGGGGCACCATAAAACAAGGCTTTATGTCATTTCTTCCTTTCACATTTTCATTTTACCAAAACACAAAAATCTCTCTCTTCCTCATCTTGTTTCAGCCGACCTCTCCCCCTCCCTCTTCCCCTTTGATTTCATCTCCAAAAACTACCCCAAAACCTCACTAATCCACCAAGAACTTGAACCAATCTTGTCAACCTACCTTAGAGCTTGAACATCATCAAGGAGAGAGAGTGTGAACCGAGCTTTGGAGGAGGAAAAGAGGAGTTTTGGTGCAACTCTAGACCACAATCAACTTAGGGTTTCTACTTGAAAGGAAGAGGTAGTTTTCTCCAACTCAACCTAGCTCTCTTGATGTCCTTTTGTAGCTTTAAGTTTTGATTATTCAATGTTGTTGTTCTTGATGAATTGGATGGTCTTGTAGGCTCTATGAACTCCCACATTCCTTGATTATTGGACTACTATGATGTGTGTATGTGTGATGGAATGAATTTGTATTGAGTTCATAGAGTTGGAAAGTTAGGAAGAAAGGAGGAAAGAAAATCGAGGGAGGAAGAAGGTGCATGCTGTCGGTTTATTTTCGAATTTCTTAGCCCTGTTTTAGCTGCGAGTTTTTGTGAGTTTCTTGGCTGTTTTGAGAGCTGAAATGTTGGGCTATATATGTGTAAATTTCATTGCAAAAATCATTCCTTTTGGTGTGGTAAAAGAGCATGAAAAGAAAAGGCCAAAATTTGGAAAAATTTTCACTGTTTCTGCTGCCCTGCTTTGGTCACATTAATCACTATCTTCTCGTGCGATTTTTTGGCTAAATTTTGTTACAAATGTAGTTCACATACTTAGGTTTATGCCTGCAAAATTTGGTGATTTTTGAGTAAGAATTCATCATCCAAATGCATTAAAACTTGCCCTGCAAAACTAGAATTTCGGAAAATGAGGAATGACAAACCTGCTCTGTTTGGACAACTATATTTTCTTACTCGAGAGTCAGAATTGAGCACCATTGGTGGCGTTTGAAACTAGAGTTAGATATGAACTGTGTAAATTTTATGGGCTAATTCATTTTCTACAATTTTTAACGAATTTCCAAAGTATGCTGAAAAACCAGCCTGATTTGTCCTGTTTTCACTGAAGCAGTATTTTTGTACAAAAATCTGGGCTATTTCTGTTTAGAATCTCACTAAAGTGTCTTCTCAAGAGTTTTAATTCATTGAGTCTATTTTCTAACAGTATAAGATTAGTAATTTTTGGACTTATAGAACTCAAGTTATGATTTTTCAAAGAATGTCGCACAAAACTGAAAATTCTTCTAAGGAAGCGACGAAAGTTGAGAAATGCCTTGGAAACATTTTCTGGTTTTCAGGCGTAACCTTTTGAGTATTTGTACACCATTCCAAACTTAGAAAATGGATTTGTTTCCAATTACATAAGATTCCTCTTAATTTGGAATCGAAAAGCTTATTTGTTTGAAAATTTGACCTTGAATGCATATTAGGTAATTTTGGATTTTTGCATTTCTCAGGTGATCACATGGACACTGAGAAACTTGTTTGATCTCTTGAATTGCTCTCACTTGCTCTTGACTATTGGTGAGTGTCAAGTGCATGATTTGTTGAATTGCTTGAACCTGTTACATGCTTGACTTGAATATGTTATTAAACTTGTCGAGGCGGACGTGTACTTTATCTCGTCCGACGTCTCTTACTTGACTTGACATGCTTGCTTGTATTTGTTGTACTTGAAATGACTTGCCTGAACCGTACTTGTACTTGATTGGTGATTGAGCGTTGTCTCATCATCCTACTTGCTACTTAAACCTGTTGGGAACGCCCAAAACTCATTGGTAAACCTTTCACCTTGGGCCGGCAAGGGCTTGGCTGAGAGATTGGTATGCCATGAGTCTTTACATATTTTCGTCGGTTGAAGTGCGCTTGCCGACTACTTGCCTGGGTATACTCGAGTATTACCAAATTTTCTATTTTGACGAGCGGGCCCGATTGAGGGGTGAAACGGTGGACAGAGATGGATAACAAGTGGAGTTCTACATGGTAATTATGAAAGTTGACGGAGTGTCAACTACTAGAATGTGATCAACATTCGTGGAACTTGGCTCCTTTATTTAATGTGTAATTAATTTCCTTATTTGCTTTCTTGCCTAAAAGTTTTGGTTACTTATCTTGTTTAACAAAAGTGTATGTTTCTTGATCTTGCATGCTTGCATGTTTTCTTGGCCTTACTGAGCTTTGCTCACCCCATAAGTTTTGTTTTCCTTAACAGGTTTTGAAGCGGAATTCGCTAACCGCGGATCTTAGTTTCTTTCGTAGGATTTCCGCTCTTTTGTATAAGGTTGTTTTGATTTGAGTACTTGATGGTTTGTAGTACTTGGAGTTAGTACTAATAAAATTCGGATGAAATTATTGGGATTTGTAAATTTAGCTTTTGTATGTATTTTAGTACCTGGAATTTATTTTGGAAATGTAAGTTGAGTTTTAGTTCTTTTAAGTAGTTGGTTTGAAATGTGAAGTTAGTTATATTGAGATGGGTGGAATTGTTAATTAAGTTATTTGAGCGAGTGAGTCCCGTCGAGAGTTGTGCAGGCAGTCTGCTGAACCCTTTGGTTCGCCCTAAGGGGAGGTGGGGCTGTCACATTAATTGAGTCAAGTCTTGATTGCTTAAATATTCACATAAAAGTAATTCATGTTAATTTTAAAATAAAAAATTTAATAAAAAGACCAAAAGTCTATTAATAAATCATCATTATATTTGAGTACATGTGATAGTGAATTCAAGTATCTGTTGTTACCCAAAAAGAAAAAAATACTTATTATTCCAAAACATACAGAAATAAAAATAGGATAACTAGTTATAAAAATTTTAGAAATCTTGAAACTATAACTCTTGAGCACATATGCTCTACTTCACATAGGAACCAAGACCATAACTCATTTTTTATTTTTTATTTTTGTTGATGATATAAGATCAAAACTTCTTATTTTTGTGATTCTAATAGAATTCATATTGTTGATGTTGGCAATTGGTTTACAGTGACCATTGAAAACTGCAGACCATTATAAAAAATAAGATTATTTTCTGTCATTATTCCATATCGGCTTGGTATGTACTTCATGCGCATGCTATGTCTATTATTTAGTATTCAACTATGTTTTTGAACATATATATTTTGATAAATTTATATAATAATTTTTGTGTGTATATTTGGTGAAGATGTGAGTGTACTTTATATAGACTTCCTATGTGTTTAGATCCAAAGGAACAGTATTTATTCTCTTAAGTATTTTGAATAATCAATAATTTGGATCCTTTTTTTCATTTCAGATGAAAATAGAGCATGACAAGAGATTTGAAAAAAATAGTGTTGATATTTTCCAAACACCTAAAAGGTGACTTGCAATTCTACCCTAGGTTGGCATGGAATTTGATTCATATAATAATGAATATGACATCTGTAATATTTATGCAATGGATTTAGGTTTTCGGATAAGAGTTAGAATTTCATACAAGGGAAGAAATAGTGATGAAAAATAAAGTGCTGTATTTTGTTGCACACATGAAGGGTTTAAATAGAAAAAGAGTCAAGTCACAGTAGACTAGAAATGCAAATAGACTATCTAGCAATGTTGAAACTTAAGTTTAGATGATTTCAAAATGTGGAAGGTTATAGATGTTAAGGTTGATTATAATCATGAAACAACTCCATCTAGTGCATAATTTTACCGGTCAGATAACAATTTAGTACAATAACTAGAAGAAAGATTGAATTAAATTATGATGCAGGAATTCAAGTTAACAACACATTTCAATCTCTTGCAATACAAGTAAGAGGACATGAAAATCTTACATATGATGAATAAGATGTCAGAAATTATGTTGCAAAGTACAAAAGATTGAAACTGAAAGAGGGTGACGTACAGGTTTTACACAAATATTTCTGTAATATGCAAATGAAAAATTCTAATTTCTTTTACTTGTTTGACTTTGATGATGACTTGCATTTGAAGAATGTTTTCTAAGCAGATGTAAGGTCCAGAGTGGCATATGAGTATTTTGAAGATGCAATTACTTTTGATACAACATATTTGATAAATCTCTTGCCATTTCCTTTGTTTGTGGGAGTTAATTATCATGGTCAGTCAATTCTATTAGGTTGTAGTTTGCTTGCAAATGAGTCCACTAAATCTTTTATTTGGTTATTTATGCTAGGCTTACTTGTATGTTTGGTCATCATCCAGTTACCATTATACTGATCAATGTAAAGCAATAGTGTGAGGACCCAAAAATTCATTTTATTCGATCTAATTAATTAATTAATTAATTATTTTCTTTGAATAATTAATTTAGATAATTTTAATTGCAATTACACCATACGTTACTTTCTTTTATTTTAAAACCTTGTTTAACTATCAATTTAATTTATAAAATTACAAAATTCCACGTTTTCATAATATTACTTCATTAAATTACTTGGAATTATTTGAATGTCGTTTATCAATTGTAATGGCACGAAAAGTTTAAAATGCATTTTTGCACGTTTAAACTATGTTCTCAATTAAACTATTTGAATGCTTAAATTTCGCACTCGGGGCTAGGAGAGACTACTAGGCATAAGTTTCGAATGTTAGAATATGTATTCGGAATATATAAATGAGAGAAATCGGGATCGTAGTATCACATCGTGTAAATTTTGACGACACGACACGACAAAAAATGGCCTTACACCAAATCAAGCAACTTTCTTCCATTTCTTTTATTTCTCCCAATAAAGCCCCAAAAGTCAAATGAACTATTCATTTTCTTCTTCTTCCTCTCGCTCTTGACCGTAGCTCTCTCCATCTCTTCCCCCTCCATTCCATTTTCAAGAATCAACCACAAAACCTCCATCCTTGCAACCAAAACCACTTGAAGATCTTGCTAGCATTCTTTGGGAAATTCGGACTAGCTTGGAAGAGGAGGAAGAGCCGGTTATTGAGCTTTGAAATTGAGGGATTTTAGGAGCTAGGTCATCCACCATAAGCCAAGCTTCTTGTTGGAGTAGAGGTAAGGTTGCAACACCAAGAACTTTGCTCATTTGTTTCAATTCTTTAGCTAAGAAAGCTTATAGTTCTTTGTAGTAGATTTTATCGTTGATTGGTTGAATGTGGGCTCTATGAAATCCCACCACATGTGAACTTGGGGCTGTTGATAATGTATTGTGTGTGTGTGAGAGGTGTTTATGTGGTGAATTGTTGTTAAAAATGAAAGAGGGAAGAAGAGGAGGAAACCGAGAGGAAAGGAAATGCATGCTGCCCTATTTTTGGTTGCTTTGATCGCAGCCTTTCTGTGTGAGTTTTTAGCTGAAATTTGGTGAAAATGTAGCTTATATACTGAGGTTTATGCCTGTAAAATTTGGTATTTTTCTAGTACCATTTCATTGATCAAATAATGTCTCAAAATTGTTCTTCAAATCTGGAAAAAAAATGCAGTGACAGGACAGCTTTTGTCTCATGTTCAAATGACTATATTTTCTTATTCGGGTAACAAAATTGAGTTCCGTTTGTTTTGTTTGAAACTATAATACAAGTTATTTTAACAGTATAAATTTCAAGGGCTAGTTCAGTTTCTGTGAATTTTGACAAATTTTCAAATGTGATTGAAAATCAAGACTGTTATGTTTTGTTTTCACTGTGACAGCAGCTTAAAGCTGAAATTTGATTCGTTCTCGATTTGAATCTTATATAAGTGTCTTGATACGATCCATGGCTGCCCAAGACAACCCTTAGGCCTTCTTATTACAAGTGCATGACGGGGGTCCAAACCCTTAAGCCTTTTGGGCCGTGGAGAAGTGCAACAAGTGGGCCAGCCAAAGTAAAGTGCGGAAAGGAAGAGTCGCGGACCGATCCGCGACCCGTGCCTCGCGTATCATCATCAGAAGCGAAAGTTCTTAGATTCGCGGACCAATCCGCGAAACAAGCATCGCGGATCCAGCTCACGAATCTCAGTCGTTATATTTTGTAATTTTTGATTATTTTTTATATTTTTCGTAATTAAAATAGTCCAGCCCATAGTTCATCCCAGAGAGTCTTTGGTCGAACCCTGGGCTCAGTAATGAGTTGTTAGGTTAGTGGTAGGGAGTATTTAAACCATTTCTTATGTACGTTCATCATTTTATTTAGTATATACAGAAACCATTGAGAGCCTCTCTCTCTTGCTTCTTGAAGCATTTCTTGAGTATCTTAGATCGTTCTAGGATATTCGATCAGACTTATCAATCTAGGAACGCGCTAGGTTGTGGCGTCTCTACCATATCAAGGGATCGTTGACCGTGTGATCAACGGGTTCTTGATTCTTCCGTTGTGCTCGTCGAGTCCAAACGCAGATTTAACCTTCTAGATCTGTGGTAGTCTATACGGGTTTCTTCACAGGTTGGCGACGTTCGTATCAGCTGGCATCAGAGCTAGTTGAAGGTTTGCGTTATATCATCTTTGTTTTGTTTTTCTTTGTCCATTAAATTGCGTGTTGTTCTTGGTCGTTGTTGCCGCTTAAGGTTTTTATCGTTGAGCCGTTCTTCCTTTGTTGTCCAATCTATAGCCGTTTAGGATTTTTGGTTGAGTTGTGTTTGTTTAAAAAAAAAAAATTTCCGGAGTCACTGTTCATTGGTTACTGTTCACGCGTCGTAGGTTACTGTTTATCCGAAAATTTTTTTTTTGATTTTTGTGTGCTTGGTTCTTGTCAAGCCGTGTGTTTGTTGGGTTGATATAAACAAAAAAAAAATTACTGATTTCGTGTGCTTGATTCTTGTCAAGTCGTGGCTCTCTTATTTGTTGTGTTCGTTTTGATCCATGTCGTGTCGCTACTGCTTGGTGGGTTTGTTTAGATGCTGCCCGTGTTTTTCCCCTATCCTAGTTGGTAGGAAATTGAGTCGTGGTATTTCTTCCAAAATTATCTCCAAGACTCAATCCCTAACTTACCTCCTAAATTTTAGCCTTCCATAATCCCCAAGCCTAATCCACTACATTATCTCCTATATCCTAGCCTTTCCCTTATCTCCTACATTATCTTCCCTAACCCAATCACTTATCTAATTTATCTCCAATCACCCTACACCCTAGGGATACTTAGTAGCCGCCCTACTCCATGAACTCCTAACCCTAGCCGTGCATCTTCTCAACCCTATCATCCCTTCTTCTCTTTCTTATCGTTTCTCATTCTTCCTTTCTTTCTTTTATTGAGTCAACTTCCTTTTTTTTTTTTGGTATTGTTGAGGATTATCAAGCTCGTGTGTGCCAAGTTGATTAAGTTGATCGTTTATCTAAAGGAAATCTAATTTCTTCAAGATAAGCTTTCAAGAACTTGAGAGAGTAAAGTGAGATCATTATCAAGTTACGAATTGAGAGATACACGAGCGTTGAGAGTAAACACTTCAGGGAGTGAGCGAGGAAATATATACACTTGTTTCTTTACTAACTTTTTGCAGGACATATAATCATGTCTAGAGGGGTTGCTTGATGGACATGCTTTGGAGTTTCCATGATGCACCTTAGATGAATCTCTTTTAGTGAAGGATGAACTCTTATGAGGTGCTGGCTATAATCGCCTTTGGAACTCTTCATCCTCTCGCTTAAGTGTTTCATATAAGCTCAAAGCACGATACCGATCCATCTCCTCCTTAAGTGTAAGGAACTCATCCTGTGGAGTCTCGAAACTAGAGCATGTGGAACTAGAATTCATGGAAGTAGAATACTTTGAACCCCTCCTCTTGAGAGGCTTGTCTGATTGGCGAATTGAATCCGCCAAGAGGGTTGATTCCCTAATGGATGAAATTACGCCATTGCTGCAGGCATTCTTTGAGCATCATAATCGTACTCCAACTAGTGGTCCTAAGGATGATGTTCCTTCTAGTCCCGCATTGATTGAAGGAGTACCTATGAATGCTGAAAAGTGTGATTTACCAAGTGAAAGTTTTGTGAATGAGGTGACATCGGATGTTGCTGACTTGCCACAAGCGTGTACATCATCTTGTGAGGAAGTGGGCGATTTGAGCATCATTGTGAAAGATGAAAGGATTATTGAGCAATCTTATTGTCCTAACACTTGGAACTTTGCTTTGCTTAGTGTCTCATATTTTATGCAGATTGAGTAAGGGCAAGTGGTATTGGTTATGCACTGTTCTATTCCAAAATCACTTGTTCAGTTCGCAAGCCTTCATGAAATCTATCTCGTTGGGGTTCACTCTACTTGGAGTCGTTTTGTCCAAGCCATTGAGTTCAGATCTAACCATGTCCATGGAAAAGGTGTACAAGCTGACTTCCAAGTTGAAAATCCAGCCTTAGAGACTAGCATTGTATCCCTTGTTCCATACGCGACGTTTCAAAACGTTGATCTTTTAGGAGCTGACTCTCCTCGGGCTACCTTCATTGAACTTTATCAACTCAAAGCTGCCTGCACTCATGGAGAGCAACCTCGAGTTCAACCTAAATGGGACATACCAGGCTATTACCTCCAAAATGTTCATGAGTTCAAGCAACTTTATTCCTCCGAATTGCCTTTTATGCCAAAAATCATGTGGATCCTACGCTTATGCGAGAGACATGTCGTGTGGATTGTTTTTATGAAGGTAATTTCATTGGCCATATCCTCCAACTTCGATTGGGGACAAATTGCCTTTAAGAGGAGGGGAATGATACGATCCATGGCTGCCCAAGACAACCCTTAGGCCTCCTTATTACAAGTGCATGACGGGGGTCCAAGCCTTTAAGCCTTTTGGGCCATGGAGAAGTGCAACAAGTGGGCCAGCCAAAGTAAAGTGCGGAAAGGAAGAGTCGCGGACAGATCCGCGACCCGTGCCTCGCGGATTCGTGCCTCGCGTATCATCATCAGAAGCGAAAGTTCTTAGATCCGCGGACCAATCCGTGAACCAAGCATCGCGGATCCAGCTCGCAAATCTCAGTCGTAAAATTTTGTAATTTTTGATTATTTTTTATATTTTTCGTAATTAAAATAGTCCAACCTATGGTTCACCCTAGAGAGTCTTTGGTCGAATCCTGGGCTCAGTAATGAGTTGTTAGGTTAGTGGTAGGGAGTATTTAAACCATTTCTTATGTACGTTCATCATTTTATTCAGAATATACAAAAACCTTTTGAGAGTCTCTCTCTCTTGCTTCTTGAAGCATTTCTTGAGTATCTTAGGTTATTCTAGGATATTCAATCAGACTTATCAATCTAGGAACGCATTAGGTTGTGGCATCTCTACCATATCAAGGGATCGTTGACCGTGTGATCAACGAGTTCTTGATTCTTTCGCTGTGTTCGTCGAGTCCAAACGCAAATTCAACCTTCTAAATCCGTGTAGTCTGTACGGGTTTCATCACAGGTTGGCGACGTTCGTATCATGTCTTCTCGAGAGTTTTAGTTCATCGAGTCTATTTTCCAACGGTATAAGATTTGTAAATTTTGGGCTTATAGAACTCAAGTTATAATTTTTCAAAAAAAATACTGCTCAAAACCGAAACCTTTTCCAAGAAAGTTTGAAATCTGGATTTTGAGTGTTTAAGCCTACCGGTTGTTGTTGAGGTTATTTTGCCCTGTTTTAAAATCATTATTTCGTGATGATTCACTGCTAAGATGATGGTCTAGATGAGGGCTAGACTTTTTGCAAAATGAGCATTTTTGTTTCATAAAAACGTTTAACAAAAGCATGTGAAAATTGATGAACTAAAGATGAAATTTTACTGTGGTTACTGCTGATTTACCTTGCTATTTTTCAAGCCTTGTTTTGGACCTCTTTTCATGGAGTCCTTGGTTGTTTTGAAAGCTTAAATGTTACACCATGTGTCGGTAAAATGTTTTGCAAGTGTGAGTTTAATTGGTGTGTTAAAAAGTTCTTGAAAGTTGGGTTAAAGGCTAGAACTCTTCTTCTTGCACTTTGTCGGATGGTTGCCCTACTTTTGGAAACATTTCGATTCAAATTTTGCTATTATTTTTGCTTCCATTTGATAAGGGAATGCTGCTAGAGCTTTTGTGTCAATGCTTGAGTGATTTGGGGCTGTTTTAGTTAAGCAAAATGTTTGAAAATCAAAAGGAGGAAATCTGGCAGCTTAGAGTTGAGATTTTTTGTAAACTTTTGCCATCTAAAAAGTTATCTTCCCGTACGAGTTTTTGGCTCAAATTTGGTACACACATATTCCACCTAGTGAGGATTGAGTTTACAAAATTTTTTGATTTTTCAATGGCATTTTGATACCCAAATGTTGTTCCAAATAAAGCTTTTCAAATCTGGAAAATGTGGCCGTCAGTCTTGTCAATCTCTGTACTTCTGTCGGCTATAACTCTTTGCTCGGGAGTCTAAATTGAGAGCTGTCAATGGTTTTTGAAATTAGACTTCACAATCTTTCTAACGGTATAAGGCTTGTACACTAGTTCTTTTCCTATCAATACCAGAAAAATTGCAAAGAAGGCTGATCCACCAGCCTGATTTTCCTGTTTTATTGTTGTTGCTGGATTTCTAGTTCATTTTAACTCAATCTACTTCAGGAATCTTCGAGCGATGTCTTCTAGTGATTTTTAGTACGTTGAATCTAGTTTCCATAATTTTAATCCTTGTTCAATTCTGACGTATATTGCCTGAGTTATGGCCTGAGAAAGTAGCTTTAGTTGAGTGATTTTTGATGAATTTGGAGAGTTAGGTTAAATCTTGAGTTTTAACTGTTTGGATTGAAATTGATAGTTCCGTTTTGGCTCAGGTGACCCGAGAGGTTGTGGAAGTTGGCCCGACTACCGAAGTTTAACTTTTCTTGTTTTACTGGATTTCGGTGAGTGTCCAAGTGCATGTTATTAATGCTTATTTAATGTTAATGATTTGAAAAGCATGCATGCTTGATTTGGTGAGCGTGTACTTTATCGCGCTCACCCTTATTTGGATTGAATTGTTAAAGGCTTGTCCTTTTGCTTGTTCTTGAAATGCTTAAAAATCCAAACGGTTGTATGTACCACACTCAAGAGAGTGGGAGGTACCTCTCCTCCCCTTTTGGGTAAATCTTGGTGAAGTCGATTGGAGCGTTGTCTCATCGACCTCTTTTGCCAAGCGGTAGTATGTACCACACTCTAGTGAGTGGGAGGTGCCTCTTGTGACAGCCCCACCTCCCCCTAAGGCAAACCAAAGGGATCTGCAGACCGCCTGCCCAACTCTCGCCGGGACTCACTACATTCCACAATATCTTCGCAGAAACAAATACTCAAAATCCATTCTCGATAACATAACCTTGAAGGTACTTCATAACAACAATTACATATCTCTCAAAAGTAATTACATAAACTCGTGGATCAAAAGGTCGAGCATTTGAAGTTCAACTTAAGTACAATCGCCTCTCCCAAAAGTAAAGAGGATTACAGCTAGCTATACCAGACAAACAAACCTAAAACTCCCCAAAATGATCTAATGTTATCCTTGAGCCCTTTTTGCCTCGAATCCTGTTAAGGAAAACAAATACGTGGTATGAGCTTACGCCCAGTAAGTATTCCAAGAAACCAAGCAAAACATGAGCAATACCAAAATTAATCATGTTAACATGTAATCAAGAAGCACAGCTCCAAGTATAACCATAACCAAATTTAGGAATCAAGAGAATAAAGTTAGGTACATAGTGAGCGATAAACGATAACATTGTTTCAAATAAACAATTATTCATTCAAGTAAATCAAATAATAACTAATAAATGAGATCTCAAAGGATACAGGACTCATTGGGAGCCATTTTCCACCTTATAACTTCCAATAAACAATCCCCTACATTTTTCCACCTTATAACCTCCGAACTCCCACCTTATGACCTCCAAAATGATAAACAATCACCGAAATTTACTTTCACCTTATAACCTCCAAAACGATAAACAATCCCCAAAATTTAACATTAGATATTATACTCAAGGCTTTTCGGCGAAGAGTTTTGAGCTTTGCACTTATCATTGGTAAGTCATCACACAGGGCTGTCCAGCTGATCCGATCTCGCAATGGCAGGTCTAAGATAAGCTTTTGGCCTACCTGACCTCACGATGGCAGATCAAGGATAGGGTTCCAGCACAGAGTAAGCTCAGTTTAGCCGATGCGATAAAGTACACATCGGCCTACATTTATGTACATTTATCATTTAACTATGCATTGTGAGCAAGCAATTATTGAAAATTAATTGAATTAATGAATCAAGGAAATCACAATAACATGTCACTCATTGGTATGTCAATCAAAGAGGCTTTTAAGACAAATAATAGCATTTACTCAAATATCATGCATCGTCAAGGAAACATGCATTGGAACACTTACCAAGTTAGCAAAATAACCTCAGGCGTTCGCTCCCAAATCTCCTTTATTTCCTCCTTCCAAGTCTTATGCCAAGCAAGAGAAATCCACCCAAAAAGCTCCAATTTTCCAACCAAGCTTGATGATCAAGCAACAATCTAAGCTAGGGTTTCATTTGAACATGTTTTTCCTCACCTAAAATTGCTAGAATCAAGTTTAGGGTTTAGTGTTTTCTTGCTTATGGAGTTCGGCCAAGAGGAGAGAGAAGGGAGGGAGTTTTTTGGTTCAAATTTTTGAAAATGAGAGGTTAAATAGAAAGGCTTAATTCAAGACTTGTTGGATGGTTGACAAGTGGAAATGTCTTGGCCATGAATTGGGTTAAAATTCTATGCAATTAGCTTCTAATCCCTCAATTAGAATGTATCCTACTTAATGCCACATAAATTTTATGCAATTTGCTACATGAAATATGTAAAATGAAATTCCAAATTAATGTCATGCTATGTATGCAAAATAAAGTGCTTAAAGGAAAACAATGCACTTAATGCTTTCATGGTGCAATCAAGCCATTTTTTTTCATTTTCATTTTTTTTCTCTGGGTTCTCACACCTCTCATCTCGTCTTGGTTTATGGATAAATTCCATTTTGACGAGTGGGCCCGGTACAGGGGGTGTAAGTAGACGGGTGAGTGTAAAGTGGTGTCTACTGACAGTGAGATAGTAGTTGACGGAGTGTCAACATTCCAATTGAAAATTGTGACTTGAGAGTGGATCGAAGGTGGCTACGGAAATTACGAAATTTTGGAGAAGGCCAATTGTATCCTTTTACAGTGAACTCTTTACTTATTTGATGTGAATTCTGATCTTTTCATCCGTATTACCGTTCTAATGATTTTATTACTGATTTGTTCTACATGTGTGTGATTTCTTGGCCTCACTGAGCATTAGCTCACCCCAATATATTTGTTTTCCTTAACAAGTCTTGAAGTGGAGATCGTAGATCGAGGATATAGTTTCTTCTGAAGGGTTTCTACACTATTGTACAGAATTGATATTTACTGTGAAGTTGATGGTCTATTTTATTTGAAATTTATATAATTGTAATTTTGATAAAATTATTGAGGATTTACTCTTGTAAGTTAATTAGTATTTTTGTTAGACGTTAATTAGGGTTTTAGGAATGAATGCGTGTAATTATATTTTGGGTTTTATAGTGAGTCCTAACCAGAGTTGGGCAAACATCCCGTTGATACCCTTGGGTTCGCCTCTGGGAGAGGTGGAGGCGTCACAAATAGAAAATGCCATAGTTGAGATATTTTCTAAAACTCATCATCGACTTCGTTTGTGGCATATAATGTAAAAGGTTCCTCAGAAATTAAAAGGTTATAATAATTACCATGCATGTAAGCAAGCACTAAAAGCAGTTGTATATGATTCATTGAGAGCCAATGAATTTGAGATTGTTTGGAAAGAAGTGGTCAAATTTCATGATTTAGTTGGAGATACATAGATAGAAACACTGTATAAGAAAAGATTCAAATGGGTTCCAGCATTCCTATGGTACTTTTTTTACAGGTGTGTCAACTACACAGAAAAGTGAACATACTAATGTATTTTTTGATAACTAAGTACACTCTAGAACATTATTAAGTGAATGCTGGTAAGCATGTATTAGCTCTGAATGCTAAATCTCAGAAGCCAGCTAGAGCTGATTTTGATTTGATACAGTCTGAATCTGTGTTAAAAACAAAATGCCCCTATGAAAGGCAGCTATCCAAAATTTATACACACGGTATTTTTAAGAAATTTCAAATCGAAGTGGAAAATATGTTCTTGTGTTTTAATACTATGCAAGTGAAATCAGAGGGTTCAGTTTTAACTCTTATTGTCAAAGAATGAGTTCAAATAGAAGAAGATTTTACTAGCATCGTTGAGTATGAAGTTTTGTATAATGCACTAGAATTGGAAGTTTTGTATATTTGTAATTTGTTCAATTTTAAAGGTTATCTTTCTCAACATGCTTTGTCTGTTCTTCATTATAATGGCGTTGTTGAGATTCTAGTCAACACATTTTGCTGCATTGGAGGAAAGATTTTAAATGTGCATATGGTTCGTGTATAATATCATCTAATATTAACTCAAATGAGCCTGATAAGTGGTATGAGCGGTTGTATGTAAGTATAATACAGGTCGTTGAAGAAGGAATAATATCTAAACAACATTTTAGAATTGTCACAAAGGTACTAAAAGATGCATTGCAAAAAGTTAGTCTTGTCAATAATGAAGATATTGAGAAAGATACGGTGGTTGAACGACCAAGCAGGCCTTCCATGTCTAAAATACAAGATCCTATACAAGTAAAGCATCATAGACGACCTAAACAAAATTTTCTTACAACACGACTGAACAAAACTAGAAGAAGTACTCCAAGAAAGGTATATAAATTGAGAAATTTTACTTTTTTAAGAAATAAATTAACATAGTTTTTACACACGTAACTATATATTTGTTTGACTGTCATATGTAAATTAGAAATCAAATGTTCCACCTAAAAAATTAGGTACCTCAATAATTTCCTCTGCTTTGAAAAATTACTCAGATTCACCAAATTTGATGGTTAGTATGCTTGAGTTCTAGAATTTTATTTATGACTATTATTGTTTTTAGACTTAAATTTTTTTAAAATATAAATAGGATGCAATGCTACCAAATAAGGATAATCTAGCATTTTCTAGTTTTCAACATGTGGTCTCATCTTATCAATCATACATTCATCGATAAAAACTAATGCTCAAAGTTTTGTTTCATTACTAGTTAATTAGTTTATTTATCATCATATTCATTTATGGAAATTGACCTCAAATTTTTGTTTCTTTACTAATCAGTAAGAGTACAACATATTATTAATTTAATGGTCACTAGGGTTTGATTAGATTCATGCTAAATGGAAAATTTACATAAAATTTTTGGTTTTATTTATAGTGCAGGAGAGTTGCTTCCAATACAATCAACTCTGAATGACAAAGAAGATACTGAACCTTTTCCAGGTTTGAATATTATCTTTCTTTAGACCGATTTTAGGATGGTTTTATATATATATTTGACTCATTTGTTTTGATTTTAGCAATCATATTATACTTAATCATTTGTACCTCAAATATAAAGTAAATATAATTATTCTTTTGACAAGCAGGTTTGTAAAATGTACACATATCTTTGGAAGAGAATATCTAAGGAACTGCTTGAGAAGATGTATAAACTAGAATTTTTGTTCAGGATTATTAATGTTTTCAGTACAACGTTTGGAGTTAATTCTCAATGTATTCAAAGTCTAATAGGAAAAATTAGACCCTTTGTAAGATATGAAAAAAATTCAAAGTGTAATGCCATTTCGTGAATTGAAGTTTTAAACATTTCATTGCTTTCTTAAATCCAAAAGAATTTAAAACCTATGAGATCTTGAGATTTTTTTTTAAAATATCATTCTGTAATTGCCATTTACCACTTAGTTATCAGATGAAATGTCATTGTGCCACCCATCACCTAACTTTTGGAAAATAATCTCAATTATCAAATGAAATATTATTGTGTGACTCACTTAGTTATCAAACGAGATGTCATTGAGAGGAAAATAATCATTGATGATGTTTTAGAATTTATTAGAAAATAAAAACCTTCTAGAGATTTTGATGGTAAATAATTTTTTTTTACAATCTAAAATTTAAAAAATTACTAAAAGACTCAAATTTTATCAATGAATCATCAAGCCATTTCATAATTACAAAATTACAAAAAATATCAAATATTTAAGAAAACACAAAATTTAGAGATTATTTATTTATATTCTAATGTCATTTCATAATTTGAAGTTTTAAACATTTTGTTCCTTTCTCCGTTCAAAAAATCTATTTAAGACCAATAGAATTTGAGACTTTTCTTCAAATGTCTTTCTTTTGTTAGTTGCAAATTTTGACAAATTTCATTGTGCCACTTTATATCTAGTTTTTGCTTATCAAAAATGTCACTTTTAGTGCTTTTAAATATTTTGAGAATGCATTTACTTGTAATCTAGAATTTTAAGAAATTTGTTGCATAAATATTAAAATTTATGACAAAATTACATAAAAGCTTTTTATTTAACTCAAAAATTTGGTTATGGTAAAAAGTAATGCATTTTAATTTTAAATAACAAAATCCAATATAAAGTACTAAAGGTCTATTAATAAATCATCATCATATTTGAGCACATATGCAAAGCATATGGCAAATTGAAGTATATGTTATTGTCAAAAAGGAAAAAAATAAAAGAAAAATTAATAAAAATAAACATAAAATGACTAAGAGAGAAATAAATTAGTAGTTTAAGCCAACTTAATATCAATACTTGCTCTTTTAGCATTGTGATAAGGATAATCGGAGAGGATCTATTGTTTAAGACAATACGAATTCAGTGGTCGTTTTCACAAATATATTATATCACTCAAGATACAAGTTGTAGGTTGACTTACTAATGCAATGTGTGGCGATGTGATGGTCATTTTTGCCATCATAAAAATTAGGGATAAAAGCAGTTAAGCCCCCTAAACTTATAACTTAGTTGCAGCTTGCCCCTCTCAACTAAAACAATAAGCACTTTGCCCCCCTTTGATTAACTGCATCCAGACAAAATATGAGGTCCGTTAAACTAGTGAGTATAATGACCAATTTATCCTACAAATAATAGTAAATTGACAATTATATCTTTAATGGAGTGTGCAAAATAAAATTTTCTTCCTAATTTACCCTTGTTTAGGCGAGATCAAAACAACATAAGAAGTGGATGTCTAATGAATGTATGAACAAAAAAGACTAAGAAAATTCTAGAGAATCGTGATGGTAATCACGATGACTTGCAGCGAGTATTCATGAACCAAAGCGTCGCTATAGTTTTCTCAAGTTTTAGAACTGACCACCCAAGTTTTAGAATCTGATTATGAAACAAAAGGTAGGCACGTTCTCCTTTTTTTTTTTTTTAAGTCTTACTTAGATAAACTGGGATTTTTTTTCTTTTTCTTTTTTATATGTTGACTTTTTTTAAGTGTTATATGTTGACTTTATGCTTTAGGTTTATCAATTCACATTATAATTATGTATTTAATGATCTTCTTACTACCATTGTTGTGTGATTTTTGGTTGTGATTTCTGTAATTTTTTAGTTCTACATTGTGGAAGCTAATAAAATGAGTGAATGAATGGGAAAATAAGGATTTCAACTTTCAAATGAGAAAATCTAGTGCTTTCATCGACTTTTAAAAAGAGGAAAGATGAGGGCATTTGAGTTAAAAAATTTTAATGTCCATATCAAGGGCATAGTGAATGAGAAGTTCAATCACATATACAAGTCATTCAAATTAACCGTTATCATTAAGGATGGGATCACTCAAAGGGAGGCATAGTGCCTATTGTTTTATTTGGGGGTGGCAAATTGCAACTGAGATACAAGTTGAGGGCAATTTACTGCTTTTATCCCTAAAAATTGCACTCATATTAGATCCACCCAGTCATATATTCAAAAAGTTATGACAAAGGGCATAACTAAATCAAAAAAATTTATCCACAAGAATGAAAATAAAGTTAGTGAAAATGGTAGACTAATTTAGGAATTTGTTAGAAAAGATGTGATTGAGCTAGTTGATGATGGTAAAAAATAAAACAACATAAGTATTTAGTTGAAGACGTAGTGGAGCAAAAATTACAGGTTAGTAGTATTTAATAGTTGGGTACATTTATTATATGTTGTAATTGATTAAATAGAACTAGATTCAGAAGTTGTTACTAGTATTGAAGATGAAAAGTTATTGCATATTCAGCGATGATATGGTTATTATGGAGACCTCTGGGTGTAAAAGTAGTATTCATTCCAGGAGACAGGTGAACGTGTGTTAAGTGAATAGTATTTTGAATTAAATTAAAAAAAGATAGGGGAAAAAGGAAAATACTGGCATAGGGCAAATGCTGATTAGATCATTACTATTTAGATGATAAATTAAATAGAAAGTAAGAGTCAAAAACTGAATAGATTAAGTGAGAATGAAAATCTAACTACATAGACTTATTAGGGGTGGGCACGGGTCGGGTACCCGCCCCTAACGGAATTTGGCTGACCCGACCCTAACCTATCGGGTTAGCAAATTTCCGACCCTAACCCGACCCTCTTTTTTCGGGTACCTGGAAAAAAAGGGTCGGGTTAGGGTACCCGACCCTAACTTTCAATTTTTTTTAATTTATTTTTATTTATTTTATTTTTTTACCCTAACTTTCAATTTACTATTGATAAATGACCACATTTTATTAAAGATTTAACAGTCTAAAACCAATCCATTTCAAAAATCCAAGATCCAACACATTTCATCAAAGATTTAACAATTCAAAATCAACACATCAATATTCTATCACACATTTCATCCAACAATCAAACCAGTCTCTCAACTCTCAAGTATCCAATACAAATTAAAGTTACAATATTTAATAGACAAAATAAAGTTTCATTACATTTTTTAATACAATTTAAGCTGAAAAGTTTTGATTGTAGGTGCTTAATTACAGAGAAAAAGTCAAACAACCACACCAACCTAGTATATACTACCACTACTACTAGTCTATAAAAATGAATTGCTAATATGATAATTTAAAAAAAATAAAAATGTCCCTGAAACCAATAGCAATAACAAAATTATGAGCTAACCCCCAAGTAGAGAATAGTAGAGGATAAATTACCTTAAGCAACATTTTCTTGTTACACTTGATAGAAAAGTTGAATTACCTTAGGCAACATTTTCTTGGTACACTTGATAGAAAAGTTGAAAAAATAGGAGGATAATAGGTTGAACTTTTACTAGAATTTCAAACGGTGGTCATTGGTCGATATTTTGGAGAGAAAAATGTGGAGGTTTGGAGTTGGAGGCGGAGTGAAGATAAGAATCGAATGTACTACTACTGCTTGGGTGTTCAATTAGGGTTAAAACTTAAAACATATTAAATAATATATTGACCCCTAATTTTTTTAGTATTTATATAATATACCTACGGGTCGGGTCGGGTACCCGCGGATTTTTATTTTCCTGACCCGTACCCGTACCCGATATTTATGGGTACCCGACCCTAATATGATCCGATGAGAAAAATCGGATCGGGTACCCTAAATTTCGGATCAGATCGGGTCGGATCGGGCGGGTTTTCGGGTCGGCGGGTTTTTTTGCCCACCCCTAAGACTTATGCCAAGTTAACTAGATTTGGGATTGAGAAAAGTAATGGCAAAAAAGACGTGGATGGCAGAATAAGGTTTCAAAAATAGGCTTGTTATTGTGAAGGATATCGGGTTGAGAAGTGGTTCAACCTGAAAACTGGAACAGGGAAGGAAAATCAATCACAAGAAAATGATGTGGGGCCTACTTTCACGTAAAATATGATATACGATTACTAAAATATGCAATTATTACCTAAGTTATAGAGCACAATCACCTATTAATGTCAAAATCAAGTATTCAGTATATGAGATCTCATTATTGATGTTGACTATGCCCGAGCTAAAAGTTTGTAGTTTGTTAAAATTAGAATTTGTCAGTTAATAAAATACTTTATGATTCAAACAAGAAGGTATGGGAGTGTGGGATTCTCTATTGAGGATTTGTTTAATCGACTAGATGAGAAAAGGGAAAAGAAATTTTTCATGGTAACACGGAAGATGCAGTTCGATTATTGCCAACAAAGAAATATGCCGAGGACATGTTCTTTTATAAGTACCATCTGAATGATAAAGGAAGATAGCAAAATTGTTTTAACCTAATCCTGAATCCTGGCAAGAATTCAAGAATTTTGTAGATATGTTAACCTTTGACAAAACATAGAGAACCAATAAATACCAAAAGCCATTTTTAGTACAAGTCGAAATAAATAACATTTCAATTATAATATTTTCGCTTGTGCCTTGCTATCATAAGAAGATTGACACATATGAATGTGTCCTTAGGCCAATAACAAGGATGATTGACAGTGGTATTTCTATACAAAAAGTTATAAAGAATCTACTTCTTGAAACTTCTCATAGAATCTATTGCGGCACTTGCATATAAATGCTGTAACTAATGTTGTTTGTAAAGAGTTCACTGATAGATTCAATTACTTGATGACTCTAAAGTGCAGTAAAGAGGACTTTGATGAGTGATAGGCTAGTTTAATGACAGAATGTACGATAAAATGAATGGACAAAAAAATGTATCATGGGAGAAGGTTATGCACAAAAGCCTATTTATGGGATAGATTTTCATGAGAATAAAATGTATCTAATGTAACTAAAAATGAGTACTTCTTTAAAAAAGTACATAGATGACAAAATACGATGATATCAATTTATTCATAGTTTTGATTTAGTTATGTATAATTTTGTCACACTAAGGGTGTGTTTGATAAAACTGAAATCTGAAAACTAAAATCCGAAATCTGAATCTATTAAGTGATTGAATTGTTTAATATTAAATCTAATATATTTGAATATATATCACTTTAAGTGATAAGTGAATAACTTATCACTTAATTTTGGGAATAATTTGGGGAACAAGTTTTACCTAAAAAATTCAGTGCCACTTAATTAATTCAAATGTTCTATTTTCTATTATCAAACAATCTAAACGTATTAAGATCTTAATTCATTAATTTTAAGTGTTGAATTGGATTATCAAATGGGGCCTAAGATCTAAGTAATTGACATCAGTGAAGACACAAAGCCAGTATTGACCACTATTCTCTTTGGAGTGAGACTTGTACAGTCGAGATGTATACGAGAAATGTATTTTTCATGGTGACGGAATATTTAAATAAGCAACAACTATTGATTTTAGAAAGTTTGAATGAGCAAAGCCAAACGCATGCATATTACTACTCAAAAACAATATACATAAAAGCATGTAGATGATGGATTGTAATAGGACCACAAAGGAGCTAACATGTTCTTGAAGTTCCAATCTAAGAGAATTCATTGTACTGATATATTTCGTATCATAGTCATCACAGAAATGAACAAGATCCTAGAATCATGAATTTCAGTATGATAGATGAATGAGACAATAAATAATAATAGGAGAATAGACTTTGTTGTGCTCCAATAGATGATGCAAATGGTTAGGCATGGCACTCTTAATTTAGCTGCAAGAAAATGTGCTATTATGCTTCATAAATGGATGATAAATTTCATGAATTAAG
This sequence comes from Gardenia jasminoides, assembly GCA_013103745.1. Classification (NCBI taxonomy): domain Eukaryota; kingdom Viridiplantae; phylum Streptophyta; class Magnoliopsida; order Gentianales; family Rubiaceae; genus Gardenia; species Gardenia jasminoides. The sequence continues at coordinate 5,629,541 of CM023101.1, forward strand.
GGAGTTGTTTAACAAACATACAGCAATTGAGGGAGAAATAGATTAAATGAGGATACTGGGAGGAATGGATATGTATCAATTGCCAGAATAGTAGTGATATAAGTAAATGAATATTTGGGGGTGTCAAAACTCAATATTATTTGGGTTAAAAGTGATCATGAACAAACAAAAACAAGGAAAAAAAGGAAGAGTAGACATTGCAGGTAATATTAGATAGGAAATCAATTACAAATAAAGTAAATTGATGAAGTCCTCACTGATTTTGATTTTCTTCTTTATAGTCCATATTGAATAGGCATGAAGTCCTCTTAATTGTATCTTTTTTAGTTGCCTCACCATTACAGTCTTCACAATTTTTAGTTAACTATTTATAGTATTGACCCGTTTTTTATATGATTAAGTGCGAACATAGAAAAACTGACAAAATGGTGTCAATGGTAAGCAGATTGCAGATAGGGCACAACCAAAGAACTTACTCTAGGAAAAAACAATGTAAGAATGCAACTGTACCTTTTAGTAAGTTAGATAATTCAATTAATAATTTGTTCAATTTTAATATGACAGAATCCGATTATAGTGAATGGGCTGGACAACTATATTTGACAGAACATAGTGATATAAGTCAAGGAGAAATGGCATTCATGAGAGGCAATGCTAAGACACGGCATTGAAATAGCATCTATGTAAATTGCATATAATAATTTGTTATGTGACTATATTGTTGGTCTTTTGCAGAGTGATTCCAAGGACAAATGAGAGGAGCAAGCAAAGAACTTCTGACTTTGATCAGGTTAAGTTTAGTATTGCTATAGGTATTAGAATTTGGACTTGCTAAAATGTGAATAGGACTTCATTAAATGTTCAGTATTTGTGAGGACTCGAAAATTATTTTACTAGCCTATTTAATTATTTATTTCTTCATCTGACCTGGTTAATTTATTTTATTCATTTTAACTGCAATTGCATAGAACATTACCTCATTTCATTTTTTAAAAACACATCTATTCTTAAGTTAATTTTTTCTATCGCCGATTAGTGAAAATTTAAGAAAACACATTTTCCGAGACAAACAATTGGTTTGAGAGTGAGGTAATTTTGGAAAATAAGGATGATCATTTGTAGCTTAAGAAAAAGTAAATTGAAGGATTAGAAGTGAGATATTAGAGTTAAGTTCAATCAAGAGCATTAAGGGATCACTATTCACTTGTTGACTTTTGTACCCAAAACTTGTGGTTCTTATTCCTTCTTGCTTTCCCCAATTTATCCATCAAAATCACAAGAAGAACACTCACTTCTCTCTCTCTCTCACCCAAACTTCTTCCTTCTTCTTTCTCTCAAATTTCAACTTCAATTCTTGCAAAGATTGGCCAAGAAAAGCTTGAGAAAACTTTCATTTCTTCACTTGAAACTTGAAGATCATATTGTCTTGAGGGAGCCAAACTTAGGAGATGTTAAAAGAAGGGGGTTTTGGAGCATTTCTAGACCACATCATCCTAGGGTTTCACTTGATAAGAAGAGGTATTTTAGTTTTTTCAAAATCTTTTCTTTTGGTTTCATTTTGTAGTTTTAAGCTTTGTAACTCCTTGATGTGATTCTTGTAGGATTTGGGTTGTTGAAGTGGGTGTAAGGCCCAAAGACAATCTAAGAGGAAGGTGAATTAGATTGATTAAAAATAATCAAGTTATGATATTCCTTTTTTCACAACAAGAAAATTACCCTCTTACACAATAAGTTTATCAAGGAAGGAACAATGGAATTCAAGAAAGATAGAAGATACAAGCAATATAAGAAATGTAAAGTAGACTATAAAGGGGATGAAAGTAAGCAAACCAATTGTCTACCAAGTTCCTCTTGAGTTTGAAGAATAATTCTCAAAACAAGCAATTTCAATTTGATGAAATTTAACCAATGTTGTGTACAATGGAAGGCTGACTTCCTCCTTGCCCCAAGTAGCACTCGGTCAAGTTAGGAAATTTTACAATCAGTCCGAATAACTCTCACAAAGCTACACTATTGAAGAATTCAATCACAAATGAAAAGCTTGCACACTAGTTCATACTTCAAGAACTACAAATCTTACTAAGAGAGTATTTTCTTGCCAAAATCACTCTTAAGAACTTGTATTCTAAGTGTACAAAAGTTGTCTATTTTGTTCAGAAAAGTGACTATTTAAAGGGGACAAAAAAAGAGCATAATAAAGATTGTCAACAGATAGAAGGAAGCTGAAGAGTCAACTAGCCATTGGAGGTATTAGACGTCTGGTACAATATTATGCTTCCGGTGCCTTTATTCGAACGGTTGTTTCAATCTTTATCGGACGGCCGAAGTATTTTTTGCGTCCGATGTAGCCTGCGTCCGACACTGGTCAGAGAATTCAAAAATTTTCTTGAATTCGATCAGACGTCCGGTAATGATGATATGCGTCCGATACAAGTGTCCGATACTCCCCCTGTCTATCGGACGCCCAGTACTTCAAGTTGAGTGTCCGATAGAGGTTCTGCTGAGAGTTCTCAACCTTTATCGAACGTCCGGTACATGCTATCGAGCGTCTGACAGAGTTGAATGTCATTTGCTTCTTTTTGATTGAATCTTTCATTTGCACCATTTACACCAATGATATGAGCTGTCATATTTCTTAATAGAAGACATTAGTTTGAATTATCCAATTGTTTTGTAATTGTCAAAATCCGGAATCAAGATTTACATTCTCCACCTTTTTGATGATAACAAAACAATTGAATCGTTTTGATAATTTGAGAAGTTTTGGGGGGAAAAAAAAAGCGTACATAACTCCCCCTCACTTGAGCATTACTCATATAAATCGAGCATCTAAACCATTTAAACCATTCAGCCAATTAACCATAACTCCCCCTTACTAAATCAACCAATAGACCAACAAATCAACCATATTCTTTAGTCAAATTCATCCAAGTTCATATTATCATTGTCATTTAATACCATATCAATCAATATCATTCTCCCCCTTTTTGTCACCTCAAAAATAATAGCTGTTTGAAAACTAAACCAATATGCCATCCAATATGATTGATACCATCCAATACCAATACCATCTAATGCCAATATTCAATACAAAATCAGAATTCTAATAATTCAATATAAGACCAGAATGCAATACAAGACCAATAACAATAGCAGCACCACAAATCAACAAATCCAAGATCAGTACCAATATCACCATATATGAGTACCAAATATCAGTATTACAATTCCAATACTAGTACCAATACAATATCAGCATCATACAAGTATTAGTACAATAATTATCAAGTTATCACCATATCAATACCACAATTACCAAACAAACGCAGTAATAATAGAATACTGAAATTAGCAAAGTACTTAATATCCAATATTGAATAAAATATCCAACAGAAAAAGGAACAACAATGAAAGCAACAAAGTATTTAATAGATTACACACTTCATTCACTGTCAAAAGGGAACAAAAATAGAAAAAAAGAAATGCAGCCTTAATGATGAAGTGCAAATGAGCCTAATGTGCCTAAAAGGTGAACTTGGCAAATCCTGGTCTTCTTCTGCTAATACCAAATGTAGAATGATCTTCTTCTTCAGTAGCCTCATCATCTTTTTCAGGTTCAGTAGAAATTGGTTCTTTGCCCTTCTCAGAAGTGGAGGGATCATGATGAGGGCTCTGAAAATTCATATCACCTTGAGTATCAGAGGTTGGATTAGGACGTGGTTCCTTTGTATGTGAAGCATCCTCAACAGTAACAGTAGACAACAGAAGGTTCTTCTTGTCCAGAAACTCAGATTTTTGCTCAGGAGACATGGTGATCATGAGACCATGTTTGAGAAGAAGAACATGATCCTTAAATTCTTTTAATAACTCAACCACTTCGAAATGAGATGAAGTAGCTTTGGAAGAAGATTTTCTAGGATGAATGGAGGGATCAGGAGTAAAACGCAATAACTATGTGGTGTTAGGCGTAATAGGTGTATCATGACAACGTTTGGATCGAGATTCAGAAGCTACTTCTTTAGTGCACCAATGTCCATCAAAAAACCTTAAATTTTTTCTTTCAAAGTAGGATTTAGTGAAAATAAAGGAAAAAGTGTCCTTTGAACATGCTCCAGTAATAGAAATTTTGAAATGCTCAAAGATTGGAGTTAAAAACTTTCCATAAGACAGCTTCCTTCGAGTATCAGTGTGACGGCCCCACCTTCCCCTAAGTTGAACCAAAGGGTTCAGCAGACCGCCTTCCCAACTCTCGCCGGGACTCATTACAGTTCCTCAATCGTATTACAGACCTCAAATAATTACAATGCAAGATCTCTAAAATAATAATTACATTTCCAACTAGTCCAAATATTTCAAAAGTACAGTAGTCCTAGATTACGAGTAGTACAAGAGATAATCCTGCCAGTCACACAAAGAAAGATCACTACACATGCCTTCCTTCATCTCGAGCCCTGTGGGGGAAAAATAAAATATTTTGGGGTGAGTTAGAAGCTCAGTGAATGTTCAATGAAAACAAAAAGATTCATGTTTTATCAAATTCATGGACATTTAAATTAAATATTATTTTGTAAAACATTTGAATTTTTAATAGAATAACGTGTAAGTCGAGAACATGGTTACACATTCACATTGAAAGTATTGAAGAGTCATTTCATTTAAAAGGATAGAAGAAACAGCAGTTTCTCAAATAATCGTTCCATAAACAATTAATTTAACAAACAACATGCAGTAATCAATAATTCAATAAACATTCAATTCAAATATTGAAAGGATACAGTGTCCTCCGAGAGCAGTTGTAGTCCGTCTTATCGATCACTCAACCCCCTACTCCTCCTTATAACTCCCAGTGATAATACTCGAGTACACCGTACAGTGCCCTAGGTTACCAACCTAGCCAACCGATTCTACTTCTGACTCGAATAGGCCGGTAACGAAGGGGAAAAGGTCTTGTTCAGCCAATGTGTTAGAGTACATATGGCCTACAGTCATGCACAAGTAATTCAAGCAATGATAAATAGCTATCAACCATTTTTGGAAACGAGGGATAACTGACAATCAATTTCAACCTTCAAGCACCTTAAGAGAGTGCAATAAAGTATACACTCCCCTTCGAGAGCGAGGGACCCCTGACGTCAGCCTTTTCACTTCAATCCTCATTAGAAAAGAGGAACAAGTTTTATTTAAAACAAAACGTAATAGTTTAATAGAACACATTTAGTAATAAAATACTTTCAAATCAAGATAAGTAAAATACCAATCCAAACACTCACTTATAATGATCGAAATTAACAGTTAAAGTTCACTTTGCATAGAAGCACTAGTATATATATTTAAACAAACCCAATCAATCAATTAAGTACCCATTCAAATCATAGAAACATTTAAGCATAACTAGCAATAAGAAACACTCACAAATCCTTCATAAATTATTTCACTTGTAAAACATTTTACTTGGAAATAGTGGTAAATCATTTCTTTACAAATGAGTCGAGTAAATTATTTCACAAGTCATTTCAAATAGTAGTAAAATATTTGATTTAAAACGGATTGGAACACTCACCAATAAGCAAGTAAGAGCAAGTTTAGATTTCCAAAGTCGGGTCACTCTCGAAATCACCTTGATCACTTGAGCAAAATATAGCTATCATAAACTATCTATTCTAACTAGAATCCAAACCTATATCCATCACACTTTGATTCTACCAAGACAGCTCATGCCACAGTTTCTCACTCAACCCATTACTAAAGTTATACATGTCAAAAATGGACATGGTTTAAGGCGTTGGAAACTAGACTCGACATACTAAAAATCATTGGAAGATTTTGCTTCCAAATTCATTTTGCAAGTTAAGTCAAATGAAGCCACAAGATTCAGCAGTTGTCAAAACACAGTGTTATCAGTTTGCAAAATCAGTCAACTTCCCAAAAATTCTGTGAGTTGTAGAAAATGAACTAGCACACAAATTTTATGCCGTTGGAAAACTTTTGAAGTCTAGTTTCAAACGCCACTGACAGCGCCAGATTTCGACTCCTGAGGAAGGAATTACAGCTATTTGAACAGAAGGCAGAAAGCTGGCCTGACAATCCGTTTTCCAAATTGCAAGGTGAAATTTCATGCTTTATTTGACCAACGAAAATTCATGGAAAAAATTACCAAATTTTCTACACTTAATCTTCAATATATTGAATAGGCTTGTACCAAATTTTAGCCAAATATTATCATGAAAAGTAGGAGTTTAAGGGTGACAAACAGCCCCCCTGTTTCAGCACAACAAACTGCCAACATTCAAGCTTTTCTTTTGGAAATTCAATCTAGTAGAAAAGTACCTCCATTTTTCCCACATTTGAAGCCAAGTTCCCAACAATGATTCTTGAGTAAATTGTGATCAAATTGCATCAAAAATTTTGACAAAAATGGTGCCAAAATAGTAGCACAAATGGACAGCATTTTAGACAGAAAAATTTTCAGATTTGCTGTCTTCACTTCACTCAACTTTAACACAACCAAATGGAAGGATTTTTGGTAGAAAATTTACACACACAAAGCCCAACATATATCAACCATTTTAGCATCAAAAAACCACAAAAATTCTGGGGTAAAACAGGGGAAAAATCTTCAAGAAAAATCGGACAGCAACAGCCCATCTTCACTAGATTTTCTTCTTAACTTGTAAACACCAAAACTAAGCTAAAATCCATCACCATAACACAACAACAACATCAACCACAGCCACAACCAACTCTAGTGGGAGTCCAAGAGCCCACTCAAAACAACTCAAGACAACAAGAATGAGATTAATGAGTAAATGATGCTTCAACTCACAAGATTAGAGGAAGCAAAGTACCTCTTCTTTCAAGAACAAAATCCTCAAGATGAAGCGGTCTAGAAGCCTCAAAACCCACTAATTTTTCCCCTTCTAAGCTCAGCTTCCTTAAGAGTAGATGAACTCCAAGTTGCAAGTGAAAGAGTGGAAGATCAAGCAAGCTTCTTGACCAAATTTTGCAAGAAGTAAAAATGGTTTCTTGAGAGCTAAATGAGAAGAAGAAGACCAGCCAAATGAACTTGGGAGAGGAGAGAGAGTGTGTCTTGCAAATGGTCTTGATTTGATGGAATGACAAGGTTTTGACATAAAGCAGAAATGACTTTATGTCACGTCGGGAAGTCAACTAGGAATAGTGTCGCAACACAACACCGACGACTCCGATTTCTCCCACTTGTATACCTCGAACACATTACTTAACACTCTCAATTTATGTCTAATAGTCGACCCTAGACTCAAACATGAAATATAAACACTCATGCAATACAAGAAATAAAAGAATTTAAACACGCACTACAAATTTTAAAATTTTTCGTGTCGATGCAAATGACTTGAATTTATTTAAAAAAATAAAATAAAATGAAATAAAAATGACATAGAAATTAAGAAAGTAAAATTGAAATGGTGTTATGGGTCCCCACAATCAGTACTCAATTTTAACAGGAATTTACACATGATAAAACCAAAGTCCATGCAAATTTTTTTAACAAAGTAGTAGAACAAATACAATTCCATTTTGTTGGCATCAGTACGATGACCATCAGTAGGAACTAGAAGGTTTGAGATGATGGAGAAAATGATCAAATTTTTTGGAGAAAGGTCTTCCAATTTAACATCAGCAGGAACTTGAAATAGTGATTGAAAGTAAGTCATCAGTTTTCCAACATTAAAGTGATTAACATCTGTAGGAATTTCTTCATAAGAGAAAAAATTAGCAAATTTGCTATGACAACCAGGTTCAATAGTAGTTTTCAAAATACCATTAACAGTTTCAGGATCAAAAACAATGTCTATCCTATTTACACGTGATTTGACTTCATTGTGATCAGTGTCTTTTCTAAGGTTTGCAAAAAACTGGTAAAGCATTTCAGGATAAAAGACATTAGACATGGTGATGATGTGAGACCATTTCTGAAATTCAAAAAAGCAGAGGACAGAATGAAGATCTATCTTACGGAATTTAGAGGGGTTGATTGATCTTTGAATGATGAAACCCTCTTGCGAAATCAATGCAAACTTTTCCTTGACTTCATCATCAATAAACTGAGGCGGTGGAGAAGGTTGGGAGATGATCTGAGAGTCTGTCTGAGTTGTCTAAGTTGTTTGAGTTGTCTGAGGTTCTTAAGTTCTGGCAGTAGGACGTCTAAACAAAGTGAAGCATTTGACACATCTGTCTGATAAGTTTTTCTGAAAAACAGATTAGAACACTGTCGGACATCCGTTCAACAGATATCAGACGTCCGATAAAGTTTGACTGAAATTTTTTTAAGAATTCTTTTTCAAAATACCCAACTTCGATCTTAGATATATAAATTGATCTAGAGGTAAAGTGTTTGTAAAGATATTAGCAATTTGATCTTTTGAGCAAACATAATTTACACAAATCTCACCCTTTTAAACAAGATCGCAAATGAAATGATGCTTTATGTCTATGTGCTTTGTCGTAGAATGTTGAATGAAATTTTTTGTCAAGTTTATAGCACTTGTATTATCACAGTAAACAGGCATATTATCATACAATAGACCAAAATCATTCAAGATATGTTTCATCCACAATAGTTGAACATAACATGCACTAGCACAATGTATTCCGCTTCGGTTGTAGACAAAGAAATAGCATTTTGTTTCTTGCTAAACCAAGATACTAAGCAATTGCCAAGAAAATGACATGAGCCACTAGTACTTTTCCTATCCACTCTACATCCACCAAAATCAGCATCCGTAAATCCACATAAAGCAAATTCATGACATTTAGGATACCAAAGACCAAAATTCAAAATTCCTTTCAAATATCAAAAAATTCTCTTAACGGCATTCAAATGAGATTCCTTAAGACAAGATTGAAAATGTGCACACAAGCAAACCATAAATATAATGTCGGGTCTGGTTACGGTTAAATAAAGTAGGTTTCCAATCATACCTCTATATTTCTTTTCATTAACACTTGTACATTCTTCATCTTTGTCGAGTTTGGTAGACGTACACATGGGTGTGCCAACTTGCTTTGAATCCTCCATTCCAAATTTCTTGAAGAGTTCCTTCATGTATTTTATTTGATTGATATATGTTCCTTCTTTAGTTTGAAAAACTTGAAGTCCAAGGAAGAAATTTAATTCTCCCATCAAACTCATATCAAATTCATTTTGCATAATGGTGGAGAAATCCCTGCACAAACGTTCATTAGTAGCACCAAAAATAATATCATTCACATATATTTGCACAATAAGAAGGTCATTCAATTTTTTTTTTTTTTTGTCAAAAGGGTAGTGTCTACAATACCCTTTTTAAAACCATTTTCAATCAAGAAACCACTTAATCGTTCATACCAAACTCTTGAAACTTGCTTTAAACCATACAAAACTTTTGAAAAGTTAAACACATAATTTAGAAATTTCTCACTTTCAAATCCGGGAGGTTGTTCTACATACACTTCTTGATCAATAAAACCATTCAAGAAAGCACTTTTAATATCCATTTGATATAATTTAAAATCTTTGAAACAAGCAAATGCAAGAAACATCCTAATAGATTCTAGTCTAGTTACGAAAACAAATGTCTCATCAAAATCTATACTTTCTTCTTGAACATATCTCTTAACCACTAATCTAGCCTTATTTCTTACAATTTCACCTTTATCATTTAATTTGTTTCTAAATACCCATTTTGTACCTATAATAGGGTGATTTTGAGGTCTTTCAACTAGAGTCCAAACATTATTCCTTTCAAATTGATTTAGTTCCTCTTGCATGACTAGAATCCAATTATCATCTTTTAAGGCATCATTTACATTCTTAGGTTCAACATGTGAGGCTAATGCAAAATTGTCAACTAGTGATTTAGATGAGAAACGAGTTCTAACCTTTTCAGATGGATCACCAATAATTAGCTCATTGGGATGATTTTGAATGAACTTTCAAGTTTTAGGAAAATCATTGGGTAGATCATCATTCTTGTCTTCTTCTTCTAGCACTTGATTTTCTTGTGAGCCATTTTCCTTTGAGTTTTCTCCATTTCAGCATTATTTTCTTCTTGGAATGTGAGCTTCTCAAGTCCTTCTTGAACACCTACATCATCATCTTTGTAAGTGCTTTTGGAAGAGTCATCGTTAGATTCATCAAATGTAATATGTATAACCTTCTCTATAACAAGAGTCCTTCTATTATAGACTCTATATCCTCTTTTATTTTTACAATAGCCCAAAAAATACCTTCATCAATTTTCTTATCAAATTTTTCAAGATGTTCCTTGATATTTAAAATAGAGCATTTGCAACCAAAAATTTTGATGTAGCCAACAATTGGCTTTTTACCAAACATTAATTCATAAGAGGTTTTATTTAAAATTGGTCTTAAAAGAACTCTATTCATTATATAGCATGCTGTATTCACGGCCTCGACCCAAAAGTATTTTGGCAAATCATTTTCACTTAACATAGTTCTTGCGGCTTCAATAAGAGTCCAATTTTTTCTTTCAACAATACCATTTTGTTGGGGGGGTTTTTACAATCAAAAATTCATGAGTTATTCCATTGTGATCACAAAATTCTGAAAAATCACAATACTTAAATTCTGAACCATTATCACTTCTAATTTTAACAATACTTAAGCCAAGCAAATTTTGAATTTTTACAAATAAGGAAACAAAATTTTTGAAAGTATCATCTTTATGAGCAAGGAAAACTGTCTAAGTGTATCTAGAATAATCATCAACAATCACAAGACAATATCTCTTACCATCCAAACTAGCAATTTGTGTAAGACCAAACAAGTCAAGATGTAAAAGCTCCAATAGTCTAAATATACAAACACACTTTTTAAGTTTAAAAGAAACTTTGGTTTGTTTACCAAATTGACAAACATCACAAACTTTATCTTTTTCAAATTTAATTTTAGGCACTCCTCTAACAAGTTTCTTCTTGGAAATTTCATTTAGCACGTTCATATTGAAATGACAAAGTCTTCTATGCCACAACCAAGGATCTTCATTTGAAATTTTAAGACATTTAAAGTTAAAAGAATTGATTTTCTCAAAAATAACAACATAAATGTCATTGAACCTTTTTCCTTTGAAAATAATGTTAAACTTTGAATCAAGAACTAAACATTCATACTTTTTGAATAAAACAAATAAATCTCTATCACATAGTTGACTAACACTTAACAAATTATAGTCTAGATTATCAACCAAAAGAACATTATAAACAAATGTTTCACCATTCTTACCAACATCTCCTACTCCAATTATTTTGGCTTTCATGTCATCTCCAAATGTCACTTTTCCACTTGATTTTGACTTAAATTTAATGAATTGTGATGGATCACCAGTCATGTGCCTTGAGCATCCATTATCTATGAACCACTTTGATTCCTTCATAATATTTTCCATATTCACTTACACAAGAATTAAAAAGATTTGGTACCCTTTAATTTTTCAATCCTTGATAGTTAGTATCATGTCTAACTAATCACATACTTTTTGTGAGGCCCCGATTTTTCCAAGTTTTTGGAAAATATTAAATAATGCTAATTATAGTGATTATTGTTTGCCAAGGCGTTTATTTGGTTTGTTTTACTTCTTAAAGTATTTTGTTTTACCTATTTTGTTTTACAAGTCAAAAACCCTAATTTGACATTTAAACCCTAGTTTGCTTCGAAAACCCTAATTTTCGATAAAACCCTAATTTGTTTACACCCTAATTGTAAATTAAACACTAAAGTACCAACCCTAATATATTTTCTCGAAACCCTAATTATATGTACAAATCAATGTTTGTTATTTCATGAATTTTCAGTGTGAATTTGTACGCGCACGAGAGTTACTAGGGTAATTGGGTGATTAGTGGTCTAAGTATGTGTGATTAAGCTTTGATAAGTTAGGTTAAATTGAGTACCTATGGAATAATTTGATAGGAAAAGAAATCATGTGGGCAAGAGTGGAAAATAGCCTAAGTGTTGGGTTGATTTGGCATGACATTTTTGACCAATTTTGACCAACTAAATATCTAAGTGTTGTTGTCATCCCTTAGCTCATTATAAAGCTACAAGAACCGGCGAAAACCAAGGAAAACTAGAAGAGGGAAAACCGTGGGAAAATAGAGGGAAAAGAGAAGGAAAAAAAGAGGAAAAGAGAAAAGTTTGGGGAATTCTTGCAACTTTCAATCATTCAACCTTGATTAGAGCAAGAAGGTGAAGCTTGCACTTGAGGAGCTTGAGGTTGCACCAAGAACATCAACTAGAAAGGTTTCCTTTTATTGTATAAGCTGAAATTTTATGGAAGTTGTGAAATTGTTGGATTTTTGTGGTTCTTTTGGCTTGTTTTATACTTATCCTTGGCTTGTGAGGTGATTCCATGGATTGGTTTTATTGTTTTGCTTGTCTTGAACCTTGGCCAAGAGCTAGGGTTAGGGTTTCATTAGTTGCAAGACTTAATGTTGGGAATTGATGATTGGAAGTTGAATTCATGCTCATGTGTGTCCTAGAGGATGATTAGATGGCTTGGATTTGGTGTTTTGCTTCTCAAAATTTCAGCCAAGAATTTCTGTCCATTTTCTGTCCGAATTTGCTTGGTATATTTGAGGATGTTGGGAGCTGAAATAGCCTTAGCCTAAAGCATGAAAGTTGTAGATAATTGAGTGAGGATGCTACCTGTGAATTTTCAGATGAATCGGAACACTGTAACATGTGAAATGACTAAATTACCCCTGATGCCCTGTTTCTGTCAGGAATCGTATTTTGCTGCTGTAATGGGTCATTTTGACCGGGTAGATGAATGTTTTTGCTTTTGATGTCTTCTTAAGAATTGTATCCTTGTATGTTAGCTTTCTAAAGGCTTTGGAATTTCTGGATTCGGATTTGTGAGCGCCAAGTTATGATAGTTTGAATGTAGCCTGTCGGCAATTCTGATGGGGAAAATTTCTAAAACTGTTTTTGTATTTTTGACCTAGAAAGAGTGAATCTGGGCAGAAATGGTCTTCATGAAAGTTATAGCTTGTTCTCTTAGCTTCGAAACGGCACCTTGTGCACTCTAATCCGATACTTGTACCCTGAGTTATGGGTAACGGCGTACAAGGTGTCAAAACTGTCCCTTACACCTTTTAGTGTGTGTTTTCCGTTTAGATCCGTTTTCCGTCCGCCCATGCATGTGCCCCTTTTGCTGTTTTAAGTGTTTATAAGTGCTTCTAGAGTTTAGTTCATTGAGTATATGCGTCCGTCTTTTCACATTTGAAAATGGATTTTCCAATTTCATGAGATTCCTTTAATGTGGAATCGAGAACCTTATTTGATTGAAAGTTCGACCTTGAATGCATTTAGGTAATTTTGATTTTATCTCTCAGGTGATCACGTGGACACCGAGACGCTTGTATGACCTCCTAAATTTACTCATTTGCTCTCAGTTAATTGGTGAGTGTCAAGTGCATGATTTGTTGACTTGCTTGACCTGTTACATGTTACTTTATCTCGGCCGACCTCTCTTACTTGACCTGACCTGCTTGCTTGTGTTTGTTGTACTTGCTATTTAATCTTGTTGGGGACGCCCAAAACCTCATTGGTAAACCTTTTACCTCGGGCCGGTAAGGGCTTGGCCGAGGGATTGGTAAATCATGAGTCTTCACATATTTTCGTCGGTTGGAGTGCGCTCGCCGACTACATACCTGGGTATACTCGAGTATTACCAAATTTTCTATTTTGACGAGCGGGCCCGGTTGGGGGGTGAAACCGGTGGACGGAGATGGTTGACAAGTGGAGCTCTACATGGATAAGAAAGTTGACGGAGTGTCAACTATTTGGAATGTGATCAAGATTCGGGGATCTTGGCTCCTGAGAGCCCCTGTATCCTTTATTTAATATGTAATTAAAGACTGTATTTGTATTCTTGTTCAAAGTTCTGGTTACTTATCTTGTTTAATAAAAGTGTAATTTTCTTGAGCCTGCATGCTTGCATGTTTTCTTGGCCTCACTGAGCGTTAGCTCACCCCAATTTGTTTTCCTTAACAGGTTTCAAGATGGGGTACGTGAATCGAGGAAGCTAGTACTTTTGTAGGATTTCCTCGCTTTGTATAAGATTGAATTTAATGGTTGAATTTGATGGTTTATGGTATTTTGGAGTTAGTATTAATGAGTTGTTATCAATGTAATGTTGATGTAATTTTGGGGTTTGTATTTTGTGAAAGTTTATTAGTAATTTTGATAGCCTTTAATGATGGCCTTACGAATGATTGTTTGGATCGATATGTGGGAGTTCGTAGTGAGTTCCGGCGAGAGTTGGGCAGGCGGTCCGCCGAACCCTTTGGTTCGCCCTAGGGGGAGGTGGGCTGTCACACTTTTCATGCCTCTTTTCATGTTTTCTTTTTCACATAACAATCATGCTTCATGTGACCCTCTTGACAACAAAAACTACACATAATTGTGGGATTGTTCACATGAATTGGTTTAATAAATCTTACCCCTCTCTTTCTATGAATTGTGAATTCATTTGCACTAATGGTTAGTTTTCTTTCATAAGCATTAAAATGAGGTTTCAATTCATTTCTTGGAAAACAGTTTTGTTTCTTATGTTGAAGAAGCATGTCTAGACTATCCATTCTTCTTTTCAAGTCATTTTGTTTTTCTTTAAACATTTCACAAAGACTTGTTTTTCTATCAAGTTCATGTTGTAAATCAATTTCAGCTCTTATCAAGCAATCATTGTCACATTTTAGCTTTTTGTTTTCTTGAAACAGATTTGCATTATCTTGTAAGAGAAAAGTAATTTTCTATTTTAACTCCTTGTTCCTAGCATAAGATTCTTTCAAGCTATTATGTAATCTTTCAACAAATGATTCAAGATTATCATCATCATCATCACTTTCAGATTGAGAGTTACAAGATGTTACCTCATTATCTCCAATTACCATGAAAGCAATTTGGGCAGATTCTTCTTCCTCCTCAACTTCACCTTCGGAATTGCACTCATTCCATGTGATTTGGAAGTTGTTGAATCTTGGTTTCCTTTCATTCTTTGTTTCTTTCTTTTTCTTCGTTGGACACTCAATTACATAGTGTCCAAGTTGACTACATTCAAAGCATTTGTTTCCTTGCCTTTTGTTTGCATCTTGTCTTCCCTTGTATTTTGTGTTGAATTGGTTGGAGTTTTGATTGTTAGATCCTCATTTTCTAAGTCTCCTTTTGTTTAGGATTCTCTTGAAACTTTAGTGATGAGAGCAAGATTACTATCATCACCATCCATATCTTCATCATCCAATGAGGCTGAATCATTCTCATCTTGAGATGCCTTTAAAGCAATACTTCTTTTTGCCCTTGCATCTTCTTCATCCTGCACTTTGCTTTTAAGTTTCAGCTCATAAGATGTTAGAGAGTTTATAAGAGATTCAATGGATATTGAATTCAAGTCTTTTGCCTCTTCAATGACAGTCACTTTACTTTCCCATTCTTTAAGTAAAGCATTTAAATTTTTTCTGTTTTTCTCTCCTAGTGTGTATTCCTTGTCCAATACTTCTAAATCCTTGATAAAAATCATTAAATCTACAATATATTTATCAACATTTTCATAAGGTTCCATTTTAAATGATTCGTACTTGGTGACCAAAATAGATTTCTTTTGTTCTCTTACATCTTCACTTCCTTCATGGATTTCCCTCAATTTATCCTAAATTTTCTTGGCTGATGTACAACCTTTAACTCTAATGGATTCATTTGTGTCTAAAGCACTATATAAGACATTCATGGCTTTAGCATTTGAAGTGAGATTGACTCTATCTTCACGAGTTAATTCATCTCTGATTTTTAGTCTAGGAAAATGAGTAAAAGAATCTTCAATAATGGTAGTATATGGACCTTCATTAACAATGAACCACAAATCAATATCAATTGATTGCAAGACAATAATCACGCGTTCCTTCCAACTAACATAGTTTGATCCATTAAATATTGGTGGTCTAATTACCGATTGCCCTTCTATAAATATGGTATTGTTGGCTATCATCTTTACTCTAAGCGATTAAGTTTGATCCTAGAGACCAAACTCTGATACCAATTGTAAGGTTCAAAGACAACTTAAGAGGGGGTGAATTATGTTGATTAAAAATAATCAAGTTATGATATTCCTTTTTTCACAACAAAAAAATTATCCTCTTACACAATAAGTTTATCATGGAAGGAACAATGGAATTCAAGAAAGATAGAAGATACAAACAATATAAGAAATGTAAAGTAGACTGTAAAGGGGATGAAAATAAGCAAACTAATTGTCTACCAAGCTCCTCTTGAGCATGAAGAACAATTCTCAAAATAAGCCACTTCAATTTGATGAAATTCAACCAATGTTGTGTACAATAGAAGGCTCACTTCCTCCTTGCCCTAAGCAGCACTAGGTCAAATTTGAAAATTTTACAATCACTCCGGATAACCCTCACAAAACTACACTATTGAAGAATTCAATTACAAATGAAAAGCTTGCACACTAGTTCACGCTTCAAGAACTACAAATCTTACTAAGAGAGTATTTTCTTACCAAAATCACTCTTAAGAACTTGTATTCTAAGTGTACAAAAGTTGTCTATTTTGTTCAGACGAGTGACTATTTAAAGGGGACAAAAAAAGAGCATAATAAAGGTTGTCAACGGATAGAAGGAAGGTGAAGAGTCAACTAGCCGTTGGAGGTATCAGACGTCCGGTACAATATTATGCGTTCGGTGCCTTCGTCCGAAAGGTTGTTCCAATCTTTATCAGACTGCCGACATATTTTTTGCTTCCGATGTAGCCTACGTCCGACACTGGTCAAAGAGTTTGGAAATTTTCTTGAATTCGATTGAACGTCCGGTGATGATGATATGCGTCCGATATAAGTGTCCGATACTCCCCCTGTCTATCGGACGTCCAGTACTTTAAATTCAGTGTCCGATGGAGGTTCTGCTGAGAGTTCTCAAGCGTCCAGTACATGCTATCAAGCGTCCGACAGAGTTGAGTGTTCCTTACTTCTTTTTGATTGAATCTTTCATTTGCACCATTTGCACCAATAATCTGAACTGTCATATTTCTTAATAGAAGACATTAGTTTGAATTATCCAATTATTTTGTAATTTTCAAAATTCGTGATAAAGATTTACAGTGGGTTCTTGGATTCCTACAAGACTTGAATGTGTGGCTATTTTGATGTTGATGAGATGATATGATGGTGATTTTAGTTGATTTTTGATGTTAGAAGGCTAGAAGAAAATGAGGGAAGAATTGAGTAGAGAAGGGAGGTTGATTGATGCTTTCTTGCCCAATTTCCTTCTCTATTTTTCCCTTTGATTTTTCATGATTTGATAGCTGGTTTGGATGCTAAATGTTGGGCTATATGTGTGTAAATTTTGTTGCAAAAATCATTCCATTTGATGTGGTAAAATCGCATGAAAAGAAGAAGCCAAAATCTGGAAATTTTCACTGTTTTCTGCTGCCGGCTGTTGCTGTTGTTTTAGTGCTTTTAGGTCTAAGAATTTTGATACATTTTGGTCACCAATTTCACAAGAAACATTGTTATGAACTTGGGGTCAATTATGGAAATCAATGGAAGTGTTTTTGTTGGTTGTAAGCTTTCGAAAAGAAAAGAATGATAAGCTGGCAGTTTGTTTTCAAAACAGGAAGTGAACTTTTGTCGCTTTTAACACTGACTTTTCCTGCGAATTTTGGGCTGAATTTTGGTACAGACCTAGATTATATACTAAAGTTTTAGTGTAGAGAATTTGGTGATTTTATCATGATTTTTCATTGTCCAAATAAATCATTATTTTCAACCCTGCAATCTGGAATTTCGTGTAGCAGGGTTGATGAAACAGCCTTCTTAAAACTATTGTAACTTGGTGTAGGAAGATCCAAATTGAGTTCCATTTATTTTTTTAGAAACTAGACTTAAATTTCTTTAAGTGGTAAAAATTTAAGAGGCTAGTTCAATTTCTATGAATTTTGGTGAATTTTCAAATTTTAGTAAAAGTCAAGACTGTTACTGCCTTGTGTCACTGTAGCGGCATTTTTGAGCTAAAATTTAACTAGTTTATGATTTGAATCCTAAAATAATGTCTTCTCGAGAGTTTTATTCATTGAGTCTATTTTTAAATGGCATAAGATTCATAAATTTTTGACTTATAGAACTCAAGTTATGATTTTTCAAAATAGTCGCAAAAACTGAAATTCTCGAGTTAAGTGACGAAAGCCTAGAATGACTTTGGAAGCATTTTCCGCTTTTCAAACCTAACTTTCTTGATTATTTGCACCCTATTTCATACTTAATATTTGGATTTCATCAAGAACTTAAGATTTCTTTTTTAACTTAGCCCCGAGAGTTTAGTTGATTGAAAGTTAGCCTTGGGTGAATTATTAGGTAACGATAATTATGCGTGTCTCAGGTGATCACGTGGACGCCGAGGAGCTCAGTTGATTTCTTGTTTGCTCTCACTTGCTTTTAACTTTTGGTAAGTTTCCATGCATGTTACTTGACGTGATTTTTCAAGAAAAGTGACTTGAATTGTGATTTGTTTATGTGAACTTGAAATTGTAACTTGAGTTGAATTTGAATTATTTGCAAGACTTGAATTTCATGAGAAATGTACTTGATCCGTTCTATGACTTGAACTACCATGTGAGTGTTCCTCCTTTTCGTGTGATTCTGGGAACTAAAATGAATAGTGCGCTATCTTGTGACTTGCTGTGACGTCGTTGGGTGAATACTCTCGACTAGTATGTGATGTCGTTCGGTGAATACCCTCGACTAGTTTGTGATGTCTTTGGGTGAAGTCTCTCGACTAGTCTACTTCGTTGGGCGAAGTCGCTCAAGTAGTTTTAGTAAAATATTGTGATGTCATTGGGCGAAATCTCTTGACTAATCTATTTCGTTGGGCGATGTCCTTCAAGTAGTTTACCTTGCATATTCAAGCATTACCCATTTACATGTTTATCTACTTGTTTTAAATTGTAAACTTGAAATATGAATTGTACTGTATTACGTGGAATGCATGCCTTTTGGAACTCACTGGACTTTTAGCTCATTCCTTTAAATTTGTTTTCCTTAAACAGGGATCGAGAACTCGAGTGAAGACATGATTAGCTAGGTTTGGATCTTATCTTTTGTATTTTGTCTTCGAATATTGAATTTGATATTTTGGGCTTGTAAGGCGAAATTGTGGTTGTATTTTAAGTATTCTGAATTGTAATTTGAGAAGTTTGAGCTGTAAGTTGAATTTAGTAATGTTAGTAGTTGTGGTTTGGGTTGGAATTGTTATTTACGTTTACCATTGAAATGTTATTAGTTATTCGAGTGAGTGAGTACTAGCGAGAGTTGGGCAGACGGTCCGCCGAACCCTTTGGTCCGCCTTGGGGAAGGTGGGATCGTCATAGTATTCATGTATTTTTTATATTCAGACAAATGATGGCATGATTATATTAGCAGGGAATTGGAAATGGTGGCCAAGTATAGTTAGATGATGCACAACGTATAGAAACTTGAGAAAATCCAAATTGTGTAGGATTGGATGATCATCACGGATTATTCTTTTATCACTTTGATGAAGTAAGAATACTTAAAAATCATGAATATGAACCGAAAGGCTGAGATTTTTGCAATTCGGTTCCCTGAACAAATTGTTCGGATATTTTATGAGTTCAGAGAATAGTAGTTTGGATGCAAAACATAGTAATTATCATGCAATTACATAAATATTGAAAGACTTACATAAATTGTGAGCTAAAACTTAAAGTAATCATATTTTCTTACTCCACCGGTACATGTAACTATGTATTACGTTGGAATACAAATCGTAATCTAAATCCATTGTCCATTCCAAAAATCAAGCATAGTTACATATGAAAAAATAGCAAATTTAGGAGAATAACATTAAAAAATTGAGTGGAGAATATGATACCATAACTCACAGAGGCAATAAGTAAATGGAAATAGAAGAGAAACAAAGGAGAAAATGAAGCATAAGAGTGAAAAACTCCTATATTTTACTTAAGGCTAGTAGAGCAACAAAATAAGTAAACTTTTTTACCTTAAATTACAAATATTATGGGGAAGAATTTTTGTAATCATACCATATTTTTCTTCTTATAAATGTACACTATTAATATGGTGAATTTAAAACTGCAATTACGAAATTAGATGGTATAATTTACATGAAAATAGGAATTGTGTACAGAACAAAGGCTAAATGAGTGAGTTTGAATGATTTTGTAAAAAAAAAATTTCTTAATAGTGCAAAAATACTCTAATTCAATATGAATAACATTTCAAAACAGTATTATAATGGTAGTGCAGGAGTAGGTATAAGGGCAATTTGGACTTAAAGTATAGAGGATGGTATTTATAAATACACCAGCAAATCAAATTTGGAGTGAAGTATAGGTGGTAATTTTTGGATGTGACAAGTTTTAAAAGTTCAAATATCTTGACGGTTGAACAATTTTGGTTGAAAATCTTCCCTCTCTTTCATAATTCTCTTTGACAAAAATGGCATGATTTGAAAAGGTATTATGCAAATTTGTGGTTAGAACTCTAATATTGACATAAGCCCCTATAATCATTTACACACATATTCGAAGGAATAAGAAGCATGCAAATATTATAGGAAAAAATAACAATATATGACGTCATGTTTTAAAGATTTATATGAAACCATGGTAGAAAATGTTTTTGTATTACTATAATTTCTATGGCGACGAATATGCTATATTAGTTGTTATGTAGATATTTAACTAGTTCTAAAATGTCAGTGGCTGAGTTGAACTGATAATAAGGGAGAGTTTAAGATAAGTTTGCTGAATTTTTTGACAGAATTAGATTGCATTTGATATATACATTCATTGACTTTTGGTTATTGACTATTTTATTAACTATACAAAATTATATTAATACCTTTTCACTAACTAAAAAACATAAAATTACATAATTCAAAATAACATTTACACAGTCATAGTAATGTGTGGTGCTTGATTACTTATTACACAATACTCTCATGCTCAATTCATGTCATGTAAATTCTAAAGTACCTGACAATAACCAAACCAAAATAGAAATAGCTAAGTTTTCATACATTTTTATTTCATTAAATACTGTAAATATTGATTATCAAATTTTGAATCTGTTCGATATGAAAATAACTTTTACAAATATCATTCTATTAGTTGCACATACATCAAGAATCGGTTTGCATCGGATAGATTTCAAGTTGTGAGACTCCTGATCTATAATATATACATCAATAAGTTGGCCAGCCAAGTATTTAACTATGTTAGCCAAACTAATTGAACACAAAATAATATAAATAAGTCGGCCAGCTCTTGACCCATACTCTTCTAGGACATTGGGCATATACAAATATATCAATGAAATCCTAGAAACATAAGTTGTGGAAACAAATATTTGCATTTCCCGAACAGATAGGAGACAATTAAACTCAAGTATGGCAGCCACCGCAGCTATAGTTTGTTATGATAGGATAAAGGAAATTAAGGAGTTTGATGAGATGAAAGTGGGTGTGAAAAACCTATATGATTCGGGTATCACTATCACCCCAAGGTTCTTTTTACATCCTAAAGAGACTTTCTTAGATCTCAAATCTTCTTCAACATGCAACAACAGAATTCCACTCATTGATCTATCAAAGATTAACTTTGTTCATCATACCCATAGAGCGAAGATTGTGGAAGATGTTCCCGAAGCTGCAAAGACATGGGGTTTCTTCCAGGTAGTCAACCATGGAATACCTATCTCAGTTCTCAATTAGACAATCACTGCTATTAAAGCATTCTATGAGCAGCCATGGGAGGAGAAAGCTAAGTATTATAACCATGATGATAACCAATTTGTGACATACACATGCAACAACGATTTGTACCGTTCCTATATTGCAATATGGCATGATTCTTTGAGGGCAATGATGTCTGCTCAACCCATAAAAGTAGAGGATATCCCATAGACTTGTCGGAAAGAGGTGGTGGAGTAGGCTGCACATGCCAAGAAGGCGGCTGACATAGTGATGGAGTTGTTGAATTCAGGGTTAGGGTTGGAGGCAAGAAAACTCTAGGAATTGAAGTTTTCAGATGGGAGGTATTTTATAGGGCATATATATCCTCTATGTCCACAGCCAGACCTAACCATGGGGATCATCATTTCATATACAGATCCCGGAATCCCCACTGTTTTACTGCAGAATCAGGTCCGTGGCTTGCAAGTGAAGCATGGGGATGAGTGGGTTGATGTGAAGCCATTGCAAGGAAGTTTGATTATTCATGTTAGAGATTTTCTTTAGATGACAACTCTATATTATTTATTTTTTCTTTTTCTTTTTGAGAGAAGCTACTAGGTTCACAATTATTATTATTAAAAACTGGAATTAAGTCAACTATAACATTCTAATATCATCTCTAACATTATCACCCACTGTGAAATTTAGAGATAGAATTAGGATCCTACTGCCAAGAGGGCAGAATTAATGATTCGTCATCAATCTGGATTATTCTACATCTCTTGTTTTTACCATGAAAATCATAATTTTGTTTAAGCTAATAAAGTTTGAAGTTTTTTTCCCTTATATAAGTGATGTATAAGTTTAACGTTAGAATGATAAAATAACTATTTTTGTAAAAGTAATTTTTTACAAATTCTT
The DNA here is from genome assembly GCA_013103745.1 of Gardenia jasminoides. Taxonomy (NCBI): domain Eukaryota; kingdom Viridiplantae; phylum Streptophyta; class Magnoliopsida; order Gentianales; family Rubiaceae; genus Gardenia; species Gardenia jasminoides. Next base: position 5,652,221 of record CM023101.1, read on the forward strand.
AGATGAGAGAACTTTATATTTTTTAAAAAGAAAATTATTCTAAAGGTGTGAACTTTGTATAAGGGGTCAACAAGGAAAACTTTACAAATTTATGGGAGATAGGGGGTAAATAGGGTGATTTTACAAAATTTATGTGGGTAAATAAGGTGAAACACTAAATTTTACAAAACTTTCAGTCTTTTATATAAATTTTTAAAACTTGAGAAGGGAGAGGGTAAGGGCGATTGTGCACCTTCATACTTATGTGGCTTTATCAATGCTTGAATTATAAGTGTAAACTTTAGCACTAAAGAATAAATATAACACCCAACTCATTTTTTATCTTGTGCTGTAAAAGCATAACATAGAAGAATCTTATTTATAGCACATATGACATGTAAACACCACAGGGTGTGATAGAGAACATACATGAATTCTTCACTTAAATTTGTTCTAAAATTATTTCTTGTGCATGATTTCACTCGATAATCTCTAGTGGGGAATACAGAAACATAAAATATCGAGTGTTGGCCAACCCCTACAAGGAGCATCATATCTCAGTCGTAGGACCTCTCAATGTGGCAAAAAGGAGGGAGCTTGGAATCTATGGATGCTACCAAAGTTGCTAATGCCTAATAAACCAACATATATCGAGAGTTTACTATGCAAAAATTTTTTAAGAACTTTTACAGCAAAGGATTGGGTAGCAAATCTCTTATTGAGAAAATCGAAATTAATACTACCTACTAATACCTAGTAAAAAATAGCTACTTAAGGAAATGGACATGGAGAAAGCAAATCAATTTCAGGTGCCATGTAATTGGTGTTAAAGTAGTAACAAATTGGATTAAAAATATGAAATAAATTTGAGATGCCATGGTGATTAGGTTGTCTATGTTTTTAATTATGATTAAACTTCCCTTTTCATGTGATAAGTTAAAGTGTTAAAACTATGGAGAACAACTTATCACGTGTGGTTTTGTCTATGTGCGAGATTAAGTTTAAACCACCTTAGATTAATTCAGACTTGCTTAATTGAGTTTTACCATTTTTTCTATTTAATTATTTTAGTTTGTTTTAGTATATATAAATAATACTAAGGGCCAATAGTCAAAAGTCATCTCAACCTAAATGTCATGAACATTCTATGATTTACATATGAAAATGTACAACTAGACTTGATCAATCATATGGTAGAAATTGAACCACGATACACACCATGTAATTCAAATAAACAAATATTCTCTTATGTTAAAGGGTTTGTCTCAAAATCATTAATCTATCGATACATTATCCTCTATCTTAACTATTTTGCATTACATATTACTATTTGCTAATTGCTGATAAAGGATAATTTGTAAAGAGAGGCACTCTATCTCATTAACCTTGTTGCAATTTTAATCAAAAATATAAAATGCTTCTTGCATTTTTCACCCGAAACATTTCGCAAAACTTGTCCAAGAAACATCAATAAATAGTAGGGAAGTTGAATGAGTTTCACCTTACCTAAGATTTTCCCGCCACTCTCGTTCATGTTCTTTTCCCTTGACATTTATTTGTTGGGATAATATCAGAAACCTCCCCTAAGGTTTTTCTTAATATCACCTAGTACTCCTAAACTTTTAAAAATATCACTTACCTCCCTTACTTTTGTTATTTGTGTAACAAAATTTATAAAAACCCCAAACTACCCTTTTGCTCATTTTGCTAAATAAAAATACTCCTAATCATTTTGTTTGTTAAAAAAAAATCACCACCTAAAAAATAATTTCTACTTGTACCATTATATCACAAATCTATAATTCATAAATAAATAAAAAGATATTTGTAAAGAAATATACCAGTACCAATTTAATTTATATATTTAAAACTAATTCATTATGAGCCTTTTTTTTTTTTTTTTGCCTAACATCTTCACAACTCGTGACCCAAGTCTTTAAATTGTACTAATTCATTATAAAAGTCAACTCAAAACAAAGGAAAAAATCTTACATTCATATTCCATATTATCACAATTAAAAAAAATAAAATTTAATTTATTACAATTTATAAGTAAAAAATTGTACAGCCATACAAAAAAAAAAAAGAATAAAAAAGAATGTTGGATAAACAGAAAAAAGACGCAAGTGACTTTTGATTCTTTTTCTTTCATTTTTTGACATGCATTTATTTGATATGTAAATCATGTACCAAGTGAAGGTTAATATAGTCAATTTACAATTATCAAGGGAGGTGAGTGATATTTTTAAAACTATAGGGGGTCAGGTGATATTACGAGAAACCTCAGGGGAGGTTTCTGATATTATCCCTTATTTGTTTAATAGATTTGTACGTCTCGTGATAAGAAGCTTTTTTCTAGGAGTTTGGTTTGGTTTCATGGAATTTTCTTAACTTTTGACCTCTTACACATGCTCCAGGGGTTGCAAGATGATGTAAGATACAAAATAGGGGTAATGATGATTGTTGGGGCGACTGTTCCAAATAATTCATAGTCCAGATTTAATCATCAATACAAATTTTAAAAATATATAGTCCAGATCACAATATGTGACCATAATATAATTGATATATACAATTCCACATAAATAGTAGTTGATTATATCATGACTATTATAAAGCTGTAAAAATGGTTTATGAAGAATTACAATCTATTCAAAAAGTGTTATATCTTTGTGCCTCTCTCCTATAAGACACTATTAAGAAATTAGTTTAATTTCATTTAGCCAGATTCCTTGTTTTGTGTGAAAATAACTATTGTTCTAATTGTTTAGTTACTTGAAGTAGTTGCCAAGTTATTTTCTATACTATATAAATTTAGAAATTAGTAGTTGTTTCATATTGTTATTTGGTTCTTGGCTAAGTAACGTCTTTTTATACATAAGTGGATTGGCATTTTACAAAAACGTATAAGAAAATGGGTGAGAGAGTTCTTAGTAGGTGAGAAAGTTATATAAGAGTTGGGATCGGGATTCAAGTTGTAATCTTATAATGTTTTTCTCTTATAATAAGAATAGGTTTTTTGCTCTGTAAACATAGGTGTTGGAAAAATTACAAAAGTTGGTAAATATAGTAATAAGAATTGGCTTCAAATCATGATTTACAATCACTTTCCTTTAGGATTTGTGTCCGATATAATGTGCAATAGATCTTGGAAAAATATCCTTTAGAATAAGATGAAATTTATTTGTCTTGAACTCTTGCACAAAATAAGACAAACCCTCAAATAAGACAAACCCTCTTGAACTATGGTGTGTTTTTGCAGACAATTCAAAGTAGTGGGAAAGTGATTTTCTATAGTAAATCACTCTCTATTTGACCTCTTTATATAGGAGAGACTGATTAAGAATTAAGTGAACTTATTAAGTATTTGGTATGGATAGATTCAAGGTATTGTGACCAAAGTCGTGTACCTTAATTAATACATCACAAGATTCTATGATCAAAGTCATGAACCTATTCTTATATTCATGGAACTCCACAAATATGAATATATTCATGGTGCTTCCAAATTCATGAACATATATACATTTATTACCATGTATATAAATCCTAGAAACACTTGATTCATAGCACAAAATTTTGAAAATCTCTAAAGATGAAGTTTGTTTGTCTTGGACTCTTGTATCAAGTAAGACAAACCCTATTGAACTATAGTGTGTTTTTTGTAGAGAATTCAAAGTAGTAGGAAAGTGATTTTCTGCCACAAATCACTTTCTACTTGACCTCTTTAAAAAGGAGAGATTGTTTAAGAATCAAGTGAATTTATCAAGTACTTGTATGGATAGATTCAAGGTATTGTGACCAAAGTCATGTACCTTAACTAATATATCATAAGATTCTATGATCAAAATCATGAATCGATCCTTATATTTATGAAACTCCACAAATATGAATGTATTGATGGAACTTCCAAATTCATGAATGTATATACATTTACTACCATGTATTTACATTCTAAAAGCACTTTATTTATAGTACAAAATTTTGAAAATCTCCAACAATCCCCCGCCATTTTCAAAATTTTTAGAAAATGGACTTCCAAAGGGTCATTGAATGATCTAGCAATCTATACATAAATAATGGTGTCTTTCAATTGAATCACTATCTCAGCGAAGATTCTTTGAAACAAATCAATACAAGATGGTAGACCAGTTTTGAACCACTTGTACATTAGACTAGTCTCATAAACACATTACACATAGATCAATACATAGCCATATGTTCTTTAAACAATACATTTTACGGCCTTGTATCACTATCTTTTCATAAATGTTTCAAAGCAAAGTCCTTAATTTTGTGGTTTGCCTAAAACCAATATTCATATAGGTGACATTTAATTGCCCCCACCATTGATAGCACTTTCAAGATTCGTTAAGAGTCCAATAACTCAGCCTAGCTATGAACAGGCGAGAATAAAATGCACAATATAATTTTGGGATGAAAAATGATATAGTGTTCCAACCATTAGAATGATGTACTTTCACTCATTGAATTCAAACTAGACATTGTATCTAGCATTGAATTGAGATTCTATCATTAATGATCATTGAGTTTGAACTTTAAACTCATCTCCTTGATGTCTTTAGCACCAAGTCTCTTGATAATCCTTTCGTCAAAGGATTATTCAAGTTTTCACTAGATCTTACAAAGTCAATTGATATGACTCTATTTGTGATCAAATCTTTGACATAACTATGTCTCGAAACAATATTGACTTTCCATTATACACATAACTATATGTTTTAGCAAGTGTAACTGCACTATCACAATGAATTGAGATAGGTGACAACAATTTTAGCCATAAAGATATGTTATAAAGTAAATTTCGTAGCCATTCAACTTCTTTACGAGCTGAAGCAAGTGCTACAAATTCAGCTGCCATTACTGAATTGGTGATACAAGTTTGTTTCTTAGATCCCCAAGAAACTGCTCTACCATCTCGCATAAAGATCCAACCACTTGTCGACGAATAATCATCTTTATTTGTGATCCAACTAGCACCTAAAAATCATTTTAAAATTGATGGATAATTGGTTCAACATATGCCATAATTCTTAGTGGCCTTTAAGTGCTTAAAATTCTGATTACACCTTGTTAATGTAATCTATTAGGATTGCTTTTATACCTACACAATATACCAACAGCATATGCAATATCTGATCTAATACAAGTCATTGCATACATTAAACACACTATAATTTTGGCATATTCCAATTGAGATATTGGATTCTTTTCATTCTTTACAAACTTTATTTTGGAATCCAACAATGTTGAGATTGGAACACAATCACTTTGATTGAACTTGTTAAAAATGTTCTCAATATAATATAATTGAGATAACATTATATTGGCCTTATTTCTTAAGATTCTTAGGCCAAGGATGACATCCGTTTTACTCAAATCTTTCATGTCAAATTTGATAAAAAGTAAAGTTTTGGTGACTTCAACTTGTTCTAAGTCAGTCCCAAATATTAACATGTTATCCACATATAAACAAATCATGACATTTTCTATCATTAAACTTGCTATAGATGTATCTATCATATTCATTTACCTTGAATCCATTAGTAAAAATAACTTGGTTAGCTTTTTGAGTAATTAGTTAGGTGCTTGTTCCAATCCATATAAAAACTTAATAAGTTAACGCACATTGTGCTCTTGTACAGGTACTACAAACCCTTCAAGTTGTTCAATATATACTTCTTCATCCAAATCACCATTTAAGAATGCTATTTTAATATCTATTTAGTAAATAATTGAATTTTGGATAGAAACTATAGCAAGTAGTACCCTAATTGTAGCAATTTTTACTATCGAAGAATATGTGTCAAAGTAGTCCACACCTTACTTTTGTGTGAATCCTTTGGCAATTAACCTAACCTTAAACTTGTCAATAGTTCCATCAACTTTCATTTTTTTTTTGAAGATCCATTTACAACCAATTGGTTTTGAAGCAGATGGTAAGTTTGTGGAGGCCCCACTTTCCCCAAAGGCGAACCAGAGGGGTCAGCGGACTGCCGGCCCGACTCTCACCGGGACTCAGTCGGTCACTTAACAAGTCACACGAGTAATTACCACAACATAATTGATAATTCATGCTTAGAAAATTTCAAACTTATACATATTCATTTTACAATCCAAAACTAAGTTCAAACCTAGAACTATACAACAATTTACAGCAAAAGTACCTAGTATCAAAAGTCCGGTAGTAGAGGTTTGTCCCCTAACTTGTTCACTGTCAAGCTTCAACCTGGGAGAGAAAACAGTTAAAGGGGTAAGCCTAATGTTTAGTGAGTGTCCCGGTACAGTAAGTAAACATGTAGTAGTTTCCAAAGCGGGCAGGTAAACAGTCAATCATGTAGTCCCGTTATAACGGGTCATGTATCAGTATCATGTAAACCCGATGTAACGGGGTCATGTATTCCACTAGTTATGGACAAGTAAACAGACACATTTTCAATAAAAGGATACAGTCCGGTACAGTTGCCGATGAAGCTTTCAGTCTTCCGATCTCCGATCCTCCTTTCACCGACTCTCAGGCCCGAGTCTCCCAAAACATTCAAACAGTGGGCGGTAATACTCATGAGTAAACCTTAAACAAGTACCCAAGGTTCGTTAACTTGCCCGACCTAGCCCGATGCCGACTCAGGGTCAAACCACGCCACCAATGGGGTTGGGATCCCGAAACAGGAGTTTGCCAATTGCAGTAAAGTACACAATGGCGCAAGCAGGCATGCACAAGTACTTGTCAAGTTTAGGCAGAGTGTGATAAAGTACACACTCGCCCTTTTCACGTAATCGATAATTTACATGTATACAAATACACAAGTAGCACGTTGGAATTTAAACAACAAGTACATAGTGAAACAAGACGGGTCCCTCACCTGTATAGTCTATGTGACAGCCCCACTTCCCCCTAAGACTAACCAAAGGGTTGGCGGATTGCCTACCTAACTCTCGCCAGGACTCAAGCAATCGAAAGTACTAACTTAAACGTGCAAAAATATCACCAAACATAAGAACAATAATATTAAAGCTGTAGAGGGGCGTTGAAACTTAAGATTACAATTATCCACTCAACAATACCCAAAAACCTCGAGTTATAAAGTAATACATTCCCAGAAGTCTAAAATACCCGTCACACAAAAGAATATACAATCATTTTCCCAATCTCGAGGCAAAACCCAAAATAAATAAACATTCGCCCTATATTAAGCTTCAGGATTCTCGTCACCTATTAAGGAAAAGCAAACGGGAACGGGGGTGAGTTAAAAGCTCGTGAGTTTCCAAAATACATACACATGCATTTAAAACAGTAATTGAATTAGCAATAAATGAAACACATAGGAAAATTAAAATTATCACACAAGGAGGATACGGTGGCTCTCAGGAGCCGAAATCCACATTTTACGAACATTTATAGTAGTCAACATTCCGTCGACTTTCAAACCAAGTAGACGACGCTTCACGCCAAACTCCAACCACCATACTTCCCCTACCGGGCCCGCACGCCAAACACTTTAAACAGGTAAGTAGATAACCACTCAAGGGACGCGGCCAAGAGTGGTTATTTAACACTTTTCTTCCCCAAATTAGGACACATGCAAACACGTAAGTTACCGACTCTACTTAAAATGGAGCAATAAAGTATACTCTCCTTTAAGTAAGCGGTTCAACAAATCTCAAATCTCACATTTCAGAACGAGTAACAAGCCTTGAATTCCGTGCACACACAAGCATTTATATGAAAGCATTTAACATGCATAGAAAACTCACCGACAAAATAGGGGTCGGAATCCAAGTTTTGATCAAATGGTAAATCAGTCCTTCATCCTAGAATAATTAAAAGAGAATAGAAATAAGTTTTTCTAATTCACCGATCACATTTAGCTCAAAAGAAAATAAGTTCGTCAACGTCCTAATTTGAGCTGAAATTTTTGAAAAATCGAAACTTGAGTTGTACAAGTCCGAATTTCACAAACTTGGTACCGTTGGAAACCTCTCAAAAAGTTCTAAAACTTTGTAGAAGACATCCAGTTAAAATTTTGGGTAGATTTTGCCCAGATTTTCGGAAAAAGAAATGCTACAGTACTGAATCAGGGCAGAACAGGTCGGGCGATCAGCCCATTTTGAAAATTCACCAAAAATTACAGAAAATGAATTGGCCTCTCAAATTTATAAAATTTAAAGTACTACATAAGAAGTTTCAAACTCCACTAACGGTACTCAATTCCAACAATCGAGCATGAAATTAAAGCAGTTCAAATAGAGGGGGTTAAAATTCCTGAAATTTCTGATTTCCAGTTTGACAGGGCACAGTTCGTGGCTTCGTTTGAGTGGCTAATACTTCATGAAAAATTACCAAATTTGGTACACCAATACTTCCATATATAGGCTAAGTTCATACCAAAATTCAACCACAAATTCGAATAGAAAGGCAGTTTTCTATGTGTCCAAAGTTTGCTCATCGAAACTTCTCAAACCAGGAAAGTTGAATTCCTCTTCTTCTATTCTTTCATAATCATCATATGCTAGTACCATTTGACCTAAATTTCAACCCTAAGCTGGAATTAGTCTTACTTAACCTAATGATAGTCAAAAATGGTCACAACTTTTATCAAAAATTATCACAAAACAATCCCATAAAATCGGGCAGCATGCTGCCCCAATTTCCAGTTTTTCCTAGTTCCCAACAACCTTCAATTTTGCTCATTCTTTAACGAAATTTGTGTGAGACAATTCAACACCTTAACCTTCAACATACAAGCCTCATATTAAGCCTTCAAATTAGCCAAAAATCTCAGCCACTAAATTAGGGAAAAATTTGAAAATCTCAAGCCCTAATTTCCCTCTCTCTAGCCGATTTTCCTTGAGGCTTGTCTTCCAACTTTTAACAACAAATTCAAGCATCATGCACATATATATCACCATTTAACCAACTAGTAAACAATTTCACATATTTAGTGGGAATTCCAAGAGCCCACAATTCTTCATAATCATCAAATTACACAAATAATAAAGCTAACACTTCCAACTACCTAATCAACATCAAGCAAGGTTCTAGGGACATATCAACCATCCAAACCCTAATTTCATGGTTGGAGTTTAAAGAAAATGGACAAGGGGCAAGTTATTAGAACATTACCTCCCTTAAGATTAGCAAGACACCAAGACAAATGCAAACTTGAGCCAACCACAACTTCTTCCTCCACTCCTTGTTCAAGCCCCAAGCTTAAGCTTTAACTTAATGGAAGATTGGTGGAGTTTTTAGTGAAAAGAAATGAAGAAAATTTTGATGGAAAAACAAGAGAAGAAAGAAGAGAGGAAGTCGGGTGAGAGAGTGTGAGAAATGAAGAGATTTTGAGTGAATTTTGAAGAGTAAATGGGAAAAAGAAAGACAAGACTTGATGCTTATCCTTTAATCCCAAAAAGTCCAACTTTACATAGTAAACTTAATTAACTATTTGGAGGAAAAATTAATTACCTCATTTGGCTTGAAATTAAAGAGCAAATCTTGATTAGGAGAGGGGAACAGAAAAGAAATATTTTAGGTGAACTGGAAAAAATTAAGTGAAAGGATTAACGGCTAGATAAAATTCTAAACCTAAAAGGGTTATTCCCGTTCTTAATTAAGATTCCAAAATCATAATTAATCACCCTCAATAACCTAATACCAGTAATTTTCACTTCTACCCTACCAATGATCATCCGTACTCTCCTTCACTTATTCACCCACAGTCCGAATTTATCTCAAAAAATGTGTTTTTACATTTTTCCACTCCTAAATGCTACGAGACGATATTAAAAGATAACTAGGGCCAAAATTAGATGAAAAATTGTAAATGATAAAAATCAAATTTCATGAGATAAATAAATAAATACATAACTAAATAAATATGAATTTTGAATTATTATTTTATTTTTTTATTTTTTTTCAAAAAATAATAACAAGAATAAAAGAAATAAAGAAGAATCAAGCAATTAATGAGGAAAGGATAATAATAGTAATAAGAATAGCTAAATTAATAAATTTTGAGCCTTCACGTCTGGAGTGCAGTGACCGGTCGGACCTTCTAGCACTGGTTAGTAATTGATTAGTTACTATTTTGCTAACTTCTTATTTAACTAACAAGCTAATAGTACAAGTTAGGTCCGGGTTATAGGTCGGGACAGTATAAGGTCGTGGGTAACGGTGTTGTTCAGTTTCGACCCTAGTTGGTATGTGTCGGGCATGATTGGGGTAGTGATAGGCATTGGTCGACTAGTTTAAGTGTAATTGGCAAGTTCGTGCATGAGTCCAGTAGGGTTTGGTTTTACATGACCGGCAATAGTCGACCGCGGATGCAGATTGGTAGGTTCTGGTACAACCGACTATCGACGTCGGAATGTCCGGGGGCATATCCGGTTACTGTTGAGTGCGAGTCCAGTCGGTCAGGTGCGGTCAGCAAGTCCGGGGACCGGTCAGGTGTGATTGACACTGGTCGGAGCTTATGGAGCAAGTCGTAGTGTCAATGGCTTGAGTTCATGCGACTCGGGAGTAGTCGGTGTTTGTAAATAATCGGCACTAGTGGGGTCGACCGGCAGCTGCGTCGGGTGACTAGGTGTAGGTTTTGGCAGGGACGGTCGGTATCGGTTGGTTATCGTTAGTGCACGCGTTAACACCGGCTGGGATAGATGGCGTGAGTCGCTCAGCGCGGGCACCTGTGTGGAGTTGCGGTAGTCGGTTAGGAGCATGGGCTAACGGCTGGAAACCGCAGGTAGTTAGTGGACTTTGCGTCGCATTACATGGTTGAGTCACTGATCCTAGGCATGGTTAGGTGCCGGGGTGTGATCGGTGCTGTGGGCTGGGCGATGGTAATGGCTAGGGTGTGCGTCTAAATTTAACGGTTGGCTAGGCATGGGTTGCGGCTGGTTCACGATTACTAAGGTTGTTGGCTTCTGGTGATGCCATCATAACGGTTGGCTGGTTGGGTGTCAGTGCCGGGCCTTACCGGTACCAGTCGGGTGGCCATTTCGTACGTTAGGTACGGGCATGGTCGGCTCGGTGGTTGGGTATTGGTCGGGTGCTGAGATGGTTGACACGTCGGGTTCAAGTTCAGGCTTCCATTCTGGTTGCCGTTTTGGTTGGTGCTTAGGGATGACTAATGGAGAACCTCTCCAGGTGCACATTACGTCTACAGACTTGGGTGGTCGGGACCGACGGGGTCGGCACTAGACTCTAGGTCCGTTAACAGATGCATACGGGTCTGGCACGTCCGCTAACTGGCTAGGGCACACGGGTCGACTAGGGTCTGCACAGTCCGTTAAGGGTTCGGCAAGCTAAGGTTGGGCAATCCGCTAATGGGTCAACGGTCCGTCAACGAATCGCACAAGAGCATGGTAGTCGGCCTAGCGAATCGCACGACGACTGGTCATTTCTGTTAACGATCACGGGTAGGCTAAGCATTTCCGCTAACAATCACGGGTAGGGTAAGCATTTCCGCTAACAGGCGCGCACGGGATGGCATACCTGCTAACCAGTCGGGCATGGGACAACACATCCTCTAACAGACGTGCACATGGGCTGTAACGGGTGCGTGCCAGTAGTGTCAATCCGTTAACGGACGCCCACGACAGCCGGCTACCCGTCACAGTTTACATTTCAGGCCATATCTCACAATCTACTTGTGCATTTTTTGCCCATTTTATACCATTGGAAATGAATTCAGAACACTACAACTTCTCAGAAGGGACCAGGTTCAGATTCAGGCTGTAACAGGCTCAAATTCAGGCTCGAACACACAGCAAGTGCAAAACTCAGGTTTATCAGTCTCGGAAAAATAGCGAACTTCAATGGGTTTCTGGGAACTATACAATTAAAATCTGAGGGTATGCGACCTACCTCTGGAAAGCTCTTGGAATCTAGTTTCTAGCACCACTGACGGAACTCAATTCCGACATTCTTACAATGAGTTATGCTCGTTTTCCTACAACTGGTTTCAGTGGACTGATAACACCCAAAAATGAAGTTCTTGGCACAAGCATGGATGGTTCTTGCTCTAGGGTCTTTGGTTTTGCTTAAAACTTATAACCAGCAATCCCACCACATAGTTTAACATATGTAGCAATCTTACAACCAAATTTTCAGCAAGAATTAACCAAAACAAGGTCTTACAAAACATAGTATGAAAGCTGGAAATTTCTTCAAGCACGTGTTCTTCATGAAAACAATTTCAGCATAGCATCATGATTTCCTTTAACATGTTAAACGAAACTTGGAGCTGTAATTCAAGCAAAATTTCAGCTTCCAATTACCTTATACAAGTGCTGAAAATACGTTGAGGAGATTGAGCAAGACTACGTGAAGCTACAAGCAAGAACAAGCAGGAATTCAACCTAAGCCTCAAACTTGACGGTTGCATGTATTAAAGCTGTTTTGTGTGAGTTTATTTGAAGGTATTTGAGGCCATTTTTCTACAGAATTTCGTCCAAGGAAGGGGCTGAAAATGTTTGAATTTTGCTGATATTTATAAAGAAAGAAGCAGGCACGACAAGGCTCCAAACAAGCACGACGAGGCTCAAGCTGCTGTGTCGTGCTTTTTGGATAAAATATCTTGGACTTGTTTGTTATTTCTTGTAGTTGTAATTTCGTCCAACAATGGAGGAAATAAGACAATATTTTTTTGCTATTTTTAGGCAAGGGCCTAATTGCAAAAGTTTATTTATTTTCAGGTCCTTGAAATTTAGATATTCTTGCAACTTGCTCCCCACTTGTTTTCTTACACTTTTTGAATGATGTTTGATAATCTTTTTTAACCCCATAACTAGGTGTAATAAGCGTCTAAAATTTTGACACAACCATATTTGCAAGTAAGAGACGAACACGGTCAAAACAAGGTAAAATGGTTGCTTATTCACATCATACGTACATGTACATTGACCGGTGAGGTGTGTGTTAGATAGGCTCTCACACTCTCCCCTCCTTAAGGAAATTTCGTCCTCGAAATTTATTTACAATTTACAACTGCAATTCCGGATATTTTCGTTTCATTTCCTCCTCTAACTCCCAAGTGGCTCCACAACACTTTTACTAAAGGAATTTGTTTGTTCCTTAGGTCTTTCACCTTCCGGTCTAAAATTCTTAATGGCTGCTCTTCGTAGGTCAGGGATTCATCCAACTCCACATCTACTGGTAACACCACACGTGATGGGTCTAGCGCACTATCTTCAAATGTTGGGCATGTTCCTTCGAGGATTTGGAATAAATTACTATGTTGTTTATGAATATCATCATAAATTTATCTAGGTGGGGCTTAAAACTCTATGCATTAAATCCATAGATGTAGTTGGGGAATTGGTTAGCCTAAATGGCGAAACTAGGAACTCGTAATGCCCATATCTGGTAGTAAAAATAGTTCTCGGAATATCTTATTCTCTAATCCTCACTTAACAATATCCCTGTCTAAGGTTGATCTTGGAAAATACTATCGCCCCCTGTAATTGATCAAATAATTCCTTGATACGAGGCAGTGGGCACTTGTTTTTGATAGTAAGATTGTTCAATCCTCGATGATCTATGTAAAGCCTCAAGTTTCTATTTTTCTTCTTAATGAATAGGATCGAAGTTCCCTAAGACGATTCACTTAATCATAACAAAATTCCCAATCCAGCAGATCCTATATCTGTATTTTTAATTCCTTAAGTTCAGCAAGAACCGTTTGATATGGGATTTTAAAAATAGGGGTTACTCCCAATATGAGTTCAGTCTTAAACTCTATTTCCCTTTCTACAAGTAAAGGATTCAACTTTGCTGGGATATGAAACTCAACAGCCTTGGTTTTATAACTTACCTGGGCATTTCGCCGTACTAGGCTGTCTATCCCAGTTATGATGTCATAACCTTTTATTGGTAGGGTACTTAGGTCAACTAATAGCTTTCTTCCCTTACCCCTTTCTCATAATTCCTATGTGCTATGTTGGTTTCTGAGGTACGCTTTTTGGTAGGGGTCTGTATCATAAGGCAACTACTCAGGTTGAACTGCCGAATCATACACAAAATCAATGGCGATATGAAAGAATGAATGATATCAGGATCAATTAAAACTTTAGCCAATTTAGGAAGGAAAAGGGTGGTACCTTCAATCACCTTTGAGGGTCTTGGTACTTCCTGTTGGTCAATTGCATAAACTCGACCAGGCACTCGGGATCTGTTTTCCTGGTTTGTGGTTGGCCTGGAATTGGTCTGATTGATGGGTTGGGTTGTCATTTCACGATCCTGTTTATTTGGGCAATTGCTAACATTGTGTCCTGTGCCCGCCCCCGCAATACTAGGCATTTCCCAGCCTTCAACCAGCAATCCACTTCCGTGTCGTTAGGTTTATTCCAATATCCACATATCAGTCGAGGGTTTCTGTTTTGCCTAAATTGAGGTGCTCCATTATTTTGATCTCTCCCTGGTTGGTTTCTCCTAAAATCACTTCTTGATCTACCAACTTCTATCCTGGTCTTCTGGGGTGCGGAATTAGTCCCTATTCTCTCATAGTTATTACTTGGTGCTGCTCGTTTCCTGACTTGAAAGGTCTTTATCTGAATTTTGGAACTTTCCACCCCCTGGGCTTTCTCCAATACATCTGAAAATGGAGTCATTTGTGCTGTAGCAAGGTCCTCCTGTATTTCTAGATTTAAACCCTGGATGAATCGCCTAACTCTCCTCGGTTCTGTCATTACCAACTCCGGAACAAATCTAGAGAGGCGAGTAAACTGGGCCTCATATTCTACTACGCTCATAGTCCCTTGGCGTAGTCTGATAAATTCATCCTCTCTTCTTTCCTGGACTAAGGGTAGAAGGTATTTTTCATTGAATTCCCTAGTAAAATTGCCCCAGGTCCACGGCATTCCATTCCTATTCCATTTCTCTCTTATCACATTCCACCAATTTCGTGATGCACCCTCAAACTGGAATATAGTGAAAGTAACTTGTCTTTCCTCAGAGTAATTCAAAATCTCAAAAATATTCACTATATTTTCTAGCCAACGTTCTGCCACGTCAGGGTTGGTTTCTCCGGTAAATTTGGGGGGTGAAAATTTTTGGAATCTTTTTAGAGTTCGATCCTCCCCTGTTTCAGCTCTTTCCTGACTTATTCTCCCTTGTTGGTTCGTTATAATTGCTAACAGGTCGGTTACCCTATGTAAGGCTTTTACTACAGGGTCTATTTCCTGGTTGCTCTGTTCCTGTTCCTGTTCCTGTTGGGTAGCTGAGGATTCACCCTTCTCCCAAGTGCGAGAACGTGTATTCCTTTTTACCCGTTGCCTACCTTCTCCCTCCATGCCGGTCTATGTTTAAATGTATAAAATATAGTTTAGAAAGTAGACAATTTGAACAATTATTATGAACAGTAAACAAACTTTAAAACGCAACTTTATTTATATTGGATAGCAAAATAGGCTTTACACATAGTTGCTACCCTTGGGCAAGCAGCATAGCCCTAAGGCTCACAAACATGCATATGTATAGTTTTCAGCAAGAATTGGGACATCACTAGGCATCAGTGCCTACCTTACTCAGAGTTATAACAGTTAGGATCCTCCGAGAGATCTATTTCAGGGTTGGAGTACTCTTGCTCTGGGTTCTTATTGTTCACGAATTTTGAAGACTGCCTGATGTTCAGGCCTTGCTCTCTCTACCTATCTGGTTGGATGCCTATGATCTCCTTAGTAGCATTTTACAATCAGCAAAAATACTTTCAATACAGTTTTGCACAAAGCTTAATATACCTGAGTAGCGTCGAGAAATATCCTCCGACTCTGCTAGGCTAGCTCACTGAACCTCCACAAGCTTCCTCAAGCCTACTATCTCAGTCTCAATCCTCTGAACGTGGTTAAACAAGTTCTCCCTCTTTCACTGATCACTACCAGTACAAGCTCATTGGGATAGGTAAAAGTCTCCGAACATTTTCACCTCTTAGTCATGCCAGCTGAACTTTAGTACAATGGAAGTCCTCCTGACCTAATCCTGTACTTGATCCTAGGTAAGGGTTTCTTGGTCTAGCTAGTCCCTTCATTTGCACCATTCCCATCCATTTCTTACATTTAAACCCAAATGAAGTTAGAGATTTAAACCTAATTAGGTATTCAAAAAATTTTATACCGTTGGAAACAGAATTTAGAGCACTACAACTTCTCAGAAGGGACCAGGTTCAGATTCAGGCTGTAACAGGCTCAAATTCAAGCTCGAACACGCAGCAGGTGCAAAACTCAGGTTTATCAGTCGCGAAAAAATAGTGAACTTCAACGGGTTTCTGGGAATTGTGCAATTAAAATCTGAGGGTGTGTGACCTACCCCTGGAAAGCTCTTGGAATCTAGTTTCTAGCACCGCTGACGGAACTCAATTCCGACATTCTTACAGTGAGTTATGCTCGTTTTTCTACAACTGGTTTCAGTGGAGTGATAACACCCAAAAATGAAGTTCTTGGCACAAGCATGGATGGTTCTTGCTCTAGGGTCTTTGGTTTTGCTTAAAACTTATAACCAGCAATCCCACCACATAGTTTAACATATGTAGCAATCTTACAACCAAATTTTCAGTAAGAATTAACCAAAACAAGGTCTTACAAAACATAGTATGAAAGCTGGAAATTTCTTCAAGCACGTGTTCTTCATGAAAACAATTTCAGCATAGCATCATGATTTCCTTTAACATGTTAAACGAAACTTGGAGCTGTAATTCAAGCAAAATTTCAGCTTCCAATTACCTTATACAAGTGCTGAAAATACGTTGAGGAGATTGAGCAAGACTACGTGAAGCTACAAGCAAGAACAAGCAGGAATTCAACCTAAGCCTCAAACTTGACGGTTGATTGTATTAAAGCTGTTTTGTGTGAGTTTATTTGAAGGTATTTGAGGCCATTTTTCTACAGAATTTTGTCCAAGGAAGGGGCTGAAAATGTTTGAATTTTGCTGATATTTATAAAGAAAGAAGCAGGCACGACAAGGCTTGGAAGTTTAAGCACGACAAGGCTCCAAACAAGCACGACGAGGCTCAAGCTGCTGTGTCGTGCTTTTTGGATAAAATATCTTGGACTTGTTTGTTATGTCTTGTAGTTGTAATTTCGTCCAACAATGGAGGAAATAAGACAATATTTTTTTGCTATTTTTAGGCAAGGGCCTAATTGCAAAAGTTTATTTATTTTCGGGTCCTTGAAGTTTAGGTATTCTTGCAACTTGCTCCCCACTTGTTTTCTTGCACTTTTTGAATGATATTTGATAATCCTTTTTAACACCATAACTAGGTGTAATAAGCGTCTAAAATTTTGACACAAAACCATATTTGCAAGTAAGAAATGAACACGGTCAAAACAAGGTAAAACGGTCGCTTATTCACATCATACGTACATGTACATTGACCGGCGAGATGTGAGTTAGACAGGCTCTCACAAAGTTCACCAATTTCTAGGTTTTATTACCCATAGTTGAATCCATTTTATCATTTATTGCTTCCTTCCTAAAGGGAATATCTTGAAACTTCATTGCTTCTTCAAAGATTTTAAGATTACCCTCGGCATTGAAGTAATAAGGGATTTGGTTGTTCAATGTATATCTAACTCCTTCGACTAGATACATGTAAAAGTCCGAACAAAAGTCTTTTGACTTTCTCGCTCTTTTACTCCTTCTAGGTTCAATGGGTTCACTTTCATTAGCTTTTGTCAATTCACTTAACTTTGGAATATTTTCATTGACTTTAGATATAGAGGTGTATCTATTTTCGTCAAAAATGCATCTCTGGACTTAATTGTGGTATTAATCGAAATTGAATCACTAGGTTTAATTACCATGAACCTATATGTTTTGCTATTTTGTGCATATGTGACAGCCCCACTTTCCCCTAAGGCGAACTAGAGGGGTTAGCGGACCGCCTGCCCAACTCTCGCCGGGACTTACTACAGTCCTCAATTAATTACAAATTAAAAACTCCATTAAATAATAATTACAATTCTAAAACTCCAAAAGTACAAAAATACTAAAATCCACAAGTACGTCCCAGTAGTAAATACAACCCAAGTTCTCCAAAATATAAATTACAACTCAACCAAAATTACAATTGTACAAGAAATACTCCAAAATTACTAATAAGGCCACTACACATGCTTCCGATCACCTCGATTCCTGTGGAGGGAAAATAAATATTTTTGGGGTGAGCTAAAACTCAGTGAGGTTCCGAAAAACAAGTATTATAGAATTTAACTGTTTTATCAGAGAACGAAAATTTTGGAATATTCAAATCTGTGAAATCACGTGAGAAAGTACTTTTCACTAGAAATTTGCAAGACGAAAACAATTCACGAAATAATTTAATTCATCACACGAGCATTTTGACAAATAATCAAGCACACTCACAGGAGAGAACAATACTCGGGCCGCTTCGACTTGGAGATCAGTGCTCATGAGGAGACTTGCTCGGATTATCTCAACTAGGAGAACAGTGCTTAATAAACATTAAATCAGTTATAAAAGGATACAGTGCTCACTTGGAGCTATTTCACTAGTCCACTTCACCTTATAACTCCTAAACAATCCCTCACTTCATCCTGCCATCACCTTATCCCTCGGTGGTAATACTCGAGTATACCGGAATCGCCTGGGTTCCAACCTACCCGACCGAATCCACTTTTGGTTCGAATAGGCTAGCAACCAAGGTGGGGCCCAGTTCAAAGGCAACACGCAAAATAATGATCGGCAAGACCAAGGGTTTTGTTTTAAGATAAAGCTTTCCAACCTAGCCGACCTCACTAATGGCGTACTCAAGTAGGCTTTTGACCCACTGATCGCTCAAGAAGGAGGTCTTAGATAGGCTTTCTAGCAAAGGGTCTTTAGACCTAGTTCAGTTGATGCAATAAAGTACACATCGGAGTATAAGTGATAAAATGCTCCTTGGTACACCATTATCAAACAATCAAGGAGACAAGTAATTATTTCAACTAATAAATGATAACACTTAAACAAATAACACTTAACACCCGAACATGCAATTAATATTCAAATATACTCACATGTAATAGCAAGTTAAATGGAAGTTAATTCCACAGTAATTATTTCACTTGTGCATATTAATAAATCAATATGTAAAACAAGCACATCACAAATAAGTTTATAAATAAGTGAATCGGTTTATAAGTATTTTGAAATACGGTTTAAAATACTCACAATTAATTGAAAACATTGACATTTATAAAGAGTAGTAGCAAAATAGTACATGTGAAAATAAGTTGGAAAACAAGATTAAAATATGTAGGAAAAAGTTCAAAGAACCCTCACAAGTCATTTTATGTGTAAATGGTAAAGCATCTTTGAAACTTAGAATTCATATATAAATTGTAGTAGATCATTTGATACTCATTTAATAAATCATTTAATTTGAAAACAGTAGTAAATCATAGCATTTGTAAATAGCTTAAAACACTTTTAATTTAGTAGAAAATCATATTATTTGTAAAGAGTAATAGTCAAATATTTCATTTGAAAATTAATTGGAACCAGTTTGAAAATAAGTTAAACAAATTCAAAACAAGATGAAACAAATTAGAACCATCACCTCAATATTAGCAATTTAAGAAATTAAATTGTTTCTCGCATAATCCACAATAAACCACAATATAGGATATCAATGATAAAACAGTTCAATACCTTTAGAAATCGTTTTAATGATAAACATTTCTTTTGTAAAACAATAATAAATCCAAAATAGTATAGAAGTTAAAACATTTCACAATTTATTTTCTTAAACCAACGATAAACATTTAGTTAAAACAAGTTGGAACACTCACCAAATTTCACACTCGTCCACATAAATCACCAATCACCATTTAATCTTCATGGCACATTCAAGTCCTAGGATCAAGTAAAATAACAAGACTTTCACAAATTCCAATCCATAAGAAACGAGAAACTTTAGCTTAAAATCCTCAATTAGCATGTCCAACTTTAACCTCTAAACCATAGTTCCAAATCCACAAGACCTTGGCTCAAATTAAGGAAAATGACCACAAGCATACTAGGGCATGGTTCAGGTGTCATGTGGAGTAAAAATGTTATCTTAAACCAAGAAAAGTATTTGAACCAAACCAAAATGAAGGAATGAGTATAAAAGAGAAACATCAACTTTGGCAGCTTTGACGCCTCTCGGTATTTTGATCAAAACCAGAGCTACGCTTATCGGATTGAGTTGAATTTTACACCGTTTCGAAGCTAAGACATAGCTCTACAATTTTTATGAAGCCATAGAAATTCACTTCATGCATTTTCATAGTCAAAAATGGCAATTACAGAGACTTAAGAAAACTGTCAGGTTACGTCAGGAAAGCAGGAGCAGTTTCGGGAGAAAATCCATAACTTAATGTAGAAATATCGAAATCGAGTGCCGTCAGCAGTGTTTAAAATTAGATTCATAGGGATTTCAATGGTATAAAAATCAGACTCTAGTTCATTGCCAAATGATACCAGAAAATCTGACAAGTTGGCTGAAACTGGAGACTGTCGGGTAAAATAGGGGAGCAGAGTAGTCAGGGGTATTTTGAACATTTCTCAGGCTACAGTCCTCCGATTGATCTGAAATTTTATCAATAGATATTAACTCAATTCTCTACAATTTTTATGTTTTGATAAAGAGCTGGTTTGGACTCTAACATGGTCAAATTCACAGAGGAACTGGACACAAAAATATGGAGCTTAAGTTCAAACAGTTGGTGTGCACTTCAAGTCCTCTTCCTAAACGAACTTACCAAGTAATTCTAACCACCCAAAATCTGTCCTCAGCTATCCTAACCCATTCTAAACATCAACCACAAGCTATACTACAAGATTCAAGGGTTGTGCAAGTTAGGTTACCTCTAAAACCTTCAAGAAACAAAGCTGAAAATGGAAGTAGAAGAGCAGCCAGCAGTCATCTTGTCCTTCCTCTCTTGGTTTCAGCTACTTGGAGCAAGGCAACAAGTTGGAATTTTCCTTGTTTCTCTCCTCTTCCTCTCAGCCACAGCTCACCCTACTCTCTCCTCTCTTTGATCTCTTAACTTGTCTCAATTTGGTTATAAGATAAAGCCTAAGAGATATTTAAGGGATTGGTCAAAGAGTTGGTCAAAAATATCAAACCAACCCTTGTAACTTCAATGATCTTTCACCTTGGCCCCAAGTGATTTCATTTCCTAGCAATTAAGTCCATAAGCTGTAAATCCAACTTAGTCCAATAATACTTAATTATACCTAACTAGGTCACTAATCACCCAATTACCGTAATTAACTCTCGTGAGCATGCAAGTTCACACCGAAAATTCATGAAATAACAAATATTTGATTTTTACATATAATTAGGGTTTCGAACTTGTAAAACAAAATAGTTAAAACCAAACACTTTAAGAAGTAAAACAAACCATATAAACACCTTGGCAAATAATAATTACTATAGTTAATATTATTTAATATTTTCCAAAAATTGGGAAAAAAAGGGGATCTCACAGCATATCCTAAGAATACGCACTCAATACATCTTTCTCCCAATTTCCTTTTCCTAGATTCTGAGAGTTTTACAATAGCCCTACAACTCCAAAATTCTCAAGTAGTTGAGATTAGGCTTTCTTTTATTCCAAAATTCATAAGAGATGATAGAATTCCTTTTGTTTAGAACTCTATTCAAAATGTGACAAGTTGTTAATAAAGTTCCAACCCAAAACCCCTGTTTAAACCAAAATTTGACAATAATGCATTAACTATTTCTATTAATACACAATTTTTCCTTTCGGTTACACAATTTTGTTGTAGTGTATAATGAGCAACCACTTCATGCTTTATCCCGGTAGATTCAAAATAGGCAATGTCATAGTATTCTTCATATCCGCCCTTAGACATTTGATAAAGATT
The DNA here is from genome assembly GCA_013103745.1 of Gardenia jasminoides. Lineage (NCBI taxonomy): Eukaryota > Viridiplantae > Streptophyta > Magnoliopsida > Gentianales > Rubiaceae > Gardenia > Gardenia jasminoides. Next base: position 5,674,086 of record CM023101.1, read on the forward strand.
TTATGATGAAATTCTATTTCAGACTTATACGTCTTGAATTTTTGCATGACTTCATCTTTTGAATGCAGTAAGTAAACATGGCAATATTTAGTACAATTATCAATGAACGTCACAAAATATTTTTTACCACCTATAATAGGAGTACCATGCAGATCATATAAATTACTATGAATAAGATTTAAGATTTTAGATAATCTTTCAACTTTAGGAAAATGATTTCTTGTGATCTTTGTTAGCACACATGTATCGCATTTTCCTTCATTTTTATCACAATATAGAGAAAGATCAAGTTTTATTATCTTATGCATTCTTTTATAATTAATATGACCAAGTCTATTATGCCACAGAGAGAAAGATGACTCAACCATATAAGCAGAAATAACATCATTTTTCTTATTAGGGATACCAAGTACATTTAGTTTAAATATTCCATTATAAAAATAACCCTTGCCAACAAAGATAACACCGTTAGATAAGATAAATTTATCAGTTTTAAAACAAGTCTAAATCTAAACTTGTTTAACAAACCGCTCGACACTAACTTCTTCCTAATTTCTAGAATATAATATACATTTGTAAGAGTTATAACATTTTTAGAAATAAATTTTAATTCTACTTCACCAACTCCTTGAACTGGAATGGTAGTAAAATTTCTCACGTAATTCATGGTGTCTTCATCCGTTAGTTTCATAGTTTTTAAGAACTTCTTATTGTTGTAAATGTATCGTGTAGCACTGGAATCAATCCACCAAGTAAAATCATCTTCAACCAAGTTAATTTCTGAAATCATGGCCACCAGGTTTTTACTTACATCATTAGAAGAGACTTGCTTCTCCTTCTAATATCCTTCCTTCTTGCAATAGAAGTACTTGCCCTTTTTCCTTTTCTTGTTATTGTTGGCCACTCTTGCTTCCTCCAGACTTACTAGTTTATCCCTCCTCAACCACATGTACTTCTGATTATCTTTATTCTCGTCAAGGACTTGCGTGTCCTTCTTTTCTTGCATGCAAATTTCCTCTTCTATAGAAGAGACTTCACAAAAGGCTTGAGAGAGATTTCCTCTTCCTTATATTTGAGGTCTCTCTTAAAATCTTTCCAAGAAAGTGGAAGTTTAACTATTGTGAAACATACAATAATTGCTTTGTCCATATGCAAATTATGTTCATTATTGTGATTTAGCAGTCTCTCAAGTTTAGCAAATTGTTCCATTACAGATTTGTTATCTACCATCTTATAGTTATTAAAAGAAGAAACAAGAAACATCCTACCTATACCATCTTCTTGCATGTACTTGGACACCAAGCATTCGAAAAGTTCGTTGGCTATTGGAATTGAATGGTAGACGTCAAATAAGCTATCATTCATTGCATTAAGAATGTGGCCACAGTATATCTTATCATTATTCTCCCACTTTTGGTATTTTCAAATGTCATCTACTGTTTCCCTTTTAGGGTTGGTGATGAGAGGGATTGGAGTGGTCAATACATAGACTACTTGAAATGTAGTCAAAAGAAAGTGTACATTCGTTTGCCAACGAACAAAATTGCCACCATCAAATCGCTTCAATTTGATAATATTGGTAGCCAAATCCTTTAAAGAACTATCTTTTGGTAGGAAAATAAAGCCTAAGGACCGTTGGGAGAATTATAATAGAATGGCAAATATAGTAATAAGAATTGACTTCAAATCGTGGTTAGCAGTCACTTTCCTTTAGGCTTTATTTGTCTGGTATAATGTGTAATAGACCTTGGACAAATATCCTTTAGGATAAGATGAGATTTGTTTGTCTTGAACTCTTGTATAAAATAAGACAAACCCTCTTGAACTATAGTGTGTTTTTATAGAGAATTCAAAATAGTAGGAAAGTGATTTTTTACAACAAATTACTCTCTACTTGACCTTTTTATATAGAAGAGATTGTTTAAGAATCAAGTGAATTTATTACGTACTTGTATGGATAAATTCAAGGTATTATGACCAAAATCATGTACCTTAATTAATACATTACAAGATTATATGACCAGAGTCATGAATCTATCCTTATATTCATGAAACTCCACAAACATGGATATATTCGTGGAACTTCCAAAATTCATGAATGTATATACATTTATTACCATGTATAGTATGACACATTTTCCATTATTAGTCTTTCTATATATGCATTTATCATATTCATTTACCTTGAATCCATTAGCAAGAATAAGTTGGTCAAATTGTTGATGCCATTGCTTAGGTGCATGTTTCAATCCATATAAAGACTTAACAAGTTTATACACCTTGTGCTCTTGTCCAAGTACTATAAACCTTTCGGTTTGTTCCATATATACTTCTTTATCTAAATCACCATTCAAGAATGATATTTTAACATCCATTTGATGAATAACTAGATTTTGAATAGAATTTATAGCAAGTGGTACCCTAATTGTAGCAATTTTTGGTATTAGAGAATATGTGTCAAAGTAGTCCACACCTTACGTTTAGGTGAATCTTTTGACAATGAACCTGACCTTGAACTTGTCAACAGTTCCATCAACCTTCATTTTCTTTTTGAAGATCCACTTAAAACTAATTGGTTTTGAATCAGGTGGTAAGTTTATCAATTTTCAGTTTTTATTATCTATAATTGAGTCCATTTTATCATTTATTGCTTCCTTCTAAAAGGGAGCACCTTGAGACTTTATTGCTTCTTCAAACACAAGAAAGAGGAAATTTCTCTTAAGTCTCTCGCTAAGTCTTTTCGTATAGAAGATGAAATTCAAATGCAAGAAAAGAAGGTCATATAAGTTCTTGAAGAGAACAAAGATTCTATTTCAAAAGTGCATGTGGTTGACGAGAGACAAAATAGTAAGTCTTAAAGAAGTAAGATGAGCCAACAATCCAAGAATCAATCCAACAATAATAAGAAAAGAAAGAAGAGCATGTGCTTCTATTGCAAAAAGAAAGGACATTACAAGTTAGAATGCAAGATCCTTAAAAATAAGAAGGAGAACCAAGCCTCTTTTAATGATACAAGTAAAAATCTGATCACCATGATTTAAGAAATCAATTTCGATGAAATTGATTTTGCTTAGTGGATTGATTCTGGTGCTACATGACACATTTACAACAATAAGAAGTTCTTAAAAATTATGAAACCAACTAATGAAGGCATCGTGGTTTACATGAAAAATTTTACTACTATTCCGGTTCAAGAAATTGGTGAAATAGAATTAAAGTTTATTTCTGGAAATGTTGTAACTCTTACAAATGTATTTTATGTTCCAGAAGTTAGGAAGAACTTAGTGTCAGGTGATTTATTAAACAAGTTTGGGTTTAGACTTATTTTTGAGGCCCACAAAATTATCTTATCCAAAGGTGGTATGTTTGTTGGCAAGGGCTATTTTTGTAATGGGATGTTTAAACTAAATGTACTTGTTACACCTAATAAGAAGCATGATGTTATTTCTGTTAATCGTGATCCCGAATTTTGACAATTACAAAACAATTGAAGAAATTAGTTTAACATTTTCCTTTGAGATTATTGCAGCACATGTCATTCATGTAAGGAATCTTGTTAAAGAATCTGTTGACTGTCGGACGCTTGATACTTTGTATCAGACGTCCGATCAAATTCGAAACATCTCTATCGAACGCTCAACTTGATGTACCGGACGTCCGATAGACAGGGGATCTATCGGACACTTCTTTCGGACGCACAACAACCCCACCGGACGTCCGATAATATCCAAGAAATTTTTTGAGCTCTCTGGTTGCTGTCGAACGCAAGCCCATCGGACGCAAAAGCATGCATCGACCGTCCGATCATTCTTAAGAAGATTTTCTGAGCTCACTGGTCACTGTCGGATGCAAAGCCTATCGAATGCAGGAACACTCATCAGCCGTCCGATAAAGAATGAAATAGTCCATCGGATGCTAGTATCAACATGGTGTCGGACGTCCGATAACTCCAACAGCTAGTTGACTCTACCATTCTAATATTCAGCTTACTTTTTGAATTCATTGATTGAAATATCTCCTATACTTCTTGTTCTTGATTGCTTATTTGCTTGTCAAATTATTTGAGTAAAAAGTTACTATTAATCACAAAAAAGAGGCACTATTTGATTAGTTCTTAATCAACCTAAGTCACCCTCCCTCTTAGGTTATCTTTGGGCCTTACAATTTCTGCTTATATGGTTGAGTCATCTTTCTTTTTATGGCATAATAGACATGGTCATGCTAATTATAAAAGAATGTATGAAATGATAAAATTTTATTTGTTGCCATTTTGTGACAAAAATGAAGGAATATGCAATACATGTATGCTAATAAAGATTGCAAGAAATTTTTTTCTTAAAGTTAAAGGACCATTTAAAATCTTGGATCTTATTTATAGTGATGTATGTGATTTGCATGGTACTCCTACTGCAGATGGTAAAAAAATGTTTTGTGATATTCATTGATGTTTGTACTAGATATTGCTATGTTTGCTTATTGCACTTAAAAGATGAAGTCATGCAAAAATTCAAGACGTACAAGTCTGAGGTGGAACTCATCATGAAATCTTTTGGTGATTAAGTCAAACTATGTTAATTCTTATGTATGACTCATGATTCTTTCTAATTCTTATTTTCTATTAAATTGTTTATTTTTCATATCTCAAATAGTTTGCCTGATATCCGATTAGATGTTAATATTGGAATTCTAATAACTTTCTTAGAATTCTTTATATAATTTCAATTGTCTATTTTTCATAAATCAAGCTCCTAAGATCTATGATACAGACATCCTATGCATATATCGATTATTAAAAAGCTTCTAAAGAATTATATGTACGTCTTGTAAGGCCCAAATACAACCTAAGAGGGGGGGTGAATTAGGTTGACTAATAATCAGCCAAGTATTACCTCTTTTTCAAATTTTAATCACAAGCTCTTTAACAAATGATTTATCAAACAAATAGACAAGTCGAGATCGATAAATATGTATGAGATTTCAAACAATGAATATGATACGCAAGCTAAAAAGAGTAATGATGGAAAGCAAACCAAACTTCTTCAAGACTCCACTTGAGCTTAAAGAGAATTCCTCAAAACAGGCTTCTTCAATTTGGTGAAATTCGATCACACTTGTGTACAATAGAAGGATCACTTCCTCCTTGCCCCAAGCTCCACTTAGTCAAGCTAGGAAGTTTTACACTCTTTACAGAAAACCCTCACACAGCTACACAATTGATGAATTCACTCACAATTGAAAAGCTTCTCAATGAACTCACACTACAAGACTAACAATTCTTACTCAAAATGAGTATTTTCTAGCTAAAATCACTCTTAAGAACTTGTTATCCAAGTGTACAGTTGTTTTTGATATTTGGACAAAGCTTGTATTTATAGGAGACCAAAAGTGCCTAGAAAACGAGGTCAACGGATAGTAGAAGTGAAAGGTCAACTAGCCGTTGAGCTATCGGACGTCCGACACTCTTGCTCGTCCGATGCTAGCGTCCGATAGGCAAGTTTCGAGTCTTATCGGACGGACGATGAATAATTCTGCGTCCGATAGCTTTATACCGACAATGGCCAGAAGCTTGAAAATTTTCATGGAATCGATCGGACGGCCGATACATGTCTTTATGTCCAAGGCTTTATGCGTCCAAAAGCGTCCCGATAGCTCATCAAATTTCTTGGATATCTTCGACGTCCGATGTAGATGTTATGCGTCCAAAGAGGTGTCCGACAGATCCTCGTCTATCGGACGTCCGACACGCCGGTTGAGCGTCCGATAGGAAAGTTTGAGTTTTATCGGACGTCCGATACAAGGTATCGTCCGTCCGACCAACGCTTTCTTCAATGTGTTTCCGCCTCGATGTCCGTTACGTCAAGGATCTCACTAGAAAACATTAGACCAATTTTCTTCAATTATTTTGTAATTATCAAAATTCGGGATCACAATTAACATTCTCCCCCTTTTTGATGATGACAAAACAATTGAATGTAATTTAGCCAATATAGAGTTTAAAAAAAAACTCCCCCTTACTTGAATAACTATCTACTCCCCCTTACTCGAATAACTCATCTTTTTTATTCTTTTTACTTCCCCTTTTTGTCATCACAAAAACATTCAACACAAAATGTGCGAAGCAATGAAAACTTTAATGCCAGATATGTAGCAGAATCAGCATAATGTAGTAATGTAAACAAGCAGTGAAATCTCCAAAATCAGATAACATCAGATTTCATTACATCAGATAACATCATCCAGTAACATAATCCAAAATCATTTAAGGCCATCATCATTAACTGAAAATAATGTTAACAAGAGTAATCAAGTGTCGGTTCTACAAAAGTCTTAGATGAAAGTAAGAAAATAGATTGATACACTTTCACACCAAAGAAAGGGAACAAAAATAGACTTGTGCATTCTAATGTGAAGTGTAAGTGCATCCTAGAGTGCCTAAAGGGTGAATGTTGATCGAGTTCCAGGTCGCCTTCTGACAAGCCGATATGTTGAATCATCTTCTTCTCAGCTTTCCCATCATCCTCGCTTTCTTCATCTTCCACAACCACCGGTTCTTTTCCCTTGGTAGATGATGAGGATCACTGTGGATTTTTTCGGTCATCTCTTGGTCATCCAATGAAGGATCAGTCCGTGGCTCTTTGGCTTGGGAGGTGTTTTCATCCTCGGGAGGAGAAAGTAACAGGTTTCTTTTGTCAAGAAAGTCAGATTTTTGGTCAGATGTCATGGTTAACATAAGACCATGTTCGAGTAGAAGAACATGACTTTTGAGCTCGTTTAACAAATCCAAGACATCAGATTGAGAGGAAATCCTAGAGGCTGACTTCCTAGGATGAATTGATGGACCCGAGTAAATCTAAGAGTTCTAGTAATACTAGAGAGAGAGGAGCATCATGTCCTTTCTTTGAACGAGATTCGAGACAGCTTCCTTGGTGCACCAATTACCATCAAAGAATTTTAAATTCTTTCTTTCAAAATACTGTTTTGAAAACACAGAGGTGGTTAAGTCCTTAGGACATACACCACTAATAGGAACTTTGAAATGTTCAAAGATGGGAGTTAAAAACTTTCCATAAGAGAGTTTTCTTCTTGTATCAGTGGAGAGTTTCATCAGAAACTTACACATGACAAAGCCAAAATCTATTCGGATTCTTTCAACAAAGCAATAAAACAGATATAACTCCATTTTGTTTGCATCCGTCCCATGACCATCGTTGGAACAAGCAAATTTGAGATAATTGAAAAGATGATCAGATTTTAGGACTTAAATCTTCCAACTTGGCATCAACTGGGGTTTGAAAAGAGGATTGAAAATAAGCCATTAGTTTTTCAGCATTGAAATGATTCAAACTTGTTGGAGTTTCCTTATAGGAAAAGAAGTTTGCAATCTTACTTTTGCACCCAAACTCAATGGTGGTTTTTAAAATTTCATTCACAACATCAGAATCAAATACCAAATCAATACCATTGACACGGGATTTAAGCTCATCACGGAATTACCCTTCCTAAGATTAGCAAAAGAACCGATACATCATGTCGTGGTAATAGATATTAGGCATAACAATGATGTGAGACCATTTCAAATTCAAACAACTTAAGGACAGACTCTAGATCATTTTCTTAAACTCGAAAGGAATAATGGATCACTGAATAATGAAACCTTTTGAGAGAATAAGGCAAACTTAGACTCAAAGATCGAAATCTATGAATTTAGGTAAAGGAGCAGGTTCTATTATAACCCGAGAATCGAGGGAGTAGTAATGAGGTGGTTGTTTTGTAGCGAGCCACGCCTTGTTCTTTTGAAGTGCTTGCCTGCTGGGAGGAAGTATCTTCATCTCTTGGCATTTTCTTGCGTCCGGTAGATGACAGAGCTCCACGTCGCACTCATCTTGCTTGTGTTGTGTGCTTTGAGTGATGAGGAGTTGTTTACGCGTAATGCAGAGTGACACACTTTTAAATTAGGTGAAGATATATCAATTTTTCGAGCCAGAAAGAGGAGAAAGGAGAACTTAGGGTTTCTGGTGTGATTTGGGAATGAGAAGAGGAGTGATTTATAGTGCGGACAATTGATGAAGATTGGACCGCAATAGGTGAGAGGTGAAGTCTAAACTTTCAATTTTGAGAAATGGTGAAGGTTTGGCTGGGAATTTGGAGTTTTGAATTGAGGTGGTTGGGAAGATGCGTCCGAATTAAATGTGGTTGACTGATGGAAGTGAAGTGAAATGACTTGATTCAAGGCGATCGCTCATGTGTCGGACGTCGAACGTCTCAAGCGTCCGACCCATGCGTCCGATAGCATTTTCTCGAAAATGATCAAGACACCGCCGGACGTCCGTTCATCGATCGACGTCCCGATAAGTTTTCACCGTAAAAGCTTAAGGCTCTTTTTCTAAAATACCCAATTTCGAACGAAGATGTCTAAATTGTTCTAAGGGTAGTGCTTTTGTGAAAATATCAGCAATTTGATCATTCGAGCAGACATAGTTTACACAAATTTCACCTTTTTGAACAAGATCACGAATGAAATGATGCTTAATGTCTATATGTTTTGTTCTAGAATGTTGAATAGGATTTTTTGTCAAATTGATTGCACTAGTATTATCACAAAAAATGGGCATATTATCATATGTCAAACCAAAATCATTCAAGGTGTGTTTCATCCAAATTAATTGTGCACAACATGCACTAGCAGCAACATATTCCGCTTTATTGTTGACAAGGAAATAGCATTTTGTTTCTTACTAAACCAAGAGACTAAACACTTTCCAAGAAAATGACAAGATCCACTAGTACTCTTTTCTATCAATTCTACACCCGCCAAAAATCAGTCCAGTATAACCACACAAGGTAAATTCATTACATTTAGAATACCAAAGACCAAAATTCATGGTTCTTTTAAATAACGAAAAATTCTTTTAACGGCATTCAAATGAGATTCTTTTGGGCAAGATTGAAACGAGCACATAGGCATACGGCAAACATAATATCCGGTCTACTTGCGTTAAATAAAGAAGGCTTCCGATCATACCTCTATACTTTTTCTCATCTACATTTGTACCTTCTTCGTCCTTTTCAAGCTTGGTGGACGTGCACATTGGTGTTCCCACTTGCTTTGAATCTTCCATGCCGAACCTTTTGAGAAGTTCTTTGGTGTATTTTATTTGGTTGATGAAGGTTCCTTCACGTGTTTGAAGGACCTCTCGGATGGATCACCAATGATCAAATCCTTTGGATGATTTTGAATGAACTTCCATGCTTTAGGAAAATCCTTTAGTGATTCATCATTCTTGTCTTCTTCATCTAGCCTTCGAATTTCTTGAGAATCACCATCTTTTGAATTTTCTTCCATATCACAATTGTTTTCTTCTTGAAGTGTGAGTTTCTCAAGATTCTTTTGAATACCTACATCATCATCTACACAAGTGCTATTTGAAGAGTTGCCATTAGATTCATCAAATGAAACATGTATAACTTCTTCAATCACAAGAGTTCTTCTATTATAAACTCTATATCCTCTTTTATTTTCACAATATCCCAAGAAAATACCTTCATCGGTTTTCTTATCAAACTTTCCAAGGTGTTCTTTGATATTTAAGATAAAACATTTGCATCCAAAAACTTTAAAATAGCCAACAATTGGCTTTTATCAAACATCAACTCATATGAAGTTTTGTTCAAAAATGGTCTTAGTAATACTCTATTCATTACATAGCAAGCTGTATTTACGGCTTCCGCCCAAAAATATTTTGGTAAATCATTTTCACTTAACATGGTTCTTGCGGCTTCTACAAGTGTTCTATTTTTTCTTTCAACAACACCATTTTGTTGAGGAGTTTTTACAATTGAAAATTCATGAGTTATTCCATTATGATCACAAAATTCCGGAAATCCACAATATTTAAATTCCGAACCATTATCACTTCTAACTTTGATAATATGCAATCCAAGTAAATTTTGCACTTTTGCAAAGAGAGAGACAAAACTTTTAAAGGCATCATCTTTATGAGTAAGAAAAATAGTCCATGTATATCTAGAGTAATCATCAACAATAACGAAACAAAATCTTCTACCACCTAGACTAGCAATAGGTGTAGGACCAAATAGATCAAGATGTAAGAGTTCCAATGGCTTAGATGTAGAAATGTTTTTCTTAGGTTTAAAAGATGTTTTGGTTTGTTTCCCAAATTGACATGCATCACAAATCTTATCCTTTTCAAACTTAATCTTAGGAAGTCCTCTAACAAGTTCCCAAGTTCCCTTTTTGAAATTTTATTTATCACATCCATGTTAAAATGACAAAGTCTTCTATGCCACAACCAAGAATCTTCATTTGAGATTTTAAGGCATTTAAAACTAGAAGAGTCAATTTTCTCAAGAATCACAACATAGATGTCATTGTATCTACTTCCTTTGAAAACAATGTTAAATTTCGAGTCAAGAACCAAACATTCATGTTTTTTGAATAAAACAAATAGATCTTTATCACAAAGTTGACTAACACTAAGCAAATTATAACTTAGATTATCTACTAAAAGAACATTATGCACAAATGTTTCACCATTCTTACCCACATCACCTACTCCAATTGTTTTAGCTTTCATGTCGTCTCCAAAAGTCACTTTTCCACTTGACTTTGATTTGAGCTTGATGAATTGTGAAGAATCGCCGGTCATGTGCCTTGAGCATCCACTATCAATGAACCATTTTGATTTCTTCATATCCTTTTCAATTTTTACCTACAAGAAATAGAAAGTTTGGTACCCTTTTAATTTTTGGGTCCTTGATGGTTAGAGTCAATGTTTGACTAACCACATACATCTCATTCCTTTTCTCATGTTTCTTTTCACATAGCAATCATGCTTTAAGTGACCTACTTGGCAGGAAAAATCACACATAATGGTAGAGTCGTTTATATGAACTGATTTAATGAATCTAACTCCACTTTTTCTATGGATTGTAAATTCATTTGCATTAAACATAATTTTCCTTTCATAAGGGTTAAACACCTTTCTTGTGAAACTATTTTGTTTCTTGTTTTGAAGCATTACGTCAAGATTATCCATTCTCTTTTTCAAGTCATTTTGTCTTTCTTTAAGCATTTCACAAAAGCTTGTTTTTCTATCAAGTTCATATTGCAATTCCATTTCAGTTTTTACTAAGCAATCATTGTCATATTTTAACTTCTTGTTATCTTGAAACAAGTTTGCATTATCTTGCAAAAGAAAAGTAATTTTTTGTTTTAGTTCTTTGTTTCTAGAATAAGACTCTTTTAAGCTTTCATGCAGTTTTGCAACAAATGACTCTAAATCATCATCATCATCATCATCACTATCGTATTGTGGATGAGAAGTTACCTCATTGTCACCAATTGCCATAAAGGCAATTTGAGCTGATTCCTCTTCTTCTTCAATCTCTCCTTCCGAGTTGCATTCGTTCCAAGTAATTTGAAAGTTGTTAAACTTTGGTTTTTTTCATTCTTCATATCTTTCTTCTTCTTCATTGGACAGTCCATAATGCCCGAGCTGCCCACACTCAAGCACTTGTCTCCTTGCTTCTTGTTTGCATCATATCTTGCTTTGTATTTTGTATTGAGTTGATTGTTGTTTTGATTGCTTGGTCCTCCTTTTCTGAATCTTCTCTTGTTGAGTATTCTTTTGAAGCTTTTTGTGATGAGTGCAAGATCACTATCATCACAATCACCATTTTCTTCATCTTGTGAAGCCAAGTCATCCTCATCTTGAGCAGCCTTTAGAGCAATGCTTCTTTTAGCTCTTGCTTCCTCTTCATCTTGTACTTTGCTTTTGAGTTTTAACTCATAAGATGTTAGAGAATTAATGAGAGACTCAATAGACATAGAGTTCAAGTCCTTGGCTTCCTCAATTGCAGTCACTTTGTTCTCCCATTCTTTAGGTAGAGCATTCAAAATTTTCCTATTCTTTTCACCAAGAGTGTATTCCTTTCCAAAACCTCTAGGTCTTTAATAAGGTCATTGAATCTACAGTACATCTTATCAATGTTTTCATGAGGTTCCATTTTGAATGATTCATATTTAGTAACAAGAATGGATTTCTTTTGCTCTCTTACATCCTCACTACCTTCATGAATTTCTCTTAGTTTATCCCAAATTTCTTTGGCAGATTTACACCCTTTTACTCTAATGGATTCATTCAATCTAGTGCACTATAAAGAACATTCATGGCTTTTTGCGTTGATGTGAGATTAGCTCTATCCTCTCGATTCAACTCATCTCTAGTTTTTAATCTAGGAACATGAGTGATGGGATCAGTTATAATGGCAGTGGAAGGACCTTCACTAACAATAAACCATAAATCAATGTCAATAGATTGCAAGAAAATAATCATACGTTCTTTCCAGCTTACATAGTTTGATCCATTAAACATTGGTGGTCTAGTAATTGATTGACCTTCACAGAACATGGCATTGTTGGTTGTCATCTTTACTCTAAGCGGTTAAGCTTGATTCTAGAGACCAAGCTCTGATACCAATTGTAAGGCCCAAATACAACCTAAGAGGGGGGGTGAATTAGGTTGACTAATAATCAGCCAAGTATTACCTCTTTTTTCAAATTTTAATCACAAGCTCTTTAACAAATGATTTATCAAACAAATAGACAAGTCGAGATCGATAAATATGTATGAGATTTCAAACAATGAATATGATACATAAGCTAAAAAAGAGTAATGATGGAAAGCAAACCAAACTTCTTCAAGACTCCACTTGAGCTTAAAGAGAATTCCTCAAACAGCTTCTTCAATTTGGTGAAATTGATCACACTTGTGTACAATAGAAGGATCACTTCCTCCTTGCCCCAAGCTCCACTTAGTCAAGCTAGGAAGTTTTACACTCTTTACAGAAAACCCTCACACAGCTACACAATTGATGAATTCACTCACAATTGAAAGCTTCTCAATGAACTCACACTACAAGACTAACAATTTTACTCAAAATGAGTATTTTCTAGCTAAAATCACTCTTAAGAACTTGTTATCCAAGTGTACAGTTGTTTTGATATTTGGACGGTGCTTGTATTTATAGGAGACCAAAAGTGCCTAGAAAACGAGGTCAACGGATAGTAGAAGTTCTGAAAGGTCAACTAGCCGTTGGAGCTATCGGACGCCCGACACTCGTTCGTCCGATGCTAGTGTCCGATAGGCAAGTTTCGAGTCTTATCGGAGGGACGATGAATAATTCTGCGTCCGATAGCTTTGCGTCCGGCGATAAGCTCAGAAAATTTTCATGGAATCGACGGACGGCGATACATGTCTTTATGCGTCGAGGCTTGCGTCCGAAAGCGTCCAGTAAGCTCATGAAATTTCTTGGATATCTTCGGACGTCCGATGTAGATGTTATGCGTCTGAAAGAGGTGTCCGACAGATCCCCTGTTTATCGGACGTCCGATACGTCAGGTTGAGCGTCCGATAGGAAAGTTTCGAGTTTTATCGGACGTCCGATACAAGGTATCGTCCGTCCGGCGATCAGCTTTCTTCATTTCCCGCGATGTCTGTTACGTCAAGGATCTCACTAGAAAACATTAGACCAATTTTCTTCAATTGTTTTGTAATTATCAAAATTCGGGATCACAATTAACACGTCTATACACACACTTGTACTTAGCTTGTTTTGTCATTTTTATTTTTTCCTTTATACTTCTTCACCGTTATATTTTTCAATATTGTGGTAGAGAAACTAAAATTTAAGAATTTAATCCTGTTGGAGTTTTCTTATATATCTATATAAATACTCATATCCATATGTATAGACAGATGATCATTTTAGTCATTTTTTGCTTATTGTTTTTCACTAACTTTGCACACTAAAATTAGTTATTTAAAATTTTCACTAATGATAGTAAAATGTAGGTTGATTGAGAGGATGATTCATCTAGGTGGATTTCCATAGGTAATCCTTTTAATAAAGAAAATAAAAAATACCAGTAGATTACAATTTTGAAAAATTGAAATAGCAGTGATAGCACAAGATATGCCAAAAATCAGGTGAAACTTAATTGAGAGTGTTACTTCCAGTTTGTATTGTTCAACTATACTAGAATTTCACTTCAGCCTTTGAACTCTAATTTATGATGCTTAAGACGCTAAACTATTAAAGCTATCCTATTTAACTACAATCCTTATTTGAGTAGCATGGTTGCATGTTGTAAGAGCATAGAATGAAAGTCACATTAGAAAATAACCAAAATTTTCAAAATCAGAAAGAAGAAAGGATTTTAGGGATCCAACGTGAGAATCGATGTATAGTTTAAAGACTAAAGATCTCAACTTAGAGTTTAAGGATTAAAGTGAGAATCAAGGTATAGTTTTGAAACTGAAGTATCCTAATTTAGAATTTAAAGGTCAAAGTGCGAATTGGGTTATAATTGAAAAGTACAAAATGAAATTAAACTAGCTGAGAGGACGGATAATAATTCTCTTGTAATTTAAAAGGATTTATTATAGTATGCTCTACTGATTACCTAATTATCACCAATTAACATATCATCACAAAAATTATTATTATTTTTCAATCCAAACCCATTCCCCCTTATCTAAATTATTTTGTGTCACTTTAATACTATAAATTTTTATTTTGAGGTACATTATCCAAGTCAGATGAAGGATTACAATTTGTGGTAACTCTTAATATATACTAACGTGGGCAACTTATTGCTAAGGTGTTCTTTCATTTTTTTTTTTTTTACTTTCTTACTAAAATCCAGCTAAGAAACATGTCTTTTTTATTTGTGCAATGTGCCATAAACTAATAGTTAGGTATTTCATTGTTGCAGCTAATAGTTTACTAGGGAGTAAGAACTCGTGATATTTGAGAGGGCAACATTGCAATAGTCCTAATTTACACCCAAAAACATTTAGGAAAAATTACAGTATTGTTTCCTAGAATTTGCGAAGTTCACCAAAATAGTTCTCAAAGTTCAATCAACAACAAATTTAGTTTCTAATATTATGCGTTTTGACCCACAATAAAAGGATAGTGTACAAAAATTGAGTAATTGCTTTTGGCTATGGTAGAAATAAAGTGAAATGTTAGTTAAAATTTAAAAATAAGTCATCTAAGATTGTCATTTGTCCTCATAGATTACGTGTTCACTGTGGATGTATTAAAGGTTGTATTTCAACACATAGTTACAAAATTCGACCCAATCTGGTGGTCAAATCAGTCAATCCGATGAACTAATCATAAAGTTGATCTAAGTCACTAATTAGATTAGTCAAATAACAAATATGTTGACCAATTAATAACTTGGTGGTCCAGCCAATAAGCCAGGAAAAACCACCAGTTGAACTGTCAACTTAATATTTTTATTATTTATATAATTAAAAATATATTATTACCTATGCTATATATAAAAGGAAGAGGAAGGAGTTTGGGGTAAGCATTTATTGTCATTTTATGAACTTTCATTTTTGCTCTTATGATAACTATTTTAACTATGTACACACATGTTATCAAGATAACCATCCATGATCATTTATTTTTAACTATTTTAGCATATGTTTTCAACATAACTATCCCTAAGCGCTATAGCTACTAATATAGAATTATTTTATAAAAAAATTTAAAAGATTAGACTTTTCTTCAGCAATAAAAATTTTACATAAAATATATGACCATAAATATTATGTATTTCTTTACTGCACACAATCGAGTGTGCATTTAGCACTAGTACTAAATAATATAGCTAGTATGCAACTCATGGTTGAACTGTCCAATCTGTCATTGAACCAATGACCCGGGAATTGGTCAATTCTCCCGTCGAGCTTCAAATTGAGTTTACTAATTATCCCTCAACATTCACTACATAATCTAAATAAGGAATATTTTATTAAATTAAGGGGTACAATTGAGTAGACACAACACAATTAGTCTATATATAGTTTTATGATTAACAAAAATTAAAACTTCACAAAAACAGAACAACATGATTTGAGAAATAGAGACATGCCAAGTAATATTGCCCGAACAATTATCTTCCTATCAGAGCACATTTTATTCAAACGTCAAGATTACCCTCAATCAATCAACCTTATATATGTTCATTGATTTTCCTGGATTTATTATGCACTAATTATACCTCTTTGCTCTCTCTAATTAAATATTTTCTATTAGAATCTCTCACTCTTCTTCCTATTATTCTTATTTCTCTCTTTCTCATTCACACACTAATAGATCTATGGATAGCGATATTTCCCGAGTAATAATATTCCTACCAGAGAAATTTTTCTCAAATACCAAGATTACCCTTAATCATTCAATTCCATATATTATTCTTAATTTTTGGGATCCGTTAAACACTAATTATTCCTCTTATTCTCTCTCCAGTTATAGTTTTTTCCTACTCACTTACTCGCATTCCTCTCTCTCTCTCAATTTAATTTATGAATTATTTTGACGATTTACTAAATTTGGTTTGATTCTGATAATTTCTCATACACTAAGTCTACTTGCTCTTATTTTTTCTATTTTTATAATTTTACTCCAAAGGTCCATTTTCAAATACTTACTTTTATCTAATTATTAGAGAATATGAATACTTGATAGAAATAAAGTCTTACATGATAAATATGAATAATTGATAAAAGATAAAAGTTAAGATTTACATGAAAAGTATAAAAGAGGAAAAGTTGGTAAAGTTTGAATAGTATTAGTTGTTTAAAGAAATGATAAACAAGCAGATTTCAAAGGAAAAATGTGTGTCGCATGTCAAAAAAAAATTTATGCTAAAGTATTAAATTACAACGACATCATAATAATAATTATTTTAAACTGAAATTTGTTGGAGTTAAATAAAATTCTTTTGGGAAAAATATATAAATGAATATATAAAAGTTTTAGAAATGAAAAAAAGGCAAGATGGTATAGAACTAAAAAGATACAAGAAAAGATTAAGGCAAAAACTACATTATTTAACTATAAAATAATAGATCTATTAGTGTGTGAGTGAGAAAGAGAGAAATGAGAATAATAGGAAGAAGAGTGAGAGATTCTAACAGAAAACATTTAATTAGCGAGAGAAAAGAAAAGTAATTAATGCATAATGGATCTTAAGAAAGTGGGTAAATAATAAAAAAAATCTCTTATGATTAGTCTAATACATAGAAAAGCTCATTGTGGTTTTAAATCTACCTTTCAATACCTCATGGTTTGAATTAAGGTACAAACTGGATGGAAACCGTTAAAAGTAATGGTTTTGAGTAAAATGATAAATTTACCATAATGAATACATCATCATCTATTTTTCTAATTTATTCTTAACTACATACACAAAAAAAGTGTTGAAATTTTTATTTTAAATTCTTACAATAGACCCTCTAAGAAAATATCTTGATTTCTGTTGATATTTTTCAATTTTTATCTTACTAGTTTCCTACAAATTTAGGACCAATTTGGAGTTTTATTAAGATCTGAGGGGCAAAATAGGTATATTAGGTCAAAATTTGTTTTTAACAACTATTTTCTAGTTCAAACGCATTAATTTTAATGGTTTCCATCAATTTTCATGTTAGTTCAAACTATGAGATATCGAAATGTACGATTTGAAATGACAGAGGGCTTTTTTATATATTAGCCTAACCACAGGGGGTTTTTCTATTTTTTACCCTCGGAAAATCAATGAACACATATAGGATTGATTGACCAACGGTAATCTTGGCATTTGAGTAAATTGTGCCTTCGCAGGAAAATAATGGCTCTGACAATATCACTTGCCATAGATCTATTATTTTGTAGTTAAATAACGTAGTTTTTGCCTTTATCTTTTCATGTATCTTTTTGGTTCTATACCCTCTTTTTTTTTCTTTTTTTCATTTCTAAAACTTTTATTTATTCATTTATTTATTTTTTACAAATAGGACTTTGTTTAACTCCAATAAATTTTAGTTTAAAATAGTTATTATATAATGCCATTGTAACACAATGCTTTAGCATAAAATTCTTTTGACATGTAACATGCATTTTTTTTCTTTGAGATCTACTTGTTTATCATGCCTTAAGCAAATAATATTATTAAAAAATTACCATCTTTTCCTCTTTTATACTTGTCATGTAAATCTTTACGTTTATCTTTTTATCAAATATTCATATTTATCATGTAAGATTTGATTTTTTATCAATTATTTATATTCTCTAATAACTAGATGAAAGTAGGTTTAAATTACATTACATTGTATATCCTATGAATATTGAAGGGAAAGTAAGGTATTTTTTGGGATTATTTTCATTTTAGACTATTACTTATTTTGATTTAAATTATGTTGCATTTGAAAAAAGAACCTTTTGAGTAAAATTATAATAAAAAAAAAGAGCATCTATAATTAGTATACAAGAAATTATTAAAACCAAAACCAATTTAGTAAATCATGAAAATAATTGATGAATTAGTATGTGTCAATGTGTGTGTGTGTGTGTGAGAGAGAGAGAGAGAGAGAATGTGAGTAAATGAGTAAGAAAAAACTATAATTAGTGTTTAATGAATCTAAAAAATTCAAGAAGAGGAGTAACTAGTACCTAATGGATCTAAAAAAATCAAGAATAATATATAGAATTGACTGATTAAAAAAATCAAGAACATAAGTAACTAATGTCTAATGGATCTAAAAAAATAACAAGTAATATATAGAGTTGATTGATTAAGAGTAATCTTGGTATTTGAGAAAAATTTACTTTGATAGTAACATTACTACTTTGGAAAGATCGCTAACCTTTAGGGAAATAATCACTTCCCATTTGATTTCAATGGTTAGAGGTTTTTCTTCATTATTGTGACTTTTTTATTTATATTACAAAAACGGGTTATTTTTATAGACTGGACTTTGTTCCTAAGTGGGTTAATGAGAGCTCTTCTATTAGTGATCCTCATTTAGATGATTTGGCCTCTCTTGTACAAAAGTTGAGTGATAGACAAAAGCAACAAGTCGACACTTGTGGGATATGTCAGTTAAATCATCTAACTGACATGTGCCCGCTACTCCAAGATGATATGAATACTCATGTTTGTGATGTTGGAGTATTTCAAAACCCATCTCCACCAATGTTTAATCCTTATTCAAATATGTATAGTTAAGGATGGTGGGACTACTCCAACTATAGCCATGCAGCGAGGTCACCACAGTTTCGACGGCAATATCATCAACAACAACCATCATCAATGCAGGTACATCTCTTGAAGAGATTGTTGAATCACTAGCTACTAACATACATCAATATCAACAGGAGATGAGCAAGAGAATTCGAAACCTGGAGGATCAAGTGTCTCTAATGGCATATAAGATGGTACAAATAGCGTCTCAAATATCTGAAAAATTGCCCTCTCAAGCCATTATAAACAGTGAAGAAAATGGAAGCGCAATTATCTCGAGAAGTGGCAAGGAACTGCAAGAGTTTCAGAAGAAAGGATCTATGGATGCAATTGAAGAGGAAGTAAAAATGAAGAATCTCAACCTCAAATATCTCCAGTAACAGAGTCCAGCAAACAACTCCCAATTATGGTGATATCTTCTCCATCCTCTAACCAATGTGTTCTTGAATCTCATTCTATATCTCCTATTAATGAAATTGACTTTATTATACCAAAAGAATTTGAGTTTCATAACAGGAAGAATTTAGGAGTTATGATGACTCCTAAATTGTTAATTGGTCACGATGGAGGAGTGAGTGAAGATTTGAAGTTGTTATTTGATTGCTTAGCACCACCCACTAGTCAATGGAAGAAAAGAGCTCGTGTGCATAAAGATTACTCTACTTATGAAGGGTATGAAGTTTATTTAGAGAAGAAAGCAATGAAATGAGCTACGAGATTTTATCCTCCTTGAGTGAAGATAGTTATGTCTAGCCAAAGACATTAAACAAAGGCGCTGCTTGGGAGGCAACCTAAGGATTCTTTTTATGTTGTTAGTTATTTGAGTTTTTAGTTTATGTTGTTAAGTATCATTTAAGTAAATTTCTTTTGGTAGGAGGCACGTGGTTGCAAGTACAAAGTGGTGGTCATTCATAGTTTTGACTTCGATACAATCTAGTGGGCAGAAGACTCTTAGTCGTCAGGATGTGCCCATGTCACGATGATTGATGCAATTTTTGAAGATGAGTGGTGCCGATCAGAAGACTTCACTCTATTAGGACGCGCCCGCGTCACGAGTCACATTGCAAAAAAAAAAAAAATTCGAGGCACTATCCAGAAGACTTCACTTACTTTGGAAGTGCCCACATCAAGCATGGCTGTTGTAAAAAAAAAAAAACTAATTTTTTTTTCTTTTCTTTTCTCCCTTTTTCTTTCTTTCTTTTTCATTCATTCTTTCCTTTCGTTCTTCTCTTCCGCCACCACCACTCCATCATCCCTACTTGGTGGATTTTAGAACTTGATCGCCTTTTCAGTGTGGAGCTTCCAGTGTCGCATATGGCGCAGAACTTGGCGCGCTACCTACACCATGTGGGTTTTCCTCCACCTTTTCCTCCCACACCTCAGTCTACCATCCTCTTCTTCCGTGTTCAGGGAAGTGTTCTTGTCCTCTCTTTTTTTCTCTTTGTTATTTACTTGTTACATTAAGGACAATGTAATGTTTAGGTGTGGGGGACGGATTTGATTGGCTAGCATGTGTACATAATGCTTATTTTTCTTTGTTGGTTTTCATTGGCTGTGATGAAATGTACAATCAAGATGCAGTTTGAGTAGTAAATCCAGGCTAGCTAAACTTCTTATTCTCCTTGACAATAAATTTGTGTAAAAAATGTGCTAAGTTTGACAGATTTAAACCACCTTGTGAGCTTTTGAACTTTGTGATGAGCATTTTAATCATATTTTATTCATATTTTGCTCTACTTTCGTTTGTTGTGTGGGTAACGCGCATGGTTCATCATTCTAGAATTTGCTCTATTATACATATCAAGGCCACATTTTTGTTGAATTTGATGCATTGAAATGATAAGGGCACCTAGGATTTAGCCATTTTGACTTTCTTTGAAAAACACGCCTTATTTAGTTTACCCCTATAAGACCCCTTTTGAGCCTTAACCTTTTCCTTCTTTAAAAAAAAAAACTGCAATTATTACCCCATTACCTCTCTTTATACTTTCTTTTGGACCCTTATGTCAAGGCGATGTCTTAGTTTAACTACGTGAAACTCCCAAGTTTTAAGGGAAGGCTAGAAAGTACCATAGCAAGTGTTGGAATGTGAGTTGTTTTACAATGTTGTATATACAGAAAAGTGAAAACAAAAATGATGAGATGAAGTGAAAAAAAAAGAAAGAAGAAAAGTGCAAAAAAAAAAAAAAAAAAAGAAAAGAGAAAAAAAAAGAACATGTTTTGCCCTTACTAAGTACTTGCTAAGTAAATGGAAGGGAGTGTGCCTTGTTATTGTGATTTTGGAGTTTCTTTCACGTAGTGAATTTTGGCATTTGTTTAACATATTTTTACCTTCTCACTTACTTTTGTCCTACCCTTACCCTAAACCCCATTACAACCCTTTTAAAGTCCCTTTGATTTTTGTGTCGAATTCACTTTTAGTGGTGGAGATATGATATTGGAGCAAGCATATGGTAATGTCGCTCTATGGTGTCGTTCTGAGAGTAAAATTTCCCTTCATACACTTGTGAGTGATGAGCGCCTATAACTTGTGAGGACTGTTGAATTTGGCACATTTTGACTCCACTTAAGTTGTTGGGAGTATAAGTTATTTATGCTAATTTGGGTTGCTGCGAAATACTTGAATTCTTGATTGCATTTCTGAGCTTGGTTATGCTTGAAGACAAGCATGAATTAGGTGTGGGGAGTTGATGAGGTGTATTTTGTTGATATATTTGTTCCTATTTTCCTTTCTATTTATACCAAATATTGTTTTAATTAATTGATTCTACTTATATTTGGTATTTTGTGTTAATTGCAGGAATTGGAGCGAAACGGGCCTAATTGACGATTTTGAAGTAGATTGCACATGGATGAGTTTGAGCTCAAGGTTTAAAATCGAAAGATTCCGGATGGACACTAGGAAGTTTCCTAATTCGAGTTGAAGTCCAAGAGCTATTTAAATTAGGAAAGATTGCACTTTGTAAAAAGCTTTTGGCATTTATTTTAAAAGTCTAGTAGTCATTGGATTAGGATGGTTATTTTTGGAAATTAGTGGTAGTAGTAGTAATAAGCAAAAGGAAGAAACAAAAAAAAGAGGAGAAATTATGAGTACTTTAGGTTTTTTTTCCTTCTCTTTGTTGCTGGTAGAGGTCTTCTTCTTTTTCGCTATTACTTTACTTCTTTTCCTGGTGTCCCGTGGAAGACAAAAAGAAGCACAAGAGACAACAAGTGACAATCAATCATCTTCTTCTTTTCTTTCGCATCGTCAACTGGAAAAGGGTGATTGGAAGGCTTTCTACAGATTTTGCATGGATTTTTCTCCATTAATGGAGAACTCATTTCTTATTTCTAGTCAAGGAAACAACTGAGAATTTGGTTCAATTATTACTGTGAGATCTAATCGATTTTATTTATTCCTCCTATTTGTTGGCATTTGTATATTTTCTACTTTTATTGGTGGTGATTATTGTGTGTGATTGAATAGATTCGCAATATTTGATTATTCACATAATCTATTTGCTAATTAGAGTAGTTGAATCCGTAATTGTTTGATTACTCTAATCCTAGTAGCAACTGGCATAATTGGTTTTGTGTCAGGAAAATATACAATCTAATTTAAATGGAACCTCGTAGCGTGTTCATTAATTAGAATAGGGTTTCTCTAATTTTTAATGCAATTAGAAATTAAATCCTATGGTCGTACCTAGAGTTATTCCTGAATTAGGAAAATAGTCAATGGTCGTACCTTGACTATCGAAACAATAAGGAGAGACTGCTGTCAGATCATATCGACAATGAAAAACCTGTTTGTCAATAAATGTTGAAATTATATTTGCATCAATGATCAGTTATTTGAACCATTTCTGAAGTGTATTCTTGGCTAGAGTTTTTCCCATTAATTCTCTCTTTTAGTTATTTTTCCTAGTTGGTTTAATATTTTGTTAGCATTCAATTCTCAAAATTTCCCCCCAATTCTTGTCACTTGAAAAAGGAGTTAATTTTCCCCAATCCCTGTGGAGATGACCCTATTTGCCACTATACACAAATTAACTAATTTTGGTATATCGGATCAAGTATACTCCTTAGAATCAGGGTGAAGCCAGTAACCAATTGCACCTTGGAATCAGGGTGAAGCCAGTAACTCATTGCACATCCGGAGTCCCTGCTCCAGTACCTGGAATTAGCCTTTGATTATTTTTATTGGCATTAGGTCTATCATTTATTATTGCACAGGCTCGACACCTGTCAATTTTTGGCGCCGTACATTAAAAACTCATTTATTATTGGCATTAAGTCATTATTGTGACTTAAATTCACTTAACTCTCATAATCCGCAGTTGTTCTACATGTATAAATTGTCCTTTTCCATCTTAAATTGAAAACGTTACCGACTCAATTTCCTTTTGGGATAATTTTGGAAAACTCCCTTGAGGTTTGTAACAATATCACTTAATATCTCTAAATTTTGAAAAATATTATTTACCTCTATTAGTTTCAACTTTTGATAACTTTATCAACCTATTCTAAAATATATTATTAAAAAAACTCATTTTTGGAGAGAGAAGATATTTTCATGCTAAAATTGCCCTTGTGTTATCCTATTATTTTTTCAAAAGTATATTATTAAAAGCTTCAAACTAAAAAATAAATAATGTGAGCATAATTCTAATGGGACAACATATACGAAAAGGTATTTTTAAGGTACAAAAGATAAATTTTTAACAATATATTTAAGGTGTTTGAAGCCAAAAAAAAAATTATTTAAGGTGTTTGAAGCCAAAAAAATCATATCTTTTAGTAAAAGATACTTTTGTTAATTTGAAGAGTTTTATAAATTTTAAGAATTTTTGAAACTTGCATAGATCAATGACTTAAAAATAAAAAATAAACAAAATGTCTAAAATTAAGTTTACAAACTCATTTGAGGTGTTTTCAAAGACAAAAAAAAAAAAACTTATTTTGTTTGTTGCAAAGTATTCCTGGATGAATTTAAGGGTTTTATAAATTGTTTAGAATTTTTTCAAATTTTTAATTATCTGTCCAAATTGATGGTTTGAAAACAATGAGAAGATAAAGTATTAGCAGTATATCTAAAACCTTATTTATGGTACTTTCAAGATGCAAAAAAGAAAAAAAAAAGTTATTTTCTCAATTGTAACAATTTTTGGGTGAATTTTATGAGTTTTCTAAATCATTTAGAGTTTCTATTTTTTTTTTATATTTCTTATTCGGAACGATGACATCAAAAACTGTAAAAGAGATTTCAAACTCATCAACACGTTGTAATTCTCAAGAAATTAACTTGGTTTGTTATCAAAATTGAGGGTCCACAACAAGAAAGTAATTTTGGAATGGAAATGTCTTATCTCTTCCAAAATGAGTTTTTAACTCATATTTTTTGAAATAGGTTGATAAAGTTGCAAGAAATTGAAATAAAGGAGGCAATCGATTATTTTTCAATGTTTAGGCATGCCAAGTGCTATTGCCACAAACCTCAATGAAGGTTTCTAAAATTATCCCTTCCTTTTTTCACTTTCACTTTGGGCGGAGTTGCACAAACTATACTGCTTAGCGACCAACAATTGTATTCTCACGGCTCCGGGTTAATTTAACTCACACCATTCGGGTTAAATTTATCGGAATCATCAAGCCGGTGAAAGTCTCTTCAGCTGCTGCTGCCGCCGCCGCCGCCGCCGCCGCCGCCCGGAATTGTCTCCACCGCCAACTATTACCGCTGAAATAAGCTGGTATTTTCATGAAGTATAATTATATCTATATTTCGAAACAATTTAGCAAAAAAATTCTTAGCTCTACTTGAAGACAAGAAAAAGAAAAGGTCAATGCCAATAGGAAAAAGATGGATAGATTTGCTGCACTGAATTCTATGGCTACTTTGAATGTTTCTTTGTTTCAGTGCTGTTTATTAATTTATTTGTTTGCAGTTTGGTGTTATTCTTGACACTCTTGATGTTGGAAAACTTAGGTGTGTTTTCCCTCTTATTTTTTCACTATTTAATGATCAAATGACTTAATTTTCTTCTTTTTTGTTTTTGAACTAGATACTATGTGTTAATTGTGTTCTACATTTCTTTTTTGCATGTAATTTTGAAAAGTTATGTAGGAGAAAATCGAATGCAATATTATCCCTGCTGATATGTTCAATTTTTTCCCATTTTGGTAATCGTGTGCTGTCCATTTCTACATGTCATCTGGCTTGCCAATTATTGAGTTCTACACAAACTAAAAGCTTAAGCTGTTAGAGACTAGAGGCTTTATGGTAGTTTGTTCATTGAATTATAGACTTAAAAGAGAAATATACAAGTTAGATTGCTGCTTGAACTAGATATTGTATGGTTAGAACAGTTTATCTGTTTATATTTGATGCTAATTTACTTTTGTATTATTGAATCAACAGGAAACTTTCTGCATCAAACACATATAGATAGGGATTTTGGAGCAAAATGCAGGAGGGATGGTTATTCTAATTCTAAAAGAGGTTGGGAATGTTATGTACACTTGAATGAAAAAGAGATGGACAGGGCTCAATAGGTAGATGGGTGTAACAAATCCGGATAGGTTCTTCTTTTGCTACCCCTGCCTGTTTAGTTTCTGTGATTCAGTTTTTTGTTGTTTGCTGCTGAATTCATTCTTGCACTGTTTATGAGTCCTTGGTAGAACCCAAAATGCTGCATGAGTTCTTGGTGCTGAGTAATCCCCTAAAAGATTTTCCTAGAATTTAACAATTATCCTCTGATGGATAAAAGCTTTAATTATTCGAAAGGATATAACATATTTTCTGTGTTCTAGCTCCATTGCACTTTTCTTTATGGACTACTATATTCTGAGAGCTTTTGAGAACTGATTGGTTCTGCCAGAAAATTTTACTGCTAAGAAATTGTTTAATTCTACTGTTGATACTAAATATCGTTTAGATATAAATACAGTGTCAGCATGCTATCCGATAATTATGCATTTTGAAGAACTTTTGCTAATGTTTCGCTTAATATGGATTCTAGAAATAGAGTATGAAAAGGGCAAGGGATGACATGGAGATTGTGTGGCAAACTCCAGCAAACCCACCAGACTGCCATGACTATATCTTTGTGATGGTAATTGCTTCAATTTGACATTCGAATTCAGCAGCTTGTAACCCAAGTTCAGCGGTTTCAATTTTTTGCTCTGCAGGCATACGATATGTTAGACCCTACTACTTTGAGTTCATCTCGCATGTGAGTGTTATATCTTTCTACCTTTTATATCTAAAGAATCTCCTCTTTTTATTACAAACAACTTCCTCTTATAGGGAACATTCATGTGATTTGCAGGTTAAAAATAGATGGGCAAGAAAGACCATTGTTGATCTGTTCACAGAAGAATTTAAAGGACGACCTCGTGATTACTACGTAGGATTGCCTTTTCTCTTTTTATTTTTTTCCAACTTTCATCTTTTGACAGGTTTATGTAGTTTGTATCCATCAGTATTTAGTTTATATTTTTCATGAATGATGGCTTTTTACAACAACCCATTTTACAGTCATGGTGCTGAGTAATCTATGTACTAATGCATGGAATTGCTGCTGTAGAATAGACATGGTCAATTTTCTACACGATGACATTATGCAGTGTTGTGCTTGATACAAACATATTGTTATTCAGCATTTTTTTTTCCGGCTCATAAAAACATAGGTATCTGCTGTTAAAGCTGGACGAATTCAAGTTGATGGAAAGATAGTGCCTATATCTTACGTGGTTCAACCATCACAGAAAATAAGCCATTTCTTGCACAGGTAAGTTTTGCCTAGCTTTGCCACCTTGCTTATTGTTTAATTTGCTGCCTGTTCTATTGTGCTTTTAAAGAGGTTTGGCTTTTTGCTTGTTATGCATAAATATTCTTTTGTTGCTTATAAGAATGTGCATATTGAGTTTTTCTTTGGGAACTTAACCAATTTATGTCATGGAGGATGTAGGCATGAACCACCTGTAATGGCATTGGATATAGAGATTCTACATAAGGAAGCAGAAGTTTTAACTGTTTGTAAGCCTGCATCAGTGCCTGTAAGTTACTTAGAGTCGAATTTGTTGATTCTCAGTTACTGATTTGGCCCCCTTGTTTTTACCCATTCGCATTTACTTTCTCTGTGTTGGGGGAGTGAGAGTTTGATGTATCCTTATCTTCTTATAATATGACATGCTTATTTCACTACTGAGACATGCTTAACGGTTAATCTCGGTTCAGTCCTCAATTGGGTTGATGTGTATTGATCATTAAATGAATTTTTTTGAACCACATCACTTGATTATCTCTGGGCTTCACATCACTTGATTGTTCTGGGCTTAAGCATTCTTAAAAGATCCAAGTTCAAAGTTGTGCTTCTGCTTTAAAGATTCTTTATCTTAACAGACAAGTCTATGTCAATGTCCTTACATAATTCCCTGTATGAGGTGCCACACCTTTATCCACATAAATGCTGCAGATGGTGAACTATAACTTTTGGCACTATATCAAGTTGGTTTTTTGACTGTTTCTCAACATTATATGTTCACCCTCCAGGATGAGTTCATATCTGATGTTGGTTTTTTAATGGAGTTCAGTTGCACTAAACGTTTGTGTTTCCCTTCTCTTTGTTTCTGTATTTTGGTCTCTCCTGCAGAAGTCATGCAAACTGCATTTACTTTATTTGGGTTTCCCTTATCAAAAGAAAATCTGGCCATGTATGAATATGGTTACCAGTAAGCTGGCTGCCTCTTTTTGTTTAATGTTCTTCCAGTATTACCTGGAAGATATCTGCTTTGCTGTTTGGAAGCACATTAAGTTTTAAGCATTTGATGGGAGATCATGAAATAAATGCAGGAAATCTCTTACAGTGGCTAATATTTGTGGAAAAAGCAGCTCTATATACATTTGATTGTCACCCTAGTTGCTATATATACTATCAAATGTTATATATGGGCTTTGCTTTCTCTTTAAATTTTAATTTAATGACTCAAAGGATATCCAGCATTATTTAAAAAATAAAAAAGAGGAGAGGCATTTTTTTTCAATTACTTTTCTTGAATTTGGAAGAATATTAATCCGTTGGAGACGTGTTGTGTGGATATTCTTTATTTGCAGTGGTATTATTTAATTGCATGCACACTGAAGCATTGTTAAATGCCAAGACCTAATCTTTAAGCTACTTATAATTATATAGGTGCATCCATGTGGGCAATATCGTAAAAACACTGTTGTTGGAATCCTTCAGGCAGAGCATGGCTTGGCGCCCTTGTTTCGTATCCAACTTTTTCTTTGGGAGCTTTATGCACCCACTGCTGATTCTCTAAAGCTTTCTTGGTTTAACAACTTATGAACTAAGCGATAAATACCACGTCACTTGCATCCTTGCACAGGTTTGCAGGCAATGATTTGTTTGCACAGTGTTTCTTTAACTTCAGATATCAGCAATTCATCGTCTTGATCGCCTGGTCTCGGGACTCCTTATTTTGGCAAGAAGCGCTTCTAGGGCTGACCTTTTCAGGCAACAGGTGGTTGAAGTGTTCAATTGTTCGATTCACTTTCTAGTGATATGAAAACTTTTCCTTTTAGTGTAAGACTACATTAAAGGATAAAATCAGTATCTAATATGTATTCTTTGAACATTTCTGTCATGCCTCTAAGTGGTGCATCCATAAACTGCTTTTGTCATTGTACTTCTACTCAATGGTAGCATGAAAATGGATAACCAAGGTAGGGTAGGACCCTTTGGTTTTATGAAAAAATTCCTATTGGTTATTGGTTGTGTTACCATTTTGCATCCAAATCTGTACTTCCCATGCAATTGTTTAGTAGGAGTTGTCTCTTATGGTTGCACTGTCCACAAATGCATATGTATAGATTGTTTATTGCTTCACTGCTCTTGGACGGATCTACCTGCCTGTCTAAAACAAGAAAGTTATGTTAAAGCATGGTTGATATGGCTATGTTCAACATTGCTGCTACAAGTCTACATTCAAAATCTGAGCACAAAAAATATGTTGGTCAACCAGTTCAGTACATCCTTTCCGCGAAGAACAACAACCATGGATTTGCATGCAGCCTATGCTTGGTAGTCCATTTCATGGCATTCCATTGCCAACTCCTTCCAAAAAAAAAAAAAAAAATAAATAAATAGATGCTTTTCCTGTGCTAATTTATATTCTATGGAGAAAATCATGAATTTGTGTGGTATTTAAAGCCAATAGTAAAATCATGATTTTGTTGAGTTTGTCATTTTCATTGTAAGTGTTTATGGTCTTCTATCAGTACTAAAAGCATGACGGTAGAGAGAGTGAAATTTGTAACAGCAGAAAATTGCATATAGAATCTATCATGATAGCAGATCCTCCCATATCCAAATAAGCTTTACAACATGTTGATTCTTCCATATTACTTGTTGTATTGTTTTGTTCTTTGGATTATTTTACATAGCACTGCTGCTGCCAGCTTCTTGAGAGATGTTCTTGCTGCATGTGCCATAACTTTCCATTATGCTGGTTCTAGAAGGTTGTATTAATTTTGGTGGTGACATTGTTTTGAGAAACCAAAATTCTATTTTGAATGATTAATTTTTTTCCTGTATGGTTTTTGATACTTCCTGCAAATTGGTTTTTGCATTAATTGTATGTCCAATGTTATCAAATCAGGACTCAGATTTTCCAGTCAAAGTGTCTTATAAGTTAATCACTCTATCTACATAATTAAAATATGGAAAGATGTATGCTTTTCTTGAATTTACTGGTTGTAATAATGTTTGATTCAAAATAATGCTAGAGTACATTGAAAGGTGTTGAAGATCACTTCAGAGAGTTCTGAGGTGCTTCTCTATTGGAGTTTGCTTCTGCATCATAGATGTCTTGTATAAATTGACTGTCTTATACTCAATTTGGATCTTCGTCTGATTGAAAAATATTTTGTTTGAGCTTGTCAATTCTGGCTTTAGACATAATATAATTCAACCTTCTTCTGGGAGTATGATAGTATATTGTATGTAGGCACAAGATATATATCAACAAGTCACCAGTAAAAGACTTTCTTCCTCTTTAATTCTTTCTGGAGAGTCTCTTTTTCTGGATTAGTAATTTTATTGGAAAGACTTAAATGCATGTGAGCAACTTCAGTTATGTCTCTTGCCATGAGTGTATTTATCTTCACTTTGAAGTGTTTAGAGTTATGGTGTTACTTGGGAGTGTAGATTGCGAAGGAAAGAGAAAGAGAACTCTTCGTTTTGTTGTTTTTTGGAATTTCAGGAGAGAAATAAGGAGAAAGGACCATAAGTGGGTTTTATAATTTTTTTTTTTTTGGGTGTTTACCTTTCTGTGTGACTATCTTTATGTATGTTTGATGGGCAAAAATGGCATTGCTTAGAATTTTTAATAAGTTGAAATTCTTATCCTGTCTTACTGGGAAGAAAATGAGGGACAAAAAATTTAGCCCATTTGGAGTTGGAAAATTTCAATATTTCTAAGCCTTCTTTATCTTATCATTGACCTAAGCCTGGACATATGAGGCTTTCGTTCCTTGTTTTGCTTCTGAGATGGATGATATCAGATTCTGATATTTTTTTGCTCTATTCTCTCTCCAACTTATATTCCCGAATGAGAGATATTCTGTATTTTCTCTC
The DNA here is from genome assembly GCA_013103745.1 of Gardenia jasminoides. Lineage (NCBI taxonomy): Eukaryota > Viridiplantae > Streptophyta > Magnoliopsida > Gentianales > Rubiaceae > Gardenia > Gardenia jasminoides. The sequence goes on from CM023101.1 coordinate 5,704,809, forward strand.
TAAAACTTTTCTTCATTCAAACGAAGTGTTAATGTTATTTTCATTCTTAATCATAAATATTGGCCTCAAAGGAATTGTAAACCTTGGGCATATATTGCGGAAACCCGATTCATTGTTGTTCATAAGTTGGACTATTTTCTTGTAGGTGGTCTGTACTTAATATTCTTCAACTTATTGTCCTAATATGCAGTCTGTTTTGTAGATTGAATCAGGCATAGTACAGAAACAGTACATAGCTAGGGTAAATGGAGTGTTTCCTGAGAATGAGGTATGTTACTTATCTTTTGCTTGACTTTAATATTTGGTGGTGTTTTTCTTGTTTTAAGTGCTTGCTTGTGTCTATAATGTCATTCTAAACAGCAAGTTGTGGATGCTAACGTGAATTATAATGCTCGAGAAGGGAGGAGCACGGTGGAGGTACGCATATGTGTTTTTTAATTAGTTTTATGGAGCTGTCTTACCTATCCGTAGTTGAATTAAATCTAGCTAAATTCTTGTGCATCATTGTGGCATCTTTGTATTCTCTTCTAACTCTTAAGGGCCTTGAGATTTTGTTTGTTTGTTTGGGGCAATTACATTTAGAACTCCTGTCATCTACAGAATGGAAGAGCTTTGTTTAAAGTTGGATTATTTCACCACCACATGGGGTGAAAAAACTTCTGTCCCAGGATGTAGAAAAGCTCCTTTCGTTTGTGCTGTTTTCCTGCAAGAAATTTCTTGAAATATCTTAGCTAAATTTTCCTTTTCTCTTATCTCTTTTCTTATCCTTTCTGCATTTCATCTGCCTTAGACACAGCAGAAAAGACATGAAAAATAGGAAGCAAAGTGCAAGCGTGCGGATGGTTGTGAGAGAGAGAGAGAGAGAATGTAAAGTTCAATTACCTGCTACTGCTAGATTTTCAGAATCAAGAAATTGGATGTTTTATGGCTTTATTTTGGACATCTAATAGGTGTTTTTAATATCAACCTGTCAGAGGATTAGCTTTGTTTTAATGGTGATACACTACTAAAAATTTTTGGAAAAATCTTTTTATTGTGTTAGATTCTACACTTAAAAGTTGGATTATGGATTTGTTTGAACTTGATGCTCTTTCAGGTAATTCCGAATATGAAGCTTTGATGTCATGACATGCCTTTTTGAAAACAGAATGTTGCTCATATGAATTTTGTTTCCTAATATTGGTCTAATAATGTTTCAGGTATGTTCTGATAGCCTTGCCCAATGGCCTTGAAAGCGTCTTGGTTGTTTGAAGCATTAAATTCCAACCTCATCTTGTCACCTACACCTAAAAAAAAAAAGTTATTTTGCAGTTCCTCTTAGTTTTCGGCATGCAAGTTTTTGGTAGAACACCATTAAAGTACTTGGAATTAACCATTAAAGACCTGTTTTTGTTCTTGTGGTGAGGTCCCAGAGTTAAATGTGCATTTGAAGCAGGATTACTTAGTTTTCCCTTATTGTAGATGACCAGAGCGACATTAATGCATACACTAATTTAATCTCTTTTCTCCTGAGTGCATCTTCGATTACTCCAGATTAAACTGTTGAAAATATAAATTATTACATTTTTGGGATTGATTTTTTGCCAACTTGTGCTTTGTATGCCTGTGTGATTTACTTTGACATCAAGTACTATACTCAGGTAAAGCCTGGTCATGCAGGTAGGAGATGATTATATAAATGGCAATACTTCAGCTAAGGGGAAGTCTGCTTGCACTAAATTTACTCGGATTAATACCAATGGGAGTCATAGCATAGTCCTGTGTGAACCTGTCACTGGTAGAACGCATCAGGTAAAATGCTCACTGTTCTCAAGGACTTCTTTGACTTTTGTTTAGATTGGCTCAATCAACTGGTTGCCTCTTTAAATTATCTAATTTTGGCATCTTTGTCTTTTGTTAATCACTTTCTTCCTTTGGATTGCCTTCATTCCTCATGTTAGTAGTTAAATTTTATGAAAAGCGAATTTTTTTACTGCATTCCAAATTGGTTATTTGCAAGGTGATGTTGGAAAATTTGTTGAAGATTTGCAGACACAAGAGAGCAGACAGGCAAAAGTAGCAATATAAAGCTGCGTAAAAGTTATCCGAGAAGGCTTATAGGGTGTTATTTTCCAAGAAATTTCAAGAATTGTAGTTGAATAGCATAATAAGAGGGTTTGATGAGCATTTATAATCAATTTACTTTGCCTTGAGTAGCCACATCCTTCCAAATGAAGAAAAGCAACTGTACTCATGAACAAGCTAACACTTTACGGGAACAAAGAAAGTCGCTGGATACCTTAAGAATAGTAGCACATTGACTTAGTTTACTGCATCACAATTTTTTCTTCGCAAATTGGTTTGAAATACTCTCAAATTGTACTCATGGGATTCTAGTCATACTGATGGACTCTGTTTGGCATAAAAATGAAAATGCATTTTGACAATGTTTTAATTAGATCTGATTGAATTTGACATACTAACGTTTTCTGTAACAGATACGGGTCCATCTGCAATATACAGGTCATCCTATAGCAAATGACATGCTTTACCTGTCTAAATCAGTCACCAAGCGCTCATCTGAGGGCTTAGGTGCAGATAGAGCTGCTGCTAAGTCAAACCTCTCAGTAGACCAAAGTTCTCATCAAAATCATAAAGATGATGCAGATAATGTCACCGAGGAAGATTTCAGGATTGATCCCCTGTGTACTAACTGTCCAAATTTGGCTCCGAAAGGGTAAGAACATTGCTTGATGACATGATCTTCTAGGGAAAGAATAATGATTATGGATGAATCCATATCAGCTTGCATCTTTCAATTGTTGATTGTCTAAATACTCTCTCTGAAGATGATAACGTTGTAATTAAAACTCAAGGGAAAGCATCATATTTCAATTGTTGTAGTGCTTACTTTTGTTGCTTAGCTCAACAGAAAACACTGGAAAATGTGAGAGAGTAAATAGAATGAAGCCGAAACTGACAATACTGGTAATGTAGAAATACAGTGAGTATTGGTGACAAGAGAAAAAGAATAACAGGGAACCATTGCCAAAGACGCCACATGGTTCAATGATACACCAATTTCGGGTTTGAGTAATTCCAGATTATGAAACCGTATATCTTGTGCTTAACTGGATGGAAAAACTGCATTTTCCAAAAATAGTGAGTAAAGTTTAATAGGATGTGATTCTTAACAGTCTGGACTTTGTGTTTAGTCAAGATTCACTGGGATGTGGACTCTTGTAATCAATCAGCATGATGTGATGAAGACTGGCTTTCTTATACATGGTGACTGCCCAGAGTTACATACATTAGAGGATATCAGTATAGGTAGAGTAGGTTCACAAGTATCTGAATTCCATCTGGGAATATAAATGTCTTTCCAAGAATCTAATTTATTTAGCAGTAAGAATGTAAGGAAGAATGAGAGCAATCCTTATTAGGTTTCAACAGTCAATGCATATTAGATGGTTTAACATCATTCGTTGTAACTTGGTTGAATTTGGTGAATTCTTTTGATATATTAGTTGCATTTTTCTTTTTTTGGGTCCGTTGGTTGCATAGGTATTGCCTCTTGTTAATTCAGAGATCATTACTGCCTGAAAGTTTTGTTGGATTTTAGTTGCTTGACCTTTGCTTTGCATATATATTCAGATATGATGGACATGAAGAGGGTTTATGGCTGCATTGCGTAAAGTATAGTGGTCCAGACTGGGTGTATGAATGTCCATATCCGGACTGGGCATTTCTTGGCTAGTCTCTTCCATTTTCTCCACTCAGGCGTAACATAAACTTGTCCCCGTGAAAAGTGCGGGTTCTCTGTCAGATGATGTATATTGCTTGTTATTCGTACGGTAAATATTTCATTGAGTTATAGCCATGATAAATATTTCATTGACCTCGTACTTATACCCCCTACCACCCGCGCCAACCCTCTCCCCTACGAGTCCTCCCAGCCCCGCCCCCGGATAGCTGCTAGGTTATACTCTTGTCTATCCAAATTTTTTTCTTTAGCCTAAATTTTTATTTTCCATCTAAATAGCTCGCCCTCTCTTTTCCTAGTCATAATTATAACAATGGAGCGGTTGAGTTTGTTCACCCAAGTAATTAGCGTTAAACAATAGTTAATAAATAACATAAGTTCTATTTATTTTATTTTGTTTCGAGACTATGAAAAGATTTTAATGATATTATTTTGACCGGATTACACCTTGTAAATGAGAATTACTAAATATTGACAAGCTGTTGTTGCAAACAAACAAATAAACTTGTATTTTACAGCATTCATTTTCTAGTTAACTGAACATAAACAAGAAAATTACTAATTTGAAAAATACTATTTTGGAAAATAACTTGTGCTATCCGCTGCCAACGAGCATGCCATGCCTGCACATAGCACTCACATATCATTACTATGACAATGGAATTGAGTAGTGTGGAAGTGACTGTTCATTCAAGTTTAGAGTAGTGGAGAACTTTCTTACAGTCTCACAAGGGAAGAAATACTTCAATTAGAGAAAAGGAGACGAACGAAAATGGTTGTAACTATTGACAACTGGAATCCATAAAACATCAATTTAGGAATGATTTGCTATAGAAAATTATTTTCTCAATATCAGAAATTGTATGAAAGTACAAGAAATACTTCTTAGAGTCTTGAAATACTGGTATAAAATGTTCTTAAGAAAATTGCATTTAATCCTAAAGGGAACTCGTCTATAGTATTTGTTAGTATAAAAAGGGTAAATTTAGCCTAAAGAAAAGTGAATTCTAGTTCAGGACTTGAAACCAAATTCTCACTCTTTATCACAAGTGTAAATGTTCATCCCTCAATTTTCTACACCAACATCAAACACCTTAAAATTGAGTCATTAATGCATTACTAAATTCATCCTTTTGATGGTTGATGGTCATCCTCATTATAGGTTGAAGCCTGGCGTTTTGATCAACCATGATTAGAGTTCTCATGTTTGATCTTGTCTTAATTTATGACCAAAGACTTGTAAAGCAAACTTATGTGAAGCATCTGTTAGCAGTTAATTTGATGGTCTAGCTCTTTAAGATTGTGGTGGAAAGAACCTGCAGTTTAGTGTTTCCTAGCACCATCCTGCGTTTTAGGCTTCCTTCAGATCTCGTCTTGGGGATCATTGGCATTGATTTCAGTCCCAAGTGAAGCTTTTCCAATACTACTTGCATGTGTACTCCTCAGTCATCTTGAAGTCCCAGCTGTTTGGCTTGTTTGGATGTTGCAATCCCTCTTTCATATTTTACCCATGATTTAAAAATTTAACAGGCGATGTACCAAAAGAGCCCACAATCATTAGATGATATTAAGTCAAACATTTCGGAAGTGATTGGTTCACATTTTTTGGAATACAATATTCGAGTTAGAATCAGAAACCCCATGATGAATATGGGCTTTGGTCTAGAATCAGAATCTTGAGTAATAAGTAGCAAATGATAGGGGAAAATATAAAAAGGCACAATAAATTTGCAAGTGAAACAGAATCTTCAACTAATTCTTTCAGTTGTTTTTTCTCATGCGATCCAGTTGGGTTTTCCCATCAAGTTTGGAACTTAGCATCAGTCTGACATACTCCTCCAATCCTATTGTCTTGTATTGTGCTCCATTTTCTTTGACAAGCTCTGGTAGAGGACCGATTTTTGCTGTCAAATTTGCATGGTGAAATGCAGCAATTGACAGCCTTTCTTTCTGGAATTCCACAACTGCTCTATGCTCTATGCTCTATGCTTCTATATTCCCCATTACTCGTTATCTGCATTCCACCAGAAATAGAAGCAACATGAACTAAACAGCAAGTTATAGATGTTCTTCAGAAGGGCTTAACTTCCCCCCTCCCCCCCCCAAAGTTGTTCTGTTTTTATCTATTCATATATTGAGTTATTATCTTTTTGTGGTTAGGTACCTCCATCAGATCACCAATGTTGACTATGATTGCTAGAATGGGTTTGATGGACACCCATGTGTTGCATTTCTTGATTTGCAGGCTTTGAACATCATTCACTTGAACTAATAAGGTCAGTCCTGTTCCATCAGAGTGGGGAGAGAGGCCAATAACTTTGTCTGATTGCCTGCAGGGTGGATAGTAATTCATTCTTATTCCTTGTCCACCATCTTGATAAATGCTGCATAGCTTATCTGGCTTCAACCCAAGATTTGCCTCGATAAGTTGAAGAGTCTCATGCAAACCTTGTGAATTTGAAGTGAGTAGTCATCCAAAGTTGATCTGATATCATCAGAAAATTGCAGTTATCATTGTGATGAAATTTTTGCATACAACTTGTTGGCTCTTGTCACTTAAAAAAAATTCCTTGTGGCTTTCTAATGGAAGCAAAAGATGCTTCATCGAAAAGACTAAAGAGTATCCTGTTTTATAATTGTGGACTCATAGAGGATACATTCCCATGACTAACGGGAGATCATCAAAGCAGAAAGGACCATGACAAACAGGACTAGCCATCAAGATTGATTAGTGACAGGTGCCGAACCTGTACAATAATAAATGTTTAAAATCCTAATTACCACCTCAATTAATTTTAGAGCAATTCTGAGTACTGGAGCAGGGACTCCGGATGTGCAATGGGTTACTTGCTTCACCCTGATTCCAAGGAGTATGCTAAACCCGATATACCAGAATTATTTCTAAGAAAATATTAACTTGTAGTAGCGGTAAGCAGGGTCGTCTCCTCAGGGAACGGTAGGAAAATGTTTCTTTTTAAATCACAGGAAAATGGGGGGCTTGGATGTGACAGAACTAGAAATAAAAATAAATAAAATAAGGAAATGAGAAATGAAAATACCAACTAAATAAATCACCAGAGAATGAATAGAGAATAATTTAATAAAAATGCAAGTAATGAAATTCTACCCAAAGGAACAACTTCTCAGGCACAGTCCAATCACTTAATCACTGATGCAAAAATAATTCAATCAATTGTTACTAGGTTAGTTATAGTTGTCAACAAGCTCTGACAACCAGTTTTTCCTTACCTTTTCGACAGCCAAGGTACGACCGTTGACTGCTTCCCTAACCAGATAACAACCCTAGGTACGACCGTAGGAATTTAATTATCCAATTGCATTAAAAGCTAGAAAAACCCAACCCTAACCAATGAACACGCTAAGAGGGTCCATTTAAGCTAGATCATACGTTTCTCCAACATAAACCAATTATGGTGGTCGTCACTTGTTATTAACTAAATGAATGATTACGTATTCAATTAGTTGATTTGACAGTAGGCTATGAGGTTAAATTAAATATCCGGCCGTTGATACTCAATTAACAAAATAACCCTCAATCAATTAATCCAGAAAAAGTACGAATAATAACAAATTAAAAGAAATAATGAAACTCGATTAGATCTCACAAATGATATGGAATGCGAGTCACCCTTTGAGTAGATAAGAGATTTAGCCTCCTGGAGAATCGCATCCAAGAATTGTTTGAGAAACTTTCAACCACGATTAACCAAAGGAAGAAACAAGAGGAAGCAACCTACGAAGGAGTTTTTGTTTTCTAGATATTGCGTGGAGTTTCTCCCCCCTCTTCTCTCAGTGACTTGGATGGTAACAAATTAATAGAAAACCCAAGCTTCCCTATTCACTTAGGGAACCAAGTCCTAGTTGGAATCTATTTTCCTAAAAAGCATTAATAAAGTAAAATAAGGAAACCAATTACTAAAAATCCCTAATTAAAAGGGTCTTCAACCAATTACTGAAAATAAATAAAGTCTTCCACCAATGGTAGGAATTGTCGGTAGGATTTTTTCCAGAGATTCTTCTTCACGAATGTAGCGAGCCTACGCCCTATCCTTGAAGGTCTTCTGGAATTTTTCACCAAACTTGCACTTTAAAGCTCTAAATAATTCCAATGACCTAAATAAATGCCAAGAATCAAATATGAGTAGAATCAAGCAATTAAAACCATATCTAGGCCATATTTAAGGGGAAATATCCACAAATAATGTGTACAATTAAGGACTTAACAAATTCCCCCACACTTAGACAATGCTTGCCCTCAAGCATTCACTAAACCAAACTTAAAAATCAAGACGACAAATGTAGAATAGCATAATATCATAGAACAAGTACTCTATATTTCCTTAACAATCTCATCAAAATCAGGATGTTCAAGACTTGACAATCCTCACATGGAAAAGTGTATGCACTCATCAAGATGTTTAAAAGGGACTTGTACGCTCAAATCAACACCATAGAAAGATATTGCCATAGGCTTGCTAATCTATCACATCTCCACCACTGAATATAAATTCAAATGCAAGAATCAAAGGGTCTTTAACAAGGGTTGTAGGGGCTTGAGGTAAAGGTTGGAACAAAAGGGTAATTTAGGTTATAAACGCGTCAAAGAGAATACCTCATTATCCCTTACATGAATTAAAATATCACACTCATTCACATAGTCATCTCTTAATCACCACAACAACTTCCAAGCATAGCAAGTGCAAACATAACAAGGGATTAATCCCATGGCACTTTATTAACACAAGTGCTTAACGCACGGTTTTTTTTTTTTTCTCATTCTTTTTTTTTCATCATTTTTTTTCTTTCTTTTTTTTCTTTCTTTTTTTTTTTTTTGCAACAAGACATTGATAACATACGAACACATAAAAGCACTTGCCAGCTATAGATATAATCACCTTCCTTGACTTGTGATATCATCATGCAAAAGAACATTAAGTTATTCCTTTGACATATGGTTCAAACAAAAAGGTTTAGAACAAAAAGGTTAAAGGGTGATAAAAATGTGTTTTAAACAAAGAAAAGGTTTAATGTCCAACTTGGTCAACTAGGGGAAAATATAATAGGGACAGGTCTTTAAAAAGCTCAAAAGGGTTAAACCTAATTGCCCTTATCATCTTCATGCATCAAACTCAATAATGTGGTCTCGACATGTATATCATAGCAAGTTCTAGAATGATCAAACTCGATGTGATAAGTACACTCACAAACGATGAAGAACAAAATTTGAATAATAAGATATTTAAGCTCAAAAACTCACAACTGGTTATATGTCATGTCAAGAACATCCATCATTCAACTCAATTGCAAGTAAATAGTGGTCTATTCATGCAATTGCCATCATACTACTCTTAATTGCAATTCAACCACATAAGACCCACGAAACATAAAAAAGAAAACACGAAAAAAAGAACACCAACAAGCAACTAGAGTTGAAAAGGCATTAAAACAAAAACTAAAACTAAAATTGAAAAAAACTAGGAAAAGTATCAACCAAGCCAAAGTATTCCTCCCCCCATACCTAAATCTTACATTGTCCCCAATCTAAGAGATAAAGAATAAGAAAAAGAAGCATTAGGGGACAACGAAACTTCCACACGGAGGAGGTATCGATCAACTATGACTGGGGATGGCGCAAGATCTCCTAGGTGATAGTTGGTAGGCAGAAACCATAGTCTTGGATCACCGTGAGGAGTTTTTTTTTTAGTTGTGGGTAGAAGACTTTCCACAGCAAGGCACCATAACTTGAAGAGTCTTCTGTCCATCCCTTGCGTTTTTTTTTTTTTTAACTCTTGGGAAGACTTCCGTCGTTACAACCAATTGACAGTATAATAAATGTTTAAAATCCAATTACCACCTCAATTAATTTTAGAGCAATTTCCGGGGACTCGGGATGTGCAATGGGTTACTTGCTTCACCCGATTCCAAAGTATACTAAACCCGATATACGAAATTATTTCTAAGAAAATATTAACTTGTAGTAGCGCGTCTCCTCGTAGGTAAATGTTTCTTTTTAAATCACAGTAAAATGGGGGGCTTGGATGTGACAGAACTAGAAATAAAAATAAATAAAATAAGGAAATGAGAAATGAAAATACCAACTAAATAAATCACCAGAGAATGAATAGAGAATAATTTAATAAAAATGCAAGTAATGAAATTCTACCCAAAGGAACAACTTCACGGTCAATCACTTAATCACTGATGCAAAAATAATTCAATCAATTGTTACTAGGTTAGTTATAGTTGTCAACAAGCTCTGACAACCAGTTTTTCCTTACCTTTTAGATATTGCATTAAAGCTAGAAAATAACCAATGAACACGCTAAGAGGGTCCATTTAAGCTAGATCATACGTTTCTCCAACATAAACCAATTATGGTGGTCGTCACTTGTTATTAACTAAATGAATGATTACGTATTCAATTAGTTGATTTGACAGTAGGCTATGAGGTTAAATTAAATATCCGGCCGTTGATACTCAATTAACAAAATAACCCTCAATCAATTAATCCAGAAAAAGTACGAATAATAACAAATTAAAAGAAATAATGAAACTCGATTAGATCTCACAAATGATATGGACTAGTCACCCTTTGAGTAGATAAGAGATTTAGCTCCTCATGGAGAATCGCATCCAAGAATTGTTTGAGAAACTTTCAACCACGATTAACCAAAGGAAGAAACAAGAGGAAGCAACCTGAAGGAGTTTTGTTTTCTAGATATTGCGTGGAGTTTCTCCCCCCTCTTCTCTCAGCGACTTGGATGGTAACAAATTAATAGAAAACCCAAGCTTCCCTATTCACTTAGGAAACCAAGTCCTAGTTGGAATCTATTTTCCTAAAAAGCATTAATAAAGTAAAATAAGGAAACCAATTACTAAAAATCCCTAATTAAAAGGGTCTTCAACCAATTCTGAAAATAAATAAAGTCTTCCACCAATGGTAGGAATTGTCGGTAGGATTTTTTCCACGAGATTCTTCTTCACATTGTGTAGCCTCATCCTTGAAGGTCTTCTGGAATTTTTCACCAAACTTGCACTTTAAAGCTCTAAATAATTCCAATGACCTAAATAAATGCCAAGAATCAAATATGAGTAGAATCAAGCAATTAAAACCATATCTAGGCCATATTTAAGGGGAAATATCCACAAATAATGTGTACAATTAAGGACTTAACAAATTCCCCCACACTTAGACAATGCTTGCCCTCAAGCATTCACTAAACCAAACTTAAAAATCAAGACGACAAATGTAGAATAGCATAATATCATAGAACAAGTACTCTATATTTCCTTAACAATCTCATCAAAATCAGGATGTTCAAGACTTGACAATCCTCACATGGAAAACAGTGTATGCACTCAGCACTCAAGATGTTTAAAAAGGGACTTGTACGCTCAAATCAACACCATAGAAAGATATTGCCATAGGCTTGCTAATCTATCACATCTCCACCACTGAATATAAATTCAAATGCAAGAATCAAAGGGTCTTTAACAAGGGTTGTAACGGGGCTTGAGGTAAAGGTTGAACAAAAAGGGTAATTTAGGTTATAAACGTCAAAGAGAATACCTCATTATCCCTTACATGAATTAAAATATCACACTCATTCACATAGTCATCTCTTAATCACCACAACAACTTCCAAGCATAGCAAGTGCAAACATAACAAGGGATTAATCCCATGGCACTTTATTAACACAAGTGCTTAACGCACGGTTTTTTTTTTTTTCTCATTCTTTTTTTTCATCATTTTTTTTTCTTTCTTTTTTTTCTTTCTTTTTTTTTTTTTTTGCAACAAGACATTGATAACATACGAACACATAAAAGCACTTGCCAGCTATAGATATAATCACCTTCCTTGACTTGTGATATCATCATGCAAAAGAACATTAAGTTATTCCTTTGACATATGGTTCAAACAAAAAGGTTTAGAACAAAAAGGTTAAAGGGTGATAAAAATGTGTTTTAAACAAAGAAAAGGTTTAATGTCCAACTTGGTCAACTAGGGAAAATATAATAGGGAGGTCTTTAAAAGCTCAAAGGGTTAAACCTAATTGCCCTTATCATCTTCATGCATCAAACTCAATAATGTGGTCTCGACATGTATATCATAGCAAGTTCTAGAATGATCAAACTCGATGTGATAAGTACACTCACAAACGATGAAGAACAAAATTTGAATAATAAGATATTTAAGCTCAAAACTCTGGTTATATGTCATGTCAAGAACATCCATCATTCAACTCAATTGCAAGTAAATAGTGGTCTATTCATGCAATTGCCATCATACTACTCTTAATTGCAATTCAACCACATAAGACCCACGAAACATAAAAGAAAACGAAAAAGAACACCAACAAGCAACTAGAGTTGAAAAGGCATTAAAACAAAACTAAAACTAAAATTGAAAAAACTAGGAAGAGTATCAACCAAGCCAAAGTATTCCTCCCCCCATACCTAAATCTTACATTGTCCCCAATCTAAGAGATAAAGAATAAGAAAAAGAAGCATTAGGGGACAACGAAACTTCCAATCAGGAGGAGGGTATCGATCAACTATGACTATGGCAAGATCTCCTAGGTGATAGTTGGTAAAGGCTAGTCTTGGATCACCCGTGAGGAGTTTTTTTTTTTTAGTTGTGGGTAGAAGACTTTCCCCCTTACAGCCAAGGCACACCATAACTTGAAGAGTCTTCTGTCCATCCCTTGCGTTTTTTTTTTCTTTTTAACTCTTGGGCAGAAGACTTCCGTCGTTACAACCAAGGCACGCCATCCAGACAGCGTAAAATTGCAGAACACAATAATAAATGTTTAAAATCCTAATTACCACCTCAATTAATTTTAGAGCAATTCGATGGCGGGGACTCGGGATGTGCAATGGGTTACCTTCACCGATTCCAAGGGTATGCTAAACCCGATATACGAATTATTTCTAAGAAAATATTAACTTGTAGTAGCGGTGCGTCTCCCTCGAGGCAGTAGGTAAATGTTTCTTTTAAATCACAAAAATGGGGGCTTGGATGTGAGAACTAGAAATAAAAATAAATAAAATAAGGAAATGAGAAATGAAAATACCAACTAAATAAATCACCAGAGAATGAATAGAGAATAATTTAATAAAAATGCAAGTAATGAAATTCTACCCAAAGGAACAACTTGGCGGTCAATCACTTAATCACCATGCAAAATAATTCAATCAATTGTTACTAGGTTAGTTATAGTTGTCAACAAGCTCGACAACCAGTTTTTCCTTACCTTTTGAAAGATACGACCGTTGGCTTCCCTAACGGATAACAACCTAGGTACGGTAGAATTTAATTATCAATTGCATTAAAAGCTAGAAAAACCAACCCCAACCAATGAACACGCTAAGAGGGTCCATTTAAACTAGATCATACGTTTCCCCAACATAAACCAATTATGGTGGTGCACTTGTTATTAACTAAATGAGCGATTACATTATTCAATTAGTTAATTTGACAGTAGGCTATGAGGTTAAATTAAATATCCGGCCGTTGATACTCAATTAACAAAATAACCCTCAATCAATTAATCCAGAAAAAGTACGAATAATAACAAATTAAAAGAAATAATGAAACTCGATTAGATCTCACAAATGATATGGACTGCGCCTTCGAGTCACCCTTTGAGTAGATAAGAGATTTAGCCGCTCCTCATGGAGAATCGCATCCAAGAATTGTTTGAGAAACTTTCAACCACGATTAACCAAAGGAAGAAACAAGAGGAAGCAACCTACGAAGGAGTTTTTGTTTTCTAGATATTGCGTGGAGTTTCTCCCCCCTCTTCTCTCAGCGACTTGGATGGTAACAAATTAATAGAAAACCCAAGCTTCCCTATTCACTTAGGAAACCAAGTCCTAGTTGGAATCTATTTTCCTAAAAAGCATTAATAAAGTAAAATAAGGAAACCAATTACTAAAAATCCCTAATTAAAAGGGTCTTCAACCAATTACTGAAAATAAATAAAGTCTTCCACCAATGGTAGGAATTGTCAGGCGCAGGATTTTTTCCACAGAGATTCTTCTTCACAGCCCAATGTAGCGCGCCTACGCCCTATCCTTGAAGGTCTTCTGGAATTTTTCACCAAACTTGCACTTTAAAGCTCTAAATAATTCCAATGACCTAAATAAATGCCAAGAATCAAATATGAGTAGAATCAAGCAATTAAAACCATATCTAGGCCATATTTAAGGGGAAATATCCACAAATAATGTGTACAATTAAGGACTTAACAATTAGGCTATTGAAGAGACTGATTAGCAGTAGTATATTTTTTTCTTTTAAATTTCTTGTAGCCGGGGAGCAGTTGAGTTTAAAAAGCAGGGAGGGGCCTAGAAGAGGAAAATTCAACCCATGACCTCTAATTCCTTGATCTTCAATTTTAGTCACTGGACCAAAGCCTCCTCAGCTGATAATAGAGTAAGATAATTTTGCTGCAAAAATGGGAAGAAATTGTGATAATGTGTACTAGTCATGGTTTACCTAAAAGATGATGGAGAATTTGGCCAGAATCTCATGTTTCGTTGAGAAACTGGCAATGACTTGAGGAAGAGCACGTTCCCCCCAGTCAAGGTTTTGATCCTCTGATACAACAAATGATTGACCATAGGCTTCAATATGATTTGGTACTTGTGCACAGGCCATTTTCTGCTGTAATGGTAGCTTGAAGAAATCCTCTGTCACCACCTTCATTTTCTTGATTACCATTGAGGCCCCGTGGTTGACTAACTGTTCCAGGATTACTCATGGATTGATAATTAATTTGCAGGGAAAATTAATCTCAATATCTAAGTGTTGCAGTTATTCTAAACGAGCAAAACCTTCATATAAGGAAACTGTACCCATGGTTCAAAGTCTCGGCCGAGTCGGAACCGGAACGGAGGGCAACGATACGAGACCGTTCCGATTCGACTCCGAGACATGCGACTCGCTGGGAAATCGTCGAGACTCGGCCAACTCAGACCGAGTCATTTTCGAGATGATGTGAATCGGCCGAGACTCCCGAGTCGTCTCGTGTCAACTCAGCGAGACACCCTCTAAAAATTTTGTTTACTAATTTTTTATTATTTTTATTTAGCATATTTTTATTTTATATTTTAAAAAATTATTTACAATTTTTGAAATAGTAAATGATTGAAAATATGCGTCTCGCCGAGACCGCGATCGATATGCCGAATCCGATATGGAACGGTACAGGCCGTGACGGCGACCGCGACCGTGACCGCGACTTTGAACCATTACTGTACCTGGCAAGAGTCTGTGATGAGCTTAACTGATAAGGTAGTATACAGAACTCATAAGGTAGTATACGGAATTTACTTACCTGAAAGAAACCTCGGTCTTTGCAAACCTGATGAAGTTTTGCCATTTCATTTTGGCATTCTGAATGACGAGTTACAAGCTTCTCCATGTCAATCACTGGAACCTGTGAAGACTCATTGGTTGAAAGTTCATCAATGATTTTTCCAGGCCGGATGTATCGATGTGGGATTCCTTTGGAGCAATTAGAAGCTAGTTCTTGCACATTCTCCACCGGGAAAGAACCACCAAGTTCAGATCCATTTTTGGCTACATCAGTTTCCATTGATCAACAGTATCCCAGATATCAATCACGATTCCCGTCGTGCTTTTTGTTGTTTGATCAATCTTTTTGCTTAATTCTATGATGAGAAAGAAATTTTGTTGTCTACAACTAGATACTTAGATGGAATGGAGCGTGCAGCATTGAAAGTATGGAATTATGTCTATTTTGGACTCTAAACTATATCTCTTTCTAATTTTTATACTTAGAATCGTCTCATTTCAGTTCAATTATTAAAATCTTCTGTGACATATTCTATGTATTTTTTGCCTTTAATGCAACTTTCTTTGTCCAGTAAATTGTGTTGGATGATTTCCAACCAATTTATTTATAATATTAACTTTAGTTTTATAATAAAAAAAAAGTTAAAAACTATTATGTACGTGTCTTTCTCTAACTAATTTAATGTCCCATAACTTTTTAATGTTGGACATCGTCATGATTCTCTGCTACTTGCTCGATAATATTTCACATTCCAATTCAACCTCTTATAATAATACTATGCTTTTTATTTATGTATATTTTTTGTTTTGGCTGGTGCTGTGATAGTAACTAAGGGGACAATTTACAAGCCACTGATAACATCTACCTCTGTTATTGACTATTTGAACATGCTTCCAACTCAATTTCTAACCAAAAGCAGCTAGATGGAGAAGCATAATTTGTTTTTTTTGGGGTGAGATTGCACGTTTGTGGCTTTGAAAATTGAGAATATTACACACTACCTCACTAATTTACACGCCCAAATGAAGTTCTCGCATTTGACTTTTGTATTGTAAATGGCCACTTGCAAGATTCCCCGACCCCATGTCAATCAGCGGAATCTCTCTTAAGACTTGCTGGTTGAAGTTTCATTAAGCATTATTGAGGCCGGATGAAAATTGAGAAAAGGACACACACTACCTAACAAGCCCCAATTTTACAAGCCTGATGGTGTTTTTCTTTACAAGCTTCCCATGTCAATCACTGGAATCTGTGAACACTTGCTAGTTGAAACTTCATCATTTTCACAAATTCTTCAAGAAATGTAAGAATTAACATATCGTCAGATTTGATTTCTAGCTTTCATATCAAACCAAAAGAAGGAGCACCCTCAGAAGCATATGACATGAGCAGTTGATTACTCCCACATACATGGCCTTTTATGAATTCACGGTCATCCCTTTTGCTTATTTAGCCAGTAAACTACTAAGAATAGTTGATAGAGTCTGTTATGACTTATGCATGAACCCTAGGGAGGTTTTGGTTTAGTGGTTAAGAGAGAGGTTTCAAGATTTAAAAATTCTGGATTCAATATCTCTTTTTCCTTTTTCACTTTTTAAATCTCATCCCTCCTTGGGTTCAACACTCATTTTTCCCTTCTCACTTTTTAAATCTCACCCCTCCTTCTTTTCCACTTCTTATATTCCGCTTGTCCTAAAAAAAAGTTCAAAAAAAAAAAATTTATCAATGAACATTTGTAGTACTTGAGGTTTTATTTTTTTAACAAGGAGTTAGACTTAAAATCGAATAATGATAGTGAGGTTGTTGAAGAATGGTTCTGTATTATTGTTAGTCAAAACAATAGGCTAGTAAATGGTTAACTGGGATTACTGGACAGCACTAACTTGCCATATTTTTAAATTCTGGGGAGCAAAATAGACATAAAATCAAACTTCATTGGGCATAGTGTGAATTATCATACTTAAATCGGGCATGGAGGTATTATTTAAAACCAAATTGATATAGACATAATAGATACTTTTAAAGATTCAAACCAAATAGGATCATGAAGAAAAGTTGAGGGACTATTGAACTCGTTTTCCCTTTAATAAAATAAGGTAACATAAATTCTTTCCAATTTATTTTGTTTGAAGACTGAAATATTTTGGGCGTTTTTGGTCTTGGTCACTTTCTTAATTTTTCTTCTTGTGTCCTTACACCTTTCTGAAAAATCTTCAAAGTTCTCTTTACCACATCTTTGAGCACCCTTTTTATTTCATATGCACTATTTCTAAGAAAATGTTACATTTAAAACACCAAACTTGTTGAAGGTCAATTGTACACACTTTTGCAAAAGGGTTAATTACATTTACTTCCCATGAGTTTTGTTCACTTATGAAATAAACCCTATAGTTTAACAAAAATAAGTTTGCCTTCTTGTCAGTGACAATTGTTGGACTCCGTTAATCGATGTGATAAGTTGATCAAAAAGCCCTGCTTTGAAATATTTCGACATACCATTTGAACGGCTAATTTCTAAAAAAAGTGGCAAAATTAAAAATCGTTCAAAAAGTGGGGTTCCGGGAGAGTGGCTTACAAAAATAGGGTCGCCGATTTTGAGACATGCGGTTTCTGGCATGAATTTATTTCCATTCTAATTTTTTGTTTTACCTGTCAGGGACATTTTTAAGGAAACCGCATGTATGAAATGCGGTTTCTTCATTGAAAGAGAAACCGCATTTTGTACATGCGGTTTCTTAAAATTTAAAAAAAAAAAATTTCAAGGAAACCGCATATGGGCATTGCGGTTTCCTTGAGTTTTAGATTCCCAATGCCGACCGGGAATCTAAAACCTTTTCAGTTAATCTCCGCGTTTTCAGTGCTGAGCCAGTCTGTTTGCAATGCTGCGTGAATGAATAGCAATGGAATGAAGCTCGGATGAGTTTTGACCACAAAGGTTCCGAATAAAGACAAGGTGGATGAGTCTGTTTGTCTGACATTTCATTTCAGAGACTTTGACCACAAAACAGTGAAGATGCTCGCGTGCATTTTCTTCCCGTCACTATGCATGCATGCAGTAGTACGTTAAAGCGTTATTCAGATGAAATGACCGATACCTACTCCATTCATCATTCAAGCATAAATACAGCTGAATCATCCACAAGTTCACTCACAGCATGCTCCGAATCCTCTCCTCTCTCGCCCTTTGTTTCATGCTCCGAATCTTCTTGCTCATGCCTGAGCAAATTTGCAGCTTTGAAAAACAAGCTCTGTTATCATCTAATTGACAGTGCACTGTGAAGCACTCTCAAAGCCCGAAGTAGCCGGCAAGCAAAGAAGAAAAAAAGAACGAGCGAAGGGCCAGAGAGGAGAAGGAAAGCTGTCAAGAAATTCTAGAGAAGCAGTGAAGGTTTGTCCGCTTTGCTTTGATTTGATTTCTATAAATGATAAAAGAGAAGAAATAAAGCCTAAGTTATTAATAAAACTTTTGGATTCCTCGAAGGTTTCCTGTGAAAGTATTGAAGCCAACTCCCGGGGCTTAGATACACAAGGAGCTTGCTAGTGGAGAAGACGAGGACTTCAGTGGCCCGAACCACGTAAGTAATTTGGATGGTTAATATTAATTCATATGAATTAGTATAAATTATTTTGTTAAGTAGTTAAAATGATAAAATGTTAAAATGTTAAATGCTAATGAAAATGTGTTATGTCATTAAATTTTTTTTATTACATAATGATTAGTTTATATACATTTGTGTAAAGCTGTTGGATTTGATATATCACCGATTAAAATGTAGAAGTTTTTTCTGTTTTGTTTTAAATTTCTTAAATAGGGGCTTTGACATTGTAAATCTAGTTAAAATGTGCGATGGGTTGGGTTTCACATGATGCACAATCTATCTAAAATATGTCATCCACTGGACGTATAAGGAAAAGGAAAAAAAAAAAACTTGTAAAGAAAGAAAGCAAACAAATGAAGCAGTGGTATATTGTAGTATTTGGCCACGGTAGCAGTAGTTCCAAGTGCACTTTCCGTTTAGGCTTCTCATTTTTTGCGTTAAGGCATTAATTCTGTGTAAAGAGTATTTGCATGAACATTTATTATTAGTAGTAGTTGCTTCTCACTTTCCGTTGTAGGAGTAGTTCCAAGAACAACAATGCATGGTAACAAAAACTATTAAATTATATAAACCTTCCTTGAAATTATAATTTTGGTAACAAAAATTATTAAATAATATATACCTTAGTTGAAATTATTATTTGGGTAACAAAAACTATTAAATGGCAAAAGATTTGAGTGGATTATCGTAAACGCCCTCTTGAATTTGTGAAATTCAATTTACTTGTTCATTAAATTGTTTTAAAAAATTTTGCATATGCACAACCTCACAAACTTAGTTTTAACCAGAGCTCTACTATTTTAAATCTTGTATATTTCGACACCTCAAAATTAGTACCACTATCTCAATTACCATCATTAATTCCTAAATTGTAAAACTTACAAAGAAAAAGGAAAAAAAATCATTTTTTAACTTAGAAAATAAATTTAAAAGTTATCAGTTGGTGTGGTTTGTCATATTTACATTCAGTTGGTGCGATGATTGGACCCTAATATATTTGTCTAAACCCTAAACCCCAAGTAGCGTCGGAAAAAAAGTATATTGGACCAAAAACCAATTATGAGACTGAATATAAACGTATTAACCCACGGATAAATGGTTTGGAAAAAAACGTAAATGGGCAGTAAATTATCGAGTTACTCATTTAAGCATAAATCTATAGTATTTGCCCGTAATTATCTGTTTAATTACCTCTTCCCATCAGACTTAATTTCACTAGGTTGTTATATTAGATTTACTGCATTAATTTGTTATATGCTACTGTTACAATGGTATGCTAGATTCACGTTGAGTTGTATTGCATCAGTTCTAAATTACTGTTGTCTATATACTGTATGCATTATTGTTTTACCATATGCAATGAACTACTCTTTTAACGTACACAAACTATTTGTTAATTTAGACAAGAGACATCGGCGAATCTTGCCCTAGTGTTTCAATTTTATTGGGGAGGAAAAATAGTTGACGCTGGCGGATCTTTTTCGTATGACCCTCCAAGGTGTAAGAAAGCAGAATTGGTGACGGATCGAATAGGTTATCAAGAATTGGTTGATAGAGTGTACACCTACATGGGGCTACATAAGCGGGAATTCAAGTTGCATTTGTGGTTTAGAAATTGTGTAGGGGTAGGGGCCTTTGCCGGAATTCAGTTAGAGTGTGAGAATGACATTGACTTGATGTACCACATGAAGTCAATGACACCTGAATCGGGATGTGAGATTTATGTGGAGGTCGAACGTGTCCACGAGCATGACTATGTTGGTGGTTCAAGCCGTGGACCTGATGCCGAGTATTCTAGGCTACAATTTCAATCGGAATACGAAGGCACCATGCATGAACAAGCAGTCCGTGGCCGTTCTAGAAGCTCTAGGAACAAACAACGTGTGCGAAATTCACAGAGTGTATTACATAGTGCTGTGAATGCAGCTGATGGATCGTCGATGGTTATAACACCTCCGCCGACCATAATCTCGGAGAGCACTGCCATGGATGCGGATCCCTTTTTTGATAATGAACGCTCTCCCGAACCAGAAGATGATGCTTTAGGGCATTACAATGAAGAAATTGATGAGCTTGAAATCCAGCCAAGATCGTCACACGAGATAGACGAGGCTGGTCCAAGCGGACCGTCATCCATTATTTTGAGCCGTCACATTATAGCGATGGTGTCAATGCAGCCATGAATTTTGATCCCACTCATAGAGGGGATGTCGAGAAGCTGAATGTGTGGGATGATCGAGAATGTGAGTTGCGGTTAGGAATGGTTTTCGAGTCAAAGAAACACGCTTGAGCCGTTAAGTTGTGGTCGATCAAGCAGAATAGGGAGTATAAAGTGAAGGAAAGCAACGACCTGGTATGTCCGATGCAAGTCGGCGGGGAGACAATTGGCGGTTGAGGGCAACTTTACGATGCACCCAGAACATGTGGAAGATAGTTACCTTCGTAAAGGAGCACAGATGCATCCGTGTGTCCAACAGCAATGATCATCGTCAGTTGAGTGCTGACATCATTGCTGATTACATCATCAATCACATTGAAAATGGGCCCCTATTTCCAATAAAAGAAATTCAGACAGCAATTAAGCACCACTTCCACACTGATGTCTCATACAAAAAGGCATGGTACGCCCGACGACATGCCATTGACATTGTGTACGGCGACTGGCCTACTTCTATTGCTCAACTCCCAACCTATATGCAAGAATTGGTTACGGCGAATCCTGGAACGATTGTTGTTTGGGAGCACCATCCACAAAGTACAGCCTCAACAGTGATTTTTCACTATGTATTCTGGTCATTCGGACCCGTGATTGAGGCATTTCGACATCTTAAACCTGTCGTCTGTGTGGATGGCACATTCATGAAGGGCCCGTACAAGGCAAAACTCCTGTGTGCCATCGGTTTCGATGCGTGCAACCGTCAATTTCCGTTAGCCTTTGCACTTGTTGATGAGGAGACCAATAGCAGTTGGTCGTGGTTCATGCATCAATTCCGACAAAATGTGTGTAAAGATGTTGAAAATATTTGTATTATCTCTGATCGGCACAAAGGAATAATGCATGCAATGAAGACCTTGCCGGAGTGGAAGGAACCCTTTGGAGTGCACCGGTACTGTTTGGTCCATGTACAAGCAAATTTCACACAGAAATTCAAGAATCAGAAGTACGTTACATGTTAACCCTGACTCTTTACATATAATAGCTCACCCTAAACCCTTTTTCACTTAATATTTTTCTTATTTATGTCTATTAGGCTTAAAGATCTCATGTGGGCTGCCGGCTCTCAGAACCAATCACGTAAATATGAGGCATTCATGGAACAAATTTGGTTGGCGAACGAGGAGGCGTTCAATTGGTTGAATGGTGGCTCTGTCAAACCAGAGCAGTGGGCTCTATGTAAGGATGGCGGATATCGGTGGGGCCATATGTCGACTAACATGGCAGAGTGCTTTAACAATCTCATGCGTAAAGCCCGGTTGTTACCTATCAAGGCATGCGCTCAAGATTACACTTTCAATCAGACCGTGGATCTGTTCATCAGAAAACGCAAATTGGCCATCAGGGTTGACACGTCGTTGCCCACAGAAATGTGGGACATTTTTGTGGCGAATGAGTTGAAAGCGAGGACGCATTCGGTTCAAGTGTACGACCAGAGGAATGGTATTTACTGCATCACTACAGGGCGCAGACCAAATCACAAAGGTTCAAGTGCTCAAATCGTCCATTTTCGTAACGGAACCTGCACATGTGGCAAGTGGCTTGAGCTTCGTTTCCCATGTTCGCACGTCATTGCTGCTTGTTACAAATCTGGCACCGTAGCACGCGATCTTGTGAATTATGTCCACACGCTTGCAGCTTACAAGGCGTGTATTGTGGGGCAATTTTTTCCGCTAAGGGACACTCATTATTGGGAACCTGCTGATCTACGCCTCAATTATGATATTAATAGGATCAAACAGAAGACGCCTGGTCCCACGAGAACAGCACGCATACACACTGAGATGGATCGTCGATGCCCAGATGCACCTCGCCGGTGCAGTAATTGTTCACAAACGGGTCACA
This sequence comes from Gardenia jasminoides, assembly GCA_013103745.1. Classification (NCBI taxonomy): domain Eukaryota; kingdom Viridiplantae; phylum Streptophyta; class Magnoliopsida; order Gentianales; family Rubiaceae; genus Gardenia; species Gardenia jasminoides. Next base: position 5,727,556 of record CM023101.1, read on the forward strand.
ATGCCACTAATTGTCCATACTCTAGTCATTTTCATGTGTAGAAAATGATTTATCTAAGTGTCAATTGTACCGCATGCATCGCTTATGTTATTTGTTCCATGTGTGTGCTGCTTATGTTATTTGTGTGTATGAGAGTATCGAAACACCTCCTTTTTATTACCATTTATATAATATGCGTTATTTATAAATACATGTGTGCCTTTATTTACTCTCAACAATCATAATTGCAAGTTGTAAATTGTTAAATGAATTCGTTTTGAAATAGAGTATAATGCTTGTAACGCCGCGGATATTTTTTCCGGTACCCAAAAATGGAGGTGCTTCTACATCTATCACGAGTCACGTGGTCCTCAAAATCCGAGTGTACTTTACTTACAGGATAAGCATCGGTCCAGAGCTGTATTTTTAGGTGTTCAGAAGGAGCTTCGCTTCAAGCGCGCTGATGGATTCTTTTCGAGACCGGTTGGCGTGGAGCTTAATCCACGGATCAGAGAGTATCTAATACAGTCTGGATTTTGGGGAGTTACACGCGCAGGCCACTTTGAACTGGACCATGGACTGCTTACTGCCCTTATTGAGAGATGGCGCCAGGAGACTCATACATTTCATCTACCCATGGGGGAGGCTACTATTACCTTGCAGGATGTTGAGGTTTTATGGGGCTTACGAGTTGACGGCTTACCTGTCACCCTTGTTGATCAGGCATTGTCGATACCGCAGAAGCAGGCTCTTATTGAGGAGTTATTGGGGTTTAGAATCGATCCTGATGCGGATTTCAAGGATGGAAGGCTGATGTTGCGACCTATATTACTGTTCTTGTATGTGCCACTTCCCAATAATGCGCCTGAGGAACTTGTTCGGCAGCATGTGCGCTGTTACCTGCTTATCCTACTTGGGGGACATTTATTCTCCGATACATGCGATAATGTTGTCAGTTGCCATTGGTTGCAATACGTTCGAGACATTGAGGCTCTGCATCGGTATAGTTGGGGGAGTGCAACATTAGCCTGTTTGTATAGATCTTTATGCCGAGCATCTAGAGCCTCACAGAGTTGTACAGCTGGGCCATACATGTTACTACAGGTAAGTAATCAATTTCAAATTTCTTTACTCGTCTGAATATTTACAACAATTTGAATGGTGCTTGATTTCTTAGACTTTTCGGTATGTTTTTTTGCATAACTTTTCCAACAGCTATGGGCATGGGAGAGGATTCCCCGTATTCGCCCCACCATTATTCACCCGGCACCACAGGGTTTTGACTTCCCTAGAGGAAGTAGGTGGGCCACGAAGCGGACCATAAAATACACGCCTACGCATGTGGTTTCACTGTTCAGAGACCAGCTCACCATGCTCGCCCCCCATGAGGTATTCAATCACATTGAGATTTTTAAATACGTATTTCTGTAAATTGGGATGATTGTAATTTAATGCATATCTCAAATACGATAGTTTATTTGGGAGCCATACTCGGAGGATCTTCTGGAGGCTCTTCCCCTGTACTGCACAGCAGGTAGACGGATTTGGCAGGCGCAGACGCCTTTGATATTTTGGGATATCATCGAGTTTCATTTGCCGTCTAGAGTTATGCGTCAGTTTGGCTTGCACCAGCCTATTCCAGATGCCGTTGACACGGATACAGAAAAGAAGTTGCATAGGTTAGGCAGAGCAGGCAGGCCAGGATGGAATTGGATACAAGAGCATAGGACATGGATCGAATTTTGGGAGGCGCGTGATAGATTCCTAGTTCATGGTGATCCATTCAATCCGGATAGGTTCGGACATTCTTACATGACTTGGTATATGAGCCGGACCGTCCGATATATTGGAGCTCCGCTACCGATGGACCCACGAGTTGATGGCCACCGAGGTGATGCGGCTCAGTTCAATTACTTGGTTAGTTTATTAATGCAATCCGTTTCCTTAAATCACATCATTTTATTTATGTACCTATAAATCTTTAGTTTATTAACTTTTTCCACACTTTATATGGACAGGTTGATGCGATGTCTCGTATAGGGTTGGTCTGCAGTCAATACGTTGATCCATCCGATCCGACTCGATGTGAACATCCCGGACTCACATCTATACGAGATCAAGCATTTAAAGCCCTGTCATATGTGAATCAGGAGCAGCGAATGATGTGTGGTACATTTGATGATCTAGGAGTCGGGCCATCTACCCAGGATGTCCACGTCCACGAACACTGCGATCCTATTGGCGTTTACGAGGGAAGTGAGTGGGCGTGGACGAAGGCGGGGCAAGGGGAGAACTGAGACTCTTCATGCAGAGGACGCCTCTATCCGTACGTCTCCTCACCATACTACTGATTCTCCATACATTCCACAGTTTGCCACCGATTCTCTTACCACACCTGTTTTCATGCCTTGATGTACCCAATGAGGGTGACACATCTTCATCCGTGGAGGACATACATTGTTCCGTCCCGATGACCAGTGTGGTGACAATTATGGAGATATTTTTACACTTTTTGGATCGTCGATGGCAGACTTCTCTACTCCTGATCCGACTCTTTCAGCTATGTCTGCTGATTTCTCTTGTCCTAGGTGTGGAAAGACGCCAGTGACGGACCCCACTGTTGAAGCTGAAGAACAGGTTGCTTTGGATGAACACATGCAACCAAGGAGATCCGTCCGTCCTACAAAAAATCAATGGGCGGGTCCATTGGAGGTGCGACTGCCCTTCCACCCCACATGATAAAGGAAAGAGGCATGTCCATTGATGAAATTCATGACTCGTACTCATTATTTTCTGTTTGAAACAGTCCCTTCTATTGTACTATGCACCCTTTTAGATTTTTGTTCCTCATTACTAATCATTTCTACGCCATCCAAATTTAACTGCATTAAATAACATAAGTATTAACCTTAATAATTTATAGAAAATTATCAATTTTAACAAAAAGAGGAAAAGTTGTCATGTGTAAGTATGTTACATCAAAAAACCGTCCATATATCTTTTTTTATTTAATATACAACCTAACCCTAACCAAACGTACTACCACAGTTCAAACATGATATATTTTTTGACATTATTAATTTTTTTCATATAGAATTTTTCGTATTACATTTTTCCCCTCACGGTTTCCTTTATGTGCACTTCATTTTCTCATTTCCTTGCATCAAATAATTGTTATTCTATAAGATTTTCCAATTTCATAATACTGAAAGTACTCATATACTTTCAAAATTTGCCAAATTTCATCTAAATCCTAAACCCTAATCCCTAAACCCATAAACCCTAAACCTAAACAAAAACCAACCCTTAACCCTATTCCTTAAACCCTAAACCATAATCAAATAACAACCCTAACCCTTAAACCCAAAATTCCTTTTTCAAGTTTTTTTTTTAACTTCAGGAAACAACATTAAAGTATGCTGTTTCTTTTAAAATCAATTTTTCGCACTTGACAAGTACAATTCAAAATTGAAAATGATTTCATTTGAACGAGAAAACAAATACTTGTCCGATGTACGTCAATTAAATCAACAATATGTCAAAATAACCCTAACCCTAAACCCTAAAACCCCTAACCCTAAACCCTCAGAACCTTAAATCCTAAACTTCCAAAATTAATTTAAACCCAAAAATCATAACCCTAAATGCCTTAAACAATAACCCTTGAACCCTAATTCCCAGACCCAACACCCTAAACCCAAATACCATAAACCCTAACCCTAACCCTAAAAACCTTAAACCCTAATTCCCAAACCCTAAACAGACTCAAAAAACGTCAAAATAACTTGCTGAAACCAAAAAAAAAAAAAATTTTTTACCAAAGAAACCGCAAATGGAAGTTGCGGTTTCTATATTTTTAAAGAAACCGCAACTTACATTTGCGGTTTCCTCGTAATTTTTTTAAATTGATTTTGAGAAACCGCAATGAGTAATTGCGGTTTCTATTTCCTGAAGAAACCGCATCTCAGCATTGCGGTTTCACTTTTACATTTAAAAAAAAAAAATATTGTCTGACAAGTAGAACAAAAAATTATGAAACAAAATAAAATTCACCGAGAAACCGCGTTTACGAAAATCGGCGACCCTATTTTTGTACCCCATTCTCCCGAAACCCCACTTTTTGAACGATTTTCAATTTTACCACTTTTTTTAGAAATTAGCCCATTTGAACGTGTAATTAAAAAAAAAAAGCATTTTAAGGGAAAAAGGAAAGGAAAACGAAGTAAGTGAATATAGAGGAACGGCACCATTAAAGAAAAAAAATTAAAATAAAGAATATTAAAAAATAAAAGATAAAGTCAAAGAGAAGTGACAATTTTCTTTTCTTAAAAAAAAAGAAGAAGAAAGCTCTCACCCATCCTGATCCAAAGCCAACCTTTTTTTTTTTTTATTATCCAAAGCCAACTTAAAGTAGAAAATGCTAGTAATAAGTACCCAACTTGTTGAAAATTTTCCAAAAGTTGTTTTAATATGAGTAATTCCCAACACCTTTTTTTTTTCCCTTTTTGAATCTCACATACACTCTTTTCAAGAAAATGCTACATTGCTAAACACCCAACTTACTGAAGGACAAATGCAAAACTATCATGCTTCCAAAAAAGACTTCAAAACGAAAACACAATATACGACAAATGCAAGGATTGTTTGACAATAAGAAAGTTGATCCGTCATAACATTTCGGTCGAGGCATTAATCTTTTTTTTTTTTTTAATTAATGCCTGGACCGAAATGTTATGACGGATCAACTTTCTAATTGTCAATCAATCCTTGCATATTCTCCCAAAAAAGGAGAAAAAAATAAAGCCTATAAAGAAAAAATGCAAGAAATTTCCATGAAATTGATGTTCCTTCCCATCTTACCATCTAATCCAATTCTCCCATATATTCAAAACTTCATTTTGGGATCAAAACTTGGCTCCAAGCAATTAAAAGAGACTAGATCATGCAATAAATCACTGTACTTGTCTATGGTCACCATCACTTGTTGGCTATAATACCCAACCATATAAAGGTAAAACGAAAATTAGGGAAAGGATTTGCTAATGGTGCAATTAATCATAAAAAATACGTCGGTTTCTTAAGCTTTTGCATCAATAATGCATATAATTTCTGTTCCAGTACCTATATCCTCTCAAACGTTGCACTTCACCTTTGTCAATGCCAAATCACCAACCTGAATAAAAAGGAGAATAAATCAATTACAGTCAATTGATACTCCTAACTATACTAAAAGATATCAAGATAATTAAGAGAACCTACATAAAACCTGAATAATACTAGGGAAGGGATGAAATACTAGAAAAAGTGAAAACCATTGTTAATCACAAGGCATTCTCACAGTTGATAATATGAAGTACGACAGACGTCCAATAGAAAATTGATGGACAAATTATCTATGTGTAAGTCTTCCCTTTTTACTGTTCATTATAGTCCAATTCAGTTCTAAATTTATAGCTAGTCATATTCCAATTCAGTTCAAAGTTTTCATGAAATAATGTAAAACCCAATTATCGTTATTTTGAAATCTTGTCTCGTTTACTCGTCAAAATTCAAGTTGTATGTTTTCACATGTAAATAACTAGGCGAGACATTACATCTAAATTTGTTTGATTCAACTTGACAAATAAACAAGTTGACTTTGACCTCATTTTAACCTCATTAAAAATAAACAAATAAACTTGAACATCATATATAGTATATGGTTTAATTAGACTCGTTTGTATCCTTATGCAGCATAACACTGGGGTTTTATTTTACCTTTTTGTAAAACCAAAAAAAAAAAAAGAAAGAAAGAAAACAAAAGCCATGTTACGACATTACCCGAAGGGAGGATTGGTTTAGTCGAAGTATGAGTGAAGCTGAGGTCTAGAAAACGCCATGGGCACTAAATGTCAAACATAAAATTAAGCATTTCATTGGGAAGTGCTTGAAGAATATTCCTCCCAACAAACAAAGGCCATTTTCCGCTGTGATGGCAGCTTGAAGAAGTCCTCTGTCACCACCTTTATTTTTTCAGATTGAACGTCATTTGAGTTTTGTATTTTAAATGGCTACTTGCAAGCTTCCCCATGTCAATCTTCGGAATCTCTGAAGACTTACTGGTTGAAGTTTCATCAAGCATTATTCACGCCGGATGAAAATTGAGAAACGGACACATTACCTCACAATGAATATGGGCTTTGGTCTAGAATCAAAATGGGTTGCATTCTATTAAAGAATTAATCAAAGTTGAAACTTGAATGATAAGGAGCAAATGATAGGGGACAAGATCTAACCGTTTCAGATCTAAGGATTGATTTCCATAGTGACGTGCCAAAGAATAGTTATAGGTACGACTATAACAAGTCTAGCACACAATCACTTGGCATAGCAAAGTAAGTGAATTAATCATTGGACGTCAATTGAGGATATGGATTCCTAAAGGAACTATAAAATCTTCCAATTAAGGGGAAAAAAAGAAAAGAAAAGAAAGCAAACTCCTTTGTGGCAATCAAGGGTACCAATTCCTCAAAGAACCAAAAGAGGAGCTAAGTTTGTTAAATGTCAATTCCCTGGCCTTCAATCCCTATATAACTCAAATATATACATACTAGTAATAGTTCATGTATTTTGCACATAATTATATTAACTCAAATATAATATCTTTTAGCTATAAATTTTTTTATGAAATTTGATTGCTTACTTCATAATAGAATAATTTATATTTTTAATTTCTTTAACCAATTTTTGTTACGAGAACTATCTAGATTCAAACTCTTTGACCAATAGGTTTTTGAATTTAACTTGAACTTTCTTTTTTGTTTTGAATTTGTTTTGATCTTTTTCTTAAATTATAGATTCAACTTTGATAAACATTTTAATATGTCATGTTTCATAAAATTGTTGTATGCTCGCAATATTGCTACCATTGAATCATAATATTATATTTTTTATATAGTATAGAAGATGTTGTTAAAAAAAAAAGTATGCATGTCAAGTATGAGTCTGGCAAATAGAATTCATATTTATTAGTAAGGTAAAGACTTAAACTGTAAAATCAATTTTTATGGGGATATTAGAATAAATAAATTGGCTTGTTAAATTTTGTCATTCTAATTGTTTTCCATACACTTATCCATTCCTTTAACACTTGGCAAGCTCATTTACCAACCAAAATCTAGATGTGTCTTTTTCTCACTTGAAAATAAAACCCACGATTAAGTTTCTGATGATATTAGAAAATTTTAACAAATAAAAAATTTTGTGTCAATATTTTAAATGTCATCTGCCATAACATTTTGAATGTTATTTTTTCTTGTTAAGATAAATGAAATGCAATTGTGCAATTAGAATGAATTAATCATTCAATAATACAAATATGAATTGCACTATATCCAACTTCACATGGATATTTAATTATTCTACTCTATATCTTTCCAGTTGAAATTTCAATTTTTTTATGAATTTGCATTGAATAGTGTGATCTGTATTGTTGAATTTGGATTATATACATTTTTCTAGTTGTTATTGAGATTAGTAAAAATTGTAAATGATTTATACTGCTTGCTTATCTTAGACTAGCTATTTAGTTGTCAATCAAAATTTATTTGATAGAAATAGTTAGATTCTTTTATTTTTGACATTTTTTTGTATTTGTTCATATTGATAAAAAGCACATGATTATGCATTTGTCTCGTGATATTCATATTAAGATTTTCTAAATGAATATGGACTCTTTTCTTATTATGTACTTGTTGTCACCCCGTGCAAATGCATGTTTATCTAACTTTTACATTCTCTTCCATTTAAGTGAAAATATGTTATCACCTTATGAAGGCACTAATGTAGTTGAAAGAAAATAAAAAAAATAAAAAAAAAAAAGCAATAAATCTGCACTACGAACTAAAGGTTGACTTGCCATAAACATCATAAAAGGATCGTATAATTGAAGAAAGCGCGCTTGAAACCAAAAACAATGAACTACACAGATATGCATCTTTGATGCTTTACAAATGTACATCCTTTTTAGTATAAATTTGCATAACTATCGAAGTAGCCTTATGTTTAACCAACATATATTTGATATCAAATTTACATGACCATGTAATGTTAACAATAGTGGTTTAATTAAGGAATAACAACTAAATGTGTCTTGCATACTTGATGAAAATATTTTAGAGGCACGATGAATAAGTTGCAGGAGAAGTAAATTGTATGGGGAAATAACTTGTTAATTGTGCTATGGGGGGAAAAAAAGACAGGAGTGAGAAAAATGGTGATATCTTCAAAAAGCGCATATAATAAAACTTGCTTTGTCAATAAGCCGTGTAGGAAAGAGAGAAAAGTAAATGGATAAAGATGAGAATATGACTTTATTTTATATATATATATATATATATATATAATTTCTCTTTTCTTCCTTTTTTTTAATAGTCTTAAAATTGTGACTAATGTAATTGTCACACAATTTCAAGTGAGAAATTGTTTTGGGTAAGAAACTTTGACATACATAAGAATTGGAGGTAGATTGCAAGGAACGTGAAATAGTTTTAATTGAGTGGTTTTCATTTTAATTACCAATATATTGAGATTTAATCATTCGGAATCTTTCATATTTTTAATTACTACCACAATTAAAAAAACAATAACTCTAATTAAAAGATAGGACGGTAATATAAGCACAACAAAAACTAATATAAAAAAGTGTTTACACTCTATAATGCCAAGACTCATCACTCTCTTAATGTAGCAATAGATAGATATTGTACCTTTTATGCAGTTCTACCTTATAATTCTAGAATTAACTTTTTATGTACTAATAATGCATTGATTTTTTAAGACTAACAGTTATTGGTGTATGCCATATGTGCATGATTTGAATTTTAAATTTGAATTCATGTTATGTGGCATGATCTAAACTTATTAATGTAAAAATATTGTATGCTAGCAGTGTATGAAAAAAAAATAATAAACTTAGCCAAATTCTAAACCAAGTGTTCATTATCTAAGATTGCCCGAGTAATGGACATCTTATTCTTCTAATATTTAAAATTCACGCAATCCTACATGCTTCCTTCTGAGCTGTTGACAACAGAATTTTCAACTAGGTTTATTAGAGTTTACACGCTGTAATGGCCATGATGATACATTTTTTGCTGTCATGAACATAAAAAGGCACAATAATATTGCAAGTGAAACAGAATTTTTAACTAATTCTTTCAGTTGTTTATTCTCATGATATCCAGTGGGCTTTTGCCCTCGAGTTTGGAGCTTGGAATCAGTCTGAAATACTCCACCACTCCTAATGTCTTGTATAGTGCTCCATTTTCTTTGACAAGCTCTGGCAGAGGACCAACTTTTGCTGTCAAATTTGCATTGTGAAATGCAGCAATTGACAGCCTTTCTTTCTGGAAATCCACAACTGCTCTATGCTCTATGCTTCTATATTCCCCATTACTCATTATCTGCATTCCACCAGAAATAGAAGCAACATGAACTAAAAAGAAAGTTATGGATGTTCTTCAGAAGAACGACTTAAACTTTTTTTTTTTTTTAACAGTTGTTCTGTCTTTATCTATTCATGTATTGAGTTATTATCTTTTTGTTGTTAGATACCTCTATCATATCACCAATGTTGACTATGATTGCTCCAGGAATGGGTTTAATAGGCAACCATGTATCCCTTTGCTTGATTTGGAGGCCTTGAACGTCATTGATTTGGACTAATAATGTCAGTCCTGTTCCATCAGAGTGTGGAGAGACGCCAATAACTTTGTCTGCTTCTCTGCAGGGCGGATAGTAATTCATTCTTATTCCTTGTATGCCATCTTGATAAATGCTGCATAGTTTGCCTGGCTCCAGACCAAGATTCGCCTCGATAAGTTTGAAGAGGATCATGCAAACCTTGTGAATTTGAAGTGAGTATTCATCCAAGGTTGATCTGATATCATGAGAAAATGCAGTTAGCATTGTGATGAAATTTTTGCATACAACTTTTCGGCCTTTTGTCACTTAAAAAATCGCTTGTGGCTTTCTAATGGGAGCAAAAGATGCTTTGTTGTAAAGGCTAAGGAGTCTTCTGTTTTATGACTGCATAGTTATTAAACCTGACCCAACAATGAATCAACAGAGATACTAGGTCAATGGGTCACTGGTTGGATCGGTATGTATTGCCACATGTGCATGATTTAAATTTCAAATTTAAATTTGTATTATGTGGCATAATCCAAACCTGCTAGTGTATGAAAACTTATACACTGACAGTGTATAAAAAAGTTATCCTTAATTTAATATTTATAAATATAAAATAGTAATTTTAATATATATAAAATATCTAATAAAGTGCTTTTAGAAACTAATTATTGTACTCAGAAAGATATATAATGAATATAAAGATATTAATAGAAGAATTAATTTCATTTTATCGTAGCTTTACATAAATAAATAATGTACCCCAAATACTTAAAAAATTGTGTCAATTGTTTTAAAAAAATATAGCATTATTTTTTCATTATTTTATTTTTAAAAATAAAATAATTTTCTAATTACTCAAGTATTTTAGTCTGAAAATTAAAAGGATTAATTGTATAATAAAAAAGTAAACAAGTTTATTAAAAAATTTTAGTTATCAAATAAAACCTAAACAAGTGGTAAAGTCTTATGTACATTTAAATGACAATCCAATATACAAGTCTTGTCAAAAGGCAGATATACACATTGTTTAAAAAAACAAAGACCAACGATTGTAATTAATACACACGTAGACACAAATATGTGTGTGTGTTGAATCAATTGAAAAACCAGACGGGTTTCCAATTGAACTGATGGGTCAAATAGGTTTGACCGAATTTGACTGGATCAATTTCTTGTCCAGTCAAGCTAGAGACCCGGCCCAACCTGATGCCTGGATCATTGGATCGACTAGTTCAACCGTCAGGGTAGGCCGGTTTCATAACTATGCATAATTGTGCACTAGAGATGATAAATTCCCATGACTAATGGGAGACTATCAAAGCAGAAAGAACCTTGACAAACAGGACTAGCCATCAAGATTGATTACGCTATTGAAGAGACTGATTATAGAGCAGTAGTTTTTTTTTTTTCTTTTTCAAATTTATTTTAGCTGGGCGTGCAGTTGAGTTTAAAGAGCGGGGAGGGAGAAGAGGAAAATTCAACCCATGACCTCTAATTTGTTGATCTTCAATTTTAGTTACTAAACTAAGGCCTCTTCAGCCGAGAATAGAGTAAGAAAATTTTGCTGTAAAAGTGGGAAAAAATTGTGACAATGTGTACTCTTCAGGGTTTACCTAAAAGATGCTGGAGAATTAGGCCAGAATCTCATGTTTCTTTGAGAAACTGGCAATGGAACGAGGAAGAGCATGTCCCCCCAGTCAAGCTTTTGATCCTCTGATGCAACAAATGCTTGACCATAGCCTTCAATATGATTTGGTACTTGTGCACAGGCCATTTTCTGCTGCAATGGCAGCTTGAAGAAATCCTTTGTCACCACCTTCATTTTCTCGATTGCCATTGAGGCCGCATGGTTGACTAACTGTTGCAGGATTATTAATTTGCAAGAGAAATTAATCTCAATATCTAAGCGGTGCAATTATTCTAAACAAGCAGAACTTTCATACAGGGAAACTGTACCTAGCAAAAGTCTGTGATGAACTTAAATGATAAGGTAGTATATAAATTTTCCTGAATTTACCTGAAAGAAACCCCATTCTTTACAAGCGTGATGAAGTTTTGCCATTTCATTTTGGTATTCTGGATGACTAGTTGCAAGCTTATCCATATCAATCACTGGAACCTGTGAAGACTCGTCAGTTGAAATTTCATCAAGGATTTTTTCAGGCCGGATGTATCGATCTGGGATTTCTTTGGAGCAATTAGAAGCTAGTTCCTGCACATTCTCCACAGGCAGAGAACCACCAAGTTCAGGTCCATTTTTGGCTACTTCAGTTACCATTGATCAATAATGTCCCAGATATCAATGACGATTCCCCTCGTGCTTTTTGTTGTTTGATCAATCTTTGGCTTAATTCTATGACGAGAAAGAAATTTTGTTAGTCTACAACTAGACACTTAGATGGACAAAAAAGTATGCAGCACTAAGTATGGAATTACTTCCATTTTGGAATCTAAACTATATCCCCTTTCCGATTCTTATACTTGAAAGCATCTCATTTTTTTTTCCAAAAAATAAAAATAAAAATAAAAAAATGGAGGAATTAGACGTAAAAAACTATGATGTATGTATCTTTCTTTAACTAACTCAATGTCCCATAACTTTTTAATGTTGGATACGTCATGATTCTCTATTACCTGCTCGATAGTATTTCAGATTCCAATTCAACCTCTTGTAATAGCACTATGCTTTTTTTTCTTTTTTTTTTAACAAATTTATTTGTTGTTTTGGCTGTTGTAGCAACTAAAGGGACAATTTACAAGCCACTAATGACGTCAACCTCTATTATTGACTCTTTCATCATGCGGCCAATTCAATTTCTAACCAAGGCCAACTTGATAGTGAAATTTTTTGTTATTGCACGTCTGTGGCTTTGAAATTTGAGAACAGGGCACCCTACCTTACAAGCGTCACTTTCAGTCCATTTTCATTTCAAATGGCTTTAATAGTTTGTCCAGATTTCTTTTTTTTGGGACACAAATTCAAGTACAACATTTTGTTATAAATGATCTCCAAAAAATGTGCAGAGAAAACGCAGTTAGGCAGGTTCAATCCCCAAACGTGCTTTGACTTCTTCTACAATGCCACTTAGGATCAGATACTTCTAAATAATAAAATCCTTTTTTCCCCCAATTCTAGCTTTATGTCTTCAACTTTTTTTTTTTTGGGTCGAGACGATAGTTTCTACTCTAGTCTAATTTTACTCTCTACTAAGGAGCGGCGGGGTAGATCCAAAGAGGTCAATCGGGGGATTCGGTGGAAACTAAACCGCCATCGGACCAAACGGTAGGGGTGGGCAAAAAAACCCGCCGACCCGAAAACCCGCCCGATCCGATCCGATCCGATCCGAAATTTAGGGTATCCGATCCGATTTTTCTCATCGGATCATATTAGGGTCGGTACCAGAATATCGGTACAGGTCGAAAATAAAATCATGAGACCACCCGTAGGTATATTGTATAAATATTAAAAAAATTAGGGGTCAATATATTATTTAATATGTTTTAAGTTTTAATCCTAATTGAGCACCCAAGCAGTAGTAGTACATTCGATTCTTATCTTCACTCCGCCTCCAACTCCAAACCTCCACATTTTTCTCTCCAAAATATCGACCAATGACTACCGTTGAAATTCTAGTAAAAGTTCAACCTATTATCCTCCTATTTCTTCAACTTTTCTATCAAGTGTACCAAGAAAATGTTGCTTAAGGTAATTCAACTTTTCTATCAAGTGTAACAAGAAAATGTTGCTTAAGGTGATTTATCCTCTACTATTCTCTACTTGGGGGTTAGCTCATAATTTTGTTATTGCTATTGGTTTCGTGGACATTTTATTTTTTTAAATTATCATATTAGCAATTCATTTTTATAAACTAGTAGTAGTGGTAGTATATACTAGGTTGGTGTGGTTGTTTGACTTTTTCTCTGTAATTAAGCACCTACAATCAAAACTTTTCAGATTAAATTGTATTAAAAAATGTAATGAAACTTTATTTTGTCTATTAGATATTGTAACTTTAATTTGTATTGGATACTTGAGAGTTGAGAGACTGGTTTGATTGTTGGATGAAATGTGTGATAGGATATTGATGTGTTGATTTTGAATTGTTAAATCTTTGATGAAATGTGTTGGATCTTGGATTTTTGAAATGAATTGGTTTTAGACTGTTAAATCTTTAATAAAATGTGGTCATTTATCAATAGTAAATTGAAAGTTAGGGTAAAAAAATAAAAAAATAAAAAAATTTGAAAGTTAGGGTCGGGTTAGGGTCGGAAATTTGCTGACCCGATAGGTTAGGGTCGGGTCAGCCAAATTCCGTTAGGGACGGGTACCCGACCCGTGCCCACCCCTACCAAACGGGTACCTACGCACCTGCTGGTGAAATTTTCAGGAAATTTTGGAGTAATCCTATTCTATAATAAGGGAAGGGTGAATCTAGAAGGGTTAATTGGGAGATCCGGTGAAGACTAAACCCCCACCGGACGAGATGGATGCCCACGCATCCACTGATGAAATTTTTAAGAAATTCTAGAGTGAGATGTAGGTCATAAGATTTAAATTCTACCTTAGTGACCAACTTGGCTAGCCAAGTTGGTTCTAGCTTTTTTTCTTCTTTTTTTTTTTGGGGTATTGTATCTTATCTACCTTGTGTTTCACTGATCTATAGGCAATTACAAGTCCTTCTAGACAAGCCATGGAACATCAAGCACGACTTTTGATAGCTTTTCACATTTCTTTAATTTAAAATAAATTTTTGCAGAAACAATTTCATAGGCCTCGAGGCTCCTTGTCTGGACATTTTGAAGAAGGGCGTATTGGATGTGATGGTCACCATTGTTAGAAGAATTGAAGGTAGGGAAAATTGGTTATATTTAAAAGATACATTTAGTTATAGATCTGTACAGAGTGAATATTGACAACTAATCCAATGAATCTTGAATTGATGTTAAGCAATTTCTACCCTCATATCAGCAGACAATTAATCACGTACAAGTTCGAACTCATAATATGCAAGCAAGCCAGGTGTATGCAAAAGAGACAAACCTTTAGTCTATGCATTTCCGTCTTCAATCTAGATGATTATTTGCCAGATGCTAGTTTTCATCGTTTTGCCTATTATTGTTTTTTTAAAGGAGATGCCACTAATACATGTTTTAAGATACCAGCAAAGATAATACAAATCCGTTGTCTTTTCTTTTTTTGGTCAATGATCACTATTCACGGGATGATGACGCAATTTTAGGTTTGATTTGACACCTTTGATAATTCAGTCATAGTCTGTTCTACAGCTTTCTTTTTTTTAATTTTTTAGGGTAAATTACAATTTAACCCCCCTGTGGTTTTGACTATTGCCACACAACCCCCTAATGTTTGAAAATATCCACTTCACCCCCTATGGTTTTATGTACAGTGGAAAGTGGACGGAATGTACAATTTTGTACTAAACGCGCTCCAAAAAGCGTATGTGATAAAATTTTATATCCATACAACCCCCTTATGATTCATATAAATATCCACTTTACCCCCCTATGATTTTTGCAATCATCCACATAATTCCCCTATACTTTTATGTAAAGTGGAACTTTTATATAAAGTGGTATATCCACTTTACATAAAATCATAGGGGGTGAAGTGGATATTTTCAAACATTAGGGGAGTTGTGTGGCAACAGTCAAAACCACAGGGAGATTAAATGTAATTTACCCAATTTTTTTATTATGCATGCACAAAAAAAGAAATGATAAATTACTAATACCTCCTTTGGTTCCATTTATTGCCACATAACCCCTAACATTTTAAAATATCCACTTTATTCCCTTATGGTTTCATGTAAATTGGAAATTTAATGAAAATAGTCTGTATAACGTTATTAGTTGAAATAGCGGTAGTGCCTTTAATTAAATATTAAATCAAATGATGACTTAGTTATCTTGTATGAAACTATGGGGGATTATATAGATAAATACAAAAAATAGAGGGGTTAAAGTGGATATTTATGCAAACCATAGAAAAAGTTTAGTTGATATTATGATTTCATTGCATAATCACACGCACTTTTAAAGCGTGTGCGGCGCTACAATTGATTATGTGTTCCATTCATTTTTCCACTTTATATAAAGTCATAAAAGGGT
Organism: Gardenia jasminoides; assembly: GCA_013103745.1. NCBI lineage: Eukaryota > Viridiplantae > Streptophyta > Magnoliopsida > Gentianales > Rubiaceae > Gardenia > Gardenia jasminoides. The sequence goes on from CM023101.1 coordinate 5,743,336, forward strand.
TATGTGGCTATTTTGAAACCTTAGAAAGGTCATTTGACATCATGCAAAACCGCAGACGGATTATATATGTAATTTACCCTTATTTGCCAAATGCTAGTTTTCCATCGTTTTGCCATTTGTTTTTTTTAATCTTTAAGGAGATGCCACTGACTTCATGTTTAAGATACCAACAAAGATAATACAAATCCAATGTCCTTTTTTTTTTTTTTTTTTTGGCCTATGATCACGATTCACTATGATGACACAACTTTAGGTTTGACACCTTTATAATATTGAGTTCGTTAGGGATAATTCGGTCATCATATGTTCTGCGATTTTTTTTTTTTTAAAGTGTGTTATTATACATGCACAAAAAAGAAAGGGTAAATAACATATAATCCTCTATAGTTTTGCATATGTTAGATGAGCCTCTAAGGTTTCAAAATAATCACATAATTTCCCTTTAGTTTTATGTAAAGTGAAAAATGAACCGAATGTATAATCGATTACAGTAACTAGACCACACATGCTCTAAAAATGCATGTGATAAAATCATAATATCCATTTGACTCCCTATAATTTGCATAAATATCTATATTACCTCCTAGAATTTTTATATTTATCCACATAATTCACTTATGATTTTGTAATAAATGGCTAAATCGTCATTTGATTTAGCATTTAAGTAAGAGCACTACTGGTATTTTAACTAATGACGTTCCATAAGCTATTTTTCAACCAATTTCCAATTTACATGAAACCATAGATGGTGAAATGGATATCTTGATACGTTAGGGCAGTTGTGTGGTAATAGACGAAACCACAAGAGATTATTAGTAATTTGTCCAAAAAGACATGATATCCGTTCGTCGTGTTGTAATCCCTGTAAACAATACAAGAAAACTATAAGTTCTTAATCTTTTCACTAAATCCTCATAAAGAAATTGTCATTTTTCAGAAATTAAACAACCACCATCAGGCTTCAGGCTGATCAACAGAAGCAGGGATATGGCTGAAGAGATACTAGACAACTCTACATACCCCATGCTTGGTGGTGACGGTCCATACAGCTACGCTCGAAATTCCAATTACCAGGTACTAATCTACTATGTCGCGGTCAAATTTACTTGCATAATCCTCTTGGACACAAAAAAGAGAGGAATATAATGTGTAAATTTTTAACTTGATGCAGAGAGAATCACTGGACTCAGCTAAGCAAATAATGAATGAACTGATTGATCAACATCTTGATCTTGGGAACCATCTGTGCTCCTTTAATCCTGGCAATAACTCATTTCGAGTTGCAGATTTCGGATGCTCTGTTGGTCCTAACACGTTCCACGCAGTCCGTAACATCATTGAATCCGTTGGAAACAAATACAGATCCCTACCGATGGAAACAGAGATGCCAGAATTCCATGTCTTCTTCAACGACCATGTCAATAATGATTTCAATACACTCTTCAGAAATCTTCCTGCCACAAGGCAGTACTTTGTAGCTGGTGTTCCGGGTTCTTTTTATGGGCGCCTACTTCCTAGTTCTACACTACACTTTGCACATTGCTCCACCGCACTTCACTGGCTCTCCAAGATTCCAGTAGAAGTGACGGATAAAAACTCCCTTGCTTGGAACAAGGGCAGAATTTTTTATACTGGTGCTGCGAAAGAAGTTAAAGATGCATATTCAACTCAGTTTGGAAAAGACATGGATGCTTTCCTGAAAGCCAGAGCACAAGAGCTTGTTCCAGGAGGATTGATGATGCTTGTAGCAGATGGATTCCCTGATGATGTCCAGATATGCGAGTCCAGTATAGGGGAAAATCTTAATGTTCTGGGATCCTGTTTCATGGACATGGCCAAAATGGTAAGAAACCGTCCAATTACATCAAATTTAACAAAATCATTTTTCCATCTTTTAGTAGTTACATACTTGAAAGTTGTACACCACCATATCCTTGCAGGGAATCATTACTCAAGAAATGGTGGATTCGTTTAACTTGCCTTTCTATTATCCATCGCCATCTGAGCTGAAAACTCTCATTGAGGTGAACGGATTGTTTGAGATTAAGAAAATAGAGAAACTGGCCTTTTCAAGCGCAAAAAAAAGGGTTCACCTTGACGTTGATGTCTGTATCCTTCAGATGAGGGCTGTCCTTGGGGAACTCATCGAGAAGCATTTTGGTGAAGGAGTAATTGATATCTTATTCGAACGCCATAGAGAAAAATATATCGAGAATCCTATCCTATCTGATGAGAGGTACATTAAAGAGGCAAACTACGCTATCTTTCTCAAGCGGAAAATGAAAGTTACTTCCTAATTATTCAGAAGAAATTCCATATGATCAAGTCACAAAGCTGGTTCTTGCGTACATGGTGCAGAAGCAATGAGTGTTATTGGATTGCATATTATTTCAGAAGTTGTAACATATGTAAGGTAAAATGATTGTTGGAAGAATAAAAAGGTGACGAGAAGACGAGTGTTTTGAGAATTTCGGGAAAATATTTTGGCTCATAATCATTATCCAAAAAAAAAACCGAAGTGATATTACTGATTGGTAGTTGTATGAACTTATCTTAACTCCCAATAAAATTAGCCTTTTTTGGGAAAGATTTAATAAAACTTAAAATTAAATGTGAGAAATTTATTAAAGAAGGCATCAGAAAACTGCTGAAAAACAAAGATGCACCACTTGCTGGATTTTACTAGCCATTTGTTTTAGCCCTGGAAGCATTATTGTCGTTGAGTTTGTTTTTGTATTCTACGTCAGAAGTTTTATAAAGAAATCTCTTCACTTGATAATTGTAGATATGTTGGGTCTAAGGGAGTTTAAGTGTGATAAAGTACCCGTCCAAGAGAGGTTTTAGGAGGTTTGTGCCACAATTTAAGAGAGGTTTTGGATCAAGCAGTTAATCAAGAGAGATAGTTAGTAGGTTATTTGGCCCTTTAGATTGTTAAACCTTTTGTATTATTTTGGATTCTCTTATTTTCAGTATTAGGTGCTTTTAGACCTAAGAAATTTTTCTTTGGGTTTTTTTACTCTCTCAGAGAGGTTTTCCTAGGGTTTTGTGCTCTCCTTTTGCACTCTCTCTATTATAGCAAATTTGCTGCCTCTTTGTCTGCAGACGTAGGTAGTTTGACTGAATTATGTAAATTATGGTATCTCTATGTTTGATTCATTTACTTTTTTATTCTCTTTGTTAGGTTGTCAAGAATTCTATTGTTGTCATTGATTAATATTTTAGGAACAGACCTAATAGTTGTTCCCAACATTTATGAGGATCACAAGTAATTGGTCAGATGTAATTTGTCTGTACATAAACTACCATTGTGGGTTTCGATTGTAACATTGTAAAGTTGTATGCTATAACAACAACAATAATAATAATAACAATAACAATAACAATAATAATAATAATAATAATAATAACAATAATAATAATAACAATAACAATAATAATAATAATAACAATAATAATAACAATAATAATAACAATAATAATAACAATAATAACAATAATAATAACAATAATAATAACAATAATAACAATAATAACAATAATAACAATAATAATAATAATAATAATAATAATAATAATAATAATTGCTTCATTTAGGAGCAAAATCTTTTATACGTATAATTTTTCTATTTGTTCTCTTAAAGAATAAAATAAGAGGTGCAATCAATGTTTAATTGTCTACACAAGATTAAAATTTCTAGGCGAAGGTTGATGTATACATCTTTCTTTTTCAGGAGAGAAAAATACATCTTTTCCAATTCACCTTTTGTGTTTTTTTTAGATGTTACTTCTCTTACAGTTGCTGATTACTAAATTTGGCTTGGAGTCATTTCTTTAAATTCTTAATAAGCACTATTGGTTAAGCTTCCATCTTTTTGATGGATATGTCCCATAATGCTTTTATAGAAGTTAGATTTGTAATTTCTGTATGCATATTGAACCATTCGTGGGTGCTTTTATACATCACATGTGCTTATATATTATACCTTTATTTTTATTTTGGGCTAAATAATATGTGATAGACACACACACACACGTACAAGTATACCTGAGCTAGCCTATTTTGGAATAACGGAACCGAAACCTTTATTCTATAGGATTGACAGTTGATGAAGAAGATGCAAAAGGATACAAGTTGAGCAACAGGAATCGACGCTCATGTAAGCCTTCCCTGGTACTGTTGTTCCAGTAATTAATTTAGAAACAATCTAATCTATCGACTTCATGACATGTTATGGGATATTAATTGAGCTTAAATGTAATGGACCATGTTTTTGTCTCTAACCAGGGAGGAATGTTGTTCATCAGATTCGCTATGTGATTCAAATTGCAAACCAGTGCCATTGCCTTCGTTTTATTTTATTTTTCTAAGTAAAGTCTTCCCTAAATTTTTTTTTTAGTGTGATTTTTCTGTTTCTTTCAAGAGTTCCTAGTGAGAATTTTTATTTTTCTAAGAATTCCAAGTGAGATTTTTGTGTTGTTATTTATTTTATTTTGTTGTTAGATTTGCATTTATTTCAAATCTAAATTTTTCTTAATCTTGCGTCTATCGCTACAGATCTCATTATTGTTATTGGAGTTTAAATCTAATGATTGTAACATACACAAAATGGAGTTGCAGCAATTTATTTTATTCAAAAATTATTTAAAAATTTCTTGTATTTTTTAGATTTATTCATTATTTTTCAAATCCATTGTATCTGTTAAATTATAGATTTATTATTTTTAGTATACGTTAATTTGTCATTAGACAACGTTCCAAATCAAATCATGCTGGGACTGAAATTTACTTATATCAAAAAAAATCAAAAAAAAAGTGAGTACTGTATTGATTAATAAGATCAACATGGACAGTATAATATGCCTGTTGGATTAATTTTTTTTTGGAGAATTTTACAGAAAAATTACTGTAGCACTTTTTATAGGATGTGAGACAAAAAGATAATTGAAAAATGTGAGAAGAAAATTTTCACGAAGACCTAAGAAATTTTGAAGCAAAAAATACAATCCGAACAAGTTGTTATTTTAACACTTATGCCCGAGAAAGTATATCCACCTGTATTAGGTACAGAATCACTAATTCAATCTCAACAACTTTGGACAGGGCAAAACTTTATGACGATTAATCTTTATCTCAACTACCCTCAGAAAAACTCTATCTCAATAACTGTGCTGGTTTTATTAAATAATACTTGATGATTGAACTTTATTAAATTATGTGATTTGGACGACATGATGTATTTGTTTATTTATTGATTTGGTTCTCTCGTCCGTTTGGTGATTCTGTTGACTTTTTATTGGTTTTTTTTTTTTTGTTGGCTCAAAATTGAGCTCATTTCTACAAGAAGAGGTTGCATGGATCGTTCTTGTATTTCTAGAGCTTACAAGGGAAGTAAATGTAATTAAGCCTTTTGCAAAAGTATATGCAAGAATTTAAAATACATTAGGATCATCCCGATTTGGGACTGCTTAGGCACCCAATGATTTATTGTAACCTAGGTTTTCTTAAGTATTCCATTGCAACTTGCATTCACATAATCTTCACATTTGTTATCCATTCTTTTTTTTTGTTTAAGTAATTTACCGAATTTTTACCATTTAATTTTTTTACTTCTCTTATTTGTTCAAAAGAAAATTTTGTTATTGCATTTACCCTTTTTTATTCTTTTTTAATGTAATTTAACCAACCTTTTCTTTTTCTTTAAAAAAAAATGCTATGTTTATAATTTTTAGATGTGATAGCTATCGCAACTATCAATGATTATGTTAAAAGGAAAAGGATAGTCGATGCATTTACACAGTCTTCACAAATACATGAAGTTTTTCAGTTAAGTAATTACATCAATGAGTTATTCTACTACATAAATAATCACAAATAACCAATAAATCTTGAAAATTCAAAGGTATATAAAATTCCTATAAATCCCAAATGCATAGATAAAATTCAAAGCATGGAAGCGTATGATCTTATAATTTTACTATTTTGCCTGTCATTCAAATCTCTCGAACTTGCAGTGTTAATAAAAAAAATTTTTTGTCTAGTTTAACCATTATTTCATCTTATTTCTTGAGTTTCTTTATGGTTCTAATATGATAATGGTGTTTTTTGTTGAAAGGGGAAAAAGGAAAAAAATAAAGAAAATGAAAAAGTTGGCTACATTTAGACATGTGATAGAGTTTGGGTTAAATACCTTTAATCCAAATCTAGACCCATTAAATCTAGTTAGATCCAGACCTAAATCCAAACCTTATGGGTCTAATTAGGGGTGTGCATCGAATTCAAAATCGGTAATTCGGAACTATGAATTCGGAATTTTTCGAAATTTGGATTCTGAAATTCGATTTTTCATCAATTCGATTTTCAATTCATTCAATTGAATTGAATTCAATTCACTGAATTCACCGAATTAGGTACCTTTTTATATTTCTAATTTTTTTTAAAAAATTTCTGATATGCTAAATAGCCTAATTTAAATAATTAAATAATTAATTATATATTAATTATATATAACTAACTTAATTAGACTTAATCTTATTATATAGTATTAGTCACATGTATTATTTTTATATTAATATATATATATTTATTATTATATAAACAAATTTGAAATTGAAATTTTCGATTTCAATTATAAATCGAAATCGAAATTTCCGATTTTAAAAGGTTCATAACCAAATTAATTCGAATCGAAATCAAAACCAATTAACTTCGATTTCACCGATTTCGAATTTCCGAATTCATTTCGAAATCAGTCGGTAAATCGAAAATTTTCGCATTTGCACACCCCTAGGTCTAATTAGTAAGTCCAGATCCAGACGCTCATGGGTCTGGATATCTATGGATATTTTTTCTGAATATATTATTATTTTAACATATCATGAAAAAACTATTCACCATGTATAGATGAATCGAGAACATTACAATAGATTCATTATCACCAAATTATATCTTATGGAATTTTTTTGAATTTACCAATCTTTAATTGAGTAGACTGGAATAATAAAGACAAATTGAGAAATGGTAGGACGAAAGAAATAATTTATTAGTTTTCTAATGAGACGAAATAGAGAGGGAGAGAAAGACAACATAGGCACAACAATAAATCAGTGAAATTAGGTAGTTTTTTTTAAGGTTAAGAGATGTATAATGGTCATAAAATTTTACTATATTTGATCCAATGACCATAGAATATTGGATTATTTTATAAATTAAATACTATACATAAATACATAAAGTGTGGTTCATAGAATATTATTTATTTTTATATACATGGGTCTAAGTAGGGTTTAGTTTGGGTCTAAATTTGGATATGAATCATAGAATACCAAACCCTACCTAGACCCATGATTCTCTTATAGGATGTCCTACCCAAGTATGTTGGGTTTGGATCGGATATAGGTAAAACCCAACCTATTGGCATGCTTAGACCTACATTACATTTAAACAAAAGAAAAAAAGAACTAGCAAAGGTAAGTGCAATGAACAAAAAATTGCTTTTAAACAATTAAAGAAAGGGGAAAAAAGTTAAATGGTAAATGTTGGACAAATTACTTTGAACAGGAAAAACAAAAAACAAAAAAAGAAGGAATAGCAAAATATGAACATTGTGTAAATGCAGGTATACTGTTATTAGAATGAAGCACTTAAGCAAGTCTAGGTGGCAATAAGTTATTGGATGCCTGAAAAAACCCAAATCAAGATCTTGATATATTTTAACTCGTTTTGGAGTAAAAAGAGCATATATTTTAAATTATTTTCGCAGTAAAAAGGGCACATAGGAAATAAAAGGGTGCTGAGAAATGTGGCAAACAGAACTTTGATAATTTTTCAAAAAAGGTAAGTAAATAAGGAAAAATTAAGAAAGTTAACAATTATTACCTTTCCTTATATTTATACACTTTTCTTAATTAATCTTATCTTTCTAAAAATCTAACACTTGAAATACATTTTTAAGGAATGTCCGATGACCATCCATTACACAAATACTTTAGAAAATGAACCCAAAAAAAAAAAAAGTAAGGTGAAATAAAATCGGTCAAAGTGGGGTCACCTTGACGCTAACAGAGATTTGATATGTATTAGTAACAATCTCAATCAATGCATGTAGATCATTATATTCGATTAGCAAAAGTTTGCGAAATTTTCCATAGGAAATTGTGACCAAATTAGCAAAGAAAAATTGGATCAAAAAATACAAGGAAAAGAAAAGTTCCAATGCCCAAGCAATGTAACTAGACAAAGGACTCAGTTTTAGGGTATACCAAAAGAAAAAATAAAGCTTGAAACTAGAATGACTTAGTTTATGCTCTAGAACTTACAAATATAAGCTATGATATTTTTATAACAGAAGATATATACCCTTTGTAAAGACTTAATAGTGACATGATAATTTTGAACTTCTTAAAATCATGTACTAGTGAATGCCCTCACACTTTTTTTTTTTCACGTTTTTAACATATTTTCAGAACAAGACGTCTTTAGTCGATAGGATGTAGAAATTAGATTCCTCACCTAATATTCACACAAATTTACGGCACTAAACAATGAAACGATCATAAAAGAGAGGGATTGATACTGAATTCCATACTTCTCAATAATATACAAGGCCTATATTTACATGTAAGAAGATACAAGAGATACAACAAAACTAGTTTACAATAATCTATTAGCATCTAATCTAATCATTGATTGATTGTGTCAATCAATACAAATATTACTAATGATTCCTAATTGATATATACAAGATACACATCTAATCTGAACAAACAAAAAGAGGAACAATAACTAAAAATATGTTAATCATTTTGTCAACATATCTTTGTGGCTTGTGAAAACATAGCTTTCTTTTGTTAACCCGTGAAAGTTTTTTTTGTTTTTACCTGCAAAGGAAATCTAAAGAAAATGAAATATAAAATTTCCAAAATTAAAGTTCAGAGATGGACACTAAGGGTGCGCTTGATAAAACTAAAATCTAAAAATTGAAATCTGAAAATTGAAATCTAAAAATTTGAAGTATGAATCTATTGAATGATTGAATTGTTAAGTATTGAATATAATATATTTGGATGTATATCACATTAAATGATAATTAAATATCTTATCACCTAATTTTAGAAGCAAATTTTGTCTAAAAAATTCAATGCCACTTAATTAATTTAAAAGTTCTATTTTAAGTTATCAAACTTAAGTTCAAATGTTGAATTGGATTATCAAACAAGGCCTAACTTTTTCAGAGTTCACACACACACACACATATATTCTTGTTCCATCTCCTAAATTCTCAATTATCTCCGACATGGCAAACTCTAGTATCTTCTTCCTAATGCTTTCATTGATATTCATGTTGGCATGTGGATTTCCACCTCTTCAAGAAGCTCATGAAATACTTGTTATTCCTCAAACCAAAACCCTTAATGCAATCGATTCTTGTTGGAGATCAGATCCAACATGGGATTCAAATCGCCAAGCATTGGCTGATTGTGCTAGAGGCTTTGGAAGCGGTGCCTTAGGAGGGAAGGATGGTCCTATATATGTTGTCACAGACTCCTCTGATGACCCTATAAATCCAAAACCAGGAACACTCAGATTTGGTGCAATCCAAAACAACCCTCTATGGATAATATTCCAAAGTGACATGGGCATTAAGCTGCAGAACGATCTGGTGATGAATAGTTACAAAACTATAGATGGAAGAGGAGCCAAAGTTCTGATTGGAGATGGGCCATGCATCAAGATTGAAAATGTGAACCATGTTATAATTCATGGGATTACCATGCAAAACTGCACACCAGGAATATTTGGGATGGTTCGAACCACCCCAGGTCATGTTGACCAGAGGCTAGGTTCTGATGGAGATGCAATTTCTGTGATGGCATCTTCTGATATTTGGATTGATCACTGCCACTTTGCTAGTTGTGCTGATGGCCTTGTTGACATAACCCATGCTTCAACTGACATAACTGTCTCCAACAACTACTACACTCAGCATGATAAGGTGATGAATGTCTAAGACTATGATCTTTCACTTATATTGGATTTAATTACAGGCATTAATTACAGCAATTGATGGTTGCAGTTTGATGTGTGTTGTGGTTTGATATTGAAGTCAGTTTTTACTAAAACTCGTAGTATACCTTAGTATGTACATTTTTCCCAAGCCTCACAGCATACCCTATAGTATGCACCCCTTAATAAGGGGCTCGTGCACTTGGAACGAAGGGGCCCTGATGTTAATTTAAGGTAGATGATAATGTCACAGCCTAAATTTTAGCTCCACAGTAATTTTATATTAAAATGATAAAATTGCCCCTCGTAAGTCTAAAGTGCATTTGGATTTAAGAAATATAATTTTGGTATTTTTAATATAAATGACTGTGGAACTAACAGCATCCTATATTTTTGACAAGTGTAACTAAATATACCCGGATATGTACTCAACTACTCATTACTCATTAAGAGGGGGTTGAGTTTTAATTGTTTTGGAAAAAGTGTAACTAATTTGGCAAAGTGTCAATCTGAGTGTATGCATAGACATGATAATTTAGGTGTGATGCACATGTATCTCAAAGGCACCCATTCAAAAAATTATTTTTCTTTTTGCAATAGTTTAACAAAGATTAGTACTTCTTAACATGACGTATAAAAAACATAACAAATCTCTCATGTATTATACTTCAAGATGTGCTTAAACTCAAATTTCTTTTTTAAGATAAAATGAGTTATGCAAACAAAAAACAGAGACTAATACTATACACTTTATAAGTATGTAATATTAACACTTTAAAAAGTTATAATTAACTTAAAAACTCATGCACAAGAATATAAATTTAAAATTGATATTAATATTGTGTAACATCTGAAAAAAAATAGTAAATATTCCCGTACTTTTAGTTCCCTAAGTTTTGGAACATATTCGTATTAATCATGTATGATTCTTCATGCGTGACTTTGTCAGGTTCATATTTTTCTGACCCAATTTTTGATAGTGCTTTTGAGAAAATCTCGTTGCTCTTTCCCCTAGCTGAGGCATCAAGAACCTACAGTATGCGCACATACAATATTTCCTCTTATTCAAAGATCCTGTTTTACAGGGTGCATTAAATTGAGGTTTGAAAACTGAAATTTGAAATTTGAATCTATTAAATAATTGAATTGTTAAGTACTAAATATAATATATTTGAATGTATATCAGATTCAGTGATAAATGAATAGCTTATCATTTATTATTGAAAGCAAGTTTTGTCTAGAAAATTTAGTGACGCTTAATTAATCTAGATGCTCTATTTTTTATTATCAATGTGTTTGAATGTGTTAAGATTTAAACTCATTAAATTTAAGTGTTGAATTGAGTTATCAAACAGGACCAACTATGATTAAAGGCATAAGGCATTTAATTAAAGTAGACGAAAATATAAGATTCATGATTGTCTTTTATTCTAGGTACTATCATCTGGAATTATTTGTAAAAATTCATGGTTAGAAGCTTAGAATATATGTGATTGTATATATTTGGTGAAGAATCTAAAAATGGAATTTCCAGAAATGACCATGAGTTAGACTTGGATGTAGTCCTTACATGCACACACATATACATATACATATATATGTGTGTGTGCGCGCGCGCGCATATGTATGTATGTATGTATGTATTGACTTGGATAGAATTTCATTTTCAGGTGATGCTTTTTGGGCATGATGATGGCTATACTGCTGATCAAATTATGGAGGTGACAGTGGTATTCAACCATTTTGGTCCGGGAACAGTACAAAGAATGCCAAGGTATATTAGACCCATTAGAATTCCAAATCTTCAATCCAAATGTATGCAAATTTATTTAGTTAATTATCGTTCCATATTTGAGAACTAATGCAAATTGAATTGCTGGTTGGATTGCATGAACAATTATATACAGGGTTAGATATGGCTATGCTCATTTAGCAAACAATTTATACGACCAGTGGATAATGTACGCAATTGGTGGAAGCTCAAATCCAACAATACTTAGCGAGGGGAATCACTTCATAGCCTCAGTTAAAAAACAGGTGCAAGTTCAATGGCTGGTGGTTTTTTTGGTTTGCCAGTTTTTGTGAAAAAAAATTGTTGCATTATAAACACATTTTTCATATTTTGATTCTAACCATGTTATTTACCCACATGCATTATACTATAAAAGTGCTATAATATTATTTTGAAAAATATTTTCCGAATACTCTTTTGCCACAGTAGAAATGATATTACCATGAACAAGAAAGAGAGTTATTAATGCATGTGATTTTGCTGGTGCTTTGTTTGAATTGCCATTTTTGAAAAAAAAAAAAGTTTTTCTTTTTCTATTGTCGCATATAAAAGTGATTTCCAATCACCTTTTCCGTTTTCTCAACCACATTTCTACCCATATCATACCATAGAAAGTGCTACATTATTGTTTTAATTTTTTTCCCCTGAATAATCTTTTGCCTCATCAATATCATAATTTTGTATGCCAGGATATATATACACCATAAACAGGAAAGAAAATAATGCAGGATTATGCATCTGTTTTGGTAGGTTACCAAGAGGGACACTATGGATGCTCCAGAAGTATGGAATAAGTGGAGTTGGGGAAGCTTGAATGATGTGTTCCTTAATGGGGCTTATTTTGTTCAATCTGGAACAGGGAGCTGCTCTCCTCTTTATTCTGGTTCTCAATTATTTAATGCGGCTTCAGGAGATTTGGTTCCTTCTTTGACTTCAGATGCTGGCCCTCTTACTTGTTTACCTGAAGTAGCTTGCTGATCTAAACGAACAAGATAAACAGCAATGTGATAGGATTAGTATACGCTTTCCTTTATAAAGAGGCTTAGAAATTCATTAATTCAGCTAATATAACTTAACTTATCCATCATCTTTTTCTTTGAAAGCAATTATTTTTCTGGTCATTGCCAATTATCTTGGAAGTGTATGATGGTTTAGAACCTAGTTAATAAATATTCGTATTATATTCATATAATATATAGGGATAATTTCAGAAACCTCCCCTGAGGTTTCATGAAATATCCCTTAGCTCCCCTGAAGTTTTCAAAATCTCTCTTACCACCCCTGAAAAGACTGTGGGTTCACATATCACTATCAGAATGAATTAATTGCCAAGAATACCCTCCTTTCTTCCATCAATTGTTTAGCTTCTAAAGACCAAAAAAATTTTTTTTTTTTTGACAAACCTCATAAGCATGTAATACCAAAATGCCTAGGAAACAATTGGCATCACTCTTCCCTTTTGTACCAACAAAGGCGTGAAATTATCTGACAAAACTTCCAAAGGCACGCAATTGCTTGTCAGAAGAAATATGATTTTTATTTTTACGTTGTAACCATCCTTTTTTGTCTCCTTTATTTCTTTTTCCTATGAACATACTGGAACTTGGAGTGGAGAAGGAGAAAATTGCAACTTCACTCAGATGATTTCCTAAACTTTGGAGTAAATGTGTGATTTTCAAAACAAAATTGCATAACAGGTAAAAATTATAAACTCGTACTTTAAATGATCAATAAGTAATAAGAGATATATAGGTTTCATAATTAAAATAGTTATATAAAAGTAAAAGAGTAATAAAATTTTTATTGCTTGATTGTGAGATATTCTTCCTAATAAGACTATACAAATAGATAGTTGATGCCAAGTACTTATATGTATTCCTCCCATACGTGAACTACTTTCAAGTAGTGTTTCTTGTTTATTTGAGAATTGCAAATTAGGTAATGTCACTTTGTCTACTGCTGTAATTGACATTATTCGAAACTCCATGACTTGTTAATATTATGTTTCTATTTTGTTTTTTTTTTTTTTGGATAGTCTAAGAGTATTAAGGGAACCAAAATTTCCTCTTCCCTCCAACATGTATCTTTTAATATTACATTTACTAAGAGGGGTGACATTGTTAACAAAGTATCAATTCTAAGGGTGGTAAGAGAGATTTTGAAAATATCAGAGGAGCTAAGTAATATTTCATGAAACCTCAAGGAGGTTTCTGAAATTGTCCCTAATATATATAATATACATTCGTATGTATAATTCAAAAAAGCTTCCAGTAATTAGCTTTTGCTGTGAGTTATCTACTGTCTTTTGTATGGCTACTTCTATAAATTTCTTACCAGACTAGTTTCTCCTAATCTTGAAGAGCGAGAAGAATTCATTTCAAGATGCAAAAACCTCCTTTTGAATACTTATTGGTAGGCAAATGTCCTTTGTATTGCGGCAAATTTGTAGTTTGATGGGTGAATATTTGTATGTGTTAATTGGGGTTATTTGGGCTTAATTTCCATCATTTATTGCATCGAGAATGGGTTTATTGCTTATATTTGAATTGTGTGGTATCTGTAGGCATTTGGTGTGAAAGTTGAGAATTATTGGCAAAATTCTAGAAGATTTACATTTCCAGGCCATGCCTGTTCCAGAGAAGGGTAGCTGGGCTGATTTGGAAGTCGTGTGAAGCTAGGAGAATTCTCGTGTGGCGTCCGTAGCTCAATTGGAATTGGAAACTTGCGTGAAGTAGGGAGAAGCATTCCTTATTGCATGAGAGTCCGAATCCGTGGAGAAGATATCAGCTATTGGGTTTCCTGAAGACAATAGGAAGTGAAGGCTTATAAATATGATTATTTTGGGTCGGTGGAAGGGCTCTCCTGGTAGCCTAGTTTTCTTTCCTTTTCTAAAGAGACCTTTGTTAATTTTAGTTTTCTATTGCTTTCGTCCTTTTCCGCAGGTAGTACAACTAGTAGCATAGGATAGTTTTTAATTAGTAAAAGTTTTCTTGTCCTTTAGCTTTGACCTTTGATTTCCGCCGTCAGTAGGGTGCACAAGAGCTCAACGTTTGCTTTGTTCCTTTATTAAGTTTTTCGTTCATATAGCCAATAGGAAGAAGAAGACGCCTGCTTGGTTTTCCGTTATTTTCTTTCGTCTTTTACTAGCTTTTGTTTTCCATCCTTCACGTATACTTGTCGACAAGCCTAAGTTCAGTAATTTTGTGCCGCTTTAGTTGATCATTTCCCTTGCTTATTTAATTACGTTGGCTGCCGTTCAAGTTTCATGGAATCAACAATTTGCATGGCTTTCAATGTCGGCTAATTGCTTTCTAGTTAAGGAATAATCAAGGCTCTGAGCACCATACACGTGAGATCGCTTTGTTTATTAATTGTAATTTATATGTTCATGGGTATTTAATTATTCTCTGTTTTCAATTAATTATTATTTGGGTTTATTGGGTAATGTGGCCAGCTTAGTCAATTATCTAAATAATATATAGTCAATTAGGGTGTTGGCACGCCTTTAAGCAACCTAATTGGTGACAAACGAGACAGCTTTCACCGCAAAGTGGTCTAATTTGTATCGTGGGATAATTAATCTAGCCTCACTAACCCGCATGTGTGTTAACCATCTAGAATTGGGTCTTTCTAATTCCTAAGGTCGGACTGCATTAAATCCTATGAGCGGGTTGTCCAGTTTACAAGAGGGTAGTCTATGAGCCTTTGGGCTACTATAAAATTAAGGAAAGATTGGTGGTTGCAACCACTATAACCAATTTATTCATGAGCATGTAAATATCTGTTTTGGGTCTATGATCAGTTGTGTGCACCGGTGCCAAGATTAATTCCTTGACTAGATTGTTTTAATTAATCGATATTTGTGTTATTTGATTCTTGCCATTTTGATTAAATTGAAATTTCAGTTCTTATCTCTTTCTTTTTAATTAATTGCTCTCTTCCAAAAAAAACCCCCTTATTTTCCCTGTGTGATTTGTCCACCAATTCCCTGAGGAGACGACCCTACTTGCCCTATTCTCAAATCATTGTTGTTGGCATTTAGGCTTAAATTTTTAACTTTATTTTTGGAGGTTTGACACCCATCAAATTTTGGCGCCGTTGCCGGGGAATATTGGTGTTTTAAGTGATTTATTGCACAGGTTTTATTTTCTGTTATTTTATGCCTCGATCTTCTTGTACAGGAAAGCTTGAATTTGATCCAGAGATCGAGAAAACGGCAAGAAGGTTGACCAAAGAGGCAAAGTTGCGTAGGCATCAAGATTCAATAGCGTCACCTTCAGGAATTGAGCAAGAAATTGTTTACAGTGATTCATCAAGTGAATTTGAAGAAGAAGAAGTGAACATTACCCAAGTAGCAATGGTAGCCCCAAGAACTTTGAGGGAGTTAGCAACTCCGAATGTGAACCAACAACCATTATGCATAACATACCCTAACACGATAGAGGCTTTTGAACTTAAATCTGGCCTTATTCACTTACTTCCTACTTTTCGGGCATTGCGGTGAAGACCCACATAAACACTTGAAGGAATTCCATGGTGTGCTCTACAATGAAACCTCAAGGAGTCACCAAGATCAAATTAAGTTGAGGGCCTTCCCTTTTTCTTTGGCAGACAAGGCCAAAGATTGGTTATTCTACCTACCATCGGGATCTATCACTACATGGGAAGAACTGAAGAGCCGATTCCTTGAGAAATTTTTTCCTGCTTCTAGAGCCGCCAACATAAGGAAAGAAATATGTGGGGTCAGACAAGCAACCGAGGAGATTCTATATGAATATTGGGAGCTTTTAAGCAATGCCGCCTGTCCACACCATCAAATCCCTGACCAGCTTTTAATACAATATTTTTATGAGGGATTGTCACCAATGGATAGGAGCATGATAGATGCGGCTAGTGGTGGGGCTTTGGTTAACAAGACCCCTGATGAAGCTAAGTTGTTAATTTCCACCATGGCTGAAAACTCCCAACAGTTTGGAGTGAGAGTCGATGGCAATGAGAAGGGTAAATGAAGTGAACCACTCGACTTGAGGGTAAGCTATCTGAGCTTACCTCTTTGGTGCGTCAAATGGCGGTAGGGCAATTGCAATCTGTGAAGGCTTGTGGTATCTGTGCTGCTCCAGGGCATATGACTGACATGTCCCACTTCTCCAAGAAGATACATCTGAACAAGCTAATGCAATGGGGGGTTTTTTCTGGACCACCCCAAAGAAGGAATGACCCATTTGCACCTACCTACAACCCAGGGTGGCGTAATCATCCCAATTTTAGCTATGCTTCAAAACCCCCTGGTTTCCAACAGCCATTCCAACCAAAGCCACCGTTGCAACCAGTGCAACCACTGCAACAACCTGCCCCTTCCAACTCAAGTATGTCTCTGGAAGATATGGTGAAATCACTGGCTCAAAGCACGAGTCAATTACAACAGGAGTCTCATAGATTTCAACAAGAAACTCGTGCTGGTATGCGGCACTTGGAAGCACAAATGTCCCAAATGGCAACTTCCCTAAGCAACCTGGAAAATAGCAATAAAGGGAAGTTACCTGCTCAAGTAATTCTTAACCCAAAGGAGAATGCCAGTGCAATGCACCTACGGAGTGGTAAGGAAGTACAGTCTCCAAGGCGTGCCCACGCCAGAGAAGAGGAAGTGTCCAGCAAGGTTGAAAAAGAAGAAGAGAACCAATCCAATGGAGTCCCAAAGAAAGTTGACATTCCTCCTCCTTTTCCTGGCAGGTTGACAAAGACTAAAAAGGAAGAGTCTGAGAAAGAAATTTTGGACACCTTCAGGAAAGTGGAGATCAACATCCCTTTGTTGGATGCGATTAGGCAACTGCCCAAATATGCAAAATTTTTGAAGGGTTTGTGCACTAATCGCAACAAACTGAGTCTAGATGACAAGGTGAAGGTAGGGGAGAATGTATCGGCAGTTCTCCAAAGGAAGTTGCCTCAAAAGTGCAAGGATCCAGGTATGTTCACTATACCATGCATAATTGGCAATCAAAGAATTGAAAAAAGCATGCTTGATTTAGGTGCTTCAATAAATGTCATGCCTCTTTCAATTTTTAAAGCATTGAGTTTAGGACCTCTCAAAGAGACTAGGGTAATAATTCAACTAGCAGATAGGTCTAATGTCTACCCTGAGGGCCTAGTTGAAGATGTTCTAGTAAAAGTAAATGAATTCATCTTTCCTGCTGATTTTTACATTGTTGATATGAATGATGACCATTCTACTAATTCAGCTGTGATTCTTTTGGGTAGACCCTTCATGAGTACAGCAAGGACTAAAATAGATATACATGAAGGGACATTGTCTGTTGAATTTGATGGGGAAAAAGTCACGTTCAACATTTTTGATGCCATGAAGCATCCTGAGGATACTGAATCTGTGAATTTCATACGCATTACTAACACAATTGTGCAAGAGAATTTTGAACAGGAATTCATGGAAGACAAGTTGGATTTTGTCTTACAACAAGGCAAAACGGACTTGGAAGTAGATGACATGGAAGAAGAGGAAGTCAAAGACGCCATCATGTCACTCCATTCGTTACATCCTTTTCCAGACAGGTTTGAAAGTTCTTTTCTACCTCTACCCACTTCTAATGAGAGAATTTTACCTTCTGTTGAACAGGCACCCAACTTGGAATTAAAGGAATTGCCCAATCACTTGAAGTATGCATATTTGGGAGATAACAAGACCTTGCCTGTGATCATAGCCAATGACTTGACGCGGTACAAGAGGAAAAGCTTATACGGGTCTTAAAGGAATATAAACCAGCAATTGGATGGACATTGGCAGACATCAAAGGCATTAATCCATCCATTTGCATGCATCATATCCTATTGGAGACAGATGCAAAGCCCGTAAGAGAGCACCAGAGGAAGCTTAACCCCGCAATGAAGGAAGTGGTGATGAAGGAAATTCTCAAGCTCTTAGAATTAGGAATTATATTTCCTATTTCTGATAGCCAGTGGGTAAGCCCTGTCCATGTGGTTCCTAAGAAGACTGGGATCACATTAGTTAAAAATGAGAGAAATGAATTGGTGCCAATGAGATTGCAAAATGGGTGGAGGATGTGTATTGACTTCAGGAAGTTGAATGCTGCAACTAGGAAGGACCATTTTCCACTTCCATTCATTGATGAGATGCTTGAAAGGTTGGCAGGTAAGTGCTTCTTTTGCTTTTTAGATGGTTATTCTGGGTATTACCAAATCATTGTTGCCCAAGAGGACCAACATAAAACCACTTTTACCTGCCCTTTTGGAACTTTTGCATATCGCCGTATGCCTTTTGGTTTATGTAATGCTCCTGGAACATTTCAAAGATGCATGATGAGTATCTTTTCTGATATGATAGAGAATTGCATTGAAATTTTCATGGATGATTTTACTGTGTACGGTGATTCTTTTGACCAATGTCTGGACCATTTGACAAAAGTATTGAAAAGATGCATTAAAACACACTTGGTTCTTAATTATGAGAAATGTCATTTCATGGTTAGAGAAGGCATAGTTTTGGGCCATGTTGTTTCATCAAGGGGTATTGAGGTAGACAAGGCTAAAATTGATTTGATCACTAGTTTACCTTACCCTACTAATGTCAAGGATGTTCGTAGTTTTCTGGGTCATGCAGGCTTTTATAGGCGATTCATCAAAGACTTCTCAAAGATTGCTCAACCATTGTCTCGCCTACTGCAAAAGGAGGTGTCTTTCGAATTTGGAGAGGATTGTAAATTGTCCTTTGACACACTCAAGGGCATGTTGACTACGGCACCTATTATCCAACCCCCAGACTGGAAGCTATCTTTTGAGCTTATGTGTGACGCCAGTCACTATGCTGTAGGCGCTGTGCTTGGACAGCGTAGTGGGAAGTATAGTCATGTCATATACTACGACTCCAAAACGCTTGAACCCAGCTCAATGCAACTACACCACCACAGAAAAGGAGCTTTTAGCCATTGTTTTCGCTTTTGAGAAATTTAGATCATATTTATTGGGCTCAAAAGTGATTGTTTTCTCTGATCATGCAGCTTTGAAGTATCTCCTATCAAAGAAAGAATCAAAACCAAGGCTCATCCGTTGGGTGCTCTTGTTGCAAGAATTTGATTGGGAGATCAAGGATGGAGAGAGGTGGATAACCACAGTCAGACCACTTGAGTCGATTGATTAGAGAGGAGGAAAGCGGTACCCATATCTCGAGGTATTTCACGATGAACATCTCTTTCTTATCAAAGGTAAGGACCCTTGGTATGGATATTGTTAACTTTTGGTGGGTCATAAAATTTCCCTGTTGGCATGAATAAGAATAAGAGGGATAAGATAGCCCATGATTCTAGATATTACATTTGGGATGAGCCATATTTGTGGAAAATAGGCTCTGACCAAATTATTAAAATGTGTGTACGAAAATGAAATTCCTTCTATTCTTGCTCATTGTCATAATTATGCATGTGGTGGTCACTTTGGGCCTAAGCGAACTGCTAGAAAAATCCTTGTGGCTTTTACTGGCACACATTGTTCCGTGATGCTTATACATATTGTAAAAGCTGTGAAAAATGCCAAAGATATGGAAGTTTGTCCCAAAGGGATGAAATGCCTCAAGTACCTATGTTATTTTGTGAAATATTTGATGTTTGGGGTATGGACTTCATGGGACCTTTTCCTAGCTCTTTTGGATTTTTGTATATTCTTAGCTGATAGATTATGTCAAAATGGGTAGAAACAAAGGCTACCGGACTAATGATTCTCAAGTTGTTGCGGGGATTTCTTAAGTCCCACGTCTTTAGTAGGTTGAGGTGCCAAGAGCTATAATTAGTGATCAAGGGACACATTTTTGTAATCGCACCATTGAAGCCGTCATGAGAAAATATGGAGTGCACCATGGGTGAGTACCACCACCACTTTCAAACCAATGGGCAAGCAGAAGTCTCCAATCGAGATTAAGAGCATTACGGAGAAAGCGGTTAATCTAACCGTAAGGATTGGAGCTCTCGATTAGATGATGCTTTGTGGGCATATGGGGCTGACATACAAAACACCTATTGGGATGTCCCCATATAGGTTGGTATTTGGTAAGATGTGTCATTTACCTGTGGCTATAGAACATCGGGCATTTTGGGCTGTCAAGGAATGCAATTTGCACATGGATAGAGATGGTAAGGAGAGGAAGCTCCAACTCCAGGAGTTGGAGGAAATACGCCTTGAAGCATATGACAATGCCCGTGTGTACAAAAGGCGTACAAAAGCATTTTCATGACCGCTTGTTGAGTGAAAAATGTTTTACCCCAGGCCAAAAGGTACTTTTGTTCAATTCACGATTGAAGTTCATGCCAGGTAAGTTAAAATCCCGTTGGATTGGACCATATGTTGTGGGTAATGTTTTCCCCAATGGTGTGGTTGAAATCAAGAGTTTAGACACTGACAAGGGTTTTAAGGTTAATGGTCACCGTTTAAAACCTTTTGTTGATGTTTCAGATATTGGCACAATTGAAGAAGTCCATTTGATGGATCCAGTTTATGAATGATTTTTTTTCCAATTGGAGTCGTCTAGCCAAAGACGTTAAAGAAAGGCGCTACTTGGGAGGCAACCCAAGGTTTTTGGGCTAAAGGCCAACTTCCTTTGTCTTTTTTCTTATTTATGGTATTTTACTTTTGTTTGAGTAGGTAGCAGTGGTTTTGGGCAGAAGACTCCTACTTGCAAAGGCACGCCTTCACGGGATGTACTCTTGGAATGTGCAACAGGGCTGATCAGAAGACTTTCGGTTGTCTGGCGTGCCCACGCTATCGAAGGGGAAGTCAGGAACGCACCTCTGGCTGAGAATCAGAAGACTATTACTTGCAAGGCGTGCCCACGCCTCGCAAGCCCATCTTAACGCAGAGGGGTGATCAGAAGACTAGTTATTTGTTGGCGTGCCTATGTCTTGTTAGGAGGTGGTTTGTCAAAACAAAAAAAAAAAAAATGACGACAAGCTTCTCACGCTTCATCAGAAGACTCACAGCTTCAAGGCGTGCCTATGCCTTGAAGCTTGGTCTCACCTCACCTTTTTTTTTTTTTGACTTTGTCTCTCTTTTCTTGTCTTTTCTTCCTTTCTTTTTCTTTTCCTTCTTTCTTTTTCTTGCCTTGTGTCGTCTTTCCTTTTACCCTTTTTGGACCATCAACAGACCCATCTTCTTCATCGCCTTGCCGCCAACTTACTTCCGCGTCGCTGAGTTCCTCCCATCTTTCGAGACTTTCTTTGTTGTCTTTCCCACCACCGTCCGTTGACCTTGACCACAAACCCTTGCCTTTGTCCTTGTTCGTTTTCCTTCATCGGGGACCGGACCTTCGGCTTCACCGAAGCCTGTTCTTTACCATGACCTCGGTATTTGTTGCTCCTGATCTGCATTTTCGTCGTCATGTTGCTGCTACTTACTTTGGATCGGGCTGACTTGCTTCGTCCATCGGCTCCAGCGACCCATCCTCACCCTCTCGACCTCAGGTTGTGCGCTCACCAGCACTCGCTTGCTGCTCGTCTCGTGTTTCTCCCTTCTTGCCTCGACCCTTACTGCAGATTCTAGCAAAGGCGATCCATTAAGTGGGGTTTTTTTCAGATCCCGGCTCTCCTTGAACTCTTCTTCCTAGTATGGCATTGTTCTATTTTGCGACTGCTTATCTGGGTAGCCTGTGGATCGTTGTTATACTGTAATTGCTGTGGGTGTTTGGCTCAGTCAATTTGTTGCCTACGGTGGCTAGTTTAATCGAGTTTTATTCCCCTTGACTTGGTCGGTGGCTGTGATTTGTTTATTTGGTCCTGGTTGGTGCCTTTTGATTTCCACCGTATATTTTGGGACCGGTTGTTGGGGTTTGGCTGCTTTGCAAATTATTGTTTGGGCACCCCACGTGGATAGATTAATTGTGGCATTGGTTTGTTGTTGACATTGTTGCTTTTGTTGATTGGCTGATGCCTCCTAAAAGAGCGATGCTATAAATCTACCCCAGAGGCCTCGGGTTCCACAAGGCGAAGAGGACCATTCAACCGCCTACTCGGTCCGGTTGGGTATTTCTAAGAGTATTTTGTCTCCGGGTCTTTGGCGAGATATTTTGCTGATTTAACTTCACGACCAAGCAAGGTTTTACATACCCTTATTGGACGTTCGTTTGCTCCTTGCAAGTGTTTTGATATTCAGATCTTGGAGCAGTTGAATATTGTTCATGATGTGGAGCGGTTCTTTAACCGCATTGGTTGGGCACCTTTCATGTATATTACCCACCCAACTTATGAGGAGCTATGCTATGAATTTTATGCTACTTTTCGGTTCACCAAGATGCTTGACTGTGCCTTGGATACCCCGGAGATTATCCAGTTCCGCCTCATGGGTCAAACTTTTAGTTTGTCCCTGAATGAATTTAATGTGCACTTGGGGTTCGTCGGTGAGGACCACTTGGCTGATGGGGCATATATTAATAGTGCACATGATTTTACTATGCCCTTGCTAGTAATTATATAGAGATATGGCGGAGTGGTCTAACGACACTCAACATTATGATCCTAGCCAATCTGGTGCTTCTTTTCTCCGACCCGTCCCGGGTCATCCACGTTCTTGGCATATAACTTTTCCGGCCGCAAGGATGCATCTGGCACACTCTCCAAGGCGGAATTTTACTTTCTCTGGTGCATGCGAGAACAAGGTTACGGTTAACTTTGGCTTGGGTGGCTTCTCGGATCGTGGTCCGTAAACCTAAGCCTTTAATCATGGGCTCTTTGATCACTCACTTGGCTATCCGGTCTTGGATCCCGCTTTGGATATTAAGCTTAGCATAGCTTCGCCAGTGGAACCTTTGGATTTAAGAAGCTTGGGCGTATGGGCATACTTCAAATGGTGGGAGACACTTACTTTACCCTGGTGATGGAGCTCCACGAGCGGTGCCATGATCAGGCCTGGCCCATCTTCTTCCATGCCTCTTCTATTTTGGATGCCCGACTCCAGCACTTGGAAAATAACGTGCTTGGCTTGCATGCCAAGATGGATTCATTGAATCAGAATTTTGCCAACTTGCATGTCCTCTCTGCCATGCAATCTGAGAATCTGGCTGCCTTCTTTGCACATATGGGCTTCCACCCCCCTCATCCTCCTCCCTCCTAGATGCTGCGATTTCTCCCCTCTTCAGGGAAGTTTCTTTTCATTTGTCCTCGTTTTTTCTTTCTACTTCCTACATTGGGGACAATGTAGAGTTTTGGTGTGGGGGGGGGAGTTTGGTTTTAGTTCTCTTTTGTTTCGTTTTTGCTTTAGTTTTGCTTCGTTTTTGTTAAAAAAAAATGGAAAAAATAGAAATTTGGGAGAATTGGGTGGTGCATCAAAAGACTATTACCTCTAAGGCGTGCCTACGCCTTAGAAGGACTTCGCCCAAAAAAAAAAAAAATCTCTGATTTCTTTTGGTTAACATAGGATGCTATGATGATATTGGCAATTGCTTTGCAAGCATGGGCAGTGATATGATATGATGCAATGTCTTTTCTCCTTGTGATAATGTTGTTAAATGATGCACTTGGCAAGTTTTGGCTATTTGGAACCATTCTTGTGAGCTTTTTGAGCTAATGAGCAATTTATTTTTAGTTGCTCTATTTCCTTTCATTGAGTGTTGTTCCATGTGATTTGAATGTTCTAGAACTTGCTATGTTGTGCATATCAAAATCTTAATTGTTGAATTTGGTGCATTTAGATGATAAGGGCACTTAGGTTACACCCTTTTAACTGTCTAAATCCTTGTTCCCATTTTATTCCCCTTAGTGAACTTTGTTTGAGCCTAGACCTTTTTCTTGATTATATAGCCCGTTATGTTACCCTTAATCCCTTCTTTAAAACTTGTTGTTTGAACCCCATGTCCATGGGATACCGTGGTCTGTTGCATGACATGGTTGAATGATATTGTGAAGGCTAAGTTTCAGTAAGCAAATGGTTAGAAAGGCAGAAGATAAGAAAATGTGTTGAGCAGAAGACTAGAGCTTCTAAGGCGTGCCCACGCCTTGTTAGAAAGAAGAAAAAAAAAAACAACAACAAAAAGAGAAAAAGAAAGGAAAAAAAAAACAAAACAAAAAAACGAAAAAAAAAAGAGACAACAAAATATACAACACCAATCAGGTGATTTGTGAAGTGTAGTACAATACAAATGGGGCACGCCTAGTAGCTTGCACTTGTCGGTTGGAAAACTGTTGAATATGCCTTGCATAGATAATGTGGGTAAAGGAAGTGTGTTTTCATGCAACAGGTCAATGGTATTTCCTTTGACATGTTTTAGCCTAAATTTCCTTTTTGTCAAACACCTTACCTAAGCCCCGTTACAACCCTTGTTAAGACCTTTTGATTTTTGTGTTGAATTTAGCATTAGAGGTGGCGATGTGACATATTAGCAAGTGTCGCGCCCCATTTTTTCGAATGAAAAAATGTTGTTGTAGAGGGAAAGATTTGATTTTTTGAAAAAGAAAGGGAAAGGGGTCATGGGACTATAAAATGCGACGGTTTGGACCCAAAACAAAAAGTCTAGAAAGGGTTTTAGGAAAAGTTTGAGTCGCCACTTGGTATGGAGTTTAGGTGTACAAGTCACCCAAAAGATTTAAACAAAGAAAACCCTTTTAGACGACTCGGTCTTTGAAAACTAGAGAAAGGTTCGGGGTCCTGTTGAAAGAAGGAAGGCAAAGATGATGTTACTTGTCTCTAAGGCACCCTTCTAACCTAGCCAAAGCTAGTTGCAAGATTTAGTTGAAAGTTTCCTAATTCTAACTTTAAAATTTATCACATTTGGATGTTGTCTATATGGATGCAAACCCTAGACCTAATGTTGGATCGAGAGGGGCAAAATGTCTCCTTGAGGTTTGATTGGAATCGATCACATTAATTGTGTCATCCAATTTTATCTCTAGGAGGTCACGAAGAATGCAAATGATGAGACTTCGAATGAACGGAAAGATAGGGTTTTCAAAATGCAATTTTATAAAGTATCAAGAGAAAGAAGTTGGATTTTGAAAGGATCAATTTTAAATGCAAAGAGGAACTTGAATTTCCAAAATATACAATTTTAAAAAATGTTTTTCGACTTTGAATTGCTAAAACATGAAAAAGAAAGTTGATTTTAAAGAATGAATTTGATAGCCTTTAAAATAATGCATGTATGTCCCAAAGAAGGATAATGCAACATAATGGGTGGGGACTAAGTTCGTGACTTTAAGTCTTCCTTTTCATAGAAGGAAATAAAAGCGTGCTAAGGCTAGGAAGCCATACTACTCTTTTTCCCTATTTCAAAGGGTAATGCCTTAAATGCACTAATCTAAAAAAGAAAAACTAAATGAGATGTTTACATACGGGATGGGGAATAGTAACATGCAAAATGGAAAAGAAACTCTAAAAGTGAAGTGTGTGAAATTTGTATCTAATGCATGAACGGCATTTAAGGGTCTAGCATTGGACTAGTCCTCGTCAAAAGGTTCTCACTAACGTTGGATTAGTGAGAAATCGAAAGGAAAGGCCACAACTAGCGTTGGACTAGTGTGGTGGCCAATATATTTACACAATAAACATGTAGACATGATAATAAAGCAAGTAAACACATAAAACACATAAACACATAACACATAGGCATAATATCTAGATGCAAGACCCTAGGAAAGCAAATAAACACATAATCATGCAAGCATGCAAAATAAGCATGTAAAACTAATTATTACATTTGGGAAAACCTAAATACATTCTAAGGAAGAAATTGAAATAATAATCTAACTATTACATCTTCTAGAATAAATACACTTTTGCCAAATTAAACCTATCTATTACAACTTGGCATCCAAGGCCTCCAAATGATTTATTCAAAAATTAAATGACATAAATAAAGACTAGACATGAATAAAGGCAAAGGAAAACTTAGTTTAAAACATGCAAAATCATGCAAAACACATAATGAGCACATAATAGGGGAAAGAAGTTACCATCCCTTGATGTGAGGCCTTAATTGAATCCTTAAATGATGGAATGATTATCTAAGACTCAATGTCAACAAAGGGATCAAGGTACCAATTTAAAGGAAAAATCAATCAAAATTCAAAGAAAAGTCATCTAAACAGATTCGCAAAGCAACATAGACAAGGCTAGAAATAGAGTAAGATTCGGAATAAAAGCGGGAAATATCAACGAATACAAAAATAGAGGTTACGCGGACCAAACGCTGGATAGAGCCAGCGACACAGCGTTAGGCAAAAATCAAAGACCAGAGGGGAAACGCTGATCGAAAGCGGACGCAGCCGTAACTAGCGTTCTTCCCATCTTCAAAATATCGGAAGATTGCTTCCAGTTTTTTTTTTTTTTTGACAATATCGCAAAAGATCATCGAGCAGTTCCATTTCAAGGAATAAAATCACCATACAGATCATATCGAAACAAGCTAAACCCACAAAGATCAAATCATAAGCATTAGCATCATCAAATGGACAACAAGGGGGAAGGAAAAGAACTGTCGGGTTAGAAACGGGGATTGTTACGCGGACTGGCCTGCGTAACAAGCCAGCGTTTCTTCATATCTTCAAATATTCAACCAGAAACGCGGAGCGTTACGCGAAGGAGTCCACGCAAGAGGTCCGCGTTTCTTCACAACTTCAAACATTCAAGAGGAAACGCGGACCGTTCGTAATTAATCCGCAAGTAGTCAGCGTTTCTTCACATCTTCAAAGCGGAAGAACATTTTTCCAGAAATTTCTGAATCACAACATCATCACGTAAGCATCAAACGTCTGATTTTAAACGTAAAAACAAATCTACTAGCCTTACCAAGGCTTTATAAACACAACATGCTCATATAACAGCTGATAATCATCATCAAATATCCCAAACTAAAAGAAAAACTATTCAAGACCTTGGTTCCACCAAAAGGTCCGAATCTCAGATAATTTTACGATCAAAAAACAGTAAATAAGGTAAAAGGATGTTACCTGAATCGGAAGCTTTGAATTTAAACAATAG
The DNA here is from genome assembly GCA_013103745.1 of Gardenia jasminoides. NCBI lineage: Eukaryota > Viridiplantae > Streptophyta > Magnoliopsida > Gentianales > Rubiaceae > Gardenia > Gardenia jasminoides. Next base: position 5,771,112 of record CM023101.1, read on the forward strand.
AAGAAGCCAGAAATTCCAAAAATGATCTTCCCAAGTGTCAAACCCTAGCTTTTCTTTTCTCCTTTCTTTTCTTTTTCTCTCCAATTCCTGCTTTTTTTCTCTCTCAAAGCTCTCCTAATTCCCTCTTTTCTCTCAGATTTCCAACCTTCTTGTTAAACCCTAATCTAGGCTATTTATAGCCACCAAACCTAGAACTAAGGGTTTTGATGTTCTTGGGATGAGGTGAGCTAATTTTGAACGTTAGATGCATTGTTAGGGGTTAGGGGTGAGTTGGGGAATGTTTAAATAGGTTTCTTATCGTTCAAGCATCGGAAAATACAAGCGGAAAAGGATGATCCGAGTTCTGGAAGAATCCGAGCGTCATTTTTTTAAACGATTTAGCTGACTAGTTACGACTCATCCAAATCGGTCCGCTTTTTGACTTTTCTCCTTTTTTTTTTTTTAAGAAAAACCTACAAAAATGAGGAAAATGCATTAGAATATTCAAAAATAAATAACTAAATATTAATAGATAAAAACATATGAAAACAAATGAAATAGTCAAAATTTGGTGTCTACACTTTTCTCTTTCGAAGTTTCAAGAAACTCTAGACAAAGAGACACCAAATGCTTACCCGGTTTTGTTGGTTGTATCCGAACCACGCTAGAATGTTAAATTGCCAATTTTCAAACTAAAATGCATAATGTGACCGAACTCGTAGAGTTGCCTATTCTCGACATGAGAATCAGGTCAAGCGTAGTTCCAAGCAAATGAACTATGATGAAATGAATCACGAATCTTGTAAAATTCGAGCGGAGATAGAATGGTGCCCGGAGGTGAGACTCACCAATGAAATTTAAATTTGAAGAACGGAGATAGAAGGGTGCAGGAGGTCAGACTGAAGAGGATAGAAGGGTAGGTGAGACTCACCAACAGAAATTTAAATTTGAAGAATGGGAGATAGAAGGGTGCCCGGCGGAGGCTGAGACTCACCAACAGAAATTTAAATTGAAGAATGGGAGCTGAGACTCACCAACAGAAATTTAAATTGAAGAATGGGAGATAGAAGGGTGCCCGGAGGTCGAGACTCACCAATAAATTTAAATTGAAGAAGGGAGATAGAAGTGCTTGAGGTGAGACTCACCAACAAAATTTAAATTGAAGAATGGGAGACCTCACCAACAGAAATTTAAATTGAAGAATGGGAGATAGAAGGTGCTGAGAGACTCACCAAATGTAAATTTAAATTGAAGAATGGGAGATAGAAGGGGGAGGTTGAGACTCCAAAATTTAAATTTCACCAGAAATTTAAATTGGAGGATAGAAGGGTGCTGAGGGTCGAGACAGCCCAACAAATTTAAATTGAAGCAGGATAGAAGGGTGGTGAGGTCGACAAGTAAATTTAAATTGGGGGGATAGAAGGGTGCTGGCGAGGGTGAGACAGCAAACAACAAATTTAAATTCTTTCCAAATTTAGACTATTGGGGATTGGACCCAAGCTGAATGACTAGATGGGAAAATGCAAATATGCTATTCAGTGGGATTGGACCCAAGCCTGAATGACTAAATATACTATTCAGTGGGATTGGACCCGAGCCTGAATGACTAAAAAAAAACTATTCAGTGGGATTGGACCCGAGCCTGAATGACTAGATGAAAATATAAATGCTGGATTGCCAGACTTTGAAAAATAAAACACAAGTTGTTCAAACATGATAAATGTAAAAATGCAAGTAATGATGCACTCGAAGAAATGGTGCAATTCTGATTTTTGATTTTCTTGATTTGAAAAATAAGTGATTGATAGGAACAATGACTTTTTTCTTTTCTTTTTTTTTCTTCTTCTTCTTCTTCTCTCTTTTTTTTTCTTTTCTTTCTTTTCTTCTTTTTTTTCAAGAATTGATGGAGTTTGGAAAGTTGAAGAGTGTAACTGAAACCCTTCCTCTGCAGGGTTGGAACAAATCCACATATGTTGCCATTGTCTTGATCTGCAAATCTTTTCCGGCAAAAATTAATTTTGAATGCATTATCCAAAATTGGAGAGCACTTCTCTCAACAAAATTGCCCCAGTGTCAATCGAATCGTTAACCCTGCAAAAGTCATGAAATATTAACCAATTAGTCCATGGCAATTCAGTTCTTCTTCTTCTTCTTCTTCTTTTTTTTTTTTTTTTCATAAAGTGTAAAAACTCTTGTGATCACAGCTGTTGACCATTAGAATGACTAAAATGTATCAGAACCATGCAATAAAACACATTCATGAGATACTTATGCTTATGAAGCATTGCTTGTTCTCAAGTGATAGGGAATATTCATCAAAACAAGTTATGGGATTGAAATAAACCATGTGATCTTGGAAATCCAAATCCTCATAAACTAGGCAAAACATTATTATGCAATTATTCAATTTGCATCAAGTACTCATAATGTCAAGTAAAAGAAAGACAATTATACCTCAATTCTAACAATTCAAGCTTGATTTCTCACTTTCACCAAATTTTGCAATCAAACGACTCATATAGTCAATTCAAGCTTGCCTTTTCCACAGTTTTTCTCAGATTCTACTGTTAAAAAGGATTTCTTGAAACACATCCTCTTATTCAAAATGCAATAATGTCTTTTGACGCGAAAATCAACACTTTTAGGTGAAGATTCCCGGTTACTCGACATTTTACTTGTTCAAACTGCTTTGCATACTCATAATTCAAGCACCGTTTTACGCGAAAGTTAACATTTGTAGATGCTAAACCTCCGGTTACTTAGTACTAGAATCATTGGAGTAGAACTTTGGTTCTCACTTTGCTTTTTGCTTTTTTTCTTTCTTTCTTTCTTTTTTTCTTTTTTTTTTCATAACAAATGGAAAAGGATCATTTGCCAACAATATCAATCATTTTCTTGTAAAATCCAATAAAAGAAGAGATCTCATTTAATAGGAAAAAATTGAGGCATAATTTTCCCTATTTTACAAAACATACTTTCTAAAATGCCAATGTCACAATCACACAACATTTAATTCAGTAAGATGGAAAAGGATTTTTCGATCACACGGCTTTATTTCGAAGGATGAAAACAATTGCAACCAAAATTGGACATTTGCACCCTTTTTGAATCAAATTTTGAAAAACAAATCAATTTGTGAGGCAAATGTGCAATTTAGAAAAGTTTTTTTTTTTTTTCAAACATAAATAAGCACATAAGAGCCCAATTTAAACAAATATACACATTCTGATGCAAGCAAATGAATCAAAAGTATTTCTAACAGTTAAACCTATGTCTAAAAAAAAAAGAACACAAGATCAAACACAAAAAAGAGAAATAAAGTAAGAATAGAATAAACTGCAAATCAGGGGGCGGATCCATTGTCCCCCTCAACTCCACCATCACGCCTGGGCATCTGGGACAAGTTGCTCAGGGAACATCAGGCATGCGCTTTGAAGAAAGGAATTTGAAAAGAACTGTGAGTTATAACACCTAGTAGTGTGCGTATGAAAACCCGTTTCCCAAATTTTCCAAAAAGGCACTTGTCCTTCCTCAATTTTGCAATTAATCAATCTTCAAAATGATTTAATCACACAGTCTAGACATGACTCAAAATGAAGCTGGTCTCCTCGACTTGACCGATCAGTCACTTGTCCCTGCTTCTCTGCAAAAGAAAAGAAATGGTGAAGAAATAATGACGCCGCCACCGTTCTCCCCTTTATCTCAAAATAGCCCGTAAACATGAGTTCTTGGACGCGGTGAGCTGTGTCAACCTGAATTCTTTTTGTTCGACCAGTGCAGATCTGTTCTGTCGTTCCGCTTGCTTCTGAATCCATATCACCCATACCTTCATGGTAATCTAAGAGGATTGTCCTTTGATGAAAATGCCCTTTTGATGAAAATATGTGCAAAAGTTTGTGCAAAGAGACAATTTTATTTTAAAATGGCATCATGACCATAGAATGAATGCTAAACATGACATTTTAAATCAATAATAGCCAAACGTCAGGAAAACTATTTAAAACAAAAGCGTCGCACTTGACCCCTTTGATATCATCTTCTTGGAATTTACCGGCAGGGAGTGCTTGATATAAGGTAAACCCGATAAACGTAATCACCGGCCTTGTCCCATGAATTTTCCTTTCGCTTGCATGTTGCTTCTCAAAACTTGCCCTAGTACCCTTTCAGATTTGCACTGAAGTTGACTGATAAGGTAAAATAGACAGACTTAACTCCCAACTTTCGTCAATTTAAACATGTTTGTTAAAAATGGTGGCATCAGTGAGACAATCCCTTCTGACAAGATTTAGAGGGAATGTACTTGCATCATTTGCCTTCTGATTGAGAAAGTTCTTTCCAGAAATTTTTGCAAAAAGGTGGGGGTCTATAACACTAGGCTTTTGCAAGGGATTTGAGTGTGGTGTAGAGGCAGGTTTAAAACTTGAATGCAAAAATTTTTTTTTAAAAATTTTTTTTTAATAAAAATTTACTTGGTCCCTTTTTCTTAATTTAATTTTTTTTTTCAAAATACAAAATTGCCCAATGTGGGTTTGTGATTCTCAAAGGGAGTTTGCTAAACAATTGACTGTTCTTTTATGGGCTCAAATAAGAAAACTGGGGGTTGAAGTGTTTAAACGAAAAGGAAAAGAATGTTGGCTTTTCAGACCACCTTTTTGCGGCCATTTCTAAAGAAAACTTTGCTCAATCATATGAAAAATCTTTTACACATGTCTGAATTGATTGGTTGAGGAAAAGTCTGTCCGTCCATCTCCATGAGAACCACTGCTCCTCCAGGTAGCACCTTTTGAATAATGAACGGCCCTTGCCAATTCGGAGCGAATTTCCCCTTAGCTTCTTCTTGTATCGGAAGGATTCGTTTCAAAACCTTGTCCCCACTTCAACCTCAAGGGGTCTAACTTTCTTGTTATAAGCTGAGCCATCCTCCGGTAACATTGCCCATGACAAATGGCATTCAACCTTCTTTCATCGATCAAAGACAGTTGCTTGTGACGTTGCTTGGTCCATTCAGCTTCTTCCCACTGAGCTTCCATTAGAACGCGCAAAGATGGGGTTTCAACTTCAGCAGGTAATACCGCCTCCATCCCATACATGAGAGAGTAAGGTGTTGCCTCAATAGAAATCCTGATTGCAATTCTCCATGCCAAAAGGGTAGTTTCTCATGCCAATCTCGGTGTTTGATCATCTTGCAAATGATGATATCCAAGTTCATGAGATATCAGAATTTTCGTCCATCAAATTCCAAAAGGATGATGTCCGAGGGTCAAAGGTTTTTATTCATGATCATCCAAGAGCAAATAAAATAAATGTGTGAAAATAAAAATGAGTGGACCATAACTGAAGGAAAAAGGAGAAATTTCATTTCATTTGGCAAAGAGCAAGATAAATGATAATACCATGGAAGCATAATTAAAGGCAAAAAAGTGAAATAACAAGTGCATGATTAAAGCATGATTCATTTTTCAAGGACAACCCCTCGATTTACCAAAACCTCCTCCGAAAAGTGCACAATCAAGAGCCAATCTTGTGTGGTCTCTTGAGGAATCAAGGAAACTCCACATTCTCCAGAGGGATCGGTGTCAAATGACCCCACAAGCTTGAGATAACCTTGTCTCTATATCATCATCAGACCTTTTCTTAAATGATCCACCACCATCCTCATCTTCTTCTTTAATGAACTGAGTAGGGTAAAAAAATTCCTCCTCCATACTGATCATTCCAACGACATTTTTATGTTCCGGGAAAGGATTTCTATTGACGTTCGGCCCTTGCTCATTCTTTCTTTTCAGAACTATATCCCCGGCATCCACCATGTCTTGAATTCTATGCTTCAAGGCCCAACAGTTAATCGTCGAATGACCCGGGCTTCCAGAATGATAAGCGCAGATGGCATGGGGATCATACCCAGCAGGGGGTCCTCGGGGATACTGATTTGGGAGGGCTAATTTTCCAGCCTTCAACTGTTCATACAGCTGGTCAATGGGGCGGCCCAGATCGGTGAAAGTCCGAAAGGTTTTCTGATTTTGCATTTCGTTAGGCGGAAAAGAATTTTGAGCAGGATTTTGTGGAGCAGGTCTAGGAGCATAGTTTTGACGGGGGTAGGAGATAGGTTGGGAAGTTGAAAACAAAGGTTGGGGGTCCAAATGAATAGGGCGGGTGCGAGGCGTCTGGGCGGCAGTGTGATAAACAGACTGATGGTAGGGATACGGTAAGTATGAGTTTGGATTGGTGGGGTGGCTCCGAGTTCTGGGCCTAAAAGGTGGGTTCTGATCCCACACAAAAGCAGCTTCTCCTTCATTCTTTCTAAACGGGAGCTTCCTCCCACTGCCATTTTGCCCTTGCAATGTTTCCAATTGCTGTTTCAGGGCGGTCACATTGACAATTTTTCCAGCTTTAACAAATTCATCATACTCCTCCAGCTTATTGACAATTGTAGCAAAAGAACTCCCGTCATTCAAAATCTCTTCAAAATAAGGTGGGTCATGTGCTTTGATGAAAGTACGAACAATCTCTTCTTCTGTCATGGGAGGCTCAACTTTAGCAGCCAACTTTCTCCATCGCTTGGCATATGACTTGTGATCTTCTGAGGGTCTCCTTTTGATTCCTTCCAATGTTGTTCGTGTCGGTGCCAACTCACAATTGAATTCATACTGCTTCACAAAAGTTGTTGACAAATCCAACCAAGTTTTGATCTCTTGAGATTTCAGGTTCGAGTACCAATCCAAAGCATCTCCTTCTAGGCTCTCGGGGAATAGACGCATAGGCAAGCTCTCATCATCCACTGGTTTACCAAGCTTGTTGGCAAACATTTTAAGGTCGCTTTAGGATTCCGGTACCATCATACTTGCTGAACTTGGGGGTTTTAAAATCCATAGGTAGCTGCACATTAGGAAGGCAAAGATCGTCATAGTCCAATCCACCATGGTCGGTTTAGACCTTGGTTCTTTCTTATAAACTCCTCAAACCTATCTAATCTCTTCATCAGATCTTTGTCGACTGGCATGACAGGCTCATCCATCTCTAGCTTTCCTTGGGAAGCAATGTCCCATACAAAGGGTTCCGTGTTATGAAGATGAGGCTATGACTGGGAGGTATGTTTAAGGTGATCCGGGGTTGAGTATGAGGGTTTGCTTTTTTGGTTGGCTCAAGACATAGTCGAGGGTGAGTATATGGAAAACCGTGTTATGGTGAGAGAAAGCAATCTCATGAAGGTTAGGAATAGGTGGAACAAGAGTGGTTTGAATATTGGTTGAGAAAAGGGGTGGATTACTTGTCAGCGCGGGAATGCTAACAAAGTGTCCATGATCATTCGAGGTACCACCTCCACTACTATTTGATCGATTGCGCCATCTCGATCTCATCTCATTAAACCTTCCCAATACTTCACTGAGCTCCCAAAGCAGCAAAATCGGCGAAGTGACCAAAGCATTCTATCCCAGCCTCGTGCGTAACTCATGCTTACGGTTGCTTTGAGCTTTTGTTTTAGATCGGTAACGATGGGGCTTCGTGAAGCTATTTTAAAAGTACCAATGGAAAGGAAACACACTTTAGGAGCTTATTCCAAAGGGAACTGAGATTTATTTGAAAGAAAAAAAAAAAAAGAACGAAGTTAGTGATTGCTTACATAATTCGGATGCATGTCCTATGGGGAGCCCTTTTATGCCAAGGGTAGGCCTAGCATGAAAAATGCAATCCTCTGGGGTATGCATCATACAATACCTGATGGGTCCGTCAACTTGATATATGCGGTTAGTAATCGATCCACAGGGTTGACCAAAAGAATATGCACTGTTTGGCGCATTATGAGGACGAAGTTCGAATGGATTCATTACTTTAATCGATATGTGAAGAGAGGTTAAAAGGTTAATTTAGCATGAAAAGGATTATTCTTGAAGGAATCGTAGTGCATTGATTTGTCTTTGAGGGAAATATGGATCGGGCTCAAATAGATTGGACGGGATTGACGGTTTACTCTAAAGTTGACTGGGTTTATTGCTTACCTGTAACTCCACATCTCCATTTTATTTGCAACACACTAGCCCATAAGCCTTCTAAAATCAAGATTTGGCCTTGATAAAATCATTATCTCAACAATTATTCGTGAATTTTTCGATTTAGTGTCCTTATGCATGGGATTTTACCAACTTTGATAAAATGGCCAAAAAATGATTACTAGAGGTTTATACTCTAGCATGTGAAGGTCACTCCATATCTTTGGGTGTCATCATAGAAAGGATCGGACCCTACCTTACCTTGTGCACTACCCCTTTGGATGTTACTGAAAACATAAACATGCAAATCTCATTCCCTCTATGGTTCATGCATGATGCCAGTTTATTAAAGCAAGTAAGGGTGCAAAATGAAACATGGCCTATAGGAGCCCCATTTGAATGCCGGGGTAAGCCTAAAAGTGATATGCAATTACAACTTGAATGCAATGAACATAAATTCAAACGTGCAATAGCCTATCTAGAAGGATGGCTTGTCTTAAAAGAGCGTCAAGACTCTTATCTTCTAGAGTTTGTGAAATGCAAGAAAAGGGAAGACAACAAAGGTTAGTTTAATCAGCGGTATCACATAACACGTTGGAGCAACAAATTGCACAAAAATAAAGAGGGTGTAATCCCTCCTCTGTGTCTAGTGATCCCAATAGGGTAAGGTAGACTCTCCCTAGGCAATTCTAACATGGATGCATGAGGTTGAGCTCACTAATGCATCTAGACTGATAAAGGTTACAGGCTCCCAAACCTTCGCACCAAAAGGCAAAGGTCATCAATCCAAATGCCTCAAGGGTGGTTGAGTGATCCCCTAGACATTGCTACGTGCGTCGCGGCCACATGTCCAAGTGGATCGATCCTAATCCTAATAGGGAAGAGTGGCGTGACAAGCCACTAAAAGTAAAAAAGTAGGGTCAAAGTAAAATACATATGCGTATGAAAGTGATTCCCTTTGAGAGGAGGGATTCAAACATCAAACATTTTCGAGGCTCTAGGGTAGATGCACACCCACCCCAAAATGCAAGGCGCGGTACAAGTAAATAAATAAACAATAATCCATTCATCATGTACACGATGTGTAGGGAGTGATTGCACGGGAAAAACCCTAAAAGAGAAAAGAAAAAGGAATGCAACCTAAAACATCCAAATGTGATATATAAGAGAGTTAGAAAAACGAAATAGTCAACTAAATCAAGTGCTCGGACCCTCTTAGGAAAATCCCCAGTGGAGTCGCCAAGCTGTCGCGCCCCATTTTTTCGAATGAAAAAATGTTGTTGTAGAGGGAAAGATTTGATTTTTTGAAAAAGAAAGGGAAAGGGGTCATGGGACTATAAAATGCGACGGTTTGGACCCAAAACAAAAAGTCTAGAAAAGGGTTTTTAGGAAAAGTTTGGAGTCGCCACTTGGTATGGAGTTTAGGTGTACCAAGTCACCCAAAAGATTTAAACAAAGAAAACCCTTTTTTAGACGACTCCAGGTCTTTGAAAACTAGAGAAAAAGGTTCGGGGGTCACAGTTGAAAGAAGGGAAGGCAAAGATTCGATGTTACTCGTCTCTAAGGCACCCTTCTAACCTAGCCAAAGCTAGTTGCAAGATTTAGTTGAAAGTTTCCTAATTCTAACTTTAAAATTTATCACATTTGGATGTTGTCTATATGGATGCAAACCCTAGACCTAATGTTGGATCGAGAGGGGCAAAATGTCTCCTTGAGGTTTGATTGGAATCGATCACATTAATTGTGTCATCCAATTTTTATCTCTCGAGGAGGTCACGAAGAATGCAAATGATGAGACTCGAATGAACGGAAAGATAGGGTTTTCAAAATGCAATTTTTATAAAGTATCAAGAGAAAAGAAGTTGGGTTTTTGAAAGGATCAATTTTAAATGCAAAGAGGAACTTGAATTTCCAAAATATACAATTTTAAAAAAATGTTTTTCGACTTTGAATTGCTAAAACATGAAGAAGAAAGTTGATTTTTAAAGAATGAATTTGATAGCCTTTAAAATAATGCGTGTATGTCCTAAAGAGGGATAATGCAACATAATGGGTGCGGGGGACTAAGTTCGTGACTTTAAGTCTTCCTTTTCATAGAAGGAAATAAAAGCGTGCTAAGGCTAGGAAGCCATACTCGCTCTTTTCCCTATTTCAAAGGGTAATGCCTTAAATGCACTAATCTAAAAAAGAAAAACTAAATGAGATGTTTCGCATACGGGATGGGGGAATAGTAACATGCAAAATGGAAAAGAAACTCTAAAAGTGAGAAGTGTGTGAAATTTGTATCTAATGCATGAACGGCATTTAAGGGTCTAGCATTGGACTAGTCCTCGTCAAAAGGTTCTCACTAACGTTGGATTAGTGAAATCGAAAGAAAGGCCACAACTAGCGTTGGACTAGTGTGGTGACGTCAATATATTTACACAATAAACATGTAGACATGATAATAAAGCAAGTAAACACATAAAACACATAAACACATAACACATAGGCATAATATCTAGATGCAAGACCCTAGGAAAGCAAATAAACACATAATCATGCAAGCATGCAAAATAAGCATGTAAAAACTAATTATTACATTTGGGAGAACCTAAATACATTCTAAGGGAAGAAATTCGAAATAATAATCTAACTATTACATCTTCTAGAATAAATACACTTTTTGCCAAATTAAACCTATCTATTACAACTTGGCATCCAAGGCCTCCAAATGATTTACTCAAAAATTAAATGATATAAATAAAGACTAGACATGAATAAAAGGCAAATGAAAACTTAGTTTAAAACATGCAAAATCATGCAAAAAACACATAATGAGCACATAATGGGGAAAGAAGTTACCATCCCTTGATGTGAGAGAATCCTTAAATGATGGGAATGATTATCTAAGACTCAAAGTCAACAAAAGGGATCAAGGTACCAATTTAAAGGAAAAATCAATCAAAATTCAAAGAAAAGTCATCTAAGCAGATTCTCAAGCAACATAGACAAGGCTAGGAAATAGAGTAAGATTCGGAACAAAAGAAGCGAGGAACTATCAAGAATACAAAAAGCGAGAGGTTTGCGGACGAAAGGCGGGATAGAGTCAGCGTTACGAGGCAAAATCAAAGACCAGAGGGGAAGCTTGGAAAGCGGAACTTAGCGCGTTCTTCTATCTTCAAATATCGGGAAGATTGCTTCCAGTTTTTTTTTTTTTTTACAATATAAAATGAGATCATCGAGGCTGAGGTTCCATTTCAAGGAATAAAATCACCATACAGGATCATATCGAAACAAGCTAAACCCACAAAGATCAAATCATAAGCATTAGCATCATCAAATGGACAACAAGGGGAAGGAAAAGAAGCCGGGTTAGAAGCGGGGTGATACGGGGTGGCACGTAACAAGCCAGCATGTTTCTTCATATCTTCAAATATTCAACCCGCGTTCTGTGAAATGAGTCCATAAGAGGTCGCGTTTCTTCACAACTTCAAACATTCAAGAGGAAGCGGACCGTTACTGATTAATCCGCAAAGTAGTCGCGTTTCTTCACATCTTCAAAGCGGGAAGAACATTTTTCAGAAATTTCTCGGGAATCCACATCATCACGAAGCATCAAGCGTCGATTTTAAGCGTAAAACAAATCTAATAGCCTTACCAAGGCTTTATAAACACAACATGCTCATATAACAGTGATAATCATCATCAAATATCCCAAACTAAAGAAAAACCATTCAAGACCTTGGTTCCACCAAAAGGTCCGAATCTCAGATAATTTTACGATCAAAAGCAGGTAAATAAGGTAAAAGGATGTTACAGATGAGGCTTTGAATTTAAACAATAGAAGAAGCGAAATTCCAAAATGATCTTCCCAAGTGTCAAACCCTAGCTTTTCTTTTCTCCTTTCTTTTCTTTTTTCTCTCCAATTCCCAGCCGTTTTTCTCTGCTTTTTTCTCTCTCAAAGCTCTCCTAATTCCCTCTTTTTCTCTCAGATTTCCAACCTCCTTGTTAAACCCTAATCTAGGCTATTTATAGCCACCAAACCTAGAACTAAGGGTTTTGATGTTCTTGGGATGAGGTGAGCTAATTTTGAACGTTAGATGCATTGTTAGGGGTTAGGGGTGAGTTGGGGAATGTTTAAATAGGTTTCTTATCGTTCAAGCATCGGAAAAATACAGTTTGGAAAAGGATGATCAGGTTACGGAAGAATCCAGCGTCATTTTTTTTACCTGTGGGACTCATCCGGTCAGCGTTTTTGACTTTTCTCCTTTTTTTTTTTTTTTTTTTAAGAAAAACCTACAAAAATGAGGAAAATGCATTAGAATATTCAAAAATAAATAACTAAATATTAATAGATAAAAACATATGAAAACAAATGAAATAGTCAAAATTTGGTGTCTACAGCAAGCATATGGTAACATCATTTCGTCATGTGATGAGAGTGAACCCTGCGTTTTCATTTCGGAGTGGTGAGTGAAATACATCACCCTATAAGAGAGAGGGTTAATTCTTGCATGTGCTGCTTTTTGATAACATTATTTGAGGGGTGAGATATTTGTATCTCTTTGTTGAACTGCCATATGCTAGCATTTGTAGTTGCCTATCTGAGCTCTGAAATGCTTGAGGACAAGCATGGGTCTGGTGTGGGGGGATTTGATGGGTGAATATTTGTATGTGTTAATTGGGGTTATTTGGGCTTAATTTCCATCATTTATTGCATCGAGAATGGGTTTATTGCTTATATTTGAATTGTGTGGTATCTGTAGGCATTTGGTGTGAAAGTTGAGAATTATTGGCAAAATTCTAGAAGATTTACATTTTCAGGCCATGCCTGTACCAGAGAAGGGTAGCTGGGCTGATTTGGAAGTCGTGTGAAGCTAGGAGAATTCTCGTGTGGCATCCGTAGCTCAATTGGAATTGGAAACTTGCGTGAAGTAGGGAGAAGCATTCCTTATTGCATGAGGTCAATCGTGGAGAAGATATCGACTATTGGGTTTCACAGAGACAATAGGAAGTGAAGGCTTATAAATATGATTATTTTGGGTCGGTGGAAGGGCTCTCCTGGTAGCCTAGTTTTCTTTCCTTTTCTAAAGAGACCTTTGTTAATTTTAGTTTTCTATTGCTTTCGTCCTTTTCCGCAGGTAGTACAACTGGTAGCATAGGATAGTTTTTAATTAGTAAAAGTTTTCTTGTCCTTTAGCTTTGACCTTTGATTTCCGCCGTCAGTAGGGTGCACAAGAGCTCAACGTTTGCTTTGTTCCTTTATTAAGTTTTTCGTTCATATAGCCAATAGGAAGAAGAAGACGCCTGCTTGGTTTTCCGTTATTTTCTTTCGTCTTTTACTAGCTTTTGTTTTCCATCCTTCACGTGCTACTTGTCAGACAAGCCTAAGTTCTGTTAATTTTTGTGCCAGTTTAGTTGATCATTTTCCCTTGCTTATTTAATTACGTTGGCTGCCGTTCAAGTTTCATGGAATCAACAATTTGCATGGCTTCAATGTCGAGGCGCGGCTAATTCCTTTTCTAGTTAAGGAATAATCAAGGCTCGGGGCACCATACCTGTGAGATCGTTTTGTTTATTAATTGTAATTTATATGTTCATGGGTATTTAATTATTCTCTGTTTTCAATTAATTATTATTTGGGTTTATTGGGTAATGTGGCCAGTTAGTCAATTATCTAAATAATATATAGTCAATTAGGGTGTTGGCGCGTCGCCTTTAAGCAACCTAATTGGTGACAAACGAGACAGTTTCACCGCCTCGCAAGTGGTCTAATTTGTATCGTGGGGATAATTAATCTAGCCTCAGCTAACCCGCATGTGTGTTAACCATCTAGAATTGGGTCTTTCTAATTCCTAAGGCTGTGACTGCATTAAATCCTATGAGCGTATCTGGGGTTGTCCAGTTTACAAGAGGGTAGTCTATGAGCGTCTCTGGGCTACTATAAAATTAAGGAAAGATTGGTGGTTGGGCGCGTCGCTTGACCACTATAACCAATTTATTCATGAGCATGTAAATATCTGTTTTGGGTCTATGATCAGTTGTGTGCACCGGTGCCAAGATTAATTCCTTGACTAGATTGTTTTAATTAATCGATATTTGTGTTATTTGATTCTTGCCATTTTGATTAAATTGAAATTTCAGTTCTTATCTCTTTCTTTTTAATTAATTGCTCTCTTTCCAAAAAAATCCCCCTTATTTTCCCTGTGTGATTTGTCCACCAATTCCCTGAGGAGACGACCCTACTTGCCCTATTCTCAAATCATTGTTGTTGGCATTTAGGCTTAAATTTTTAACTTTATTTTTGGAGGTTTGACACCCATCATAGTTACAGGCAAAATTCTACCTAGTTTTATCAGAATGATTGTCATCCTAGACTTTTGGAATGGACAAGTATGTCCTGATGTCCTTTGGTTGATCATTTTGCAAACTGCGAAGGGATATTTTTGTCCTACTTTTCAGTATCAATTTCTGCCCCAACATTTATTAAATCATTATACATCCATCATGAACATCTTATTTTAATTCTTTTTCTTGTCTTTTGTTCTTTTTTTTCCTTGAAAAAAACATAATTTAACTAAAAATCGGTTTTTAACAAATTTTCTGTTTTTCTTTTTGTTTTTCTATTATATATTATTACTTAGTCTGCTATCTTCTATATATTTTACCATGTAAATAATTGTTTAAACTTAAAAGGACAAGGAAAATAATTAAAGCAAAGTGTTCATGAAGAATATATGATTTAATAGATGATGAGACAAGAAATGGTATAAAATGTGGGACAAAAGATCCTTTGTGAAACCAACTTCGTCTCGTAAGCTTGGTGCCTTGGTAACTTTACCACGTAAATAGCAGATAAATATATAGGTTTCCCCTATAATCATTGACTTTGAGCTAGAACTTCTCAGTTTATTTAGAACGAAAAAGAGACGAGTCAAACATCAGAACAACAAATTTTATCAAGTTGAAAATATAACCTTCCATGTCACTCACAGAACAGAGGTTATGTTACAGAGTGGCAATGTACGATAGCAAGAGTAATTATCGAGGACAGTTTTATTTGGGGGGCAAAAAACAATCATCCAACCAAGAAAATCCAACCATGTCCCATAAGGCAGTAATGGTGTGCCCTCTTAGATTCCCTTCAAACAAGGAATCATGAAAACAAGAAAAGATACAATATAAGGCCAGATAAACACGCTGAACAATCAGAATACATGTATGGAAACTCAGTAAGAGAAACGGAGGAAAGATGGCAGTAGGGAAGCGATGAGCATGGATATGAAGAAAGGAGGGGAGAAGTCAGCAGCAGCAGAGTGATTGCTTCCCCCATTGCCAGGTTGAGGAGATGGCGCCGATGCTGGAGCATGAATACTCCCACCATGAACACCAGGATGAGGGGATGAGGCCTGTCCAGCTGCAGGAGAAGGTGCTGAAGAAATGGCCATCAATAGGATCAAGATTGTAACGTGAATGCAAACTGAGTAAAATGGCGAGAATAATCTTGCACTTGCCATTTCCAGGGCAAGAGTAGTGCACAGTAAATGGTAATGAGTTGCACTCTTTTATAGTTGTGGTCCAAGCTTGGGGCAGAGGTGCTTCTGGCGTGGGTAAGGTGATTGAAAACATAACTTGGGGGGGTGTTACCTGGCCAAGTCTTTACTTTAAGCTAAGGTCAACTTGTCAGTTTATTTGCGCATGCATGATACAATCACGTTGAGACTGAGATCATCTCAGACTATTTCTTTCTTCTTTCTATGGAAGCAAAAATATCAATAGACAGAGATCTGATGTAGTTGTTACTGTCCATAGGTAGCTGTGCACAAATTTTCTGTACAAATAACGAGAAATTTGACTATTGTAATCATAGTCAATCTGCCAGGGTCATATGTACTCATTTTAAATGTTCTGTACTATTTTTATTCCTCCCATTCTATCAAGAGAAGTTCATTAGATGGACTCCTCCTACTTTCAATTTCATCAAGCTTAACACGGATGGTTCTGTCTCTAGCACCTCTTCTGCTGCTGGGGCTGGTGGTATCTTACGAGACTCTAATGGTTTTTGGATTGCTGGATTTGCTAGGAACCTTGGCTCTTGCTCAGTTCCACTAGCAGAATGTTGGGCCCGTAGAGATGGCCTTCAACTTGCCAAAAACCACAGTATTAATGCTCTTGAAGTGGAGTTTGATTCTGCCATCATTATTTCCTTACTCAACTCAAAAAATAATTTTTCTCACGAGCTTTCCCCCATTCTTATTGATTGTAGGGAGCTATTGAACACATTCCAGCAGGTATATTTGCACCATAACTTCCGAGAAGCTAACAAATGTGCAGATGCATTGGCCAATTGGGGAAGAAATAATGGCGAAGACATCACTTTTTTTGAGTATTGTCCTTCTTTTGTTACCCCCCATCTTTTGTTTGATTTATGGGGTTCTTCAACCCCAAGGATGACTGTAATTAACTAGTACTTTGATACTGCGTTTGTTGTTTGCTTGCCATTTATTTTATGCATCTCTATTTATCAAAAAAAAAAAAAAAAAAAGTCCAGCCTGCTATAGCAGGTGTCCAATTTTGCTTCCAGTGTCTGCTCTAGAGAGATTATATATCCATTATATGAGCATGCACTTGTTCAAAAACCGCGTAAACAGGGTTACACTTGTTCCAATTCCTGTCAGGATTAGGTAAAGCTCACGTTGTAACCTTGGACTATCTCAAACATGGCCTTTCTCTGAATTGGACAAACCGCAACCACTAGATGCAACTGGGAAACGTACTGTTGGTTCAAATGAATACGAAGGATCAACAAGAAGTACTGACCTATGTTTGCCAAATTGATGTTACACAGTAACAGATCCTATATTAATTAAATTTAGCTTGAATTCACATCCCACACCTAGACTGACAAATAACAGAACTTAAAAAAGAGGTTTGGAGAGAGCACTCTCGTAGTTTCCCAGGTAATAATGGGGAGAATTACAAATAATTTCAGTGGTCTGGGGGAACTGATAACATGAGAAAAATGTCAATCAGGTATACGCTGCAGTTCAAGGAGAGAGGGTGATCAGTTTCTTTATCACATGGTGCCATGTTCTTAAAATGATTGTCATGTTCTTAAATAGATAGGTTTTGAAAACCTCACATGAAAATAAGGAAACCAGGGAGAAAGATTGCAACAACTAGTGCTAGATCTTCTATAAAACACCACGATTGCAGTTAAAATTCTCAGAATGACTTGGTATGGAAACAAAAAAATGTTCAACTCTCTTCCTGACTGATTCAACATAATCTTACATCTAATGTTCCATTTCCCTGAATATCACACATTTGCACTTGGCAATTGACATGTCCACGCCATGATTCCTCAGCAACTCTAGGACTAATAGCAATTTGCTAATAGGGTAGTGGTTGAACATGAAACCCCATTTTTTCCGTGTGGTTGAAAGAACGTTAGACATCTAATTAATGTTATTCCCATAGAGGAAGTTAGTAAAAAGGACCGAGCCAAGTGACAATGCCGGAAAAGTAAGCAAGAGAGTAAAAACACCACTAATGCTAAAGTCCTCTAGCTCTGATGGCCCTAGATGCCATAGCCCGCAAGTTTGCTCTTGCCATTGCAAGAGAGTTACTATGCTCATCATCAGGTCCCCTAAATGCCACCATAAACTCTTCTCTTTGCAATCTCAGCGCCAATGCAGCATCCTCATCCTGGTTTGGCAACTCATTTCTCCTCCTTAACGACCTAGAAGACTGAACACTCTGTCTTCTGGTACTCTGATAGCCCCTTCTGCTGCTGGGGCTGTGAGGTCCTGACTCGGGACTGTTTAACGCTTGAACAGATCTGTTTCGAGCATTAGGACGATTCAGTCTTGCTGGACTCTGATGCTGAGCTTCTCGACTATTTAAAGCTCCGGCTGCCTTTCTGGCTTCAACTTCTTGTGGAAATAGGAGCTGAATTGTGTTCCAAAGAACTGTATTCACCGTGCAGGACCTTCCATTGCTGCAACATGATTTGGAATTGTCAGTGAAATCATTTTTAAATTTACTGAAGACCCCATCTATGGACAGTATATCCAATATAAATTTCATTACTCACCAAGATTATATTACCTGATTAGGTGCCTGCACTTTGGACATTTCTTTCCACATTTATCAGCAGCGGATCTCAAACACTTTTTGCAAAAACTAGGCAAAAAAGAATTTCTCGCAATCAATTAATAGTTCCAAATAAAATCTTGGCCAAAATAGTTTCTAATCAATTCAGGATAGTACCTATGCCCACAAGGAGTTGTGCTGGGCTCAAAACAGATCTCCAAACAAATCTGCCAAATCAAAATGAAACCTTTCATTTTTCAATTGTACCACAATACAATAGGAAATACTCTTAACCAAAGAACCTTACGAAAGAAACTTTGGGCAGGGGAATTATCGAATGACAGGAGTTTTGTGGCCCTTACTGCGCAAGAAAGCTCCTCGCGAAGTCGATCGATGCATGGAATAGCTGAACTGGAAGGGGAAACAATGGAACTCTGTGCATCGGATTGATTTCCACTTCTTTTATTATCTTCATCTCGAACAGTTGTCGATTCTGTCATCTCTTTCTTGGTCTCTAATCACAATAAAAAAAAAAAAGGGTCTAAAAAGGTCAAAATACCCAGGAAATCAAATAAATCTACAAGAAAGATTTGAGAGAATCAAAGAAAGAGAAAGAAATCGCTGATCTGAGTATACCTGATTCTGTTGGAGGATCATCATCCTCAAGATCAAGAGCAACCACTGGCAGAGAAGGACTCCTCCTTTGCCCTCTGCGTTTTCTGGAAATACCTCAATTTTCTTACTCAATGCCATGAAAATGAATCGAACCATATACATAAATCCCATAAAAAACGTGTCTTTACCTTCTTGAATTCGTGGGGGGAGTCTTGAGACTTTGCGAAGTGGGGCGTTTCTTTTGCTTGAAATGCCTATCCGGGGTGTCTTCGACTATAAGACTGGCCACCATAAGAGCCTCCTCGTCCCAGCCGGCCATTGCTGCCACAGATCTGAACCTGGGGCTGAACAAGATCTCCTTTCTATCTCCTCCATTTTGGGCAACTTCTTTTGACTTTTGAGGACGGTTCCTTGAGTTTTGCTGCGGGCTCTTGATTACTAATTCTTCTTCATTCACCATCTTTCACTACTAGTGGGGCTTTTTTAAGATTTGATAGATGATAACAGAGAGAATTGAAATTTGGTTTGCAGAGAGAAGAGGAGGAGACTGGAGACGAGGGCTTCACATAACGGTCAGATTTTCAAATTTGGGCTCTCTCGATTTGGATTTGCGGCTAAATGTAACGGCCATTGCTGAAAAGAAAGGGTTAATAGCATCAAACCCCCCTTAACATTTGGGGTGATTTGTGCTTTGCCGGAAAGTTACTTTCCTAAGCACATTGCGCCTCAGTTTAGTCAAAATCATGCGTAACGGTAAAATGACGCCCAAATTGCCAAAATTGGCCACATTTTCAACTATAAGGAAACATTTATTAATTTGTAGTTTACTTCCATAAACTATAACCTTAATTGTGCTTTTCCTCCCAAAGAAGTTTTTAGCCATTTACCCTACTATTTAATTTATTTTTGTTTTTCTTTTTCATCTCTTTTTTTTTTCCTTCAATTCTTTTGTGCCATTTACTCTTCTCACTTGAAGGCCACTATATCATTATTAACAATTGACTAATTAAAACCTGTAAGTTTTGTAGATATATCTGAGTATTTTATTTGTAATTTATATATGTTTTCTGATACAAGCAACACACTTAACATGGAAGTTTATGATTGCTTATTAATGGTGAAAACAAGCAAACAACAATCGACAAAATAAAAGATTGTGGCAAAGAATATGCCAAAAACTAAACATCGTACTACAATAAATATATGTTGTTTGTATTACAATGCATATCAAATTAAAAAATAATTTATCTAGACAAATGTGTAAAACTTCATATTTATGATTAATGAATTATTAACAAAAATGCATTACCTAAGAATGGTAAAAAATGAAGGACATATTGAAAGAGAGAGAAAAAAGAAACAAAAAGAAAAAATATTGAGAATCAAAAAAAGTATCTTGGATCATTTTATGCTTTGACATGAATTGGAGGTAAATTGAGTATGAAAATGCTAAGGGGACCAATTGCAACTGGAGTCATAGTTCATAGGTGTCAACTGCAATTAGAAAGGGTAATTATGCCTTTCTATTGTACTGTTACATTTGATTTTAAAAAACGGTGGGGAAATACTTTAAAAATAATATTAGGAGGCAAATCGCAAGTCATCCAAAATGCACACAGGTTTAATGCTATTATTTCATTATTTCTTTGTAAAACACTAATTTATGTACACTTTAGGAATGAATGAACAGCACTTCAGCATGGGCCCTGAAGTGGTTTTCTAGGTAAGTATAAGACTTGGGTTTTATTAAAGTACCCAAAATTTTATTAGCACTGTACAATGTTAACTGCTTTTACACTTGCCCTAAAATAAAATAAAATAAAAACTACTATTGGCAAAAATTTTGACTTTGCGGAAAAAACAGATTAAATTCCTATTTGATTGATTTCATTTATAAGATTTAATCATAAAATTTTTATTATTAAGAGTTGGACCCAATCTAGATGTTGAATGTATTAATTACATTCTTAATGAATTAAAAGAAATACTTTTGATTCTAATTGATATCAACTGATTACATCAAACAAAACAATTCCGGAAAAGATTGAAATTTAGCTCTGACTTTGGGTGCGTTTGATAAAATTGAATTCTTAAATTTGAAATCGGAATATATTAAATTATTGAATTGTTAAGTATTAAATCTAATACATTTGAGTGTATATCACATTAAGTTAATAAATGAATAACTTTTCACTTATTTTTTGGAACAAGTTTTGTTTAAAATATTTAATGCCACTTAATTCATTAGGATGTTTAATTTTTAATTATCAAACATGTCTGAATATGTTGAAATATGAATCTATCAAATTTAAATATTGAATGGATTATCAAACAGAGCCTTTGTCTAATTTACTTCTAATCAGAAAACTAAATCAAGTAGACAAGTCCATCTTTGAATTCTACTTTGCGAATCCTCACGTGTTAAATTTTATTTTAGAAGACTCAAATCCTTTTAAGGTCAGTTCTGATGAGAAAAGTACAGTACCAAAACAGAGGAAGCAAATGGGGCTGCAAAATAAGATTGAAAGAAGTGTGAGACAATACCTCGGGTACTTCAAATTTGCTCTAGGCAAGAAAGGGATAATTTCAGAAACCTCCCCTGAGGTTTCTCATAATATCACTTAGCTCCCTTGAAGTTTTGAAAATCTCACTTACCTCCCTTATCAGTTTGACAAGACTAAATATTCCTATTCAAGGTCACAAATTGACAGTATTACCCTTGCTCTTAATAACTACTTAACCAAAAATTCAAACCCAAATAAAAATTTTAAACTAAAAAATGTATATTAAGAAAAATAATTACTATCTAATAATAGTTTATATTTGTCTCTATGAGGTCATCTTGAGATAGCAAAGACATTAATAATTTAAATCTAGTAAAATCAATCATTTGGGAGGATTTTGGTGAGTAATTGATATTTTGAAAATTTTCATGTACAGTTATAATTAAGAAATTCAATAAATTTTTTGAAAAATATGTTTTAATACATGATATATTTTTTATTGAAAATTAAATGATCTCTTCATATGTGTAAATTTTGATGGTATAATTTTTCAAAGTGTAATTTTTTCTTGTTCGATAACTAAAATAAATATTTTAAATCAAGGACTTCACACCTTGTAAAAATTTAACCTTAATTTATTTTTCATTGTTATTGTAAATTGCATAAATAGGATAATATAAGGGTAGTATTGGAATAAAAGTTTTATCTTTCTTGCATTTTCTTCAAAAGGGCTAAAATGTTACAAAATATGTCAATTCAAGAGAAGTAAGTGAGATTTTCAAAACCTCAAGGGAGCTAAGTGATATTATGAGAAACTTCAGGGGAGGTTTCTGAAATTATCCCGGCAAGAAATGAAGTAATTACCTTTTCTGAAGTTTGTGCCCTCACCTTTGAGTAACTTGCAAAGTGGATGCATTTATTTCTCCAACTCTGCTTTTGTTATGTATTTCTCCAGTCTTAGCAATTTTTTCTGGCATGTAAATCTGACACCTCTCCTCTCCTATTTGTTTATCCCGAGCGAACGTTTTTCACCCCTCTGGTGACACATATATAGGACTTGAGATGTTGTATCACCGCCAAATCACAGCCAACTATCTCTAGGCTTTGCACAATCAATTTGCTTATACCAATAGGTATATTAGCTTCATGTGGGTAGATAACTTCAGGGTTCTACTAATTATTCCCTTTTGAGAGAACTAATATCTTTAGCTCTTACATGTTTAACGAAAACTTTTATAGTATTTAAATTATATTTTGTTTTGCATAAAAGAGGAACGATAATATTTTTTTAAATCTGAAAATCCACGCTCTAATCAATATGATAGTATAAAGAAATTCGTTTTCTTGTTTATTTCATTCAAGAATTTACATTTCTTTACAGTTGTTTTAATTTTTTTTCCTCTTTCTCTTTATGACCTGTTACATTTATATTTTTGAATTTTTTTCAGCATTGATTTAGATAGAATCAAATGGCATGTATTAGTATGAAGAAATCAATATGATTGCATATTCCACCTTGAAAATTGTTTAGATATTAAATTTATGGAATTGGATTTTCTAGATATTGCTATTTACATGTTTATTCGTAATTTAAAAAAATCTGAATGCCTAAATTAAGATTGAATATTCTTAAGGGATAATTTCAATAAACCTCGCTCAAGGTTTTTGATAATTTCACAGAAATACCTTCTAATATTGGAAGTCACACTGACCTCCCCTTTCATGTGAATGCGACCAAATGTCACCGTCAGGAGACTTCAAATGTCTAAATTACCCTTAAAACTTTGTGTCAAAATATATTGAAAATATGAGAAAATGAAATTACTTGAAAATATTTTTTTCTGCTACTTAGCGCCAAATGGCTGGAGGTATATGTATGCTTAAGTTGCCAAGCAGCACTTGTAATAGCATTATCTGAGAAAAACCAAAATAGCTTTTAGCGGGAAACAAAACTCAAGAACTAGAAGCTCAGCTGCTCGTGATCCTTCATCTGGTGAAGGATTTGTGCAAAAAGATTACTAATATACCACAATTTGGGCTACATCGAAATCATTAGAGGTTAAAGGTCAAGATTTTTTTCGTTTATTAAACCTACTTACAAGTTTTCTATGCATTGATATATTGTTGTTTATCATGTTAATACTTGTCATGGTATGATTTAAACTTCTTAGATGATCATATGTTGTACCTATGAACGTGCCTCGGTGCTACTTGATGATGTTCAGAGATGACTTTGTTTATAGAATCTCTTCAGTTAAAAATGGTATGAAATTTTTGGCACACTGTCACTAGCCTTACATGCTGGCATGAAAGATCCATTGCACTACCAACGGCTCTTCTTGGGCTTAATGATAAAAAATGTCGATCATTATTTCTTGTTTGCTGTCCTGAGACGATCAGACAGGTGGCAATCTTTTTCCTTTTTTATTGGCATTTTCTCACCAAATAGTGTTAATTTTTTTTAGAGACAAAAGAGGGTAAATTTGGAAGAAAATTGTGTGCAAGTGCTTTTGCTTCACTTTTGAGGTCACTTTTATAACAGGGACTAATTATTATCAAACATGTCAATCAAGAAGAGATCGGTGTAATTTTCAATATTAGAGGATTTCTATGTGAAATTGTTAGAAATCTCGAGGAAGGTTTCTGAAATTATCCCTACACTTAAGCATCAGTAAAACGTTTAAAGTTATTCTCTTTTACATGTAACATTTGTTTTTCCTCTCTCTCTCTCTGTGTGTGTAAACATACGTGACTTGAAATGATAATTAGGAAGCGTTAAACAATTTGAAAGATAAGGGCATTTTTTGTCAATAAAAGCATGAGAGTGGATTTAAAATAGAGGTGTCCGGACTTGGTCCTCCCTCCCCTTTAATGTCATCTCTAGACTCTTATCCATTTGAGCAGCTTGTGGGTTCAGATCATATAGATCACTGAAACATGGACTTCGTAACTAATGCATGATTGGTCATTTGACCATTTCCCAATTACGCATCATTGTGGCATAACTCACATGCATCAAATGGGCAACTACTCACGATTACAAGTTACGACTCCCTCTAATTATCTCTCCCGCTCAACAGCCTTCACTCTTTTCCTTTAAAAAAACGCCATCCCTTTCTTTTTTCGTTTTTTGTCTCTTTTTTCTCCTTTGTGGGTTGTTAGAATTTAAGGTTCAACAACTACTTTTACGCTTAAGATCAAGTGCATGGTTTTCATGTGCACCTTTGTTGTAGACTACACACATCACTCAAAAGAAATTGTAAATGTTTGTTGAGTCTGCGTGCTAAATATTCATTTAATTTGTGTTTCTTTGCATTTTTAATGATTAATGATAATCTGTCCTTCAAAATATCAACTGTGTTAATGAACATTTGGAATTAATGCTTAAAATTTACCCTAAAAAGTCAATTTTGTTGTAGATTGACTTGGTACGTCCAAGCATGAATATTTTGTAATTAAAGTCTTCCCTGTTGTCAAGTTTAGGATTCAAATCCTGTACTTGATAGTTAGGGATGAGAAAGGTGTTGAAAAAGATGGGAGGGTAATTTTAGGGGGAAAAATTGAATAGCTTGTGATGGCAATTACTCTTTTGAAGAGAAAAATTAGTCAACAGGTTAGTTGGAAAACTTAAAATTAAACTTCCATTAGTGAACAATGAACAATTAGAAAAAGTTGGAAAAGTCTATACTCTAAGTAGTAAAGGGGGCAAGCAAAGTCAAGTGGTAGCAAATGCATTAGAATTTAGAACACGGTCACCATCAGCCGCCGGATAGGCCCCATTAGATTGATACCATTATATAAAGAGATATATTATTTGCTTTAGATCATCTATTTCGGTTTTATCCTCTGTCCCGACTGTTCTTAAGCAGTTGCCACGTGTAAAAGTAAAAAATAAGAAGTTTTGATTTATTATATTCTTCACTTGAACTTTTCATCAAACGGGATGGAGTTAAGATGTATTAATTAAGTTAATACACATGGTAACTGCTTAAAAATGGAACAGATAATCTGAAGGATATATTATCCATTTTAATTGTGTAGCACCCCAAAAAGCAGCATGACGTGCAAAAAATATGCAAAACCGAAATGTGGCAATATTTGCAAATTGACTAAATGATAGAATAAATAATCGGCAAACAATCTTCTTTTTGCCTTCTTCTCCCACTTTCACTTTCTTGTATTGTTCGGAGTATGTGTGTTGAACTTGGCTGAAGCGATTCTGCCCAAAGTATGATTTATTGTTTGAAAACAACGTTTACCACATATTTAATCGTGTGAATTGGACTTAATATAACGCATCACGCAGATGAATTCAAAAAAAGTTGCTAGTTTGTGATCGTGTTGCTTAACAGTCTTGGGAGTATATGTTAGTGTATATGCCCTAAAGTCAATCAACTTCTAGGGTTTATTATACACTTTAACTATTTATGTAATAATAAATGACATCTTTATCATATTGATTGCTTATATTTTCATATAAGTATGATAAAACCCTTAGAATAAACCTAATCGATGAAATCATAAGAGTTATGATGGTGAGGTTCATTCGATTATAAATAAGGTTTATTCTTAAATATCTCTAGTCATAGTATTAACAAGAAAGGGTATTGTTAATACGGCTAGACTAGCATATACTATGCCACTTCTATATGAGAAGTAGTAGACCTCATCTACTATGGTGTGTAAGACACCTAAGCAAGTATATGGGTGCTTGATGGTATGATCAAGTTCACTAGATTGATCCACATAGAGACATCCTTTAAGTGCCAAAGGATTAATCTCTAAGTAACATTTATGTAAATGATTCTTAGACTTAAGGTTATCATGTTATCTTGAATATGGATAGTTATACTTTCTTTGTTATATGATTGCTCCTGTAAAAGGGAATACTCACATCATTATCAAATGGTTGTATCTTTGAAGTATGAAAAGATGGTGAATAACCTATAAGGATTTACCGCCTCTTATGTAAGAGGAGTTATCTCGTGTTTGGCCACTTGTAGAAGTATAACTCGAAAATCTTAGCGCTAAGTGGGAAAGTCTTAGAAAGCATTTCTAAGAACTTCTTCATTGGAGTTATATTTTGGTACAAGAGAAAAGAGCATTAATCACACAGTGGAATAGGCACAACTTATTCCAAGATTAATGTGAGATAAGTGTGGTAAAAGGATATTGGTTACATTATAAACGTTTACTGAAAGGTGAAGTCATCCACTTGACTTTTCTCATTACTTGGGTGATCATGATGTATTGCTAGATACCAATCTTGATCTATAAGTATGAGTTGATTGATTAGTGGAATCAGTGATAAATTAAAAGGAGTTTTAATTTATCTAGTTCTTATTTATTAAGAATGTATAGCTCATACTTATTGCCAACGTATATGAGAACCTAATGGGTCACACACATTAAGAACTTTCTTAACTAGATTAAATGAATTTCAAGTGGGACTTGATAGTTAAGTTTTATAACTTATAGTTTGATTTGTGAGACAAATTAAACTTGAGGGACTTATGGTGCAAATAAGTTTTAGTCTTCCAAATACAAGAGTTGTATTAGAGTTAGGAAGCTAAATCTTATTGGAAACTGATTTCAGGTTTCCATAAGGAGTTTTAGTCTTCCAAATACAAGAGTTGTATTAGAATTAGGAAGCTAAATCTTATTGGAAACTGATTTCAGGTTTCCATAAGGATTTGACAACTTATTTGTCTATAAATACTCACTAAGCTTTTGCTAGCAAGGGGATCATCACACAATTTGTCTTGTGAGATTTTTGAGAAAAATCTTGAGAGGAAAAATAACCAAAATTCGTCCAAGAAAATAAGGGAAAAATTGCATCTCTTATTTCTTATCTTGGGATGAATTTTTCATGGTGAAAAATTGGAATTATCTCAATAGACTTGTGTGTGGTTGTCTTGGCAATAGCTAGCACTAATCTAGCTTAAGCTAATTCGACCTTGGAGGTTCTAACTAAGGAGGTTCGTGTGGATCACCATTAGAGGCGGACGCATGTATGCGAATGGGATTTCTTTGCCATCCTCTGCATCAAATCTCCACCAAGTTCAAGGAGGTCTTCATGGATTGAGGTAATCTTCTTGAACTATCTCTATGTTACATGGATTTAATCAAAGGACGATCTATTAAAGGAATCAAAAATTTTAAATTTCCGCTGTGTTTATCTCCTTGATTCTTTACAGTGGTATCAAAGCCAACTTTGATTAAATCATGTAACTTGTTTATTTAGTTGTCATGTATGTCAAATCAGATTTGATTATATGCGTTCAAGAGTTTTAAAAATTATAATTTTGATGAGAATTAAATTTTTGAAAAGGTTTCAAAATTTTAATGATTTTCATCGGATGAATTTTGAAAAAATTGTTTTTTTCATCGCAAAAAATTCATAAAAAAAAAAAAAAGGTTGAAGTTTTCAATCAAGTCAAGGTTCCGTTGTTGCCTTCTTATGTGATCTGATCACCAAAAACAAAAACTAAAAAAAAAAAAAGGGGAAGGAGGCATACACATAATTGGCTTTCTCGTGATTGGATCACAAAGAAACGAAGGCATGATGTTCCAATGGTGATTGGTTCGCCTTGTATGCAATTTTAGCACTATGGTTTTTTTTTGTATATCATGCATGCGTGATTGGATCATATGGTTTTTTAGCAGTATGGTTTTTTTTCGCATATCATGCATGCATGGCTATTAACTATTGCTGGAAATTTTCTTGTAAAAGGAAATTTAAGAAACAAATTAGTTTCTGAATGACAAATGGGATTTAGTCATTGATTTCCTTTTCGTTTGGATTTCTAAATTAGTATGAAAATTTCCTATAATTCTAATATGATTAGAATTAAGGTGTTTTCTGAAAATTTTAGAAATCCAAATTGGACAAGGAGTTGTTCAATTAAGTTTTGGAAACTTACTTAATTTTAGTAAGACTAGAATTAAGAAGTAAACCAACTTTGGAGACTTTCCAATTTTATAAGATTGAATCTGGAAGGTGTTCAAATATTTTCAGAAACTTTCTAATTTAATAAGATTAAATTAAGAAAGTGATCTAAAGTTAGTATTTGAGATTCTAAAATGGTTTAAAAGAAAATTTCAAAAATAAGTGAATTAGGAAATTCTAGTTAGACTAGAAATTCTTAATTTTGACTTGGATGGTCATTCGATTGTGAAAAGTTTCTTATCATGGTTATAAAGTATGGAAAATCATTTTAATGAGATTAGAATGTGGTTTCCATAATTTAAAACAAAAGGAATTGAAAAGAAATTTGGAAACTATTTAATATTCCTTAAGAAATTAGATTTCCTAAGAAATATAAGTTTCCAAGTTAGCATTGGTTTTTAAAGTGATTTGGAAATTGAATCTACCATTTATTATGAATAAAATATAGTTTCCAAATCATTAGTATTGCCAAAAAATTCTTCTTGTGTTCAAAAATGAAGGAAAAAGATGCTGTCTGCAATAGCGTCGCTAAAGTTTTAGCGACAGTTTTCTTATGAAGAACTTTTGTCGCTAAAGACATTTTCTGTCGCTAAAACTTAATTCCAGAAATTAGAAATTTTCAAATTGAATTTGATTCAATTAATTTTTAAACCTCTTGAATTGAAGCCTTTTGAGATTAAAGGCTTGTGCATATAATGATACATGATTGGAACTAAATAAATATTTATTCTTTCATTTAATATTGTATTTTATGAATGCATGATGGATGATTATGGACTAAGGCCAATGTGATTGTGAATGGTTGAATGTATGTATGATTTGGTTTTGATATTTTTGAAATAGGGCCTGCGTGTCCTGCCTTCTCTATATATTCTCAATGTAAATTCTCTTCTCATCTCACTCCCTTGAATGTAACTCAAGGTTTCTCCCAATATTATGTAATGTACCATATTAGGGATAGGGAGAGGGTGAGGATCTAAAATGTTTAGAATAGATTTACATTTGTAATATACAAAGAAGATGGAGATGGTACCAATTCCACCATGGTGAACATACAAATGACGCATGTGGCATGGAGATGTCGCCGTCCCTAGTTTGACCATCTAGTTTCCTTTTGGCTCAAGGAAACTAGTGTAGGAATAAAAGTCCATAATCATCCATGTTTAATTATAGTATGTTTATTTATTTATTTATATTGATGAATGGATATGCATGCTATATATATATATTTGATGAGACCAATTTGGAATACCATGTATAAAATCCCTCTACTCAAATATTAAGTCTAAACTTAAGTTGCCTTCCATTGTTATAGTTAAAATGAAATTATGTTCGAGTTAACTTGTTGAGTACACTCAAGGTTGCTCTACCATGAGAAGTTTTAACTATGAGATGAGATCTCGGAATAATGGGTATGACTTAACTAAAATTTGTGACTTGTTGAGTACACTCAAGGTCATAAAATTTTAGAGGCAAAGGTTGGGTGACACATATGATGTGATTTATCAAGAGTTGATAACTCAACTATCTAGAAGTTACAAAAGTTATAATTGGTAATGAGTACCTACCTATTGAAATTATTTTGATTTGTTGAGCATACTCAAGATCAAAATAACTAAATGGGATTCTAGCCTACTAGGAATTTTTGAAATTCTCAAATCTATATAAGAGGGTTATAGATTTGAATAAAATAGTGGGAGCAAAACCAAATTTGATTTTTATGTCATTTTTACTTGGTTTTGTTTTGCATAAATAGCAATTCTCTTTATCTTTACCATCCGTTGTAGAAATTATGAGTAATTGCATATTATTCTCGATATATGAGTAATTGCATATTATTCTCGATATAATTGGTATTTTTAATTTCTTGGATTGGCAAGTTAAATTGAGAAAAGTTCTCAAGAAAATTTGGCTATATCATTTAAAACCTTAGCACTTCCAATTATGGAAGATGTCATGGAATTAATAAAAATTGCTAACAACAGGTAAGAGGAGATGATGATAGTATGCCATAGATGCTTCCTAAATCTCCTTTACTAGATAAGATTTCAATTTCTTTCACCATGGTTATACATCTCAAGAGTTGAATGATGAATAATCAAGGTATAAGATGTATGAAATACTTGAGCAATAATTCTATTACAAGATGACAAAAATATCTCAAATTAAATATTAATTTATTAGAGAGTGATTGACTATATTAAGAAATTTAGATCAATCAAAGTTTTGTCATACACTATTAGTCAAATGTTGACTAAAAGTAATTACTTATCAAGAGTTGATAATAAGAATTACTTATCAAGAGTTTTAAAGAACTAGCCTTATAGTACAAGCTTTCAATGCATGGTTTTGAAATACAACTTTGTGAAAGTTTTATTTTTGAGATTATAATTGAGATTAACCAATGGTCTTATTTTAGAACTTAATAAATGTTATTATTTTCTAAAATAAAATAAAGTCCATTTCTCAATATGATGTTAGATAATTTGAAACCAACTTTAACATTTGAAAATTAGTCTTTTGAATAAGAAACATATTTTTCAAATCGCATGATGATTTGGCTCATTTGATTATGAATCATTTGAGACATATGAGCCTTATTCACTAATAAAAGGCTAATTTGATCTTTTATGAAAAGATTTAATGAATTGTTAGGATCCATACATTATGATGTATGTGGAAGATTAACAATTCATACTAGAGATTATTTCTCATATTTTATCACTTTTGCTAATAACAACTCAAAATGGATATATGTATCTTTAAGGTACTAATCCAACATTTTGAGAAGTTAAGAGGTTTAAGTATAAAGTAGAGAAACAATCTGGTCAAGTACTAGGACACCTAAACATGATCAAGGTGAAGAATACTTGAGCCATGGTAAAGTATTGGAACACCATGATTTGATCAAGGTGAAGAATACCTAATCTAAGGGTTTCAAAATTAACTAAAGGAGAATGTGATTCTCAAGTAAAATAATTTTTCTAGTTATCTCAATTATTGTTGTGTAATCTAGATAAAGGATTATATCTCATGAGATGAGATGTCCCATGCAAGTTTACCAAAATAGTTTTGGGGTTTTGTCCTACATAAAATTGTCTCCTATACACTAAATCTTGTTCCAAAAATATTTTTGTTCAAAGTGTACCATATGAGATATGGAGTGTTAAGGAATCCAAATTTTGTGAAAATTTGGATTGTGCTACTTATGAAGTGAGCATCCATAATCGGATAAAGCGGAGCTAAGATCCGATTAAAACCTTTGTGAAGTATTCTTGAGAATTAAAGGAAAAGAAAGGAGGGCCAAAAAAAGAAGAGCAAATCCGTTCTTCTTATTTCATTTGGTTTAAATTTTTCTTAGCACATATGCTAGAATATTCTTATTTTCTCCAAGAATTTTATATTTCTATCATCTTCAAGAATAAAAGTGTTTTAGTTCTAAAACTACTATTCTCTAGATATATGATTTATTCTAGATAAAGTAGTGGGAGAAAGATGGAACTTAAAACTTGAAATAGTTTCAAGTATCACAAAAGCAAGTTGAACAAAATGCATAGAATTGGGGCTTGCATTTCATGATGATGAGGCAAAAAGCTCTAAAATAAGGGTTTCATAAATCTTAGAAATATAGATTTCTTATAGAAAATCATGATATTTGATCATGCATTTTAAATGATTTATGAATACTTTTATAATTTATAGAGATGGTTGAGACCCATGAATCTAAAATGGATTCCATATTTGACTAAAGGTATTGACCTTAGTCAATTCACCTAAAGGTTTAAAAACCTTTAGTTGCAAAAGAGTCTTTAGAGTAAAGACTAATATGGAAGGTAAAATGTTACCTATAGAGTTTGGTTGGTAGAGTGGTCACTATTAAAGATAAGAAATTATCTTTAAAGAAACCTTCTCACTAATCAATATGCTTAAATTCATTTAGATTTACTTGCTTGTTTTAACTATGAGTTATGGTATGGCAAATAGATGCTAAAACCATTTTTCTTAAATGGAAACAACAAATAATTGTGTATGTGACACAATTTAAAGGTTTTACATCTAGTGTGCCAATAAAGCAAATCTCTAAAAGTGGTATCATCCATTTTGATGAAATAATCAAAGAGTTTGATTTTATCAAAACTATGGATGGCCTTGTACTTATATTTGATTTAGTGGGAGCTATTGTTGGTTTCATGCATCATATATAATTGATAAATGATACATTGAAATGGTATGCCTATATTCCAAAATTATAGGTGTAGCTATCCAAGACTTCCTTCATGATATAAAGGAGTGGCAATCTACCTTTAGAGTGAAGGTCTATATTGATAGATATGATTGCTTAAGTTTTTAAGTACTTAGATAAGATGCTAAAATGTTTAGCATGGAATAATCTAAGAAGGGGTCTTATCTATATTATATAGAATAATCCTTTCATTGTACTAAACTCATTGTCTCCTTTAGTCCATGAAGAGTTTAAAATTGAAAGTTCGAGAATGTACTTGTAAACTTTCCTACAGAAATGATTTGCAAGTAATTATGCGTATATTCATAATATCAGTGCTATGTGTTGAAAGAGTTTCAAGTGAAACACAAATAAATTTCTACAATTGAAACCTTAACAAATGCTACTTGAGAAGTGGCAAAAGGAAACATGTGAATCTACAAGTTCAAATTTGAGTTTGAATTGGTTCATTCTATTAGAAGTTCTTCAACTTATGTTGAGACTATAATAGAATTTGTCCTAACAAAGGAACCAAAGTCTCATCATAGATCCACATATTTGTTAAGGTAGTTTCACATGATTTGATGAAATCATTGGTGGGAATTAAAAGTGAAGATTAAAAGGAGTACCCATGGATTACAACATAGTTGATCCGTTCACTAAATCTTATCTTAAAGAAAACATGATAGTCATGTTTGTTCATTTGTTTTTTAAGTTGTGAGTGATTGACTTTAGTGCAAGTGGGAGATTGTTAGTGTATATGCCCTAAAGTCAATCAACTTCTAGGGTTTATTATACACTTTAACTATTTATGTAATAATAAATGACATCTTTATCATATTGATTGCTTATATTTTCATATAAGTATGATAAAACCCTTAGAATAAACCTAATCGATGAAATCATAAGAGTTATGATGGTGAGGTTCATTCGATTATAAATAAGGTTTATTCTTAAATATCTCTAGTCATAGTATTAACAAGAAAGGGTATTGTTAATACGGCTAGACTAGCATATACTATGCCACTTCTATATGAGAAGTAGTAGACCTCATCTACTATGGTGTGTAAGACACCTAAGCAAGTATATGGGTGCTTGATGGTATGATCAAGTTCACTAGATTGATCCACATAGAGACATCCTTTAAGTGCCAAAGGATTAATCTCTAAGTAACATTTATGTAAATGATTCTTAGACTTAAGGTTATCATGGTATCTTGAATATGGATAGTTATACTTTCTTTGTTATATGATTGCTCTGTAAAGGGAATGCTCACATCATTATCAAATGGGTGTATCTTTGAAATATGAAAAGATGGTGAATAACCTATAAGGATTTACCGCCTCTTATGTAAGAGGAGTTATCTCATGTTTGGCCACTTGTAGAAGTATAACTCAAAATCTTAGCTAAGTGGGAAAGTCTTAGAAAGCATTTCTAAGAACTTCTTCATTGGAGTTATATTTTGGTACAAGAGAAAAGAGCATTAATCACACAGTGGAATAGGCACAACTTATTCCAAGATTAATGTGAGATAAGTGTGGTAAAAGGATATTGGTTACATTATAAACGTTTACTGAAAGGTGAAGTCATCCACTTGACTTTTCTCATTACTTGGGTAATCATGATGTATTGCTAGATACCAATCTTGATCTATAAGTATGAGTTGATTGATTAGTGGAATCAATGATAAATTAAAAGGAGTTTTAATTTATCTAGTTCTTATTTATTAAGAATGTATAGCTCATACTTATTGCCAACGTATATGAGAACCTAATGGGTCACACACATTAAGAACTTTCTTAACTAGATTAAATGAATTTCAAGTGGGACTTGATAGTTAAGTTTTATAACTTATAGTTTGATTTGTGAGACAAATTAAACTTGAGGGACTTATGGTGCAAATAAGTTTTAGTCTTCCAAATACAAGAGTTGTATTAGAGTTAGAAGTTAAATCTTATTGGAAACTGATTTCAGGTTTCCATAAGGAGTTTTAGTCTTCCAAATACAAGAGTTGTATTAGAATTAGAAGTTAAATCTTATTGGAAACCGATTTGGTTTCCATAAGGATTTGACAACTTATTTGTCTATAAATACTCACTAAGCTTTTGCTAGCAAGGGGATCATCACACAATTTGTCTTGTGAGATTTTTGAGAAAAATCTTGAGAGAAAAAATAACCAAAATTCGTCCAAGAAAATAAGGGAAAAATTGCATCTCTTATTTCTTATCTTGGGATGAATTTTTCATGGTGAAAAATTGGAATTATCTCAATAGACTTGTGTGTGGTTGTCTTGGCAATAGCTAGCACTAATCTAGCTTAAGCTAATTCGACCTTGGAGATTCTAACTAAGGAGGTTCGTGTGGATCACCATTAGAGGCCGGACGCATGTACAGCTACGTGGATTTCTTTGCCATCCTCTGCATCAAATCTCCACCAAGTTCAAGGAGGTCTTCATGGATTGAGATAATCTTCTTGAACTATCTCTATGTTACATGGATTTAATCAAAGGACGATCTATTAAAGGAATCAAAAATTTTAAATTTCCGCTGTGTTTATCTCCTTGATTCTTTACAGTATAGGGCACTCATCGCACTAGTTTAGAGTGTTTAGAATAGATAGATGATTACTTGGAATTTTTTTTTTTTAGAATAACACTATTATAGCACTTTTTATGAAATAATATGTATGGTGTAAAATATGATTGGAAAGATGAGAAAAGGGTGATTAGGGAACATGTTTTTTTTATTCAAGTAAAAACATTTTTTTTTTTGGCAAAAACTGAGCCATCCAAACTCCTGTAATTTGTATTCTAACGTGCAAAATGTCATATATGTACAAAAAGAATGAATCCAGTACACTATAACCCTAACAATTTATCACGGAAGAAAAAATAGAAAAGGAGAAACAAAAAGCCAATACGTAGTGTTCTTTCCTTTTCCTGCATTAATACACAGTGAGCTTACTATCAACAAAAAACTGGGTAGCTCTTGATTTTACCGATTGGCCTGCTCATGGCCAGTCCAGTGATGGTATAAGAAGCTCTTCCAGCTCCACTTGCAACCGTTGACTGACGTTGCTGGCTCAGCTAATATTCTTTTGCCAGGGCAACATGCCGGTTCTTGGATCAGTAAACGTCTTGATTACCCGATCCTTCAAGCCAGTGTCCTTGACCTGACAAAACCTGCTCCTCCAATCCGGTGGCTCAACAGCACTGGTCCCTAAACCAGGTGTTCGATCCTTGGACCGTCCCTTTCGCTTTTGCTTCCAATCAGAGACATAAGTAGCCACCCTCATGTCGAATTTCTGCTTGAACACTTCCCACACTTGGTACTTGTAGTGGTTGATCACTACCATGTTCCTGTCCAAATTGGCAGGCCTTAAACCAGCCTTCAAGTGAAAATGATGCACCATGTTGATCAATGTATCATTCAGTGCCTCAGGTCTTACTATACTCTTGTGCCGCTCTGGGGCCTTCATTCGACAAGTGTACCCAACAGTCACCCCTTCCACGGGGATCTTGCGAAGGCCTGACGGGCCAAAATTGTGACAGGAGACCCGTAACTCTGCAATCTTCTCTGACCTGGACTGATTTCTAAGGACATCCTGGAGTGACAAGCCGGATGGCAAGTGAAAGAATTCGTCAACGTCGATAAATCCAACCCACTCACAAGAATCCCTGGCCCGCAAGGCACAATGAGCAAATCCAGCTTCCTGGGACTTAATCCACGGCCACGCATGTCGTGAAACATTGTAACTAGCATCGAGTAATGATTGGACTACAGTTTTAATATCATCAGCGCTGTTATTGTCGTAAATAAACCAATGTTCCACACCAATACGGGCGTGATAAATCACCCATTCCCGCAAGAAACGTGCTTGATCTCTTAGCATGGTGCAAATGCACATTTGGTGCCGGTTCCTGGCTTTCGGGCTGGACTCCAACCGAATTTCGGGCCTTGCAATTGAATTCAAGGGACTCCTCCTACCAACTAATCTAACCGAAACCTTAAGAGAATTATTCCCTCCCCGATTATTGTGCGAATTATTCAAGATGCTCATAGGGGTCTTGCAACGTACAATTTCTTGAGCTACTGATACGACGTCGGATTGCAATGTCAATCTGGGTCTCGTCAAATCCCGACCGTAGATGCACTTGAATTTGGACGGGTCATAGGCCCGTCCTGACCGTAGATTAAAGCCTTTGACAAAGACTACCGTGGTGTTGTCACGGTCGATCATCGCCTCATAGGCTAAGGAGTCCCACCGGTATGTGGGCCTGACTGGGAAGGCATCCTTGGCCTTCAAGGAAACAGAAACGACGAAGCCACGTGGCTCAAGGGGGCACCGTACGATCTGGCGATCGAGGTGCTCATCCTCCACCGAGTCCGGGGAGAGTTCAAGATGATGATGATGATGATGATGATTGGTTGAGTTGGGCAAGGACAGGTATATACACTTGATGTCATCTTTGGTAAATAAAGGAGTTGAGAGAGGGTACTTTAGGAACACCAGAACTTGGTCTGGAAGAGTGACCGTTTCTTGAATTGTGATGGCCGGAGTCGCCGGCGATGAGTCGCCGGTGACAGCTTCCATGGGGAAATTATGCAAGGTGGGCACCAGTTTTGGACGAAAAACATCTGCATAATCACACAATCAATTAACTAATCACAAGTTTTAGTTCAATTACGGTATCCATTAATGAAAATTCCAATTTCACTTTCCACAAGAGAATAGTATTGGATGGCATGGGAATTCTTTTTAATCCAACCTAAAATCAAGAATATATCAGAGTTCAACCCAAAAAAAATTTTAAAAATAAAAGACTACTAGCAAATTCAGCTGTTAAAACTCTTTCTCGGGATTCAGCTAAACTGAGCTAAAATTCAGCAGTAAAACTAATTTCTTGAAAGTTTTTTTTTTTTTCCTTCCAACTTAATAGAAGGGATATTATATATGCTAGTTGCTAGTACCTCTTCTGAAGAAGAAGAAGCGGGAGAAAGTGAAGCCGGAAAGAAAAACCAGGAAGAGGGCGGAGAAAAAGAAGGTGCTTCTGGGTAACCAGAGACAAGAAGAATGTTTCTTGCGATCTTTCAAAGAAGTCCGGCCGCCCACCATAGCCGCTGCTGTGGCCACCATCCTGATCAGGAGTACGTAGTAATCACTGATCAGAAACCATCAGCTGCATCACCTGAACCGGATGACTTTGCTTCCAAGAAGTGTCTGTTTTTTCTTGTTATTCCACAACAGATATTGATGAACCAGAAGAAGAAGTATCAAGTGGTAGTGGAAAATGGTAATAGCAGCAGAATATTTGGAAAGCCCCTAGGAATTTTGGAGATTAACTTTTGAGTGGGTGGCTCTAGTCAGCAGAAGAAAGATAGTAGATTGCAAGAGTTCTTCCTATTTCTTGAAAGCTATAAGGCAAGCTTCTTGTTGAATACAGAGAATACTGAACTATAAAAGACAGATAGAACAATAACGGGGGAAGGCTGTTACTTGAACTAACTGCAAAAACAACAATAGTAAATGTGAGAAACAGACGGCTTCAACCACACCTGTTCTAGTAAAACCTATAATGTCATGTATACATTATTATAATTGTCTTCTACATGTGATGTTAGAAAAAAAGAACACTTTAATTTCATTGAAAAGGTCCGACTGCACCTCCTTTGTACCCAAAAAAAAAAAAAGAAAAAAGAAAAGAAAAGAAAAGGTTCGATACCTGTTTTATAATGTCACACGTATATATTATAATTGTTCTCTACGATTACTTACCTTCTAATAATGTCAGAAAAGAAGAACACTTGATTTTATTGAAAAGGTTCGATATAAAGAAAAAAAGAAACAAACAAAAAAAGGACAAATCACGATTTCTACATTTAATTTATGTATTTAGTAGTTTAATGGCAATTTATAGGTGATTTATTCTTAATTTAATCACAAATTAGTACTTACATGTGAAATCCCTAAATCATAATTATTAACTACATAATTAATGGTCGCATATAAATACAATTTTTAGTATAACACTATAATGATGTTAACCTAAGCAATAAAGCAACAAGAATTGTAAAATCAAATATCAATTAAATGAATAAAACTTAAACTTTTAATTCTACTAGACTTAATGTTCAAAATTTTGATATCAAATCTAGATTTTTTCTTTTTTTTGAGAGTTATGCAGTTTTTCTTCTTTCTCCTCACAAGTTGTTCAATCATCTATCATCTTAGTTTTGTCTTGGATTCTTGGTTCAATCTGCGTTATCTTCCAATTCGTTGCCTTCTTCTTTCTGTATCTGCTTGACATTTATTTTTTTGGGGTTCTAATGGATTTTCCTTTTAATTACAGACTTATTGTTCACATTTTTTCTTTATATCACTTCTACTCTTACTAAAAATTGCTTATATTTCTTATGTTCAATAACACCTCAATTTTTTGTTACTATTTGTATTGATCCCAGTATATTTTTTGGGGAGCAAACATCTATAGTTCAGCATACCTTATGTGTAAGTTTATAAAAAATGTTTTGGGTCAATTGACCCAACTTGGAGCTATGTACCTTCGCCCGCAGTTCTAACACGGGACTATTTGTGTCCACCGGCAGTATGCTACCCGAGAAATCACCAGAAGCTAGACCAAGTTTGAAGGGCTCGGCCAACAACGGAGACCACACAAGTTTGAAACTGGATTGCTTATATTTAGCTAAAAAATTTTGCTTACATCATCGACACAAATTTCAATCACATTTTTATCTCAGATACATCACATCAAAAAAGTGCTACAGTATCCTTTTCAAAAAATTATCCTAAAAAATCTACTATCCAAACGCACGTGTAACTCTTGAAATCTACAAACTTTAGTATAAACCATGAACTCATAATAACTTCCATCTTTTCTATCTAAAAGGAAAAAATTCCACATATAAGCTTTTAAAAAATTCCACATTTTTTCCTTATAAATTTTTGCCTTTAATTTGCATGCATATAAGCTATGCCTTTCGTACCAGTGAAATGTATTAGAGTTGATGAAAAAAATATAAAGTAGTAACCTAATATCCACATCTAAAATTGTCGGTCTTATTTTTTTTTTTTTAATTAGACGTCAACAGTTTATAATTACTTCCATATGGGAAAAGAGACAAGCTTAATAGGTCCATTGAAAATCGGAGAAAAATCTACATCACTTTCAGAAAGACGAATGCACAACGACACCTGTTGAACTTGAGAAGCCATGAATTGCTGACATTTGATGCCAATTAACTGAAACAATATAGTAGTAACCAAATATCCAAATCTTAGAATTGTTGGTTCCATATCAGAAAATTGATAATTAGATGAGTGAAAGATCCACAACAGCTACGTGTACATTTTTCAGCTTTCATTTTCTTGTGGCGGCTAAAGAGGACATTTCCAAAAAGATGTGCAGTATCCAGAAACGTTTTTGATACGCAATGTAACTATTCTCTCAAGCTCATCAAGCTGGAGTTGGACTGCGACGATTCTACAAACTGATATCTCAATGACCATGACTCTTCGTCGTTTAGCTGGATGTGACCATTTGGGGCTTAGAGTTCAGCCTAGCCCATGATAGTACAAAATTGGGACTTTTGCCAGCCCATTATTGTTGCAAATGACAGTTCCTACTTTCCTTTTTCTCGTCGATCAGCAATGGCAGTTCCTATTAACTATTTTCTTTTTGGGAGGGTTTGATTTGTTTTTGGGTTCCTTCTACAAAGGCGAAGCACGAACCAAAGAGCAAAATAATACTTCATTTGGAGTTTCAAATTGTCGCTCTTCAATAACCTCCTTCGTGAATATGTCATTTGGAACTATACCCATGATGTGATTATGTATGATACAACATGCGAAGATGACATTTACCAAAATGGATCATTATCCACCATCTTAAATCATTTCTTTAAAACACCAAAGTCTCGTTCAATGGTTGTTCGCAAGGAGAAGTGATGAAAATTCAGAAGCTCTTCCTCATTTTGAGAGGGATTATCGTCATATTCCTTTAGGTGATATCGAACTCCAGAACAAGTGATTTTGAACTCCAGAATAAGGAGGAATGAACCCATTGCGA
Source organism: Gardenia jasminoides (assembly GCA_013103745.1). Taxonomy (NCBI): domain Eukaryota; kingdom Viridiplantae; phylum Streptophyta; class Magnoliopsida; order Gentianales; family Rubiaceae; genus Gardenia; species Gardenia jasminoides. Next base: position 5,811,532 of record CM023101.1, read on the forward strand.
ATGCCATAGCCAGCATCTACAAGATAGTACTTGTCTAAACTTGAAAAAAAAAAGTTACTTTTGCCTTATCTGATAGTGTTTTCCATAATTAGATGACTCACATAGATTAAGACAAGTACCTTGTGGTACTTGTATACGCTCTGGTCTTGTAAGAGCATTTTCAAGAACACGAGAGTCGTGTGCCGATCCTTCCTAACAAGCAAGTACATATGAAAGCTTGAGATCAAAAGAAATAGCAGCTAAAACATTTTGAGTAGGGTAACCCTTTTGACCTCGAAATCTTCCTTGAATTCCAAGGGGTACACTTGCAACAACATGTGTTCCATCTATAGCCCCAAAGCAGTCCTATTTTATCATTTAAATTAGATATAAAATAGTTTTCATTATCTAAGTTAACTAAATTTTAAACAAAGAACTGAACTTATAGCAAACCAAGGATAGTATCTTCGACTATTATGGATCTCCAGTGAAGTCAAACCATTTGACAATTGTATTAATTCTAGATATAGTTTCAATATGGCATCAAGTGCAATGGAAAAATTGCGGTGTATGGTTTGAGTTGACCTATACAAATAAGCCCCAATCACTCGAAATCTCAAATTATAGCGAACTATTTGTAGGAACATTAAAGTTGCTCTCTTGCTGACATATGAATGGTTGGTTGTAACAGTCCTCTAATTGTGAGAGCATTTAGTAATTGGAAATATGTATTCTGGTCCATTCTAATTTGGTCTATACAATAAGTACTACTTTCGTATAATATGCTATCCATGTAATCCTCCCTAACTCGCTCCCTATTAATATAAGGTAGTTTAGGTATAACAACTAGAGTTTTGTAGGTTTCAAAAGATGTGTATCCAGCTGCTAGGACTGAAGTGGCAGCACCAATTACAATAGCAATCTCATCATCATCACTATTGGGATCCATTTATGAAAATTTAATAGAATTATTAATTGATTGTGTGCATTTAGTATAAGCAGCAAGCAACTAAACCATGCATCTAATCACCATAAAATTTATTTATGTACATGAAAAAACATCAAACCAGAGACTATCATGATGGGATAATTTTATATTGATCTTGGCTAACAGATTATTAACAAATTATGTTATTCAAAAATCTCTAGTCCTTATTGAGCTCTCTTCTGACTAGAACAGGTTGCAACCTTCTTTTTCTCATATTTTAAGAAGCATAAATTTAGCTGGAAATCAATCTCATAGGCTTCAATGACCACATATTGAGATATAGTCATGATGGTACCATTAACAGCATAGTATCACACACATATGTCGAAGGAGTGGTTTATTATACTTTCCTCGTATGCATAGTAGGTTTTAATTAAAGTTTTAATGTCAATGTTTTGCCTTTATAAGATGTTAGGAGACAATAAATCTAAAAAGGGAAAGAGTTACCTCATTATTTAGCAGTTAATAGTTGCAATATGTTTCTTATCAACAACTCACTTAAATATTGCATACTCAAATTTCACGCCTGGACTTACTTTGGACTTTTGACATTCAACAAAATATGAGAAGATTTCAAGATTTTGACAATTAGTAAATGTCTTACAAGGATTTTTAATGAACTAACTCAGCTGCTACCATATAAAATCAGTTCATGTGACATTATCAAAAAAATAAAAGGGACACTTCAAGCATAAAGTATTGGCTCACTGAACAAAAGTGAATAATGAGTTTTAACCATGCAAAGAAAATATGAGTTTAATTACCAATTAATGCTTAACCTTACAAGAATAATGTTATCAATTAGCCAATACTAACTCAATAACATCAGCTTATGGCCCTAAAAAAATACTTTGTACAAAACAAATTGATAATTTAACTGATATTTTGACATGCCTAACTTAATATCATCAAACACTATTACTGATTTTCAATTATAGCTACTAGTAAAAGATATTTATCTTGCTTAGCAGTTTTTAAAGGTCTCCCGTAACTTGTAAATAGAAATACGGAATCTCCTGCGTCCATTGATTTTGAAAAGCATAATGCAGGCTCCAGTCTCCATGGATTTCTCTTTATTAAAAATTTGACTTAAACAAGAACATACCTAAAGCAAAACCATCTAGTCAGGTCAGTCCTGAATATGATGCAGGAAAAATGAAACCTAGGCCGTACTCTTCATCATACAGGTGTGCCTCTCACTTCCCACTGGGCTACTTTGCTTAGGGGCTTGGAGCAAGTTAAAATGGATTTCACTTTTTCATATTTTTTCTAACCTAGATGACCAAATTCCAAGAAAACATTCTTCTTTGAAATCCCAACTAGCAAGTATAAGCAGAGAATACACCATGAAATCTAAGTGACAAGTGCAAACATTAGTGATTTCTAGAAAAAAAAGCTATAAAACAAAAGAAGTTTAAATAGATTTTTAAACTAATATCCTGAATCTTTATACAAAATTAGTCCAAGCAAGATGTTGGAGCAACAAATTTTACCAAATCTTTTTTTTTACAAAAATAGAAAAAAATATAATTATAGACGATTTTTGAAACAAAAAGGGGGAAAAAACCCTAATAAAAAACCTTCATACCTTTAGAAATACTTAAGGAACCTTTACCTTCGTTGGAGATGTCGCTGCTAGAATGGGGATGAAATGCCACTTTTGGAGTGGGGATAAACCGTTGATGCAACTGCTTTTTAAATTTAAAAAAAAAAGATGAATAAGTATAAATGATTTTAAAAGGAGAACAACCTAATTGAAAGAATAGCCTACCTTTGGAAGTGGGTTTTCACCACAACTAGAGATGCTGCCGGAAGAGTGGATCGATTGCTGATGTCCTCTGATGCGAAACCTGGGATGGTTCAGACTTGTTGAGATTTTTTGTCAAATGAGGTGAAAAGAAGAGGCCGCAATCTTAAGAAGGAAAATAACTTCAGTAAGCTAAATGAGGAAGTTATTTTCCATCTCCTGGTGTAAATGATTTTCTATAGAAAATTGTTTTCCCAAATTAGATGTTGTCCAAACAGAGGAAAATTTGGAAAATGTTTTCCGGAGAACATTTTACATTGAAACAAACAGACCCTTCATCTTTTTTTTTTTTCCTTTAATTCTTTTGTGCCATTTACTCTTCTCACTTAAAAGCTACTACACCTTTATTAACAATTAACTGATTAAAACCTCTAAATTTTGTATATATATCTGAGTATTTTATTTGTAAATTATATATGTGTTTTGATACAAGTACCACACTTAACATGGAAATTTACAATTGCTTATTAATGGTGAAAACCAGCAAACAACAAAAACAACAATTGACAAAATAAAAGATATGGCAAAGAACATACCCGAAAACTAAACATCATACTGCAATAAATAAATGTTGTTTGTATTACAATGCATAACAAATTCAAAAATAAATTGTTTAGACAATGTGTAAAACTTCATATTTGTGATTAATGAATCATTAACAAAAATGCATTACCTAATAATTGTCGCGCCCCATTTTTTGAAAGAAGGGAATGAAAAACTCGTCGTTTTGAGTTTTTTGTTGGAAAAAGGTTTTTTAGTTAAAAATTAATTTTTGAAAAAGAAAAAGAAATGGGTCATGGGACTACAAAAATGTGACGATTTGGACCCAAAAACAAAAGTCTAAAAAGAGTTTTTAGAAAAGTTTGGAGTCGCCACTTGGTATGGAGTTTAGGTGTACCAAGTCACCCAAAAATTTTAATTTTAATTAATGAAAATAAACTAAGAAAACCCTTTTTTAGACGACTCCAGGTCTTTGAAAAACTAGAGAAAAAGGTTCGGGGGTCACGGTTGGAAGAAGGGAAGGCAAAGATTCGATGTTACTCGTTTCTAAGGCACCCTTCTAATCTAGTCAAAGCTAGTTGCATGATTTAGTTAAAAATTTCCTAATTCTAACTTTAAAATTTATCACATTTGGATGTTATCTACATGGATGCAAAACTTAAACCTAATGTTGGGTCGGACGGGGCAAAATGTCTCCTTGAGATTTGATTGGAATTGATCACATTAGTTGTGTCATTCAAATTTGATCCCTCGAGGAGGTCACGAAGAGTGCAAATGATGAGACTTTAAAAGAAATGGAAAAACTAGGGTTTTCAAAAGAAATGCAATTTTTTATAAAATCTCAAGGGAAAAGAAATTGGATTTTTGAAAAGATGAATTTTTATGTCCAAAAAGGAACTTGATTTTCAAAAGATGAAATTTCGAGAAAAATGGATTTTGACTTTGAATTGCTAAACGGGAAGAAGAAACTTGAATTTTAAAAAATGGTTTTGATAGAATTTAAAATAATGCACATGTATGTCCTAAAGAGGGATAATGCAACATAATGGGTGCGGGGACTAAATTCGTGATTTCAAATCTTCCTTTTCATGGAAGAAAATAAAAGCGTGCTAAAGCTAAGAAGCCATACTCACTTTTTTCCCTAATTCAAAGGGTAATGCCCTAAAAAAAGCTAATCTATTTTTAACGAAAAAGAAAACTAAATGACATGTTTCTCATATGGGATGGGAGAATAGTAACATGCAAAAATGGAAAAGAAACTCTAAAAGTGAAAAGTGTGTGAAATTTGTATCTAATGCATGAACGGCATTAAGGGTCTAGCATTGGACTAGCCCTCGTCTAAAAGTTCTCACTAACATTGGATTAGTGAGAAATCGAAAGGAAAGGCCACAACTAGCGTTGGACTAGTGTGGTGACGTCAATACATTTACACAATAAACATGTAGACATGATAATAAAGCAAGTAAACACATAAAAGCACATAAACACATAACACATAGGCATAATATCTAGATGCAAGACCCTAGGAAAGCAAGTAAACACAAAAACATGCAAGCATGCAAAATAAGCATATAAAACCTAATTATTACATTGGGGGAACCTAAATACATTCTAAGGGGAAAAAATTCGGAATAATAATCTAACTATTACATTTTCTAGAATAAATACACTTTTTACAAAATTAAATCTGTCTATTACAACTTGGCATCCAAGGCCTCCAAATGATTTACCCAAAAATTAAATGACATAAATAAAGACTAGACATGAATAAAAGCAAAGGAAAACTTAATTTAAAACATGCAAGATCATGCAAAAACACATAAGAGCATATAATAGGGGAAAGAAGTTACCATCCCTTGATGTGATACCTTAATTGAATCCTTAAATGAGGGAAATGGTTATCTAAGACTCAATGTCAACAAAAGGGATGAAGGTACCAATTTAAAGGAAAAATCAATAAAAAATTCAAAGAAAAGGTATCAAAACAGATTCTGCAAGCAACATGGACAAGACTAGAAAATACGAATAATAGAGTAAGATTCTGGAACAAAAGAGCAGGAAATAGCAACAAAACTGAGGAACAGAGAGATTACGCGGAGTAGAAACGCGGATAGAGCCGCGCAACTACGTCCGCGTTACATGCAAAATGTAAAGTTCAGAGGGGAAACGCGGACAGGAAACGCGGACTCAGCGACCAAGGCTCTTCCCATCTTCAAAATATCAGGAAGATTGCTTCCAGTTTTTCAGACAATAACACAAACAAAATCTTCAGAGGCAAGGGGGTCTATTTAAAGCATTAAACATCATCATTCAGATCATGTCAAGACGAGCTAAAACCGAAAAAGGCCAAATCTTAAGCATCAACATCATCAAATAGACAAAAAAGGGGAAAGGGAAGAAGCTGTTAGAACGCGGAAGTTACGCCGACTTGCGTAACAACCCCGCGTTCTTCACATCTTCAAATATTCAGCGAAACGCGGGCATTCTGAACCAAGCCGCAAGAACTCCGCGTTTCTTCACATCTTCAAACATTCAAAAGGAAACGCGGAGCGTTACGCGGAGTAAGCCGCGCAAGTATCCCGCGTTTCTTCACATCTTCAAAACGTGAAGAATATTTTTCCAAAAATTTTTCAGAAATCACAACAAAATCAACACGTAAGCATCAAACGCCCTGATTTTAAACGCGTCAACAAGACTATGAGCCTTACCAAGGATTTATAAACACAACATGCTCATATAACAACCAATAATCATCATCAAATGTCATAAAACTTAAAAAAAAACACCTTTAAGACCTTGGTTCCACCAAAAGGTCTGATTTTTAGCAATTTTCGACCAGAAAAATAATAGATAGAGTAAAGGAAGACTACCTGATTCGGAGGCTTGAAAAGAACGAAAAAGAATCACCAAAATTCAAGAAATCTTCACTAAAAAAAAGGAAACCCTAGTTTTTTCTTTTCTCTCTTTTCTTTTTCTCTTTGATTCTCAATCATTTTTCTTTTTCTTCCTAATTTCTTTCTTCTCTCTTTCTGCTCACTCTCAGCCTCCCTCTGCCCCTTTTCTTCAAAAAACCTAAAGAGCTATTTATAACCCATTTACCCTAGAACCAAAGGCTTGGATGCATATAGGGTTTGTTGGTTGATTTTTGATCATTAGATGGGGTGTTAGGGATTAAGGGTGAGTTAGGGATTAACTAAATAGGTTCCTTGATGCTCAAGGCGCAGAAAATACAGCTGGAAATGAGGAGAAAAATGGTTGGAAAAACGCTACAGATTTTTTTAACCTCGATCAGTTACTGGACCACTCAGGTCAGTTCTAAGCCCTTTTTTTTTTAAACCCTACAAAAATAAGAAAATATGTTATAATAAATAAATAAATATTAATAGATAAAAAACATGAGGTAATAAATGAAAAAGTCAAAAATTTGGTGTCTACAATAATGGTAAAAAAATGAAGGAAATATTGAAAGAGAGAGAGAAAAAGAAAACAAAAAGAAAAAATATTGAGAATAAAAAAAATATCTTGGATTATTTTATCCTTTGACATGAATCGGAGGTAAATTGAGTATGAAAATGCTAAGGGGACAAATTGCAACAAGAGTCATAGTTCAGAGGTATCAATTGCAATTAGAAAGGGTAATTATGTATTTGTATTGTGGTGTTACATTTGATTTTTAAAAACGGCAGGCAAAATACTTTAAAAATAATATTAGGAGGCAAATAGCAAGTCATCCAAAATGCACAAAGGTTTAATGCTATTGATAGGGAGAGAATTGGTCATGTTAATTGTGGGTTTTTGGACTTAATTTCTACCATTTGTCGCATAAAGAATTGGGTTACTGCTTATAATTTGTCTTTGTGTCACTTGCAAGCAATTGGAGTGTAAAGTGGTGTTTAATGGCAAAATTCTAGAAGACTTTTTATTCCAAGGCGTGCCTGTGCCAGAGAGTGTGGAGCAAGGCTGAAGTGGCAACATTTGGAGCGAAGTTTCTGGACATGTGCTGATATTTTTGAAGAATATATTGGAAATCAATTGTGGGAAGGAACGGCTTTAAAGGAAGTGACCAGCGGATTAGGAAGCAAAGTTCCGTGCGAATTGGAAACTCACGCAATGACCAGCATATCTTCCTTATTTTATGAGATTACCAAATCAATTGAGGATTGGTATTTTTGGTCTCCTACAAAGCCGGCAGTAGGAGATTAGTAGAATGAATCTTTCCTTTCTTTAGTAGTAGGTCTTTGTAGAGACTTTATATAGTCTTTGAGTCTTTTGTTTTCCGCCGTCACGTAGAGTAGATCAGTACATTTAGACTGCTTTGAGTTTTCCTTAGTTTTTCGTCTTTTGTTTTCCGTCATTCCGTCTTTCATCTTTTCCGTTTCCGTTGCAACATAGCAATAGCAGTAGACTAGTACTTTTGCTTTTGTTTTCAATTCTAGTGAGCCCTACTCATCATTGAAGACTTTCCAGTAGACATTAATTACTTTTGCTTACATCTGAATTTCATGGAGGCTTGGGATTGCTTAGTTAACATAGGGCGTGGCTAAACCAAATTCCTAGTTGAGGAATAATCAAGACTCGGGGCACAACAATTGTGAGATCGTTTTAATTGTTTGATTTTGATTCTACATTCATGGATATTTAATTATTCTCTATTTTTCATGAGTTATTATTATTTGGATTTATTGATTAATGTGGCCAGTTGTTCAATTGTCAAACTAATTGATAGCCAATTAAGGTGTTGGCGCGTCGCCTTTAAGCAACTTAATTAGTGGCAAACGAGACGATTTCACCGCCTCGCAAGCGGTCTAATCTGGATCATGGGAATAATTAATCTAGTCTAAATAAACCCGCATGTGTGTTTGTCACCTAGAATTGGATCTCTCTAATTCCTAAAACTGCGACTACATTAAATCCTATGAGCGTCTCTAGGGTTGTCTAGTTTACAATAGGGTAGTTTATGAACGTCTCTAGGGTTGTCTAGTTTACAATAGGGTAGTTTATGAGCGTCTCTGAACTACTGTGTAATTAAGGAGAGATTGATGGTTAGGTGCGTCGCTCGACCACTATAACCTATTTATCTGTGAGCGTATAAATGTTTCCGTGTATCTATGATCAGTTGTGTGCACGGTGCCGAGATTGATTCCTTGACTAAGTTGTGTTAATTAGTTGTTTCTTGCATCCTCTAATTCTTGCATTCCTTTCTATTTGGAATTTAGTACTTTCATATTTCTCATTAATTTGTGTCTTCTCCAAAACCCCCCAAATTCTCTGTAGAAAATAAATCACCCAATCCCTGAGGATACGACCCTACTCACCATTATACTTGAATTCATATTTTTAGAGTAGGTATTTTATTTTTGGCGGTTTGACACCCACCAGCTATTAACTAATGCTTCATTATTTCTTTGTAGAACATCAATATATGTACACTTTAGGAATGAATGAAGAGCACTTCAGCATGGGCCCTGAAGTGGTTTTCTGGGTAAGTATAAGGCTTGGGTTTTATTAAAGTACCCAAAATTTTATTAGCACAGTACAACGTTAACTGCTTTTACACTTGCCCTAAAATAAAATAAAATAAAAACTACTATAGGCAAAAATTTTGACTTTGCGGAATAAACAGATTAAATTCCTATTTGATTGATTTCATTTATAAGATTTAGTCATACAAATTTTTATTATTAAGAGTTGGACCCAATCTAGATGTTGAATCCATTAATTACATTCTTAATAAATTAAGAGAAATACTTTTGATTCTAATTGATATCAACTGATCATATCCGAATTCAACTAAGTTAACAAGAAATACTTACACTATTAAAAAAAAAATAGTAAGCATACTATAAGAAGTGTCTGAAAACAAAAAAAAAAAAAAGGATTCTGACTAGTAGTGTGTATTAATTATTTTTTTCTACTTATTTTCTTTTTCTTCCTCGTTTATACACAAATATGCAATATAGTAATACAACTTCTTAAATGTAAAAATCAGATGTTGTAGTTTATCTTTTGCTTTTTTGGATGCAATATTGACTTGCAACTAAAAGATAAAAAAAATTTTTTGCCCAAAAAAATATGTTTATAACATTTATAAAGCAATTGTAACCGACATATTACTACCCTTGATCCAACAATTTTAACTTATTTAGTATTTGATTAAGTTGTAAGTAAATTTGTCTTTTTTTGCTTTATTTTTTAATACATGAGGTGCAAGCACCAAAAACTTCTCATGAGCATATAAGAGTAGATTGTAAATGTCTAAATATATAATGTTTTCAATTAAAAAGTTTTAATATTTTTTATCAACTTTTATTCTAATTTTTTTGTCTAAAATAATTAAGTTTCATTGGTTGTTTAAGTAGTTTGACATTTCTAAAGGTATGATATGGAAATTAGGGATTTGAAGCAAAATACATACTTATATTGGTGGATCAAAATTTTATTCGAGTATATTAACTTATTTTTAGTATCGTGCTTCTTTTCTAACTATAATCATAATGCCTATGGTAGAAAAATTAACCTAATATTGAAAAATAGATTAACACATTCAAAAAAAATTTTGGGTTTTACTTTACTTTTATTTATAATTAAATATTTTGATAGAAATGTATATCAAAATCATATTTTTTTTCAACTTTATTTTTTTGTTTCATTTTTTTACAAAAATGTTATTAGTTTTTTGCTTAAAACATGCACGGGTCAAAATGCTAGTACTTGTGATTCTAATTGATATCAACTGATGACATCCGAATTCCACTAATCTAACAAGAAAGAGAAATTTTGTATAATGCTTATTTTTGGGATTGCACCTAAGTAATATATTCAATTAGCTTATGTACCCTTTGACGAGATCAAACCTTACGAAGTTCGAGTAAGTAAGAATTCATTTATAAATTTTTTTCCTTACTTATATATGTATACATATAGGAAAGCATAATTTAGTTCAAATGATTCGGTATTTTTGATTGGTAATTCCATTTTAATTGATTTCGTAATTCAAAGCAATTACTAGATGATAGAAAATACGATGAATTAATCATTTATGCGTGAATAGCATGCCTCTTAGAAAAAAATCATGCGTTAATTCTTGATTGGTAAATGGAATATTCAATCTTAATTCTTGAATTGCCGAACCTACAGGTAGATGACATTTTTTCATCCAAGCAACCCTACTCTCTATCCTTTCCATCAGGTATCCCCTAATCCCCTCAAGCATTCCAATAATAGGTAAATCTCTTGCAAGCATGTGAATTAAATGTCTCGGATAAATTATTGACTAACATATCAGACTTTACATGATGGGGGAAAAAGGCCTTACACCAATGATGAGGTGGTGCTGCTTTCTTCACCCAAGCATGTGCCTGCGCATCATACTCTCTTAGAGCTTCCATTTCTGCCTCATACAACTCAACATTACTTGCTGAAGTTATGCTCCAAAACCTCTCTTTCAGTGCCTTTCCAGGATTCTTTTTCTTGAAATTTCTGTACATGTGCTGGACACAAAATCTATGGTCAGCATAAGGCAGCAGCTCTAGGAGTGCACTATCAAGACCCTGCAATTAATGCATAATTAAATGAAAGTGAGGAACTTATGACAAAGTAATAAAAAAAAGTAGCATGGAATTATGTTATGCTAATATAACCTTTTGTTGGTCTAATATGAAAGTGAATTCGTTACTGCAATGTGCAATTTCCAGATCTGCAATTAGCAATGTGAGGAACCATGCCATTATTCCCTTGCCTCCTTTTCTACAACTGCCCAGGCTAATGGCCACCAACCATTATTGGGATCTACACTAATGGCAGTCAACAGTTGACTATGGTATGGGCCCTTTGTATGACACCCATCTAGTGCAATGATAGGTCTACAACCATCCTTGAACCCTTTTTTTAATGGCCCCAAGTAGCAATAGAATCTCAAAAACCTTGGATTACTCTCTGGACCACTTCTTGAGGAGAACAATATGTCACAAGTGCTGTTTGAATGCGTTTTTTTCAACTCAGTAGCATATTGCCAAACGCTTGCATATTGCTCATGAGCAGATCCCTTAATATTGCCTCGAGCCATGGTCCTTGCTTTATAAGCTTTGTTTATAGAAATCTCACACTTGTACTGCTCATCAATATTTTGTATGATTTGCCTAACTGGCATGTCCAGATTTGCTCTTATTGTCTCCTTAAATCTTTGAGCAACCCATCTTGTGGTCATATTCTTATTTTTCCAGGCATGTCGACAGTTGGTGTGGACATCATTGACGCTCTTCATGACAAAGTCTGTTGACTTCAAAGCATGGGTCTCTACATTTAGCTCTAAGCCTGGTCTTGTCACTGGTATACAAATAGACTGGTCTACCTAGGTCCAAAGTGCATCCTTGAATTCTTTTTTACTCCCAAACTTCTACCCAATATGAAAATCTAGACAGCTCAGGTCTCCTGCTCCAATGAAGTCAGTAGATGTAACTGGAGCATCACCAAGCTCTTCATCAGATGAATCAGCATCACTATTCAGCTCAGCTCCTACATTGTCATCCATCAATGGATTGTGATCACTTGGTTGAGCCCCATCTTTAGTTCCTGCTTCAGCTGTGGGTTCTGAAGCATAAGCTTGATTGGTTGCTTTTCTTCTACCATTTCTAGACCTTTTTCCAATTGTTGCTGACTCATTCTCCTTGCCACCATCCATATCTTGCCCTGCATTTGCTGCCTCATCATTAACTTGGCTCTCTATATGTTCATCATTTGAAGGAGATCCTATTGTTTGGGAGTCTATGTGTTGATCAGCCTGATCCGAGAAGATCCTCTCATCTCTACAGTAATCTGAATATGCATCAAATTCTCTGCCATCATCAGAGCTTGAGTCATGTTGTGATTCTGCTTGTGCGTCCATCTGTCCAGTAACCCCATCTTGTGATTCTAGTTGTGATTCTGGTTGTGAATCCCTGCCATCAAGTGCACTATCATGTTGAGAATCCCTGCCATCAAGTGCATTATCATGTTGAGAATCCATCTGTCCAGCAACCCCATCTTGTGATTCTGCTTGGCTAGCTATTGTATCACCCTTCCATCCCAATGCAAATTTAGCTTTCCTACCTCTAAATGCATGACTGAAGGCACCCTTCGTAGTAGCTCCTTGTCGGTTGTCACGAGGTCTCCGTGGTTGTTGTTTGACTACTACATCATCATCCTCAATCTCCTCTATAACCACAGAAGACTTCTTCTTAAGAGATTCTTCCCATTGCTGTTGTTTTTTTTTTTTTTTCTGCAATTCATTTATTTTATCAAGTGTCATATGATCACAATACACTTCCATCAATTTATAATCATACACCCAAGCACAAAATTCCCTAACATTGTCATCAGTTTGAAGTTCCAGCAGGCCATGATTCAAATCACTCCTCGGGTCAATATAATAGAACAATATAGTATCCTTATGCCCACACTTCTCCACCATACGGCCTATTTCATGTATTGACATTAACTCTGCATCACAAAGATCGAAATAATCGATCTCTCCTCTAACATAACTCCTATATTTGTCTCCTTGAATCCTTCCACCATGATGAAATTTGATTGAAAATAAAGGACTTTCTGGAATTGGACCACAACAATGCAACGTTAGTAATGCTTGGACAGAAAAATTATTGTCTACTATTTAATCTGGATAACTGAAAACTTTTAATGCTTTCTGCAATATTTTTTGACTTCTATGTGTTTTCGAGAAATTTCATATTTCCTTTATCAAGTGGTCCCAGACAGAGACATGTGAAAAAATTAATAATTATGTCCTATTTTATCAACAAAACCAAGTTATTGCAGGTCCCTTTGCAACCCATTTAGATGACAAAAGGGGTATTAAACTATCTCATGTCCCTTTCAACCACATCAAACACATAAAACAACCCTAAACCCAACAATTTTTTTGAAAATGTAACTGTCTAATACCATGTCAACAAGTTTAAAATGCAATCGCAGAACCCTAATAACACCTTTCACACAAAACTCTAAATTGCAATGAAATATAATTAAGTGGGTTTACCAGATTTCTTACCGTATAGTAGATAAGGATCGACGACATCTTCGCGCTTTCGTTTAACCCACTGCTTCCCCATCGCCTAGACGATGCAATTTTCACCTTGATCTACTTCCTCTTCAAATTTGAACCAGATGAAAAGTAAGAACTTTTTTCCGATAAATTCAGAAAATTTTCCGTATTCTCCGTCCAACTTTCAGAAATTTTCCATCTTCTCCTTCCAACTTTCAGAAAATTTACCGTTTTCTCCGTTGGACTTTCACATTTTACTGTCTTCACTGTAGTTACTTTACTCTTCCCACTGAAAAGTCAAACATTCTCGACCTATCTTTCTTTAATGCGCTAGACTTGTTGAGACAAAATTGCCCCTCACAACAGTCCAAGAAACAGCTCCTCCGTCCCACTTAACATGGCTTTGTTTGGATTCACTGTTTTTACCCATGTTTTTGAAAAACTGTTTTTCACACCCCAAATGCTACAGTAATGCACCAATAAAAAACAATCCCAAAAACACCAATCCAAACAAGTATTTCAAAAACAACTTATACATACAAAAATAAAAAAATTATCCCTTCTTCTTCCACCCTAACCACCACCACTCCTCCTCTCTCTCCTCCCTCCTTCCCTCTCCTCCCTCTCTCTTTCTCCCTCCCTCCTCCTCCCCTCCCAGCCCTCCCTCTCATCAAAATTAAAATTTATTTGCGATTATTTTGGGTATTTTAAAATTAAAACTATTTAAGATAAATTTTTAGGGTACTTTTTGAGGCATTTTTAAAATTAAAATTTATTTGGGATAATTTTTGGGGCATTTTAAAATTAAAATTTACTTGGGGTATTTTTTGGGACATTTCTAAAATAAAATTTTATTTGGTAATTTTTTGGGCATTTTCAAAATAAAAAATTTATTTGGGGTATTTTGCACTTTTAAAATTAAAAATCTATTTGGGGTATTTTTGAGTCACTTTAAAATTAGAAATTTATTTTATTTTAAGGCATTTTAAAATTTATTTGGGGTAATTTTTGGGGTATTTTCAAAATTAAAAATTTATTTTGGGTATTTTTGGGGCATTTTTAAAATTAAAAATTCATTTGCAGTAATTTTTGGGGCATTTTTAAAGTCAAAATTTTATTTGGGGAAATTTTTGGGGCATTTTCAAAATTAAAAATTTATTTGGGTATTTTTGGGGTATTTTCAAAATTAAAAATTTATTTGGGTATTTTTGGGGTATTTTCAAAATTAAAAATTTATTTGGGGTAAGTTTTTGGGGCATTTTTAAAATTAAAAATTTTATTGGGGTAATTTTTGTATGCTTTTAAAATTAAAATTTATTTGGTAATTTTAAGATAAAATTAAAATTTTATTTTGACAATTTTTGGGCATTTTAAAATTCAAATTTATTTGAGGTATTTTTGGGGCATTTAAAATTAAAAATTTATTTGAAGTAATTTTTTGGGGCATTTTAAAATTAAAATTTATTTGAGTATTTTAAAATAATTTATTTGGGGTTTTTTTTTCAAATTAACCCACCAGCACCACCACCCATCAAATAAATTTTAATTTTAAAAATATCCCAAAAATTACTTCAAATAAATTTTAAATTTAAAAATACCCCAAAAAATTATCCCAAATAAATTTTTAATTTTGAAAATCCCCAAAAATACCTAAAATTAATTTTTAATTTTAAAAATGCCCTAAAAATTATCTCAAAAAAAATTTTAATTTTAAAAATGCTTCCTAAAACTGATCCAAATAATTTTTTACTTTTAAAAATACCACAAAACAAACACATGCTAAAAAGTTTTTGAAAGACAACTACAGTAGTTTTTGAAAGACAGCTACAGTAATTGTTTTTCGCTATAGTAATGCTACAGTACTGTTTTTGAAATACAACTCCAAAAACAGCTAATCCAAACGGAGCCATGAATATTTGACGGAATGGTAAAAATGGCATGCTTTCAGGAGTTCGGTGACATTTTTGACTAAAAAAAAAGTTTAGTGACCAAAAGACGTAGAAGTTAATAGTTCAGTGACATTTTTGGCCATTTGCTCTATATTCAATTAGCTTATGTACCCTTTGACGAGATCAAACCTTATGAAGTTCGAGTAAGTATGAATTCATTTATAAATTTTTTTTCCTTACTTATATATGTATACATATAGGAAAGCATAATTTAGTTCAAATGATTCGGCATTTTTGATTGGTAATTCCATTTTCATTGATTTCGTAATTCAATGCAATTACTAGAGGATAGAAAATACGATGAATTAATCATTTATGCGTGAATAGCACGCACTCTCAAAAAGGATTTTATAGTTCTTATGGCAAAATTCTTTTTAGGGGTGTTTATAGGTATCCAAATCAGGAGTATATTCAATTGGAACCAATCCATACGTTGTTCTACTTTTTTTTTTTAATCCATACGTAGCTCTAAACAAACTATAGTTTAATTAACTTGGAAGAAAATAGGTAGATGACTACTTGACGAGAAGATCCTGGTTCAGTGGTTAAGATTGAGGCCATTAGCACAAATTTTTATAACGTGAATCAAATTGTGCTTAATGATTTCAACAATCTGTTAATGAAATTTACCTTTTATCAAAAAAAGGTTGAAACGCTAAAAATTATAGATCCTTGATTTAAATCCCTCCTTCTTCAATTCTTAAGTTCCACAGTTCCCCTACTTAAAAAAATAATTTAAAGAAAAAAGGTAGATGACCTACTTTCATGCACTTGCATTTCCTTGTGTGGGAAATTTTGATGAAGATCCGGCAATAAGTGTGGTGTTTCCTCAAAGATCCTTGAAGAATCAAACTTTACACAATTGTTTCTTTTATTGGAATTTGGACAATTCTACGAAATCACAAGAAATTAGATTTATTTCCATTTCAATTCTCTAAGGATAACAAAGTTCCGATTATTGTCATTTAGACAATTCTACCTTTCTCTCTGGCGTTGAGAGTCAAAAGCTGTTTGAACACATTCATCACCAAAGCAAGAAAAGACCTAACTCTTAAAATTAGTGTATTTCCATTTCTTCTCATTATAGCCCATATTAATTAGCTAAGACATTAGGAAAAGAAAATGAAAATGAGGATTATTAACATCAAATAAAACAATTCCAGAAAAAATTGAATTTTACCTCTGACTTTGGGTGCGTTTGATGAAATTGAATTCTTAAATTTGAAATCTACATATATTAAGTTATTGAATTGTTAAGTATTAAATCTGATACATTTGAATATATATCACATTAAGTGATAAATGAATAACTTTTCACTTATTTTTTAGAACACGTTTTGTCTAAAATATTTAGTGCCACTTAATTCATTGGAATGTTTAATTTTTAGTTATCAAACTTATCTGAATATGTTGAGATTTGAACATATTAAATTTAAATACTGAATGGATTATCAAACAAAGCCTTTGTCAAATTTACTTCTAATCAGAAAACTAACTCAAGTAGACAAGTCCATCTTTGAATTCTACTTTGTGAATCCTCGCGTGTTAAATTTTATTTTAGAAGACTCAAATCCTTTTAAGGTCAGTTCTGATGAGAAAAGTACACTACCAAAAGAGAGGAAGCAAATGGGGTTGCAAAATAAGATTGAAAGAAGTGTGAGACAATACCTCGGGTACTTCAAATTTGCTCTAGGCAAGAAATGAAGTAATTACCTTTTCTGAAGTTGGCGCCCTCACCTTTGAGTAACTTGCAAAGTAGATGCATTCATTTCTCCAACTTTGCTTTTGTTAAGTATTTGTCTTTCACTTTCTCCAACAATCTATTTTCTCAATTTTTTCTGGCATGTAAATCTGATACCTCTCCTCTCCTATTTGTTTATCCCGAACGAATGTTTTTCACCCCTCTGATGACTCATATATAGACTTGAGAGTTGAGATGTTGTATCACCGCCAAATCACAGCCAACTATCTCTAGGCTTGCACAATCAATTTGCGTATACTAATAGAATGTTGTTAGAGCCGAATCGGATCGGTCGGACCGTGAACCGGCCTTCTTTTCAGGTTGGTCAGTAGTACAAAACCGTTTTGATTAAAACCAGTCAAAACCTTAAAAAATCAGCAAAATCAATGATTCGGTTTGATTGGTTGACCCAGTTCTTGAACTTTTCTTTCTTATTTTTTCCAAACATGATTTAAGTTACCTAAATTGTAAAACTTTTATTTATTTAAAGGAATAAGAAAACCGACCCACTTAGTGCAAAGACTAAAATCACTCATATTCTTAAATGATTTCTAATTCAAAAAGTTTTTATCCCTATCATCTAATCAATTTATCATCATTGATTTCAACTTATATTAGAAAGCCATATTTCCAATAGAATGATCTCAAATTGGCTATAAATTATTTTAATTTAGTTTTTCCAATAGTTTTGAACAATGAATATATTTTAGTCATGAATTCAGATTTTTAAAATTTTTAGGTGTACATTTGATAATAGCCCTAATATTTTGAAACACTTTTTATATTTTATCAAAATATAACTAAGAATTTAATTTCAATATTTTTGAAAACTTATAAAAATATAAAATAATTATGACATCATGCTAACATCAACGGCTTGTTTAGAATGGTCCGACCGATCCGACCAATTGATCTCTAATCCAGTGGTATAGCCGAATCATTATCCAGTGCGAGTTTAACAACGTTGCTAATAGGTATATTAGCTTCATGTGGGTAGATAACTTCAGCATTCTACTCACTATTCCCTTTTGAGAGAAGTTAAGGTCATACCCTATACAATTATTATACACTAATATCTCTAGCTCTTACATGTTTAATGAAAACTTTTATAGTATTTAAATTATGGATAACTTTTTTACACACTGTCAGTGTATAATTTTTTTTACACTAGCAGGTTTGAATTATGCTACATAACAGAAATTTAAATTTGAAATTCAAATCATGCACATGTGGCATGTATCCAAAATTGCGAGTGTAAAAAAATCAATACATTGTCAGTGTATAAAAATGTAATCCTTAAATTATATATATATATTTTGCATAAAAGAGGGAACGATAATATTTTTTTTAAATACAAAAAATCCACACCCTAATCAATATGTTAGTGCTATACAAAAATTCGTTTTCTTGTTTATTGCATTCAAGAATTTATATTTCTTTACAGTTGTTTTAACTTTTTTCCTCTTTCTCTTTGTGACCTATTACATTTATTTTGTTGAATTTTTTTAGCATTGATTTAGATAAAATCAAATGGCATATATTAGTATGAAGAAATCAATATGATTGCATATTCCACCTTGAAAATTGCTTAAATTTTAATTTTATGGAGCTGGAATATCTAGATATTTCTATTTATATGTTTATTCATAATTAAAAAAAATCTAAAATCCTAAATTAAGATTGAACATTCTTAAGGGATAATTTCAAAAAACCTCGCTCAAGGTTTCTGATAATTTCACAGAAATACCTTCTAATATTGGAAATTACATTGACCTCCTCTTTCATGTGAGTGTGACCAAATGTCACCATCAGGAGACTTCAAATGACTAAATTACCCTTAAAACTTTGTGCCAAAAAAATTGAAAATATGAGAAAAAGAAATTACTTAAAAATATTTTTTTTTCTGCTACTTAGCGCCAAATGGCCGGAGGTATATATATGCTCAAGTTGCCAAGTAGCACTTGTCAGAGCATTACCTGAGAAAAACCAAAATAGCTTTTAGCGGGAAAAAAACCTCAAGAACTAGAAGCTCAGCTGCTTGTGATCCTTCATCTGGTGAAGGATTTGTGCAAAAAGATGACTAATATACTACAATTTGGGCTCCATCGAAATCATCAGAGGTTAAAGGTCAAAATTTTTTTGGTTTATTAAACCTACTTACAAGTTTTCTAAGTATTGATACATTGTTGTTTATCATGTTAATGCTTGTCATGTTGTACCTGTGAACGTGCCTCTGTGCTACTTGATGATGGTCAGAGATGACTTTGTTTATAGAATCTCTTCAGCTAAAAATGGTATGAAATTTTTGGCACTTTCACCAGCCTTACATGCTGGCATGAAAGATCCATTGCACTGCCAACGGCTCTTCTGGGGCTTAATGATCAAAAATGTCGATTATCATTTCTTCTTTGCTGTCCTGAGACAATCAGACAGGTGGCAATCTTTTTCCTTTTTTATTGGCATTTTTCTCACCAAATAGTGTTAAGTTTTTTTAGAGACCAAAGGGGGTAAATTTGGAAGAAAATTGTGTGTAAGTGCTTTTGCTTCACTTTTGAGGTCACTTTCATAATAGGGACTAATTATTATCAAACATGTCAATCAAGGAGGTCGGTGTAATTTTCAATATTAGAGGATACTTATCCGGAATTGTTAGAAACCTCGAGGAAGGTTTTTGAAATTAAGCATCAGTAAAATGTTTGATGTTATTCTCTTTTACATGTAACATTTGTTTTTCTTTTCTCTCTCTCCTTTTTTTTTTATTTTTTTTTGCTCTGTAAATATATGCGTCTTGAAACTATAATTAAGAAGCGTCAAACAAGTTTGAAAGATAAAGGCATTTTTCGTCAATAAAAACATGAGAGTGGACTTAGCATAGAGGTGTCCGGATTTGGTCCTCCCTCCCCTTTATTGTCATCTCTAGACTCTTGTCCATTTAAGCAGCTTTTGGGTTCAGATCATATACATCACTTAAACATGGACTTAGCAGCTAACGCATGATTGGTCACTTGACCATTTCCCAATTAAGCATTATTGTAGGATACTTACACGCATCAAATGAGTAGTTACTCACGATTACAACTCCCTCTTATCTCTCCTACCCAACAGCCTTCACTTTTTTCCCTTGGAAAAAAAAAAAAAAGCCATAGCTTTCTTTTTTTTTGTTTTGTCTCTTTTTTCTCCTTTTTGGGTTGTTAGAATTTAAGGTTCAACAACTACTTTTACACTTAAGATCGAGTGCACGGTTTTCATGTGTACCTTTGTTGTAGACTACACACATCACTCAAAAGAAATTGTAAATGTTTGTTGATACCTTAATTCTGCGTGCTAAATATTCATGTAATTTGTGTTTCTTTGCATTTTTAAAGATTAATGATAATCCGTCCTTCAAAATATGAACCGTGCTAATGAACATTTGGAATTAACATTTTAAATTTACCCTAAAAAGTCAATTTTGTTATAGATTGACTTGGTATGTACAAGCATGAATATTTTGTAATTAAAGCCTTTCCTACTATCAAGTTTAGGATTCAAATCCTGTATTTGATAGTTAGGAATGTGAAGGGTATGAGAAAAGATGGGAGGGTGATTTTAGGGGGGGGGGGAATGAATAACTTGTGATGGAAATTACTCTTTTGAAGAGAAAGATTAGTCAGCAGGTTAGTTGGAAAACTTAAAAATAAACTTCCATTAGTGAACAATGAACAATTAGAAAAAGTTGGAAAAGTCTAAACTCAAAATAGTAAAGGGTGGAAGCAAAGTCAACTGATAACAAATGCATTAGAATTTAGAACACGGTCACCATCAGTCGCCGGATAGGCCCCAGTAGATTGATACCATTATATAAAGAGGGGTAATTTCTTAGAAAATAGCCAAAAAATAAAAAAGACCGGCATTTGTGGCTGGTCAAGTGTCGTGTTTCTAAACTAAACCCCTCGCTTTTCAGAAACGCGGGGGGTTGGAAATTTTTTTTTTCCTTGCTCAAAGGCCCCTGCTGAAGCAGGGGCGTTTGTGCAAAAATGTGCCCTCCGCATTTCAGAAACGTGGAGGGCTTTTGCTCTCTTTTTTTTTTTTTTTTTTGCTCAAAGTGTTTTTTGCTCAAAGCAAGGCCTTGCTTCCTCCATGTTTATTTTTCCTTAGGGTTTTGAAACAAGGGTTTAGGTATTAGGTTTAGGGTTTTGAAACAAGGGTTGAAGTATTAGGTTTAGAGTTTAGGGTTTGAGTTTTAAGAGCACTTGTAAATATTTTGAAAAAAATTATTTTATTTAACTGAACATAAAATATTATAGAGCTAAAAATTGTTTTATTTTTGTAATGATATTCTAAGAAATTACCCCAAGTTTAGGGTTTAGATAAATTGCGTGAATTTAAAAATTAATATGGAAAGAAACTAATTGTCTTGGAAGAATTGCACATTTTAATATTTGAAGTTTATTGTGTTGTTAGGATTGGTTAGGGTTTAGGCAACATATTAGGTTTAAAATGTGTTTGACATACTACTTAATTGTTTAAAATATAAATTATTTAAGTATTTAATTTAAAAGAACATAATAATACAATATCTAATATACATAAATATAAGTATTCTAATACAATATTTTACTAACAACATTTGCAAGTGCTGTCAAAACACAAATCCTAAATCTTAAACCAAAAACCCTAACTTAAAAACCCTAAATCTTAAGTTATAAAACCCTAAATTCTTGTCAACCACTTATTCGCTAACCTAAAAAAATTTTAAAAATGTCGATCTAATTTATTTTAAGTTAAATCTTTTATAATGCACGTTTTCTGTGTAGTGACAAAAAATCGTGGCTGACAAGTGTAAAAATTATTTGGGAAAACATAAAATTCATTAGGCGCTGCATGCAATGACTTTAATGACCCTATTTTTAGAAGTACTCCTAATAGATCCCATTTTCTTGACTTTTTTGAAATTTGACATTATAAGCTAACTCTTGTTTTTGAAAAGCAAATGTTTATGATAAAAAATTAGATATCAATATTTTACATACCACAGAAGAATATTGTACAAGATAATAGATTTATCATAATCGTTCTATAGAACTATATGCTCACCGATGTACATGTCTCTTACCCTTATCCCTTGGGGTAGTGGAACAATCACATTTCCAGTGCGTTCTCCTTCGCGGCATATCCTGCTGAGCTTGTTGACGAAAAGACCTTCTCAATTCGAAATCAAGTCGGAGTGGTGGTGGCTCATCTTTGTCATCGGAATGTGTAGCACTTGGGGTTTGCCCGCACCGTGGACATGACTGCATGGCACCAGGGTTGGTCTCTACATGACTACTTGATCCAGTCTGGGGCGTCTATAGAATAGGGGACAACTCGACTAGAAAGTTGAAAATAATATCGTCCCCAAAATGTGCACCAATTGTGGACGATGGAAATAGACTACTGTCACCAAATGCTGGTATCTGTGAAGGAGTGCTAAATGGGTCATAGGTATTATGCATATATTCTTGCATAAATGATTTGTGTGCCCTATCTCCATATGAGGTGGAGTATGTAATATCTGTGGAAACTAGCGGGGAGTGGATAGAAGATACATCCAAATGAGGAGTGTGAATAGGCGAGTCTGTGAATTGTGTTTCAACATTTGTGTGATCTCCTTCACCGATGCCAATCTGTGTGTCTTGATGCATTGATGTACCCTCATCCTCATCACGTAGATATGTAAAATAATTTACAACCCTTACCTGTATCAAGGTCAATAACCCAGAAGTTAAGTAATTAAAATCTTGCAATTTTGGTTTGAGAAAAATATCTTAATTTGATTTTGTAGAAATAATACATGATTTATACATACAATTTTATTGGTTTTCTTTTTAAAATTAATAATACTAATTTTATGTATTATTTTTTTTGAAGAATAGACAAATTACAAAAATAAATGCCTACATTTAATAGTACTAAATGTATTTTTAATTATGTTTATTCAGTTTTTAAAACACAAACTCTAAACCCTAAACCCTAATTTCAAAACCCTAAACCAAAACCCTAAGCCCAAAAATCAAGCAATTATATCAGGGCGGTCTAAATTAATTTTAAAAAAATAAAGGAAAACTGGGAGAACCTTGTGACCTGTTCACACCGTATTACTAATTGTCACCAAAAAAATAGCTAGAAGAATTCTGCAGTCATCCTAATTAAATTAAGTTCATACTTGCAATGTTTTGTTATAGTCATGGAAGGGGATTCTAATGGAGTAATGGAGAAGTTGTCACATGATGAGCCTGATTATTCATATTCGTACGTTGGTACTTTAGGGGAAAAAGCTCGATTGCTATTGCAAGCCCCTCGCATTTCTGAAATGCGGGGGGCTGTTTTTGCAAAAAGGCCCCTGCTTCGGCAAGGGCCTTTTCACAAAAAACAAAAGAGAGCACAAGCCCCCGCGTTTCTGAAATGCGGGGGGCATTTTTTGCACAAGGGGCCTTTGAGCAAGGACTAAAAAAAAAAAAAAAATTCGAGCCCCCCGCGTTTCTGAAACGCGGGGGGCTTAGTTTAGAAGTACCCCTTGACTGGCCACAAATGCCGGTCTTTTTTATTTTTTGGCTATTTTCTAAGAAATTAGCCTATAAAGAGCTATATCATTCGCTTTAGATCATCTATTTCGGTTTTGTCCACTATTCTTAAGCAGTTGCCACGTGTAAAAATAAAAATAACAAGTTTGGATTTATTGTATTCTTGGCTTGAACTTTTTCATCAAATGAGATAGAGGGAAGCCGTATTAATCAGTTAATACACGTAACAGCCGTTTAAAAATAGTATAGATAATCTGAAGTATATATGATCCATTTTAATTGTGAAGCAGGATGTGCAAATTGTATTTCACATACCAAATGCTACAGTAATACACCAACAAAAAACAACCCCAAAAACACCAATCCAAACAAATATTTCAAAAACAACTTATACATACAAAAAAAAAAAAAATTTACCCTTTCTTCTTTCACCCCAACCCCACCACCACCTCCTTCTCCCCTCTCTCCCTCCCCCCCTCTATCTTCCCTTTCCCTCTCCCTTCCCCTCCCCCTCCCCCTCCCCCTCCCATCCAAATTGAAAATTTATTTGGGATATTTTTAGGGCATTTTTAAATTTAAAAATTGACTAAACTTTCAGGACATTTTTAAGATTAAAAATTTATTTGGGATAATTTTTTGGGGCATTTTTAAAATTAAAAATTTATTTGGGGTATTTTTTGGGACATTTTTAAAATTAAAAATTTTTTTGGAGCAATTTTTGAGGTATCTTTAAAATTAAAAATTAATTTGGGGTAATTTTTTGGGGCATTTTCAAAATTAAAAATTTATTTGGGGTATTTTTGGGTCATTTTTAAAATTAAAAATTAATTTGGAGTAATTTTTGGGGCATTTTCAAAATTAAAAATTTATTTGGGGTATTTTTAAAATTAAAAAATTGTTACGACAATTTTTGGGGGCATTTTTAAAATTAAAAATTTATTTACGGTAATTTTTTGGGGTATTTTTGAAATTAAAATTTATTCAGAGTATTTTTGGGGCATTTTCAAAATTAAAAATTAATTTGGGGTATTTTTAAAATTAAACAATTAATTTGGAGTAATTTTTGAGGCATTTTTAAAATTAAAAAATTGTTTGAGGTAGTTTTAAAATTAAAAATTTATTTGGGATATTTTTTGGGACATTTTTAAAATTAAAAATTTTTTGGGGCAATTTTTTGGTGTATTATAAAAACAAAAATTAATTTGGGGTAATTTTTTGGGACATTTTTAAAATTAAAAATTAATTTGGGGTAATTTTTTGGGGCATTTTCATAATTAAAAATTTATTTGGGGTATTTTTGGGGCATTTTCAAAATTAAAAATTTATTTGGGGTATTTTTGGGGGTTTTATAAAATTAAAAAAAAATTTTAAGGCAATTTTGGGGGCATTTTTAAAATTAGAAATTTATTTACGGTAATTTTTTGAGGCATTTTTGAAATTAAAAATTTATTCAGAGTATTTTTGGGGTATTTTCAAAATTAAAAATTAATTTGGGGTATTTTTAAAATTAAACAATTAATTTGGGGTAATTTTTGGGGCAGTTTTTAAATTAAAAATTTATTTGGAATGTTTTTTGAAATAATTTATCTGGGGTATTTTTTTAAATTAACCCACCCGCACCACCACCCATCAAATAAATTTTTAATTTTAAAAATACCCCAAAAAATTTACCCCAAATAAATTTTTAATTTTAAAAATCCCCCAAAAATACCTAAAATTAATTTTAATTTTAAAATGCCCCAAAAATTTATCTCAAATAAATTTTTAATTTTAAAAATGCCCCAAAAAATTGACCCAAATAAATTTTTACTTTTAAAAATATCACAAAAATTTATTCCAAAAACACCCTCAAAAAGTTTTTGAAAGATAGTTACAGTAGTTTTTTAAAAACAGTTACAGTAGTTTTTCACATCCCAAATATTACAGTGCTGTTTTTAAAAAATAACCCCAAAAACAGCTAATCCAAACGGAGTAGTTCTTGATTTTACCGACTGGCCTGCTCATGCCCAGCCCAGTGATGGTATAAGATGCTCTTCCAGCTCCCACTTGCAACTGTTGACTGACGTTGCCGGCTTAGCTAGTATTCTTTTGCCACGGCAACATGCCCTAGTTTTCTTGATATTCATCGCAGTTATTAGGCAGAGTAGTTGGCATTATTCCCTTAATACTTTGACAATAACTTGGTTAAGCATTTTGGATGCATGTCGTTTGTCCTAAAGCTGCATAAGGATCTAGCTGTATGCCAAACCACGTAAGTTATAACAATTAAAGCTCCTTTACACTGCGCTGAGCTGACACTTGTTGAAAAAAAAACACAGGAAACAGTCAAAAGGTACCTCGATGGATATAACATCTCTTGGTAACCAACTTGACTTAATTAAGTCGGCCACTAGGTAGCGCTTAAAGCATTCCTTGGATGTATGGCATGCATTTCTCACTAGGATTTTCTGAAAAAATTCACCAGCCGGTGCGTAGGCATCCATATGGTCCAGTGATGTTTTAGTGCCCGTTAAGTTTTCCAATTGACCCCTTTGGATCCTCCCCTCCCCATAATATAGATTCGAATTAGGTTAAAGTAGAATTTGTCGTCTCGAAAAAAGAAAAAAAAAATATATGACATCTCTTGGTAGTTGCCAGATTGCCATTGTCCTTTTAGAATTATTTAGGGAGCAGGGGCCGTTGGTGGTATTGACCTCCTACACATGGCAATTGTTTAGGTATACTAGGGGAAATATTTTCGGACAATCAATTAATTAATCGTTAGTTCTAGTTCAATTACGGAATGCATTAATGAAAATTTCAATTTCACTTTCCACAAGAGAATAGTATTGGATGGCATGGGAATTCTTTTTAATACAACCTAAAATCAAGAATATATCAGAGTTGAACCCCAAAAAAAATTTAAAAAATAAAAAACTATTAGCAAATTCAGCTGTTAAAACTCTTTCTCGAGATTCAGCTAAACTGAGCTGAAATTCAGCAGTAAAACTAATTTCTTGAAAAGTACTTTTTTTTTTCCTTCCAACTTAATAAAATGGATATTATATATGCTAGTTGCTAGTACCTCTTCTGAAGAAGAAGAAGCGGGAGAAAGTGAAGCCGGAAAGAAAAACCAGGAAGAGGGCGAAGAAAAAGAAGGTGCTTCTGGGTAACCAGAGACAAGAAGAATGTTTCTTGCGATCTTTCAAAGAAGTCCGGCCGCCCACCATAGCCGCTGCTGTGGCCACCATCCTGATCAGGAGTACGTAGTAATCACTGATCAGAAACCATCACCTGCATCACCGGAACCGGATGACTTTGCTTCCATGAAGTGTCTGTTTTTTCTTGTTATTCCACAACAGATATTGATGAACCAGAAGAAGAAGTATCAAGTGGCAGTGGAAAATGGTAATAGCAGCAGAATATTTGGAAAGCCCCTAGGAATTTTGGAGATAACTTTTGAGTGGGTGGCTCTTGCAAAATTGAAATAGCCACCAATTATCACCGACAAAATATCAATGGGGTCCGTGGACACAAACTTGAAAATGTGACCACAAATAGAATTTTATTATTCTTTTTCCAAGAAAAGAAAACAAAAAACTGAAATTGACTTCCAAATACTATTTTTTTCATAGGTGAGGATGGTGTGGCAAGTTCCTTCTCGATCTAAACACGCACCCAAACTCTCTCTGCTTCACTGCCCTGCATTTCAATGGTAGAAGCTGCTACAACTTCTGCTCTTCAAAAGTACCAAAATTTTCCTCTTCTTTCAACAGCCAAATCCACCCCAGCACTTGTCATTCACAACTATGATTCATCCATCTCTAAGAAGAGGAAAAACCTATGTTTCCATTCCATTTCTTGCTCACGCTACAAGAAACTACTTCAAGTTTCAGCCACCAGAAAACAGCAGCAAGAACAGGAGGAAGAGCAGGAGCTGCTTCCTGGATTAAGTGGTCAGAAATTTGAGTATTTGTGCAAAATATTTGTGGGTTGTTTGTATATTTGTCAAAGATTGAATCCTTACTTAATTTGTTTATGGAATTGAACAGGGATTGAAAATAAGTCACTTCAAGAAAATGGTTTTGATGAAGCAACTGATTTAGGGTGGTTACCTGCTTTTCCTCATGCATTGGTTGCTTCTCTGTCCAATCTTATCTTTGGATATCACATTGGGTAATTCTCTGTATCTCTCAATTTCAGGTGCTAAAGTTGGTAAAAAATCACAGTTATATCTAAACTAGTTTTACTCGAAACTAAACATATATCCATGTTTGTTGTTATCTGTGTGATAATCAATCTCACACTTAATTGACCTTTTTGCATAATTGTTTTTGAGGTACTGATTATCTTAGATTCTATGTTTCCTTTTTAACTTTCTTGGTTGTCTAGTGCAGAGTGATGAATGGTCCTATTGTATCTGTCGCCAAAGAACTTGGTTTTGAAGGAAATTCCTTTCTCGAGGGACTTGTTGTTAGTACATTTATTGGTGGTGCATTTGTTGGAAGCATTTGCTCTGGTTTTGTTATGGATAAACTTGGTTGTAGGCGAACCATTCAGGTTGACACAATTCCTCTTATTCTTGGTGCAGTCATCAGGTAATTATATGGCTCTGTTGGTGTTGTATACTGGAATATTTCCAATTTATTCCTTTATTTTAAGCAAATTCGTTTTCTTGCTTAAAAGTATGTCTGTGGAGTCTTTTTTCTTTTTTGGCCCCCAAGCTATACTGCTTTCTTGTTGGAATATCTGAAGAATGGCATTTTGGTGTGCTTCAATTGTTTTCGAGATTGACCACCTTTACATACTCTCCAGAATGCATCTAATTTGGCATTTTCATGCCTTCACTGCGAAAATAAGATTTTCACCTTGAGAAGATGATAAAATCCCTTCCAAAAAGTTGTAACCATTGATCAAAACAAATCGGAATGAAGTATGCACGAAATCAATGATTGCTTCTTGCAATACATGTCATATTTTACCTGTGTTTTGAACTCATATACATGTATCGTTCTATAAGAGTGTACAGACTTTCTCGGGTTTTATATGATAATCATACCTCACACCTCTCTATATCTTAATGCATGGGATAACTTTGAAGAACTAAAATTTTGTTGCACTATACCTTTAAGTTTATCCTTCCTTTTACAAGAACCTAATGTCATAGTGATGCATTTTTGCAGGTGCTTAATACTCAAAAATTTTGATTGAAATTTGTGTCCATTATGTTAAATATAGTGAAATTAGCTAGTGTGATATTTTATCAGTTGCACATCTTCTAAGTGTATAAGAATGAATAATGATTATCAATGCCCCCGGTCCTCGGACTACCTTTGAGCTTTACGATTTTCTTTCACTTAAAGGTTTTGTTGGTTTTCTTCCTAACTGTTGAAAGCATTATACCATGCATCTACAAGTTTCTCGTCCCAATCCTTACTGGTCGAATTCTGCCCAATTAAATTTTTGTTCCACTCCATCATTTCAGGTTTTCAATTGGCACCTTTCCATGTTGTCAGCATGTTTAAACTAAGTTGTTCGCTTAGTGCCTTTCATAAACATCTATCAGAGCTAAAAACCTTGCTCATATATTTTGGCCCATATTTTTTTAAATTTTGGCTACACTACTTTCTCTTTGTTGCTATCTTTGGATGATCTACAAAGTGAAAAGCTGATGTGTTGAATTTTCTTACCAATTCTTCTAGTGGAATTAAAGAAGTATAATTTCAGTCTTAATCAAATCAGGAAGTTATTCTGTGACCAGTTTGAGGTTCGTATTTAACTGTAAGAGTACCATATCATAAATCATTAGCCTTGAATTTCTATAGTTTTATGGCCTGGATATGTCTAGCTAATAAATGGAGAACTTATTTCACCTAAATTAATCAAATTGTTCCTTCCATGCAAGGTGCCTTTCCTGGATTCTGCCAATATTTTAGCAATCTTAACACAAATTAAGTTTCTGTGATCACTTATGATTATAGACGCCATTAAGAGTTAGAACCCAAGTTTCAGTTCAAGTTGGAGTTCTTTAGGAGGTAGACTGAACTTTGGTTTTACTTTGTTTGTTCTGCCCTTGCTACTTCATGCGACCCATTCATCTTGTCACCCAAACCCATGGCACAAGATTTAAGGATCTATCTTTTTCCAACAATTCCTTAATCATGTTTTGAAAGAATTTGGCTTGGTTTTTTAATGCATATTGTGTTTCTTGAGTAAATGAAGTTGGATAGTTGCCTTCACAAACTATCCACAATTTTTTTTTTGGGTCTTGACGGACTATCCACACTCACTAATTTAATTGGATAGCCCAAAAAAAGAAATTATAACCCTATTAAATGGGACAGAGGGATTATTATTTTTGCTTGTGTTTTGACTTATATTTCTGCATGCGTTTTCCTTGTTCTGTACTAAGCTCTTCTGTGGAGTTGAAGCTAACTCATCTAATCTTGACCTGTTACCTTAGCTGGACTTAGAGCCAGCTATCTGGTCCCTAATTACAACCTCTATTTTCCATTTTTCACTTTGTTCATGTCAGTTTCCATGCGGTGTGAGGTTAAAAAATCTATTGTTCTGAAAAAGGCGACAGTTGGAACTGGATAGAGTGACTCTAAAGGATGGTGTACCTCGCTTGGTGCATTCTTTTGATCAAACAGTTGTAAAATTTGTTTCCACCACATGGAGGCAAAGAGATATGACTAATATTTTCAGCACATGGAGGCTGAGAGTTATTTATGTTGGGAATAACTTGACTCTAGAAATTAGTTGCTAAAAGTTCAAGCAAAAGATAGAACACAAGATTTTGCATATGCACTATATAGAAATCAGAAATACGGGAAATATGACCATAATTTCTCCTTCAACCTAATTGATTTTAATGTTTTTGGTTCAATCATTTAGAAATGGGCTGCAGATGGGGTTAACTGAAAAGTGAAGTGAGATAATTTTTGAGATGATGAGAAGGGAAATGTGCTAGAAACTTGGGACTTCAGATACTAATACTTAAGATTCTTCAAGTTCGAAGAAGAGGAGACGCCTAATAAGTTTTGTTTGTGTGAAATTATGCTTGAGTTTTCTAATACTTTCTTATTATGCACTAGCTTACAATGTATCTGTAAACGGGCATAAGAATGTCTGCATGCTTTGCATTCTTTCTGCTTTGGTGCATAAGGATTTATTCCTAGATTATGGCTGGGCCAAATTTATTTTCTCGAATCATGTTTCAAAATCATAATTCTGGAGTACTCTCAGATATGCATCCTTACTGTAGCTGTACTGCTTTCTTATCTAGATCCATTATCAAACTTGTGACAGTGCCCAAGCCCACTCATTAGATGAAATACTGTGGGGCAGATTTCTTGTTGGCCTTGGTGTTGGTGTGAACACGGTTCTTGTCCCTATTTACATCTCAGAGGTAATCCTTTAGTTTAAACAAGTTGACTCTTCTGATTATGGGGAAACCTGGTTCTCTACTAATGAATAATTGCATCCAAAACCTTGAATTCTTTGCCTGAAAACTTTAAAAATGGTTCTCTATGCCTACAAAACAATAAGATCAACATACAAACAGTGAGTGATAACTAAACTTCTAAGGTAATAATAGATCATCACAATCGGGTCTTGCTTTATGAGATGCTAATAGATAACCCCACCGGTCGTGCTTGAAGAAAAAGGATTTCTGACAGATCAACTAAAAATGGAGTGTGATAGTTACACTTCATGTGGAGTGGCTCTTGAATCAGCATTACTAGTGATTACATTATGCTATTTTGTATCTTTTCAGATATGAAGCTCATTTGCTAGAGGAAGGAAATTGTTTCACTTGAACTATTTTGGTTGCTTTAAATTCTAAGGCATGTTTGCAATCAAGACTGTGATTATTTGTTGCATTACTGCTATTGCAGAATATCATGCTAGCATTATGGAGATTGTCACTTTCACACGGTCATTGGAGCATCCGAATGTTTGTTTTGTAGGTTGCTCCAACAAAGTACCGGGGTTTCCTGGGAACGTTAAGTCAAATTGGCACAACTCTTGGAGTTATTGCATCGCTTTTCTTGGGAATTCCCTCAGAAAGTGATCCTCATTGGTGAGAAAATTTGCTAACTTGTTTGTGTTGAGGTTCCCGCCCCGGTTAATCTATTCAAGTTAGGGGCGCGCTGAAACTATGACAGTCTTTTTCTTTTTTCTTGTGATTGTGTGGTAATTAGTACATTTTCTACCTTGGTGTCTCTGTTGCTTTACACTTATGGCAGTCACTATCCTTGTTCAAATTTTTCTTTTTCCTTTTTTTTTTTTCAATTTTGGGGTGGAGATTGGGTGGTATGAACATGGTAGGTTAGTGCTTGCAGTGGTGTTAATTGACTTCGATAATTTGTTTTATACCAGCCACCTTGAGGGCAATTAGTTTTGGAACATAGATGCTCTAGAACTAGTGATACAATGGGCATAAAATTCTTGATTTACATGACCAGATTAGGTCTCTGGTGATAAATACTGCCAATGAGATCCTTAGATTCAATATTGGTTATTTCAATATGATTGTCATTTCATTCCATCTTTTTGCATGTTTACCTTACATCACCTTCCATTGGAAACCTACGAGAGGTCGGAAATTTTGGAAAACCAGCTTTCTAATTTCATTGTGCAAAAGTATCACTAGAGGTATCATATCAACACTGCATCATCCATCAGTTTCCAACTTGCTGCATGTGACATGAAAACTAGAAGCCTAATCCATGGCATGTCATTAATTAATTAATTGGTTACCATTTTTGGTCCACCCTTGTCAAGGTGGCGGACAATTCTATATATGGCGAGCATTCCTGGGTTTATTTTGGCGATTGGAATGCAGTTTGCTGTAGAAAGTCCTCGCTGGCTATGCAAGGTGCTCTTTGATCTGTTCCTTGGCACGTACATGCACTTCTATTTATTTGATGGTCCTAAAATCAATTCAGGAATTATTAGGCTGGGAGATCTAATGAGGCAATAGAAGTTATCAAGAAACTCTGGGGGCCATCAGAAGTCAACAGAGCTATTGAAGATTTTCAGTCTGTCATTAGGAGTGATGGAGCTGATCTGGACACCCGTTGGTTGGAACTCTTAGAGCAGCCACACTCTAAAGGTTTGTATTAAGGTTGTCCTTTGGTTGTCTGATTGAATATCTATGATTTGAAAATTAAGAAGCAGATATTGGCTTATGTAGATTGACGCAATCTCCTTTCTCTGTTTCTTGAGAGCAGCCAGAACTTTTTGATAGTGGGAAAGTGTTTGATAGTCATTATGTCCTACTTCAACTGCTAGAGAAAATGTTTATTAGATTATGCAAGTGAATGCAATTGATTAATTTGCCATTGGTCCTAATGCAATCAGAAAAATTTTAAATGCCTTTCGTGATTTATTCTTTCATGATTACGAGATGTATCGTGTATTATTTATCAACTTCTGTTTTCTAATCTTCTATCTGAATATCAGTAGGGTTTGTAAAGTGTTAGGTCATTAATACATGTCATTGCTATCTTTAGTTATGTAAATTCTGACTTAGTACTTCATGCATAATCTACTTACAACTTCAGTTTTAATGGTTCTGCAATGACAGTAGATTTTTTTTTTTTGGTCCTTCCACTGGCAGTTGCATTCATTGGTGGTGCCCTTTTTCTGCTTCAACAATTTGCTGGCGTAAATGGAGTTCTCTACTTTTCATCACTGACTTTTGTTGATGTTGGAATCACAAGTAGTGCTCTAGCAAGCTTATGTGTCGGATTTACCAACTTTGCAGGTTTGGTATTTGACGTGACAAGCATATTTACACTGTCATTCTTTACCAATTATTGGAGCTGATACTTCAGTTATTAACAGTCTCCATTCTCTTGTGACGTGTGGTAACCTCCAGGGGCACTTAGTGCTACATACTTGATGGAGAAGCAGGGTAGGAAAAGCCTCCTGATAGGAAGCTACTTGGGAATGGTGAGTGATAACTAATTCTAGTTGCAAATCATAATGAACTATGTTCTTTTTATACCGAGGAACCTAGCTGGCTTTGACAGAATGTTGGCCAGGCTTGCATGAAAGAGAAGTATCAGTGGGCTAAACATTATGGATTTCTTCTTTCTTTTTCCTTTTATTGGTTCAATGAAGAGGAGACTATTAGATCACATCTCTCAGCACACGCAGAACAGGATCAATTGAAAGAGCAATACAGTTGTATGCTATTTTCTTTCTTTATGGCAGCATGCATGGAATTATATTTAAACCCTTTCATTTGCTATTGCAGCTTAAGATATGGTTTTAACTTCTGTATTCATTAATCCTTCTATAGGCTGTATCAATGTTGCTTGTGGTGTCTGCCATCGGCTTTCCAGTAGAGAAGGACATTGGCAACACCTTATCTATTCTAGGAACCACCACGTATGCTTCCACACTTTAAAATGTACATATTTTACACATGCTAAATAGCCATATAATCCTTTGTCCTAGCTTACTTTTTAATTTTTCTAACTAGTATTTATTTGTTAGTGTGATGCAATCTTAAATAATTTGGTTTGCAAAATGACATTTTCGTAACTCTGCATAACTTAGATTAGCAGCTTGTAATCAGATTGTTTTATTTGTTTTCTGAAGACACCTTTTTTTTATTTAATATTTCATCTAGTTATGCATGTCAAATCCTATTATGTGGTCATTTTATGACATTATAATGGTGATTTGGCTTGGTAAGGACATCCTGACATTTTCTCTGTAGTGTATGTGGCTATCTCTTTGGTTTCTGCTTTGCTTATATGATTTGCATCTGAGAGAATTTACCAGATCTCCTATTTCATGCTTTGTTAATAGGTACATATATTTTTTTGCTACTGGAGCCGGGCCAGTAACTGGTCTTGTTATACCAGAGCTTAGCAGCAACAGGACACGAGGAAAGATCATGAGCTTCAGTCTTGCTATTCATTGGGTTTGCACTGCAATCTTCCTTTACTACAGATATAAATGAGCAATCACCGTCTATTTCTAAAACTAAATTAGTGACTAAACAGTTGAATGTAGGGAAGTGTTGTGATGGTTTTCCAGTGTCTCTTCTTCCGTCTTCCCTTCTTTTGAGGGTAAATTGGCTAATAAGCTCGTGTAGAAAAAAGAAGAAATCTCTGTGCTTTTGTGCTACTTGATTCTCCATCTTTGACAATCTAACTGATCCTTCTTAAGATTGCATTTCGTTCTTAATTGTATAGCCCATCTAAGTTGTTCTGCTTTCATAATGATTGATCAGGTATGCAACTTCTTGGTGGGACTATTTTTTCTGGAACTGGTGGAGAAATTTGGTGTGGCTCCAGTTTATGCAGGCTTCGGCGGATTTTCCTTGATGGCAGCAACATTTGCTTATTACTTTATAGTTGAAACTAAAGGCCGATCTCTTGAAGAAATTGAGATGTCATTAAGTCCCAATTTCCAAGGTAGGAGTAAGTGATATTGTCTAATCCAATGTAAACAAGTGAAATCTCTATTCCATGTAAAAGGGCTTCATTCTCCACCAGTCTCTAAATTGATTCACAAGTTCATGATTTTGGTGCTTGATCCTCCTGCAGTTTCTAATTTTGTTGTCTCAGTAAACAGGCCAAAAAGGTGCTCTTCTGAATTTTATAGGTGTTTAATAATAGGTATTCTTCTGAATGTTTTAATCTACTCGAGTGTTAATCTTTCTAGGATATTTATGCAAAAACAGTGAGCTGGCTTGTTTAATGACAAAAAGTTAACTCCAAGAAGTACCTGTTTGATTCAGATATTCCAAAAGGTTGTGCAAAGGGCTCGGTTGCTAGTGGACTGGTCCCTCTTGAATCAAGTAGCAAATTTTCATACAACATTTAATAGTGGTTTAAAATGACCAAAAAGGGGTCAACATTAAAACCAACTCCAATGAACAAAAAGGGCTAATTTTACTCGATGAATTTAGTCATCCAAATGAGTGATGTAAAAGTTTAATTGATTTCTTTGCTTAGTTATTCATGTTTTCCTTACGAGTCATTAGACTAATGGCAATAGGCAATGAGACTCAACTATGTGAGAATAGAACTGAATAGGTCTGGTCTTGCCCAATTCAAGGAAAGGTGGGGGAGGTGGGCAGGGTGTCGGGAAAGAGAGGAGAAGAGAGGAAGGGAGTGGTGGGAAAAGAGGGGGAGGGAAATAGAGGAGGAGAAGATAGAGGAGAGGGGAGGTGGTGGGGGAAAGGGGGAGGCCGTGGTGGTAAAAGTGGGGGAAAATTGATGGCGAACAATGGTGATGACAGAGGTGGGGGAAACCGTGGGAAGAGTTGATATACTGAAGGAGAGTGGTGGTCGAACAGGAAAGGGATGTGTATTTTTGGTATTTTGGGGTGCATTTATATAAAAAGGAATATGTGTTTTTGGTATTTTGGGTGTGTTTTCTGGTATATTAGGTATACTTCTATAAAATTTGAGGTATTATATTAAGTTCATATAGTTAAAGTTGTAATAAAATTTTGTCTATTCAAAACATGCAAAAAATATGGGTGGCCAACGGGGCCAGTAGTTAATCACTTCTTAAAGTATGGAAGACTCTATCAAAATTTTTAATAATAGATTTTTCTAACGACTAGATGATGCTTAATTTATTATGTAAATGCATATATTTATAATGGGTTTTGTACTCTTCAATTTAAATATTTTTCTTTCTTGAGGGCTATCCAACAAGTGTTTTTAAAGCATTTGTTAAAGTCTTGTATCTTTTTATAAATGTAATGATGGGCCCATCTTCTCTTCTTTATTCATGTTCAAAGAATATTTAAACTAATGCTAGATTAAGATACTGAGAGGACTCTTTCTAACAAAAATATCTAATCGTCAGCAAATGTATTGTATTTTTTCTTTTCTTCAATCAAAAGTTTGTTTTCTATACATAATACATAGATCATTGATTCAACATTGGATAAACAGGACGAAATGCTCATCGTTTTCAATTTTACAATAAGCAATTCAAGTTTAATATTTTGGAAATATAAAGATAAACAACGAAAGCTTATAAATGTAAGATATGGTAATAATTGTTAGTGTGTGCATTCATATACAAGGTTATGCGTGATTTAGGTGTCTTAACAAGTATCTATTAGGTAGGGCTAGAAAAAACTTTTTTCTTTCTAAATTAGATTTCTTTCTGTTAGAACAAAAAAAGAGTTACCACCTGAGACTTCTCTTAATGGACGTTGAGAGTGTTAACTTTAATAATTTATATTACCACTTTACTTATCAGTTTTCATTTTTTTAAGGAGATACTTGTCCTTAATTATGCAAAATATCCCTGCAATTGAAGATGCCACCTTGTATTTAGTCTTTTATGAGTAGTTCCTTCCCGTATCTTAATCACTAAATTTATAGTGACATAGTCTAATAATAAAATGAAAGTCTTTTATATATATATATATATATATGTCTGTTCAACGATATGTACCCAAACATGCCTAATTTGCCTTTCCTCTTCTTTTTCAGACCCTTTTCGAATTCAAGCATGCCACTACTTCTTCGTTCTCTTTTATTACTTTTTATACTTAAAAAAAGTATTAATATGCATAACCAATTCATTAACTTTCATCGTGATTAATCATCTTCACATGATTACTTCTATAATTTCATAAATGACAACTTGATTAATGCATAGAGTTTTATGAAAGTAATTGATATTAGCATTTAATATTAATTGAAAACTATTGATTTTTTTTAAATTGCAGATTATTTGTAAAAAGATTTTATTTAATGTAACACATTTTGTTATGTGACATGTGTGAAACAAAAAAAAAAGTTCTTAAATAAGAAAGGTGGTAAGAAAAAAGTACTAATAGAATTTCAAAAAAATGTCTATGCCAAATAATTATTTCTTAAAAACCTTCTTTTGAAGTACTTGAAAGAAAAACAAGTTACATTTAGGTGTCTTTAGATAGAAGATTATATTTAGAATGCTGTAATACTTCCATGATTTGATGTACATAATATAGAAAGGTGATTGAAAAGTAAAACAGTGATTGAAAGATGCAACAAAAATTTAGCCAAACAATTTGAATATGCTTTTATAAGTCCTGTCTTATTGCTAATCTTTGATTTTTTTTTTCAATATTGGAAGAGAGTGTTTTTTTCAATCAAAACTCATTTAGTCAAGTAACTCAATTCCTTAAATACACTATGATGAATAAATTATTAATAGAGAAATTATAAAATTACAAACATAATGAGATAAAAGAATAAGGTGCGACAATCAATAATGTATTGTGAGTATATAAATCATTGTAAAGGAGATCTTGGTGTCGGGTTTGATAAAAAAAAAATCAATAATGTACTGTGAGTATAAAATAATATTCAGATTAAAAAAAGGGACTGAGATCCCAAGAATGAAAAATTTTGGACTTAATTCTCCCTTTCCCTAAACAGATATAAATCATAATACCCTAGGGAAATAAGTGATGGCCTTAAGAAATAGAAATGAAAAAGTACGAAAATGGGGATGATGTACTACTAAACCGTAATTATACTTGGTTTAAGTGTGATTAAATCAAAATAATACGCATCATTATAATTTATATGCTTCATCTCACATTTTCAACTTAGAAAATTACACTTTTTTTCCTTGAGTACTATAAATTCTAAAATTTACCATAAAGAGCTCCTTGATTTAAAGGAGATTTGCTTTTATCATTTCCTAGAGAAAATAATATCAAAATTTTTTCCTATTTCTAGTATTTATCGTGCTTTTATATTCCATAGCGAATTCATAACTTCAAGAACATCCGAATTTCACACAAAATCTATTTATTTATACCAGATATATTGCAAGATATGACCTATATGCCCTATTTCAAATTATTAAGCATTGCTATCCATTAAAAAAAAAAGCATTGCTAATTATAAAGACAATATTTCGATCAAGATATGTGCATCAGCAAAAGTAGTAGCATAAGAATAAGAACTACAATTACACCATGACAATGTAAAGAGGGCTTAGTCATTTTTCATTGCTTAATTGTTATATGATAAACAAAAATTAATGAATGAGTGAATTAAGAGAAGAATATTAATTAGCATATCAGTTTTTCAAGAATTATTCATACAAATTTTTTTTAATTGTGGGTGAAAGGAGAAATCTAATGATAGTTTTGTAAGGGTATTCATGGGTTAGGTACTCAACTTGTGGAGCAAAATTGTGAACCGATCCAATTCTAACCATTCACATAAAATCAAATTGTAACTGCCCAAGTGTCATAGGGTACCTGCATAGTCAAGTGTCCGGCACATTGGTTCGGACACCCACAAGTACTTGACTCGATATCTATGTTTTTTAAAAAAAATTAAATTTTAATAATAAATAAATAAAACCTAACTAAAAATTTAGAACTTCATTATTTGTTCATTTATAGCCATTCAACTTTTTTACAAGCCGAAATAAGTGCTACAAACTCACCTGCCATTGCTGAATCGGTGATACAAATTTGTTTCTTAGATTCCTAAGAAACTGCTCCACCACCTAGTATAAAGATCCAACCACTTGTCGACAGTGTTTTGAAACTCAGACCGGGTAATGACTTGGATGAGTTCAGGGGTCAATGGGTTGGACCGGGTTGGACCGGTGTTAAGAATCGGATGACATCAATATGATGTCATAAATATTTCAATTAAAAAATTTACTATATTATATGCTAGAATATATAAAAATATATTGTTAATATGAATAAAATTATTAATTCAATTTCTTAAGTCTTATTTTCAAATATTTTATAATTCAATACTTTTTAAATCTAACTCAAATATGATGTTTAGAAACTTTAAATACTAATTCATTAGCTTAGCACTAAATTTCTATAACCTATTTGAAAAAGTAAAGAAATTAATGCTATAAATGAAAATTTAGAAGAGCTTATAGGAATAATTATAGTTATCCAAAATATTTAAGGGTCAATTTTTAATACTAAAAAAGTTATAGATGAACGCTGAATTATTACACTTATTTTCTTTTGATTATTGCATTTTCATATCAAATCTATAGCAGATCTTTTGCTTGAGAGATGAATTAAGCATGTTTTTTTAACTGTTTTTTTCCCTTCAAGAGAATTAAGGAAAATAAATAGCCAAAAATTTGAAAATCAGCCAAAAAAAAAAAAGAAAAGAAAAGCCCTGGTAAAGAAAATGCGATAAATCTAATTCACTGAAATTGCCCGAATTAGGGTGCTGACCCGGTGCCCGTAGAGAAAGAAAGTCAGAGGACAAGACTAGTTCTGATAAAGCTACTGCTAGCTTAGCTTAGCACATACGATTCCGAAAACTCAATAGTCTACTCACGTAGGTTGCCTTCATCCTTCCTAGCTGTTTCATTTTTGCGTTCTAACCACAATTCCGGTTTTTGCCCGTACCCAATCAAACCCGATTTTTGACCGAGTTTGATCGAGTCTTTAACAGTCCTATTTTTAAATGAACTCAGACAGGATGCCTAGCCGGTTCCCTATTCAACTGGTCGAACCGGCCGGTCCGGTCCGAGTTTAAAAACATAGCTTGTCGATGAGTGGTCATCTTTATTTGTAATCCAACTAGCATCTGAAAATTTTTCTAAAACTGAAGAATAACTAGTATAACATATGCTATAATTCTTAGTAGCCTTTAAGTACTTTAAAATTCTAATTACATATTGCCAGTGTAATCTACTAGGGTTGCTTGTAGATCTGCTCAATATACCAACATCATATCCAATATCCGATCTAGTACAAGTCATTGCATACATTAACCACCTATAATTTTGGTATATTCTAATTGAGATATTGGATTCCCTTCATTTTTCACAAAGTTTATTTTGGGATCCAATGGTGTTGAAACTAGAACACAATAATTTTGATTGAATTTATTAAGAATCTTCTCAATAGAATGTGATTGAGATAACATCATATTGGCCTTATTTCTTGAGATTCTTATGCCAAGGATGACATTCGTCCCACCCATGTCTTTCATATCAAATTTGCTAGAAGCAAAGTTTTTGTGATTTCAACTTATTCTAAGTCAAGCCCAAATATTAACATGTCGTCCACCTATAAACAAATTATGACATCTTTGCCATCATTAAACTTGCTGCCTATGCATTTATTAGATTCATTTATCTTAAATCCGTTAGCAAGAATAACTTGGTCAAATTTTTGATGTGATTACCTAGATACTTGTTTCAGTCCATATAAAAATTTAACAAGTTTACATACCTTGTGGTCGTGTTCAAGTACTACAAACCTTCGAGTTGTTCCATATATATATTTTTATCTAAATCACCATTCAAGAATGCTATTTTAATATCCAGTTGGTGTATAATCGGATTTTTGATAGAAGTTATAGCAAGTAGTAGCTTAATTGTAGCAATTCTTACTACTGGAGAATAAGTGTCAAAGTAGTTTACACAATACTTTTGTGTGAAACCTTTGACAACCAACCTAACCTCAAACTTATCAATAGTTCCATTAACCTTCATTTTCTTCTTGAAGATCCACTTACAATTAGTTTTGAACAAGTAGTAAGTCTACCAATTTTCAGGTTTTATTACCCATAATTGAGTCCATCTTATCATTCATTGTTTCTTTCTAAAAGGAAGCATCTTGAGATTCAAAGGTCTTAGGATCAACCTCGGTATTGAAGTAATAAGGGATTTGGTTGTTCAATATATCTCTAGTTCCTTCGACTAGATACATAGAGAAACCCGAGACAAAGTCTTTTGATCTTCTAGCTCTTTTTCTTCTTCGAGGTTCAATGGATTCACTTTCATTAATTTCTGTCAATTCACTTGACTTTGGAATATTTTCTTTCATTTTAGATAGATGAGTGTATCTATTTTCTTCAAAAATAGCATCTCTAGATTCAATTATGATGTTAATGAAAATTGAATCATTAGATTCAATTACCATGAACCTATATGTTTTTGCTATTTTATGCATATACTAAGAATATAACTCAATACATCTTTCTCCCAATTTCCTTTTCTTAGGTTCCAGGAGTGTTATAATAGCCCCACAACCCCAAACACTCAAATAGTTTAGATTAGGTTTTCTTTTATTCCAAAGTTCATAAGGGGTCATAGAAGTCCTTTTATTTAGAATTCTATTCAAAATGTGATAAGCTGTTAATAAAGTTTCACCCCAAAACCGCTAAATTAAACTAGAATTTGACAATAGCGCATTAATCATTTCTATTAACACATGATTTTTCCTTTCGACTACACTATTTTGTTGTGGTATATAAGAAACATTCATTTCATGCTTTATGCAGGTAGACTCAAAGTAGGCAATGTCATAATATTGTCCACCTCTACCCGTCCTTAGACATCTGATAAAGGTTGTATGATGAAGTTCTACTTCAGACTTATATGTCTTGAATTTTTGCATAATTTCATTTTTTTTTAGTGCGACAAGTAAACATGACTATATCTAGTATAATTATCAATGAACGTCACAAAATATTTTTTACCATGTATAATAGAAGTACCATGCAAATCACATACATCACTACAAATTAAGTCCAAAACATTATTAGCTCTTTCAATTTTAGGAAATGGACTTCTTGTGATTTTTGTTAGCATGCATGTATTGCATTTTCCTTTATTTTTGTCATAATATGGCAAAATATCAAGTTTCATTGTTTCATGCATTCTTTTATAATTAACATGACAAAGTCTATTATGCCACAATGGGAAAGAGGACTCAACCATATAAGCAAAAATAACATCATTCTACTAATTAGGGATAGCAATTATATTTAGTTTAAACATTTCATTACCCAAAAAAAAAAAAAACTTTTCAAACAAACATACCACCCTTAGACAAGATAACTTTGTCAACTTCAAAAACAAGTCAAAACCAAACTTGTTTAACAAACAATTCGACACTAAGTTCTTCCTAACTTCTGGTACAAATGGTACATTTGTTAAAGTTACAATATTTCCAGAAGTGAACTTTAATTCTATTTCATCAACTCCTTGAACTGGAATGGTAGCAGAATTTCCCATGTAAACCATGGTGCCTTGTTCTGCTGGCTTCATGGATTTGAAGAACTCCTTGTTTTTGCAAATGTGTCAAGTTGCACTAGAATCAACACACCAAATAATATCATTTTCAACCAAGTTCCCTTTCTAGCCTTTTCTAACTGTAGTGACATTTTATGTCAATCTTACAAGTTGGTACAATCTATACCCTCGCAGGTTAGGGATGGTCCTCGGAATACTTTCTCCTTGACACACTGTATTGTTGGCAGCAACAGGAACATACAATTGTTTTACGAATCTACTACTAACCAATGCCCAGATTCCCATTTGAGAGTGTTAATTGATGGAGCTTTTGATGAAACGACTAAAAGAGCTGCGTTTACTTGGATAGCTTGTGATCATCAAGGAAATATTATGCAACAGCGTTCCACGAAGACTTATGGGTTTCCTACTCTGCAAACAGAAGCCCAAGTGTGTTTAGATTCCATTAGGTCTATGCCGCGCATGGGGCTTGCTGTAATCACCACTCAGACAGATTGCCTCATGCTACTGCAATTTCTAGCCAAAATCTCACAAGCGCCGGTAACGATTTTAGTCTATTTTTGTAGGAATATAAACCAAGCTAATATTGTTTCATTAATATGTGGGTCCCGATGGAATTTGTTTCCAAGTTGTACTGTAGTAGTACTAGCATTGATAGGAGTCGTAGGGTATGGGTCTCAGGTATATATATATATATATATCAATAGAAGAGATTAGGAGTTTAAGGCCGTCATTGTCTGTTTTGGAGCGTCCTCCATTGACTGATATAAAATTTTCCTTTGCCTCTTAATTTATCTTTGTGAGTTTTCTTGTGGGTTTATGCTAGACAATTATTTTGGGTCCTACAGAGTGGTATCAGAGCTACGGTTGATTGAGTTATGGCAAACCCTAACTCCAATATTGTTTGTGCTGTTCACAAATTGAAAACAAGGGCAGAGTTCAATTTTTGGCAGAAACAGATGAAAATACATCTCCAGGCATGTATATTGCATAGATATATTGAAACTCCACTTGCTCAGGATGCTAGTGAAGAGGAAAAGGCAAGAGATAGTTTGGCGTTGTCACAAATTCATCAGGCAGTTGATATGTCAGTTTTTGGAAAAATTTCTATGGCTGACACGGCAAAGGAGGCTTGGGATATTTTGGAAAAAACGTATAAAGGCATTGACAGAGTTCAACAAAATAATTTGATGATGTTGAAGAGGAAGTTTGAACTTATGACTATGGAGAAGTCAGAATCTATTGAATCTTATTTTTCTCGTTTGTCAGATATTAAAAACGAGATGGCACTCAATCAGTATCAACTTTCTGCCAAAACATTTGTTGAGAAAGTCCTTTATACTCTACCCATGAAATTTGATCATGTGGTAGTTGTAATTCAGGAGACGAAAAATTTGGATAATTTGAGTATTGAAGAGTTGCATGGATCATTAATTCTATATGAACAGAGAATTAATGAGAAATTGGATGACACTCCAGAGAAGGATACAGTTGAAAAGGCGTTGCAGACGCAGTTAATTTTGAGAGGCAATAATGAAGTTAGAGAGCAAGGTGAATCCAGTCAGAGAAATAGAGGTAGTTACAACAACAAAGGTGGTCGTGGCTACAACAATAGAGGCAGAGGAGGCGCATCAAATCCTGGACGCGGTAGAGGTAACAATTTTAATTTTAGAAGTGGTCCTGGTAGAAGCAGAGGTGGTAATTTTAGAAGAGAAAATAATTTTCAGAATAATTTTGGTCAGAAAATTATTTGCTATAATTGTGGAAAATCTGATCATAGACAGTTTGAATGTAGATTTGGAGAAAATGCAAATAGAAATTTTCAGGCTAATGTTGTTGACAATCAAGTTCAAGATAATAGTCAAAAATCTGAGACTTTATTATTGACCTGTAATACGGTTGTTATGGTTGATAAGAATAAATGGTACTTAGATACATGGTGTAGTAATCACATGTCTGGCAAGAAAGAATTGTTTGTGGAACTTGATGAATCTGTCTATGGTGAAGTTAAGTTTGGAAATAACACTGTTTTACCAGTGCATGGCAAGGGAAAAATCCCCATTAGCCTGAAAAATGGGTCTACTGATTTTATTTCTGATGTTTTCTATGTTCCTGGATTGCATCATAACTTGTTGAGTATGGGCCAGTTGTCTGAGAAAAAATATGACATTCGTTTCAGGGATGGTACTTGCACTATTTTTGATAAAAATATTGGAATGATTGCAAAGGTGTCAATGATTTCAAATCGCTTATTTCTGTTGAATTTGGATGCTGGAAATTTTTCTTGTCTGAATACAGTAATAGAT
Organism: Gardenia jasminoides; assembly: GCA_013103745.1. Taxonomy (NCBI): domain Eukaryota; kingdom Viridiplantae; phylum Streptophyta; class Magnoliopsida; order Gentianales; family Rubiaceae; genus Gardenia; species Gardenia jasminoides. The sequence continues at coordinate 5,856,395 of CM023101.1, forward strand.
GACCGTAATTGGCTGTGGCATATGCAATTTGGTCATTTAAATTTTGATAGTTTGAATTTTTTGGCTCGTAAAAGAATGGTTGGTGGGTTGCGATATCGAAAACCCGAGTATGTGACATGTGTGTCTTGGGAAAGCAACACAGGGATGCTTTTCAGACAGGTAAATCTTGGAGGGCCAAAAGTCCTTTGAAAATTATTCATTCTGGTTTATGCATTGTGGAGGTTTCTTCTAATGGTGGTTGTAGGTATTTTATTACCTTTATTGATGATTTTAGTAGAAAAGCCGGTTTATTTTTTGAAACAAAATCGATGCACATGATACTTTCAAGATTTTTAAGAATTTTGTTGAGAAACAAAGTGGTTGTCAGATTAAAAGTTTGAGAACAGACAGGGGTCAGGAATATTTGGTATGTGATGATTTTCTTGAGAAAAATGGTATTTTGCATCAGTTGACTGCCAGATATACTCCACAGCAAAATGGAGTGGCAGAGAGGAAGAATAGGATAGTAATGGATATAGTGAGATGTATGTTGAAATTAAAAAATATGCCAAAGTCCTTTTGAGGCGTTTCTGTAATTTATTTGTTGAGCAGTGTCCTACTAGAAGTCTTCCTGGTAAAACCCCTGAAGAAGTTTGGAGTGGTAGAAAACCATTTGTTGGCCATCTCAAAGTATTTGGATGTCTTGCTTATTCTCATGTCCCTGATCAGTTGAGGAAGAAACTTGATGATAAAGGGGAGAAGTGTGTTTTTATTGGCTACAGTGAAGTTTCTCGGGCATACAGATTGTATAATCCTGTGACGCAAAAGGTGATAGTAAGTAGAGATGTGACATTTGATGAAAGAGGAGTTTGGGATTGGTCTTCTGAAAATTCCAAAACAGATGAAGTGATTTTAAATTATCAAGAAGATGAGCCTAATGATGATGTTCAGCCATCACCAATTGCTCAGAGTCCACAGGCTGACTTAACTGGACGTCCACAGCGTCAACGGCATATGCCAGCTCGTTTGCAGGATTATGTAATTACTCCTGATGATGTTCCTTCTAATGAAGATATTGTTAATTTTGCTTTGTTTGCAAATTGTGATCCAGTGATGTATGAGGAGGCAGCCCGTGATGATCGTTGGGTGAAGGCAATGGATGAAGAAATTCATACCATTGAGAAAAATGACACGTGGGAACTTACTTCTCTTCCAATTGGTAAAAAAGTCATTGGAGTGAAGTGAGTCTACAAGACAAAGTGTAAACCAAATGGAGAAGTGGATAGATACAAGGCGAGATTAGTGGTGAAGGGATACAGGCAGAAACTCGGGATTGACTACTTTGAGGTATTTGCGCCTGTTGCTAGACTTGATACAGTCCGGATGATAATTTCTCTAGCTGCCCAAAATAATTGGAGAATTTATCAAATGGATGTCAAGTCAGCTTTCCTGAATGGCATTCTCAATGAGGAAGTATACGTGGAGCAGCCTGCAGGATATGTCAGAAGAGGTTATGAAAATAAGGTGTACAGATTGAAGAGAGCCTTGTATGGATTGAAACAAGCACCGAGGGCATGGTATACAAGAATTGACTCTTATTTTTTGGCCCGTGGTTTTCAGAGGTGTCCCTATGAGCACACATTATATGTTAAATTTTCTACCTATGGTGACATTCTTATTGTGTGCTTATACGTAGATGATTTAATTTTACGGAAATAATTCAGATATGGTTGCGAGTTCGGGAGGCTATGATTCACAATTTGAGATGGCAGATTTGGGTCTCATGTCATATTTCCGGAATTGAAGTTTTCATTTGATCGTGGGATTTTATATCTCAAAAGAAATATGCGGAGATATTTTGAAAAAATTCAAGATGGATGCAAAAAGCCAATTATGACGCCTTGATTGAGAAAAATTGAGGTTGACGAGGAAGGTGATGGTGGTTATGTGAATCCCACCTATTTCAAAAGTTTGGTAGGAAGTTTGAGATATTTAACGCCTACAAGGCCGATATCAATTTCTTTGTTGGGTTGGTTAGCGATTTATGGAAAATCCATGTCAGTCACATTTGCAAGCGGCTAAGAGGATTTTGAGGTACATTGGAGGCACTCAAAGTGATGATATTTTTTATTCAGGAAATGATCCAGTTGAACTTTTTGGCTACACAGACAGTGATTGGGCTGGTGATACAATTGAGAGGAAGAGTACTTCAGGATATGCATTTTTCATTGGTTCAGGAGTGTTTTCTTGGAGTTCAAAGAAGCAGCAAGTGATAGCTTTGTCTACGGCAGAGGCGGAGTATATTGCAAAAAATAGTGCAACTCAAGTTTTATGGTTGCGTCGCATACTTGGTGTCCGCAACACAAGCAAGTTGGTCCTACGACAATTTATTGTGACAAAAATCCGCCATTGAATTGTCCAAGAATCCTGTACTTCATGGGCGTAGCAAGCACATTGACATCAAATATCACTTTATACGTGAGTTGGTTCGTGAGAAGGTGATTGAGGTAGATTATTGCCGGACTGAAGATCAAGTAGCAGACATGTTCACCAAGGCTTTGAAGATGGAGACATTTGTCAAGTTGAAGAAGATGTTGGGCATGTCCAAGTTTGAGGAGCTTGGTTTAAGGGAGGCATTGTAGGAATATAAACCAAACTAATATTGTTTCATTAATATGTGGGTCCCGATGGAATTTGTTTCCAAGTTGTACTGTAGTAGTACTAGCATTAATAGGAGTCGTAGGGTATGGGTCTCAGGTACATATATATATATCAATAGAAGAGATCAGGAGTTTAAGGCCGTCATTGTCTGTTTTGGAGCGTCCTCCATTGACTGATATAAAATTTTCCTTTGCCTCTTAATTTATCCTACAATTTTGGTGGGCATCCTACCTCTCTTCCTACATTAATAGGCCTTATATAGTTAAGGTTCATAGCTCTGCTATTGTAAGAGCCCATAATCTGGCTATGTAACGTTTAGTTTTTATATTTTATATTATAAGAAGTTTTATTCAAAAAAAAAAAAAACTAACAGGCTGAAACGCATTCATGCTTGGGTGTTTTCCAAGCCAATATAAATCCACCAGGATGCTGGTCTTATTCCTCACATTAAGGTAATCTTTCTTGATCTATAGTCCAAGCAGTTCGTTTTAAATGTCATGCAAGCTTGGCTGACCGCGTTGGTTGGGAAGTTGATAGGCTGTTTTAATGTTATAGTCGAGAGTTCTGGGAACATTACAAGTACTGGAAAATAGAAATTTTCAATAGTAAGAAAGGATAGCGATTGAAGTGGTATTTTACACTTCTTTCATTTTTCCCCCTCTTCTGCATTTATTGTGTATTTGCTTTGACCTCACATTTTTGTAATTGTTGTTCTTGCAACCTTTGTAGAGTGGTGAATATTGCAACAATTTTCTGCACTGAAGGGCTTCTCCCGAATAGTTGAACTGGCAAAAAAGTTGCATTTCATGATTTTTAACTGAATTATGAGTATTGTAGTGGAACGTATCTTCTTCTATTCCAGTAGGATGAACTCCAAGGAATTGAAGGCACTGCCTGGATACAAACAATCCATCCTTGCATCTCCTCAATGTCTAGATATGTTGCTGTGGCCTGTAACTAAGTGCATTTTCTTGTTAGCAAGAACAAGGGCACCAATGAAAAGTTTCTTCCACTACACTGGCTGCCGCAGGGAACTGTTAGGAATCTTTGGTTCTTGATATGGTGCTGCATAAACGTTGAAAAACTGTTGAGACTGCAAGTGGTTTCAGAATCTCACTTCTCTTGAGCTCATGAACAGATGAATATATCATGTATTTATGGAATTTTCATTTCCTTTTTCAGTTTAGAAAATTACATTAAGGTAATGGGACTTTGAATTGTCTCAAGCAATAAAAAATATTGCCCGTATGAAGGAATCATCTTGTGTTTTCAAAAACAAGCAAGAAAGGAAGGGAGGATTAGCAGGTCAAATCATCAGCAGGGAAGACCAGAATAAGAACATTTTTAGAATTAGAAAACATGGGTAATTCATGGACTTCTTGCTGTTTCAATATCCCAGTCTAATTTACTGCAGAATAATTTAATGCATACATCAACATTTTGGTTCTTTAGACATTAGAAATTCAAGGTTAAAGGTAACCCTGAAATTTGAGAAATGCTGAAACAGGCCATCAGAAAGTGAATCTTTGAGTCAAAGTCTTTTAAGTGTTCAAGTGAAGATTGGTAGCTTCTTCTGTGCTCTATATATATATATATATATATACAAGTTGTAATAGCGTCAGTTGGAGATGGACTAAAACAGATTTGCTTTCTTGAGCGTATTTATTATGTTGTATCTTTGAGAAATGAAGGCAGCTTCAATGCTTCTAAGGAAATCTAGAAGGAATTTCTAGAATTTCTATGTACCTCTTCGCTTCTCCTCCTTCTCTTGCTCCCTTGCTGCACCCAAACTCTTACTGCTGCCCTCTCCTATCTCAAATTCTTTCCTGAATAATATCTATTCATAGACATGGACTCTGAAAAGGTTTTACAACTAAAAGTCTTAGAATTAATCTTATATCAAAGGCATCTTTAGCGTCAGTCCATTTGAATTAAGTAGGACTATTTGCCTTATTCTGCAAAAAGACATAAGAGCAAACTACAGAAGTATAATAATCAAGTGGTTGCAACTGCCAATGCACAATTAATGGGAGAAATAAACTGTCGTGAGTGTCATCCGACAAAGGAAAAATGAAACAAGCGGACGATGCAGGGTTTCTTAAAGGATTTTATAGAAGCATCTAAAGAGTATTCTGCTTGACATACAAGTTCTAATGTCCCTGCAGCCTCCCCAAAACCTGCCTTGCATCAAAGCTTTCTCAGTTAGGTTGATTAACACTTCTAGTTGATTGTACCCGTCAACCAGTCACAGATGCAAGAAAACAACAAAGAATTCTTTTTGCTCAAATTCATTATCACGAAATTGTAAGAACCAAGAACTTCCCACATACACTGCTTTTTATTTTGGCAAGTTCTGCCAGCTTTCTAGCTGGAGATTATTCTCTCAAAAGAATTTACTTTTCTATAGTCAAATTGGATTAGCACACCCATCTACTTCTGGTGGAAAGACTCTCTTGATTGAAAAGAAAGTGAAAACTCAAATATCCCAAAATTGTAGCCCCATTACTTTGTCTACCCTGAAGATGCTTTGCATCAACGCCTGAAGTGTTACACCGTGTACAGTTTTTCTACAGGGCATCTCTGGATTAGTCAAAACAAGTTAAGATCCACCAGACATTGTGAAGTCCACAAATGAACGAATTACATTAGCCTAGCCTACTAATATTGATGAATACAGAGCACTCAACTGGAAATCATTTAATTGCAGAACTAAGGCATGCTAATTCAATATCTTACTCAATACACATTCAGAACCCTACTGTATACACAAAACTAAAATCTCAAAACAGATGATGTTGAAACCGCTATATCTTAAAATGGTATCTTGACGTTTATTATAAATCATGTGTTAATGGATTAATCTTGACAAGTAAATTATGCCACTCTTTCAACATTGGAAATCCTCTATCAGGGTGGAAAAGGTGCATTCTCCTAATTTTGTCGCTGTAGGGCATTAAAATTGAAAAAGGCCTTTCAATGGATAACAGTCCACCTTATCTGATGCTTGATTCCTTGGTAAGAGCTTATTGTAAATTCTTTACCAGAGAAGCCTGTCTCCAATCATTAATTCACCAATAGCATAACATGTTATGTGTTCCAATATCAAATGACTTTTCCCTTCACACCATAGATCAGCAGAACATAAGCCTCATCATTTCAACATGAAAATCCAGTTGCATAATGTTCTATAGCTGCTCTCCCAAAATCCTTTTAGCTTCACATGAGTCATCATCTCACTTTCTCACTCTAACAAGATGCAAGTTTTCTCTGTCTATTGGAATTAGCAAGCCTATGTATGCTATGGCAGAATCCTGTAGAAAAACTATTGTGATAGATTAACGGATGTCTGGAACCATAAAGATGTATATGAAGTTAAATTACTTTTCCTCTATATAGTCCTAAACAGAACTAAATACTTTCTAATCACACTCCTTAGTGGATATGAGTGGCAATGCGGATCAAGTTAATGTATTTGGAGATTCAAATGTCCAGCTCAGTAGGAAACATTAGGCTTGAGCACATCCTGTGCAGCAAAATAACTTAAAAGATCAAGTAAAAGAAACATTCAAAGGCCCCCACATCTTAACTTATCCTATCATGTTCAGAATAGCAACTATGAAACTTGATGCTAAATTTACTAAATATTATTGATTAAGTGGACAGAAATGAATTCATATATACAGTATAAACCCCAACTTCAATGCACCTTTTAGCTCCCAGGATTTGGACAAGCATACTGAGTAGTTGGGCTTGATCAGGAGAAACCTGTTAATAAAGATCAATTTAAAAAGTAAAATACCTGTCAATAGGCAAATAAAGAAGCATGTAGGAATACACACACATAGTAATTTCTTTATCCATACAAAGTAAACAAAATCTAGAAGAATCAAAGGTCAACAGCTATGGAACAAACCCGTCACACCTGCATCTGACTATGGCGCATAGTTGAGGTCTCCTCTCTAAGTTCACGCAATATCTGAAGCAGAGTAAAAACAAACTTTACATGATATAAGTCTCTATATACTGGGGAGAGAGAGGGCATAAAGCAATGAAAATCAGAGGATCTTTGACCTTTGTAACATTATCTAATACGTAGTCATGGAGCTGTGGAGTAACACTGATAACCTGCTTACAACCATACTTCTTGTCAATCTCGACACTCACTGAATCTGACTTACTAGACTCAGAACTAGACCAAGGGAGGCTTGAGGCAGTAGCCACTGATGATACATCCCTGTTGCATTTGACAAAAAATTGGGTAACCTGAAAACCACGGACAGACAGTCAAGGGCCCAGTGCTATCAATGGGATTGCCCAATTATGTTTGATTATGCAGCTAGACATTTTTAAATCTACTGCAACCAATTACTTCACCACATGCTCTACACCCCAAAAAAAAAAAAAAATCATCCAGTTTATTGTTCTCCGAACTCACAGAAAATCACATGTTCATCTAGGACATGCTAAAGGGTCTCACCATATTTGGCTACACATTATAATTGCAGCCATATCACATTAAGCTTTCTTAGGGCTAGGGTTTAGGTAATTATGGATATTATCCCTCCAGTTCTGAAAATTATCACTAAGTTTGTTGAAACCTTTTATGGTGCTTATGAAAGCCTCCCCTGCCACAATATCCAGTCACCACTTGACAGCAACTGGGATGGTTTAACCAAAAAAACTATTCGTTAACTTTTCCCTTTGAAGCTTTAAAACTAATTTTATCCAAGGCTCATTTATGTTTAAGGTATATTATACTCTACAAGAAAAGATAGCAGAAACACTAACAGAGTACTTCTGCAGTCTCTATAGTCAAACACACATACCTTCAGAAAAGATTGAGTCTTTGACCAAACTAAAGAAGTCTAAACTGTTTATGATGAATCCAATGCAGCATAAATGCACAGATTCTGAAGATCAGATGCTCACCTGAAAACAACTATCTTTTGTATTAGTGAAAACCACCAACATATTGGCAGTGACCATCTTTAAAGAATGTAAGCACAAGGCTTGGAGTCCTAATTGTTCTCCTTTTCTTGAATTAGTTCAGATTTGTGAAATATATAAGAGGGAAATTCATTAATGCTGAAAGTGCCTTCACGGACTGTACGTTTGTCAGGAACTTTTTACAAAAAGATGTATCTTTACATAATTATTTGATAGAATTTCTTGATCCTCAAAAAAAGTTGAGAATCATCTTTGAATGCTCATTAAGTTCTTCACACGTGAGACAAAGTATAAAATGGAGAGAAAAGTTAGCTAACAAAAATCGAAAATCAAGGCTCTCCTCTAAATGTTATAGTGTATCCTACCACAAAAAGTATAGTTTCAGTTGAAACTTGAGATCACATGAATTCCAAATCTTCTTCCTGTGCTTCAAGAACTATGGTGGCAAGACCAAGTCGATATGCTGTGGACCTCAAATTCCTGACCAGAACATAAATTTCCTTCTTCCTCTTGCTAACAGAGATGGTCTTCTGTTGATCCTCTCTAAGACGAGCAAGCAAGACCGCCTCACATAGAGCTATTGCCACAGGCTTCTTGCTGCATTGTTCATTAAAACAACATTCAAATTCACAAAATAAACCAAAAAAGACTAAAGAGAAGGACAAAAAAATGATGTCCAAAGGAACTCACGTCAAGCAAATAAATTCACAAAGCCAAAAACATTTCGTTCACAATCACTTTTGCAGAATACACAATAATTACCTGCCTCGAATGAACCCAGTTGTAATAAAACCAATCGGCCACCTAAAGGACTCCCTGACTACTGGGTCTTCTGGTACTTGAAGTGCCCATCTCCCAGATGGCTGTTGGACAAAATATGAACCCGGTAAAGACTGAGGTGCCTGAAAATTTCCAGCATCCTCCAATCTGCATCATTTACAACAGAATGCTTTCAGAAAAGTTACTAGGAGCATGAAAATAATCCAGTTTCCAATGTTCCTCTTTTTAAATTTTCCCAAAAATGTGATACATACACTGCTAAGTGCATTTACGAAGCTGCATGCCCTACTTAAGTTAGTTCAAACTCTCAGCCTTATGGTTACACAGCATCATAGCTTTATTGATGAAAATAACCTGTACAACAGAAACACCAATCCCTCAGATGAGCTTCGCAATCTAAGCCATCATCCAACAAGGCATGGGAAAAAGTTATGAATTCGCCTAAAATTCTTTTAGTGAGGATTTACTACATCTTATGAACCTTAAAACCTAAAACACAAAAACCTATCTTTGACAGCAGTAGACAGAATATAACTGGACATCACCCATGTAAGCCACTGAAAATTTACGCAAGAATTTGCAAAAGAGGTCTTTCTTGGCAGTCAAAAATTGCAATAGCGGAGGTTCTGGGAATAGAAGGTTTCTAGTTGTCTGACTAGTAAATCAGTCAAAGCCCAACAAAATATTAATTTTTATTGCCTTGTGGTTTCCAATAGCTGCTGCTTAAAGAATACCTAGGACAGTTTTGATGAACAAAATCATAAGCCTTTTCATACTTCAGAAACATGTACCACATCCACTTGTTTCATGAAAAGAAAAAAGTAAAGTCATAAGTGGTAAAGGAAAAAGGAAGAAAACAGTGCACCCAAACCACTATATACCAGATATTGATGGTTTCAACATGTCAGCATGATGCCTATAAACTTGCAGTTTCACCAATCAAATATAAAAAAGAAATGGAATCATTTTTCATTTGCATGAAACAACCCAAAATAGTCAGAGTAAGCTGTGCTAACAAGCCAAACAAATAAAAAGAACTCCATGAATATTTCTGAAGATGTTCTACCTGGTTGACCACATCGTTATATCACTGGCAAGAGGAGCACAGACCACAGCTCCCTCTTCAAAAACACCTTCCTTGTAAGCATGCAAAAGAACTCTCACAAAGCATAGTTTTTGGCAACACATTAATTGAGAGCTGGTGCAATTTGTTTGACGGCTAGTCAATTCATTATCCTTCACAACCTTAGTCAAGCATCTCTTTCCACCAGGAAAATTTGGGAATAGAAGCAAATTATCATCATTGATATGACTCATAAAATGAATCAGCATATCAGATGTCCTTGCAACAAAGCCATTAAAAAAAGCGCTATGACTTCCCACAGCTGCTTCATCACAATTTTCACAATTTAAATTTTTCAACGAGTTGTTACTAACTGGAAGAAATTTGGCGACCCCTACTGTAAATCTTTCCTCAGAACCATAGTGGATACAGTCCCAAGGTGGAAAACGTGGAACCCTAAGAGGCCTCAGAGAAGGAGGTCGAAGCTTTTCCTTTTGATCAGCAGTAGCTGCCTCCATTGCCATAAAGCAAGAATATGCATTGGTATCAGGAAAATCTGAAGGGAAATTTGGCAAACCTGCCTGCAAAGGAAAATGCAAATTTAAGATGACCATAATAACCTTCCAGTTAATTCACTACCAATGAAATTCGAGACACTTACTTCACATGCGATCCAGTGCCTCTCTCTCAAACCTATAGCTTGAGCACCGCTGGAGATAATGGCAACCCAAAAAACTTTGACCCAACTTAAAGGAAGAATGGCAGACCATCTAAAGGGATGACAAAAATGACTATCAGAAACTCGTACACTTGATTTACAGAAGTTGCTCTCCCAATTAAATGAACCGAAAGAGCATCTCCCTGTCCATCTATCAGGTTGTTATTAAACAGGTTGAACGCTATAATAACATTCAATGCTTCTTTTTCCAAGACCACAAAGGCAAGTAAAAAGCAAGTGAAAAGCAAAGGCAGCATAAACAAATGCACAAAAGTAAACTGATGCTTTTACATGTTTGTGTTTGTATCAATAGATATCAGGGTAGTTTTACCTTGTCGTAAAGCCTTTGCTGGAATTATCTTTCAAAAGCATAATGGGGCATAATTGAGAGTACTGCCTCGCACCTGAAGGGTCTAAGTTATTGGAATTCTCCTCACCAATATTGAAAAATTTCATCAACTGACAGTGCTTTTTTTTGCAAATAAAACTTTCTTCTACTGGCGGATTTACCCCTTTGGAGACATCCCACAAATCAATGAATTCAGAAGAAGGATATTTTTCTTCAGGCTTTAAAAGCAATGAAGAAAGGGAGCCTGGGTTCCAGGGTAGAATCCTCTCTAAGGTTTTGTCCCCTTGCATATTAGTTTCTTTAGCACCTAGAACCTCAGAAGGTTTTGTTTCTGGCAAAACAGCAATTCCTTTTTCAGCAACAGCACGTGGATCCTTTACTGTGAGAGAAATAATAGCTGAAGTTGAAATTTGATCTTCCTGTGGGAGGGAGCATGAGTATGTTGCTGGAGATTTATTGTTATTCACAGCAACTGAACATTTCTGCAGAGCCCAAGAATTTGTAGATAGACTGTATATCAAGCAAATTCAATTCAGCCATGAGCTTCCCTTATCTACAGTCATACGGTTTCAGAAGAAAAGGCAATACTATAAGCTAAATCACCAGGTCAGAGGATGCAATATCTTCTGCATAAGCTGAAATGCCTTGAAACCTATCAGGTCCAGTTTTCCAAGCTCACCCTCAAGAGAGACACAACTCACTGAACGTCCATTTAAGTTCGTCTGCAAACCCACACTAGCAACTCAATTTTTAAAGACAGCAAACAAGTCTTGTAAATAAAAATGGGGACATATAACTAGTCCATAAGCAATTTCATCACCTTTAAGTAGTTCACAGTCTCGGCTAAATTAAGGGCATTGAAAACAAACAAATGACCAAAAACACAAAACAAAAAGAAAAAGTTCTCAATCAACTAGAAAGCATCAATAAGAGTGGCAACTGGCCAATTAAAAGAATAAATTGCACAGTATTTCGAAATGAAAATATGAGCCAAAATCAAAGGCTAGACGTGTACTTCAGTACTGTTAGGTAAAGAACATACGGTTTCACATGCAGACTCCAGAACATCATATCCTTCTCTAAAAGCAGCAGGATGTATCCATATCCACAGCTGTCTAGACCCAACACAACTGTCTATGCTCTGCTGCTCATCTTTGCTATCAATTTGGTCTACCCTTGCAGTAAAAATTGGATTTTGTGGTCGCCACAGGTAGGTCACCGGAGCAACTGGTTGAGCAAATACTCTCCCAACATGGTGAAGCTGCCAATACGCATGCAAAAGTCAAACTCCAATATATATAATGATTTTAATAGGTAGCTAAAAAGTCAAGGCATTAACCCACCATAGCACTACCATAAGTGACACCAGCAAGTATATGCTGGGATGTCTGATCAGAATTTTCCAATGGAGAAGGGACCATTACCTGACTTAGAATCAACAATAAGAGGTCCTGACAGCATGAAACAGTAATGTCAGATATAGCAAATACTTTCCCCCCCCCCCTTTTGATAGCAACACCTACGAAATTGATTTGACAGTATAGAAGCATTTCAAACTAGATGCTTGCAAGGTATAACATAAACAAATGCTTGCCTCTGGACCCTCCAGCTGAACAGCACTATAGTAACTTGAGTCATGCACGAGCACTCCTTGCTTTGACTTCTTCAGGAGAGCCCTTGAACCTTTAGCTCTGCCTCAGGTAATAATAATACATACATACATCAGTAATAGATACAAACATCAGCTCACCTAAAAAAAACGCCCGTAGACCACGACATTACTAAACTATAGATACAAACATGAAAATCTCAAAAATCAGGGAATTGGGTAATCGTTTAATTTGCTTCTATGGCTTAGGCCCAATGTTGCTTAGTATAGGATTTTCCTAGATATATAATTTTTTTTTTAAATATTGTAGTTAGCATTCATTCATAATTGGTTGGCTGGAGTCGGAAACAAAGAATTCGGTACCTGCCGTGGAGGCTAAGAGGGAGGTAAAATCCCCAGAGTTTAGACATGGTGAAGCGCTTAGCATGCCAAACGTGTGTTGATAATCTCTTGGTCCCATCTCCAGATGTAGAAAAGCCAGTCAGAGGATTCTTCTTTTTCAGATCAATTCTCCGACGGATACGACGAGGGATCCTCTTCTCGTCTGTCTCCGAAAGCCCATTATTACTACTATTATCATAACAACGAAATCTCTTTTTCTTGACGTGGCTGGTGGTTCTCCTCCTCTTGTTTCTCTGGGAACGAAAATCATCATGGAGACGAGTACTGACAATTGAATGAAGAGAGCGCAATTCACTAGCTCGTGATTCGGCCAATTTCTGCACATTGAGGGTTCGAGGTGGAGCTGCCATAGATGCCTGATGCTTGCCCCAATCAGTAGCCATCTCCTTCCCCAAATTGAGAGTTCTTTACGATTGTTTATTGCACTTTTATACCCCCGAAGGAAGGTTTTGAACCCAGACTGTTCAATGAACCGAAGTACGTTTGGATAGTAGATTTTTTGGGATAATTTGTTGAAAAGAATAGTGTAGCACTACTGTAGCACTTTTTTGATGTGATGTATCTGAGATAAAAAGGTGATTGGAATTTGTGTCGATGATGTAAGCAAAATTTTTTAGCTAAACAAGAGCAATCCAAACGCACTTAAGTTTGTTAAGGGTTACTGGTTCAACTTTTGGCCAAACCGTAATGAACCGTGACGTCATAAATATGTCATAATTAATTAATATGCTATTTTTATTATTATATAGATCATTACAAATTAAAAAAAATCTAATTCTAATAAAACATAGTATTTTGATAATATTAAAAATAAAAAACTTGTGAGTCTATGAATAAAATTGAAAAGTATATACAAAATTAAGCTATAATATATATAGTAGAATTGTAATAATGATTTTTATTAGATAGAAATATAAAATTTAGGATGAAATTTTGAAGTTTTACACAATTTAGTGCTAAACTATAATTTTTAAAAGTTGAAATTTTGCAAAAATAGATATTATAAAAATATGGGGTATATTTGTAATCTAAAATAAAATATAAGAATTAATCAAAAATATTAGAAGAGTCGCCATAAACACGTATTATGAGTAAAACCATTATTTAATTGAAATCAAGAATCGGGTAATTTGGTAAAAACCATTTCGATTCATCGATTTATTGGTTGAACTGTCCGTTTCAACTGGTTCTTTTGAAATAAAACGGTTTTTTAACTAACTAGTTTTTAGCTTTAACCCAACCTAGAAAACTACCCGATCGATGGTTCAACCGGTTCGACCGAACGGTCCGAGTTGGGTTTTAAACACTGCTAAGGACATCACATTGAATTACACCATATGCCACGTCAACATTCCACTGTCTCTTCTTTTATCATACTCTCACCCACAATGGATTATATTCGAGAGTATAATAGCATGAGTCTACAAGTATATCAAATATTTATTTTAATAATGCACAACTCATATCCTGTAAATAAATAAATTTATTATTTTAAAATCCATTATTTTTAAACATAAATTATTGACTGTCATTAGAATTTTTTACTTTTTAGATTTTGTATTTGCTAAAAGATAATTTTATTAATTTGTGACTTTTAATAATATATATTTTTGTCTTTGAAAAATAATACATTGGTATTCTCTAAAAAATAATTACGTAATTGTCAAACAAATACACCTCAAATGTGAAAATATCATAATAATACATTATTAATTAATAATAGTCTATCTAGTGAAATTAACTTCATGACATAATATTAAAATTAAATAAAATACAAATAATAATATAATAAATACTAATTTTCATTGTTATTGCCTTCAAAGCGTTTCTAAATATGCTCGACCAAATCCGACCGAAGTTGATGATGTATTTCCCAATCACGTAGTTCTGCATTCCTTTGAAGGTAATGTCGAAAATTTTCATCTAAACCTTGAGTCATAGGGACCATTGGATCTTTATCATCATCATGCCAGTTTCTTATTACATCTCTCTCATTCTTGACAATCATATTATGCAATATGATGCATACGTACATTATATCTTCAATTTTGCTTAATGCCAAAATCAAGCCAGACCACGTACAATAGGCTAACTAGATTGGAGCACTCCAAATGCTTGCTCAACGTTTTTTCTTATATCCTCTTGCATTTGCTTAAACTTGATCCTCTTTGGTTCTCTAAGAGATGTGAAACTTTTAACAAACATTGCCCATTCTAGATATATGCCATCTACTAGATAATACCCTTTGCTGTACTATGTGCCATTTATCGTAAATTGAATGTCAGCAGCATATCCTTGCAATACGTTGCTAAACAGTGGAGACTGATTGAGCACATTGATATCCTTGTTAGACTCCACAACTCCAAAAAATGCATGTCATATCCATAAGTCTATTGATGTGACTGCTTCTAGCATTATTGTGGGAGATCCTTGATCACCTCGTATAAATTGACCTTTCCATACTATGGGGCAATTTCTTCTTTGCCAATGCATGCAGTCAATGCTACCAAGCATGTCGGAAAGTCATGGCACTCGAAATGCAACGTTCAATGTCATTAGCGATAGGCCATTTCAGGTATTGTGCCCCATAAATATCGATCATATATTAGCAAAACTATGACAAACACTCGATTGCAGTGGATTCACCATTCTTTTGTACTCATCCAACTGGTTAACTAGTGCTCCATATGCTAACTGTCGGATAGTTGCGGTGGTTTTTTGAAGCGGTGAAAGTCCCCTTTTGTTGGTTGCATCAACCCTCATTTGAAAAAACTTTGAATGAGTTGTAATGGGCTCCAAAATTTGAACAAACAATTCTCTCCTCATTCGAAAACATCAGCAGATTATATTTGAAGGATAAACTAGGTTATTGGCGAAATAGTCATTAAAAAGTCGGATATGCCCGACACCATGCTCTAGATTGTAATACATTTGACTGTTTGGACGGATATTACAACTTGAGGATGTATTTTGGATTTGCCACTACTCCAACAATGTCATAATTTGATCATTAGTATCATCCATCATTTTATCAATTAAAAGCTTTTTAACTTCTTCTATAAGAGAAGGATCTGGGTATTGAAACATTTTGGAATATGTTGAGTATATGGTGTTAAGGTGTGGAGTCTTGCCAATACATATATAGTGCCATTTTTCCAATGGCTAGTGTTTCAATGGCTAGTTTTCAACAGCTAGTTATGTAATGGCTAGTTTTAGTAATACAATTAAAATAGTAAATGTTAAAATTTTATTTCAATATAACATTATGACATGAAATAATAAGTAATATTACAAATAAACTATTAAACACCCAAATGCAAAATTAAACATTACATATATTAAGCCTAAAATTACAATTAAACTAAGGAATATTATACTTGGCCTTGAGGATGGAACACATATGCTCATGAATTCAAAACGACCGCTCAGTCATGCCTATAGTATCCTTCAATAGGATTTCGTAATCACATCGGATAGGATAACTTTCTAACTTATTTGCCAAGTTTTTTGTACCTTGTAGTTTTTTTTTTCTTTTTGCTGCTTCAATATGTTCTGGATTTGATTAAGTTTTCCACTCACTTTTTGATTATTCACCTTTGATTTTTCCTTTCTCTTGCCCTTCTTTGATGCTTTTTGACCGAGTGTGCAAACTTCACATAGTTCACTGTCATCGATGTCGAAACTTGAATCCGCATTGGATGAGAAAGTGTATGCCCCACTTTCATCAATTCTTATATTTTTCAAAGAACACTGCATAGGAGTATTTGCTTTCCACTTCAGATCATTTTTTAACAACACCCACATATGTTCATGTAAAAAATACTTATTATTATTCTACCGAAAAAACTTATGTGGGTGTTGTTTGATCTAGACATCATTTCACCTGCTATGATGTTCTCCACCAATTTATTGTAGTATTGATTGAATTCATTAATCATCCGACTCAACCAATACCTGTAACAGCCCCACTTCCCCCTAAGGCGAACCAAAGGGTTGGCGGGCTGCCTTCCTAGCTCTCGCTAGGACTCAAGCATTCAAATAAATACTAACTTAAACATGCAAACTCTTCAACCACCATAACATTAATATTAAAACTGAAAAGGGCGTTGAAACTTAAAATTACAATCATCCATTCAAAATATTCAAAACTCTCGAGTCAAAACTAATACACTTCCATAAGCTTAAAGTACTCAACACCAAACAAATATACAAAATATTCCTTCATACTCGAGACAAAAGTCAAAAGATCAAGACACTAGCCCTAACTACGCCTCGGAATTCTCGTCACCTGTTAAGGAAAAACAAACGGGAATGGGGGTGAGCTAAAAAGCTCGTGAGTTTCCAAAATTCATGCACATGCACTTAAAGCTGTAAAAGTAAAAGTAAATAAATAAAACACATAGACAAATCAAGTTCACACATATTGAGGATACGGGGGCTCTCAGGAGCCAAATTCCACATTTCCCGAGCATTTATAGTAGTCGACACTCCGTCGACTTTCAATCCAAGTAGACGACTCTTCACGCCACACTCCAACCACCAAACTCCCCCTACCGGGCCCGCACGCCAAATATTTAAACAGGGAACAGTAAACAGTAAATCACTCAAGGCACTCGGCCAAGAGTGATTGTATAACACATTTCCGTTTCCCAAATTCAATATATGCAAACAAATAAATTACCGACTCTACAAAAAGGGAGCAATAAAGTATACTCTCCTTAGGTGAGTGGTTCAACAAATTCCCATTTTCACAGTCAAATCAAGCCAGATTTCATGAAACACATACATTCACAGGGCATTTAAACGAAAACATTTAACAGGCATTGAAAACTCACCGACGAAGTAGGGGTTGGAGTCCAAGTTTTGATCAGTTGCAAAATCAGCACTTTGCCCTAAAATAATTAAAAGAGAACGAAAATAAGTTTTCCTAGCTCATCGACCAAATTTATTTCAAAAAGTAGAAAGTTCGACAATTTCCTAATTCGAGCTGAAAATTTTGAAAAATCATAACTCAAGTTATACAAGTCAGAATTTTGTACATTTGGTACCGTTAGAAACCTCTTTGAATGTTCTAAAACTTTGTAGAAGGAACCCAGTTAAAATTCTGGGCGAAAACTGCCCAGATTTTCGTTCAACAGAAAACTACAGTGCTGAGACAGGACATATCAGGCTGGCCATCCAGGCTACTTTGAAAATTCTCCATAAATTACAGAAAATTAGTTAGCCTCTGAAATTCATACAAAATATATTACTACATAAGGAGTTTCAACAGTCACTGACGGAACTCAATTCCGACACCCGAGCATGAAATTATAACAGTTCAAACAGAGGGGGTTCAAATTTCTGAAATTTCTGGGTTTCAGTTTAACAGGGCAGCATTCACAGCTTCGTTTGAGTGGCTAATTCTTAGTCAAAAATCACCAAATTTGGTACACTAATACTTCCATATATAGGCTAATTTCATACCAAAATGAAACCAAAAATTCGAATGGGAAGGCAGTTTTCTACGTGCCCAAAGTTCGTTCATCGAAACTCTTCAAACCGATGAAGTTCAACTCCTCCACTTCTAATCTCTTATAACCAACATATACTACTGCCATTTAACTTCAATTTCGACCCTAAGCTGGTATTAGTCTCCCTTAACCTAATGATGATAAAAAATGGTCATATCTTTTAGCAAAATTGTCACGAAAATAATCCCCTAAAATTCGGGCAGCATAATGCTTCATTTTTCCAGTTTTCCTTATTCCATCTAACCATCAACTTCACTCAATTCTTGAAGGAATTTGTATGGGGCAATTTTAACAGCTTAACCCTCACATTCAAGCCTCACAATCAGCTTTTAAACTTGCTAAAATTTGCAGCCACCAAATCAGAGGAAAAACAGAAATTTCTTCCTTATTTTTCTTCCTTCATGAACCGGTTCCTCTTAGGGTTTTGTCCAAAAAAATCCAACAACAATTTTTAACTCAAATTCATACAATGCATCAATAACCATGCTAGAATTCTAATCAACACAAGTGTGGGAGTTCAAGAGCCCACTTATACAACCAAATATCAAGAAAGACAATTTATTGAGATTAATCTTCCAAAATTAAAAACCACCACATGAATCCATTTCATCAACAATGACAAGGTTCTAACAACCTCTCAACTTCCCAAACCTATCATCATGCTTCAAAATGGAATTTAAGAGACAAAAGCTCAAGCTCTAGTTTCATACCTCTTCCAAGAAACAAGCAAGAGTTCACCAAGAAATGCTAGACTAGAGCTCCCAAGTGCACCTACTCCAAGCTTCTCCACCAAGTGCAAGTGCAAGCAAGGATTAATGGAGGTTGTGAGGGGTTTTTTTGGAGGGAATTTGAGTGAAGGAAATTGCTGAAAATTTAGGGGAGAAGAGGAGAGGGAGTTCGGGTGAGAGAGGGAGAAGAGTGAAGAAATTTTTGGTCAATTTTCTTGAGGAGTTAATGGGAAAAAGGAAGACAAGACATGGGTCTTATCTTATTCATCCAAAGTCAAAGCTTGCATAGTGGTATTAATTAGCTATTTGGAGGGAAAATTAGTCACCTCATTTGGTTTGAGATTAATGAATAAATCTCGATTAGGAGAGGGGATGAAGAAGTAATTTTTAGGTGATTGGTAGGAATTTAGTTGAAAGAATTAACGGTTAGATAAAATTCTAAACTTAAGGAGGTTAATCCAAATCTTAACTAAATTTCAAAACCCTAATTAATCACCTTCAATGACCCAATTCCAGTCATTTAATTACACTTCCAACCTACCAGTGATCATCCATACTTATCTTTACTAGTTTACTCACAGTCCGAATTTACCTCGAAAAACGTGCTTTTAACATTTTACCGCTAATAAATGCTACGAGACGATATTAACAAGGGAATAGGGTTAAAATTAAATGAGAAGTTGTAAATGAGGAAAAATCAGATTTCACGAGATAATTAAAGAAATAATTTTATAAATAAATAAAAACTTCAAATTTTTGAAATTTAATATTAAATTAATATTTTTTTTTCTCGAGGCCTTTACAAATACCAATGTCATTTCACAGTTTTATATTTTCTTGGTGATCCAAAATTTTTGATTCTCATTAAAGTAGTTGGTGACATGTTTCTAGAAGCTCTCATCATTTTAGGATTTACCCACAATGCTGCAGTTGGAAATTGTGAGCCAAACATTTGCAAACATGTTGTCATCGTCCACACTCCATGGCACGTGTTTACTATTAGTTTCTTCCACTGCCTCATTGGTGGGATTAATGTTTTCTACCCCACGTTATGTTGAATATGGCAGAAATTGAGAGTCAGAAATTGACTCCGTAGGTGCTGCATTTTCTTAATAGCAGGTGAAATCATAATCCTTTCTTGTCTCTGACGGAGTCTTTAAATCTCCACAATCCATACCAAGGTTATAATACTTCACCGTGCAATGATTTCCTATAGTCGGATTAAAATAATTAGATAACAAATACATAGGAATTGGAAATGAAAAACTTGATGGATTTTGAAAATTTGATGGATGATTGGAATTGGGAAATGGGAAATGGGAAATTTGGGTAATTTGTAGGAATACCAGGAAATGAAAAATTTTGGTAATTTTGGAAATCTTGTTGGCTTTGATTTGGTGAAGAAGATGAATTTTCTATATTTGGACCACTAAATATATTTCTAAAACTATTAAAATTCTTATCCTTAATGAGAAAATATTGAAATTTTAGAAAATTGTGTAATGAAGTTAAAAAAATGAATGATAGAATAGGAGAAATAATGAAGTAGAATGGTGAGAAGGGAAAAAAAAAGTGTGAAGCATTTATATGGAAAAAAAAATTGAACTTTGCAATAGCTGTTAGAAATCAAAAATATTTTATTGTTTGCAATAGCCATTGGAAATCATAAATGTTTGATTGTTTGCAATAGCGGTTGCATTTTCTTTTATTATTGGTCCCCACGTGCTCACTTTTTAAATCCATTCAACAAATTAATTTGCATGAAACGTATTATTACGATGATACGGGCTCCAACGGTTGAATAGGTATTATGGCTAATGTAATGTGGGGTGTACGCTATTGTAATTGCTCTAAGAATGTAACACTTACCCCAGCAATGAACAGTAGTCAAATCTTTGAGTTAATTTTCTTTTTCATCCAAAACTCAATGAAATAACATTGAGTTTTGAAAGAGTATTATTTGGGATATTATTTGAAATAAATACTGTAGCACTTTTTGTGATGTGATATATATGAAATAAAAAGGTGGTTGAAAATATAAAAAGGTGACTTGGAAAATGTGTTTATGATTCAAGTAAAATATTATTTGGAAAAAACTATCTATCCAGGCACGTGGAACAAAAAGGTGATCAGCTCTATGAGCTGATCATAGCCATCCAACCCTATCAGGTTGAGTTCACGTGGAGTGATCCACTCAGCAATTGTATTGGCCTGTGGCATGATGCCATGTGGCAAATAGTCCGGCAGCCCATGTGCCGAAATATTCCCATCGCTCCACGTGGACTCAACCCGATAGAAATGATCATAGCTGTCTAACCCTATCGGGTTGAGTCCACATGGAGCAATAGGAATATTTTACTCGAATCATAAACACATTTTTCAAATATTATTTTGCTTGAATCATAAACATATTTTTCAACTCATCTTTTTATATTCCCAACCACCTTTTTATCTCACATACATCACATCACAAAAGTGTTAGAGTAATTATTTCAAATAATACTCTATCCAAATACAATGTTTAAACTTTAGATAGGAATATAGAGTACTTTAATTGTTCATGTAACAAATTTATCTCGAGTAGAAAATCAAATTGTTGTTCGATGTAATAATTTTTACAAGGAAAATGTTTCTTCAATTAATTATCCTGCCTTGTACTAAACTTCAAAAATACATTTGCTTTTCATACATATGAAAGGAGCTGCAAGGCTCATGACAAGTTATCATTCTATACATGAACACAACAGTTTGAAAATAACTCGATAAGGATTACTAAAACCACCATTGGAAGAATGTTTAGCTAAAGCTATTTATATCAATCTAAAATTTTGGAGTTACCGTCTCTTTAGGCTCCCTAGCAAGACTTTTTTGCGGCTTTTGCAGTCTCTTCTAGGTGTCTTTATTAACTTAGCTAGGATAGGATACAAAATCCAGTAATGAGCAAGCTAATAAAGCCATAATTGAGCGAAAGCTTACTTTTTCGGTTTTACAAGGCTAGAGATCATAGCAATCAAAGAATGTATTAGTTCAAAATAGTAGAAGAACTCTACTGTAAATTAAACTATATTAGCTCAAAATAGTCGAAGAACTCTACTGTAAATTAAACTATCTCCTCATCTATCATGCCTCATTTTTAAAAAAATTAAAAAGATGAGAATTTAAGAAAATTTTATTTTGAAATGATTTTTTGTGGGTTTTTTTCAAAAATAAAAAAAGGGCCTATTAAGAGACTTGGCAAAGGCGACGAATTTAGGTCCACTAAAGTCTAGGAAAAAGGGTTTTTTGGAGAATTTTGAAGTCACTACTCGATACAGGGTTTAGGTGTACCAAGTGACCTAAAAAGTAAATTTGATTTTAAAACACAAATCACAACACAATAATTAGACAATTCCAAATTTTTTGAAATCAGAGAAATGAATTTAGGAACTATAGTTCTGAGTAGGAAAGGTCAAGATTTTATCCTCATGCGGCAAAAATCGATTGTGAGTTTAACTTTATTCTCTTAATTTTGAGGCCAAAATTAAGTTAATTTAAGCTAAAATACATAACATGTAATTAATATCTAAACACATAAAACATGCATAACACATAAAAGTGAAATAAATAAAAATAATTAATCCCAAAGCTTGTGGCACGTTTCCCAAGAACCATGGGACCATGACCGCTCTAGGACTCAAGCGGACAATAAATTCGACTAGGGTTTTTCAAACAATATATTCTTCAAATAGATCGACATAACTTACTATCCAACATCCATTTTGGGTTTGACTCCCAACCTTACCACCATAATTCAAAAGACAATTCTTATACATTATCATTGACATCATAATAGATTTAAATACACCCAACATTCAAAGATTCAAGCGGCTTGTACTTCTTCCTACTCTCCTCAATACCTGGAAATCCTGGGATGGGAAAGTATATGGGGTGAGTTTCTAAACCCAGTGAGAGTCCCAAAACACATAGCAATTAAGCACATAAGTATAACAAGCATTGTAAACATTAAGGTCCGTACAGGACTAGTTTCAAATCTGTAACTTCCATTTAAGGAAAGTTGTAAGATAGTGTATATTATATATATATTTTTTTCACATAACAGGTTGTAAAACTGCAACAGTCAAGATGCTCATTGAGCCATTTAAACAGTAACAAGCATGAAATAACAATCGCAATAACATTCTCAGGGAGGAAAACAGAGTCTGCAGAACTCTGGTCATTTTATTTCTTTCTCCATCCCCTTTCACCCAACTTCGGATCCGAACTAAACAAGCAGGAGGCGGTGTACACTCGAGGTAACCTTTGAACAGGACCCAGGGTCCGTCGACGTACCCGACCAAGCCCTCACCGGAATAGGCCGACTTCGCCTGGGGTTTGGGATCCCTACGAACAGGTCATGCACGGTTGACATGCACAAGCACGGGTACAGTGGTTTAGTTTATTATTTTAGAGGCGAGGGACAACTGACAATCAATTTCAACCTCGAACCCTCTTAGGAGAGTGCACCAGCCTTTAGGGGTGAGGGGGCCTTGAAGGCCAGCCTCTTCGCCTCAAGCCTCGAAAAGAAAACAATTTTATTGTTCTTTTAAAACAAAACATACTAAACCACCTAAGCACGTTGAGTCAAGTTAAGCAATAAAACCCATTTTACATGAAACCCTAGTTTCAATCAATGATAATTCACATGTAGTAACAGGTATCATACAATAACAAGTAATACCTAGCAATAAGAATCAATTAGCAACAAATAGGAACCCTCACCTTAGTTGGTCAAGGTTGAGTAGATGAGTCGAAGTCCTCGGTCTCAAAGCCCTCGTTTATATTACCGTCGGTTCCTGAGGTACATAATTATTATATTAATTATTAAAATCAATTTTGACCAATTCACTTCTTTTATGAAAATAAGAATATTTTTAGGTTTACCTTACGAGTCGATAGTGTGATAAAACGGTGGTTTGTATTTTGAAAATATAGGTCTTGGTTAGATAGGTTAAAATGTGTGAGTTTCAAAAAAATCGGCGTAATTAGGGTTGGAATAATTTTATTAGTTGAGTTTTAGAAAGATTTGAGTAACGTGGCGTTATCCGTTGGGAAATTTGAGAAATGGTTTGCTTGGTTGAAAAGTCACTAATGGTGTTTAATTTTATTTGTTAGTGAACAAAACAATATTTCGAGGCTTTGGATTTGAAACCAATTTGATTTTTTTGATTTTTTTTTTTGGTCTTACATACTTAAAACAAGTTTTCTTGCTAAAATCAAAATAGTACAAATTAGGGTTTTGGTCGACAATCACAATTTCGAAAATGGAAATGTCATTACGTTTTCATGGCCAAAACTAATCCGCCATGGTTTCTTTCAAAATTCAAATCGGAAATTTTTCTTTTGCAAATTGTATGATTTCAAAACCGTTGAAAACTAGATTCATAATTCTTTATTTTCTCATAAAATAGCAACGGTCAAGTCAATTTGGAAAGTACTCAAATTTGGACATTCATTTTTGAAATCACTGGTTTGCAGGTTGGATTTTGAGCAATGTTCGTTGGTTTGCCACGACGTGTAGAAAATGATTTGTGGGGCGTATAAGGTACTGAAACGAAGCTCTTTGGGTCTAGTTTCGGATGCCACTGACGGCGCGTGATTTGGAGTTATAAACAGCGAGATATGAGCATTTTATTTTAGTGTGGTTTTGCCCACTGATTTCTTGGAAAAATGTGGTTTGAGTAACTTTTGTGAAATTTTAGCCATGTAGCCGTGTGGTTAAAGGTTCGGTTTGATTTCCAGAATGCTAAGCGGGACTCTTAGCATGTGATACATCCATCTAACAATCCAAAAATCATGCATACGGTCAAAACTAAACAATACGTGTAACTAGACAAATTTTGTTCCAAGTTGAAAAAAAGTCATCAAGTCTGATTCTCCCTTATTGTTTTCTTCCTTGTTGCAAGACCAATATCTACTCAAAACCAGGTTTTATGTCATTATGCATGCGGCTCTCGAACTGACCGAGAGGTCTCATGCAAGGAAAAATAGGTTTTCAACTTTCCAACAAGCAAATAAACAACTCAAGCTTGGTTTTTGTTAAACACTTTATCCATGCAAACTTTTAATTAAAGTCTCATCAATCAAGTGGAATGTGGTGCATGCAAGGGTCGATTTCAGCATGTTAACAACAAAAGGGTTTGGGATGGGTAGGGCAAAGCCCATCAGCTCACATCCATTCCAAAACAAGTAATCAAAGTTGTTGAACCACAACTAAGCACAAGAAAAGGTTGACCATCATCAATCATAATGCATGGAGTAAGTAGGACATTTCCATGGCTTTAAACTTTGGTCAGCTTTTGGGACATCAAAATGATATCCCTTATCAGTCCACCAAAATTTCTATCAACATAATAAGATGATATATGCATGCAAGCAGGATTTTAAGCCTACTAACATATGCATGGCAGTTTTAGGAAGTAAGATGACATCTTTAGGAGTAAAACAGTTTATTTAGGTCAAAGGGAATGTAAGATGGATTTCCTACCTCCAACCGGCCTCAAGAACAACACTCAAGGGAGTCTTAAGCTGATGAAGTTCAAGGTCAAGCTACAAGAGAGAGAGAGCCGATTTTTAAGCAAGGAAACTAAGTTGTGGATGAACTAGTAGGAGTTGCTATGGCTTACCTTTCTTGGTCAAGCAAGAGACGGTTGGTCCAGGCTGCTTGAGGGTGGAATTCAAATCTGTTTTCCAGCTTCAAGAAACGGAATAAGCTGAGGAAAAAGTCTTCAAGCTAACCAGAATCTTTTACAAAGAAAATGACTAGGTTTTACCTTTTTGGCTTGGCTTAGATTCGAAGGAAAGAAGTTAGCAGTCCACTCAGATTTGAACTTGTTTTCCAGCAACTTGTAGCCGAGAACAACTTCTTAGTGTAAGGCTTGAGAGGTCAAGAAAAGGCTAGGTGATGGAGGAACAAGGAGGAGCTTTCGGTTGAAGTTTAATGAAGAATTTCTAGAGCAAAAGTGAGGGAAAATGTTGGAGAGTTTCGGGTGAGGCTTGGAGGGATTTGCTGAAGTGAAAAATGAGAGTGAGTTGCTTGAGAGAATGAAGTGAAATGGAAATGAAATGGAAGTGAAATGGAAGTGTTTCTTTCTTGAGGAGCTCGGCCAGCACTGAAGGAAGAGAAGGTCACCTGAATTTGCTTGTTCAAGTGAACAAGACTTGGCTGAAATGGATGCCAAATGGCACAACCTTCTCATGCATAGGGCATGAAGGGAGGTGAGGTATCATTAGCCTTGGTTGCTGAAATCTGAAAAGAATTTTCCTTAGCCTCAAGCTCATCATGCTACCGTTTTTTGGGAGGAAAAGAAGCATGCTTGCTGCCAACTTTTCAGCCAAAATTTGACAATTGGCAACCATGGAATGGAGGAAATGGGTGGCGGTTCTTGCTGAATTTCCTTGAGCTGAATTGAATGGAGTTTTAGAGGAAAATATGGTTCAATTGGTTGGATATGGTCTGATTTTAGTTGAAAGAAATTTGGTTCAAGGATGGTTCATGGTGGTTCAATCTTGTGGAGGTATAACCGGTTGGAAATTGGAAGAAGGAGAAACACTTAGGGTTGAGCACACAACTATCATAGTTTTAGGATGATTCGTATTAAGTATGGTCATACCCTAATTTATTTAAGGGGTTTTAATTACTTGCTTGGTCTATTGTTGCAAATCTTTTCGTTAGTTAAAAAAAAATTTTACATGATCATGGTCATGCAGTAATGAAATTACAACGATTCATGAAAAGTCTAATTAAAGGTTAGGATTTTGTTACGGCCCTTACAACCTCCCCCACTTAAGAAATTTCGTCCTCGAAATTATTACCTCTTGTCATTTGAAACTCTGGGTATTTCGGTTCATCTCTTCCTCCAGGTTCCCGTGGCTTCTTCTAATCCATGATGTCGCCAAAGGACTTTCACCGATGGGATTTGTCTCTTTCTTAAGACTTTAACCTTTCGTCCAGAATTTTCAAGGTTTCTCTTGATAAGTCAACGATTCATCTAAGTCAACCTCTAGGGTTGGGAGAACATCGATGGATCCTTGTGATACTTTCTTAACCAAGATCGTGGAAAACATTATGGATTCGGCTAAGCTTGCCGGCAAGTCCAGCTGATACGCCACCTTTACAACCCTTTTGAAATTTTAAAGGGTCCTATAAACACAGGTTTCAGCTTCTTTCCTTTTCGATTTGAGAATCCCCTTAATGGTGTAACTCTTAAGAAAACTTCATCTCAACTTGAAATTCCAAGTCCTTCCGGTTGTCGGTTGTAACTTTTCGGCGACTTTGGGCCACTTGAACCCTTTGACAAATTAACCTAACTTTCTCATATGCCGCTTCAACCCATGGTATTCTTTCGGCACCCAAAATTTTCCTTTCACCTATTTAGTCCCGATATTGGAGATCTACACTTCCTTCCATATAATGCCTCATGCAGAGCCATTTGAATTGAGGAATGGTAACTATTGTTGTAAGCAAATTCGACCAAAGTTAGATCTGGTCCCAACCGCCTCAAAATCCATGATACATGCCCTCAACATGTCTTCCAAGGTTTGTATGGTCCGTTCAGATTGTCCGTCGGTTTGAGGGTGATAGGCAGTACTAAGATTTAGCTTAGTCCCTAAGGCACTTTGTATCTGCTGCCAAAATCTAGAAGTGAAACGTGGGTCTCTATCCGATACAATGCTTACTGGCACCCCGTGTAATCTAACAATCTCATCCAAATAGATTTGAGCCAGTTTTTCCATCTTGTATTTCATGTTCACTAGTAGAAAATGGGCTGACTTAGTTAACCGATCTACTATGACCCAAATTGCATCATGACCTCGACGAGAAAGGGGTAACCCTGTAACGAAATCCATTGTAATTTGATCCCATTTCCATTCAGGCACTTCTAACGGCTGCAGCAATCCTGAGGGTCTCTGGTGTTCAGATTTGACTTGCTGGCACGTAAGACATGACTGCACAAACTGAGCTATGTCCCTTTTCATGTTATCCCACCAGTACAACTTCTTTACGTCCTGATACATCTTGTTTCTTCCAGGATGAATGGTATACTTAGACCTGTGTCATAATTTCCCTTTTCAAATCATCTTGGTCAGGTACTATCAGACGGTTTTGGTATCTTAAAATTCCATCTTCTCCCAATTTAAAATTGGTTAATCTTCCTTCCTTGACCTTATCTATCCATTTTTGCACCAGTGGGTTTTTGGCTTGAGACTCTTTGATGCGCTCAGTTATAGGGGAATTTAAAGTAATACTTCCCAAAATCACTTTCTGCGGTGCCAATTGTGGGCTCCAAGTACTAATTTCTTCTAACATCTTCCATTCTTTAACCATTAGTCCAGAAATTTGGACTTTCCTACTCAGAGCATCCGCTACCTTATTAGCTTTTCCTGGGTGGTACTTAATAGTGCATTCATAATCTTCCAAGAATTCCATCCATCGCCGTTGTCTCAAGTTCAGTTCCTTTTGAGAAAATAAGTACTTAAGACTCTGGTGATCGGTATAAACCTCAAAAACTACACCATATAGATAGTGCCTCCATTTCTTCAGAGCAAACACTATTGCTGCCAGTTCTAGATCATGAGTTGGATAATTTTGCTCATGAGGCTTTAACTTCCTCGAGGCATAAGCCACTACTTTTCCAGCCTGCATTAAAACACATCCTAAACCTTCTTTGGATGCATTAGTGTACACGGTAAAACTATCCTCGTCATTTGGTAAGACCAACACAGGGGCTTTGGTCAGGCGACTCTTGAGCTCTTGGAAGCTATTCTCACATTTCACATCCCACACAAAACGGCTATTCTTTCGAGTCAGGTTGGTTAAAGGACTCGCAAGTTTAGAGAAGTCCTGAATGAACCTTCGGTAGTATCCAGCCAATCCTAGGAAACTACGAATTTCCGTTGGGTTCTTTGGTTGTTTCCATTCTATCACTGCTTTTACTTTAGCTGGATCTACCGTAATGCCTTTCCCGGAGATTACATGACCTAGAAATGATACTTCCTCTAGCCAAAACTTGCACTTACTAAACTTAGCGTGCAATTGATGCTCCTTCAGGGTTTGCAAACTAACCTCAAAAGTCGATCATGTTCTTCTTTGGACTTTGAGTAGATCAAAATATCATCTATGAAGATCACTACGAATTGATCTAAATAAGACTTGAAAACACGATGCATTAAATCCATAAATGCTGCCGGGGTATTAGTTAGTCCAAATGGCATAACCAAAAACTCATAATGCCCATATCTGGAATTGAAGGCTGTTTTCGGAACGTCTTCCTTCCTGATCCTTAACTGATAATAGCCTTGTTTGAGATCAATCTTAGAAAATACTACAGCACCTTGCAGTTGATCGAACAATTCATCAATGTGAGGTAAGGGATACTTATTCTTAATAGTAACCTCGTTCAATCCTCGATAGTCTATGCAAAGCCTTAAACCTCCATCTTTCTTTTTCACAAACAGTACTGGGGCTCCCCACGGAGACTCACTCAATCTGATGAATCCTTTTTCTAACAAATCTTGTAATTGCAATTTTAATTCCTTGAGCTCACTGGCCATTCTGTAGGGAGTCTTAGAGATAGGTGCTGCCCCAGGGGTGAGTTCAATCTTAAATTCAATGTCTCTGTCAGGGGGTAAGGATATTAACTCCTCTGGGAATACTTCTGGATACTCGTTCACTATAGGCACATCTTCTAATCTCGACTTATCTTCTTGAGGGTTTATCAAAAATGCCAAGTATCCTTGAGCTCCTTTACTTAACAATTTTCTAGCTCGAATCCCTGAAATGAGAGCGGCAGAAGCTAAACCTTGTCTTGCATTAAATCTTAGGATAGGTTCCCCTGGAATGTGAAATTCAACTACTTTCATTCTACAATCCAGCTGTGCATGAAGTCGGGCTAGACTATCCATCCCGAGTATGACATCATAACCTTTAATAGGTAGAGAAATTAGGTCTGCCAAAATTTTCCTTTCTCCTACCCACAGCTCATAGTTCCTATAGACCTCATTTGTTACTAAACATGGATCCTTCGTAGGAGTTTGTATTATCAGATCAAAAGGTAAAAGATCAGACTTAACATTAATAGCACACATAAAGTCGGATTCTGAGCGAATGACTAGCACCAGGATCAATCAAAATCTTAGCTAGTCTATGAAAAAGAGAAATGGTACCTTCCACCACTCCAGCTGGGTCAGGTACATCCTGCTGATCAAGGGAGTAAATTCTGCCGGGTACCCTAGGTCGATTTCCTTTTTCTGTTGGCGGTTTAGGATTAGGACCTCTTGAATGTTGTGTTCCAGCTTCACGGGTCGGCGGGGCAATTGCTAATTACATGCTCACACTTCCACAGCTAGACATTTCCGGCCTTTTCCAACAATCGTTCTCATGATGGCCTGTCTTACCACAAAATCCACAAGATGTACGGATTGGTAGGTTTTGCCTTGGTTGAGATGGACCACCCTTTTGGCCCCTTCCACAGCTGCCTCCTCCAGGACCCTCTTCCAATTTTAGGGGTGATTTCCTCCGGTCTCCCGGAACTACTACCGGTCGCCTTTTCTATTTTGAAAGGCTTTGACTTGAGCCTTGGTGTTCTCTACTCTTAGAGCCTTTTCTAGGGCATCAGTAAAAGTGAGCATCGGCGGTTGCTAAAGCCTCTTGAATTTCTAGGTTTAGACCACGGACAAAGCGGCGTACCCTACGAGGTTCGGTGGCGATCAATTCCGGGGCAAACTTAGATAAGCGGGTGAATTGTGCTTCATATTCTACACTCGGGTTCCTTGGCAACCTTGCAAACTTCGTCTTCCGTTTTTCTTGGACTAGGGGAGGCAGGTATTTCTCATTAAACTCCCTAGTAAAATTAACCCAGGTCCACGGGGTCTGGTTCCTAGCCCATTTCTCCCTAATAACATTCCACCAGGCCCTTGCGGCACTTTCAAATTGAAAGACAGCAAAAGTCACCTGCCGTACTTCTGTGTAACCTAAAGTTCCAAAAATATTAACCATGCTCTCTAGCCACCGTTTGGCTATATCTGGGTCGTGTCCTCCAGCAAACTTGGGAGGAGAGAACCTTTGAAATCTCTCCAAGGCTCTGTCTTCACCTAACTCTGGTCCCCTTTGGTCCATTATCGGTCCTTGATTTTGTCGATCGGTCACACGTTCTAAAAGGGTTGTCATTCGATTCAAGGCCTCAGCTATTGGATCTCTAGGTTGCTCCCCATGCTCCTGACTGAGATGGGCGGTAGATGCCTCTTCCTCACCCTGGTTTCGTGTTTGCCTAGTAGGCCTTCCTCTCCTTTTTCCTGCTCCTTCCATTTCCTCTATACACACGTACAAGGGTTTTCATTTATAGAGATGAATTATACATGATAAGGGAAAAGAAAATAATTATAAACAACATCAATATACCAACACAACTCATTTTAATTTTAAAACATCATCCAACAAGTTCTTAAACAAACACTACACAATAGTCATAACATTCACGAAAATTAGAAACATAACATCAATTCCATACAATCATCCAAGTAGGAAACAAAAGGGAAATCTCCACCAGGCATTCAGCCTCAACCCAAGCTCAAGGAGACATAGGAAAGTCAGGGTCCTCTGAGGGGTCACTCTCGGGGCTGTAAGTAGGAGAAGCCTCATGATCTCCTCGGAAATCGTCTCCTTCAACCTCTCCTGGAACTACCTCTCCAATACTAGAACGCTCTCCACCCTGGTCCTCTGTATAAATCTCCAACATCTCTTCAATCATCGTCTCACAATCAGTCATGATGCCAGCGGTGCAATCTTGCACCGTGTTGGACAGTCGAAGGAATTGATTAGCCATTTCCTCGAGTTCTCGGACTCTAGCACGTAACATCTGGTTCTCAGTCCTCAATGTCTCTATCTCAGCATTGGCCCTCTGAACAGTACGAGCCAAAGTCTTCCTTTCCTTTACCACAGCCAGCACTACGTGGTTAGGGTAGGTAGGGGTGAGAATCGAATTCGAATTCGGTATTCGGTAGGGTGAAATCGGTATTTTTCGGTAAACGACCAGTAAAAATACCGACCGAATTCGAATTCGAATTACCGATTTCCCGATTTCGATTTCAATTCGAATTCAATTCGGAAATCGGTATTTTACCGATTTAACCGAATTCATAAAACAATTATTCAAAAACACAATGGAAAGAAAATTAGAAAGTTTTAAATCAAACAAAATCCCCAAATTATTGAGCATCGAAGCAAATAAAAATGCATTTGCCTTTATCAAAGTTGATATGAATTTTCTTAGCCCAAATTAGGCATTTCACATTTAATTTTATCTTTCAATACATTATGTATTCGGAAAATCGAATATGAAATCGGTAAATATTTACCGAATTACCGAATTACCGAATTGAATTCGAATTTGGTAAAACCGAATTGAAAATTCTTGAAACCGATTTATTATTGAATTGATATATTTAAATTCAGTTTTCAATTACCGATCAATTACCGGTCAATTACAATTCAATTCGAATTCGGTATTCGATTTTGCACACCCAAGGGTAGGCATAGTCTCTCAAACTACATGGGTTGGTCTTGGAAACAGGACTCCAATGGAGTGCAGGGGCCTCCAGTCATCGGCTGATATCGTACTAAAGGCAAGGGCATCCTAGGTGGGGCATTGTTACCATCAGCTCCATTTCCAGCCATAACCTACAACCACAATCAACTTTATGTGAGTTCCAAATATACCTGTGATTTCAATTATCAGTTTCTAACCTAACAAAACCAGGGACCTCATAACCTCACGGCCTATTTTCTAACCTAGGCTCGATACCACCAATTGTGGCGGCTTTCCCAAAACCATAGGACCATGACGCCCAACTCGCTAGGACTCAAGCAGACAATAAATTCGACTAGGGTTTTTCAAACAATATATTCTTCAAATAGATCGACATAACTTACTATCCAACATCCATTTTGGGTTTGACTCCCAACCTTACCACCATAATTCAAAAGACAATTCTTATACATTATCATTGACATCATAATAGATTTAAATACACCCAACATTCAAAGATTCAAGCGGCTTGTACTTACGTACTCTCCTCAATACCTGGAAATCCTGGGATGGGAAAGTATATGAGGTGAGTTTCTAAACCCAGTGAGAGTCCCAAAACACATAGCAATTAAGCACATAAGTATAACAAGCATTGTAAACATTAAGGTCCGTACAGGACTAGTTTCAAGTACAGTAACTTCCATTTAAGGAAAGTTGTAAGATAGTGTATATTATATATATATTTTTTTCACATAACAGGTTGTAAAACTGTAACAGTCAAGATGCTCATTGAGCCATTTAAACAGTAACAAGCATGAAATAACAATCGCAATAACATTCTCAGGGAGGAAAACAGAGTCTGCAGAACTCTGGTCATTTTATTTCTTTCTCCATCCCCTTTCACCCAACTTCGGATCCGAACTAAACAAGCAGGAGGCGGTGTACACTCGAGGTAACCTTTGAACAGGACCCAGGGTCCGTCGACGTACCCGACCAAGCCCTACTGCCGGCTCGGAATAGGCCGACTCGCCTCTGGGGTTTGGGATCCCTACGGCCAACAGGTCATGCACAGTTGACATGCACAAGCACAGGTACAGTGGTTTAGTTTATTATTTTAGAGGCGAGGGACAACTGACAATCAATTTCAACCTCGAACCCCCTTAGGAGAGTGCACCAGCCTTTAGGGGTGAGGGGGCCTTGAAGGCCAGCCTCTTCGCCTCAAGCCTCGAAAAGAAAACAATTTTATTGTTCTTTTAAAACAAAACATACTAAACCACCTAAGCACGTTGAGTCAAGTTAAGCAATAAAACTCATTTTACATGAAACCCTAGTTTCAATCAATGATAATTCACATGTAGTAACAGGTATCATACAATAACAAGTAATACCTAGCAATAAGAATCAATTAGCAACAAATAGGAACCCTCACCTTAGTTGGTCAAGGTTGAGTAGATGAGTCGAAGTCCTCGGTCTCAAAGCCCTCGTTTATATTACCGTCGGTTCCTGAGGTACATAATTATTGTATTAATTATTAAAATCAATTTTGACCAATTCACTTCTTTTATGAAAATAAGAATATTTTTAGGTTTACCTTACGAGTCGATAGTGTGATAAACGGTGGTTTGTATTTTGAAAATATAGGTCTTGGTTAGATAGGTTAAAATGTGTGAGTTTCAAAAAAATCAGCGTAATTAGGGTTGGAATAATTTTATTAGTTGAGTTTTAGAAAGATTTGAGTAACGTAGCGTTATCCGTTGGGAAATTTGAGAAACGGTTTGCTTGGTTGAAAAGTCACTAATGGTGTTTAATTTTATTTGTTAGTGAACAAAACAATCTTTCGAGGCTTTGGATTTGAAACCAATTTGATTTTTTTGATTTTTTTGTTTTGGTCTTACATACTTAAAACACGTTTTCATGCTAAAATCAAAATAGTACAAATTCGGGTTTTGGTCGACAATCACAATTTCGAAAATGGAAATGTCATTACGTTTTCATGGCCAAAACTAATCCGCCATGGTTTCTTTCAAAATTCAAATCAGAAATTTTTCTTTTACAAATTGTATGATTTCAAAACCGTTGAAAACTAGATTCATAATTCTTTATTTTCTCATAAAATAGCAACGGTCAAGTCAATTTGGAAAGTACTCAAATTTGGACATTCATTTTTGAAATCACTGGTTTGCAGGTTGGATTTTGAGCAATGTTCGTTGGTTTGCCACGACGTGTAGAAAATGATTTGTGGGGTGCATAAGGTACTGAAACGAAGCTCTTTGGGTCTAGTTTCGGATGCCACTGACGGCGCGTGATTTGGAGTTATAAACAGCGAGATATGAGCATTTTATTTTAGTGTGGTTTTGCCCACTGATTTCTTGGAAAAATGTGGTTTGAGTAACTTTTGTGAAATTTTAGCCATGTAGCCGCGTGGTTAAAGGTTCGGTTTGATTTCCAGAATGCTAAGCGGGACTCTTAGCATGTGATACATCCATCTAACAATCCAAAAATCATGCATACGGTCAAAACTAAACAATACGTGTAA
Source organism: Gardenia jasminoides (assembly GCA_013103745.1). Classification (NCBI taxonomy): domain Eukaryota; kingdom Viridiplantae; phylum Streptophyta; class Magnoliopsida; order Gentianales; family Rubiaceae; genus Gardenia; species Gardenia jasminoides. The sequence goes on from CM023101.1 coordinate 5,891,242, forward strand.
CTAGACAAATTTTGTTCCAAGTTGAAAAAAAGTCATCAAGTCTGATTCTCCCTTATTGTTTTCTTCCTTGTTGCAAGACCAATATCTACTCAAAACCAGGTTTTATGTCATTATGCATGCGGCTCTCAAACTGACCGAGAGGTCTCATGCAAGGAAAAATAGGTTTTCAACTTTCCAACAAGCAAATAAACAACTCAAGCTTGGTTTTTGTTAAACACTTTATCCATGCAAACTTTTAATTAAAGTCTCATCAATCAAGTGGAATGTGGTGCATGCAAGGGTCGATTTCAGCATGTTAACAACAAAAGGGTTTCGGATGGAGTAGGGCAAAGCCCATCAGCTCACATCCATTCCAAAACAGCAAGTAATCAAAGTTGTTGAACCACAACTAAGCACAAGAAAAAGGTTCGGCCATCATCAATCATCACGCATGGAGTAAGTAGGACATTTCCATGGCTTTAAACTTCGGTCAGCTTTTGGGACATCAAAATGATATCCCTTATCAGTCCACCAAAATTTCTATCAACATAATAAGATGATATATGCATGCAAGCAGGATTTTAAGCCTACTAAGATATGTATGGCAGTTTTAGGAAGTAAGATGACATCTTTAGGAGTAAAACAGTTTATTTAGGTCAAAGGGAATGTAAGATGGATTTCCTACCTCCAACCGGCCTCAAGAACAACACTCAAGGGAGTCTTAAGCTGATGAAGTTCAAGGTCAAGCTACAAGAGAGAGAGAGCCGATTTTTAAGCAAGGAAACTAAGTTGTGGATGAACTAGTAGGAGTTGCTATGGCTTACCTTTCTTGGTCAAGCAAGAGACGGTTGGTCCAGGCTGCTTGAGGGTGGAATTCAAATCTGTTTTCCAGCTTCAAGAAACGGAATAAGCTGAGGAAAAAGTCTTCAAGCTAACCAGAATCTTTTACAAAGAAAATGACTAGGTTTTACCTTTTTGGCTTGGCTTAGATTCGAAGGAAAGAAGTTAGCTTAGTCCACTCCAGATTTCGAACTTGTTTTCCAGCAACTTGTAGCCGAGAACAACTTCTTAGTGTAAGGCTTGAGAGGTCAAGAAAAGGCTAGGTGATGGAGGAACAAGGAGGAGCTTTCGGTTGAAGTTTAATGAAGAATTTTCTGGAGCAAAAGTGAGGGAAAATGTTGGAGAGTTTCGGGTGAGGCTTGGAGGGATTTGCTGGAGTGAAAAATGAGAGTGAGTTGCTTGAGAGAATGAAGTGAAATGGAAATGAAATGGAAGTGAAATGGAAGTGTTTCTTTGCTGAGGAGCTCGGCCAGCACTTGAAGGAAGAGAAGGTCACCTGAATTTGCTTGTTCAAGTGAACAAGACTTGGCTGAAATGGATGCCAAATGGCACAACCTTCTCATGCATAGGGCATGAAGGGAGGTGAGGTATCATTAGCCTTGGTTGCTGAAATCTGAAAAGAATTTTCCTTAGCCTCAAGCTCATCACACTACCGTTTTTTGGGAGGGAAAAGAAGCATGCTTGCTGCCAACTTTTCAGCCCAAAATTTGACAATTGGCAACCATGGAATGGAGGGAAATGGGTGGCGGTTCTTGCTGAATTTCCTTGAGCTGAATTCGAATGGAGTTTTAGAGGGAAAATATGGTTCAATTGGTTGGATATGGTCTGATGTTAGTTGAAAGAAATTTGGTTCAAGGATGGTTCATGGTGGTTCAATCTTGTGGAGGTATAACCGGTTGGAAATTGGAAGAAGGAGAAACACTTAGGGTTGAGCACACAACTATCATAGTTTTATGATGATTCATATTAAGTATGGTCATACCCTAATTTATTTAAGGGGTTTTAATTACTTGCTTGGTCTATTGTTGCAAATCTTTTCTTTAGTTAAAAAAAAAAATTTTACATGATCATGGTCATGCAGTAATGAAATTACAACGATTCATGAAAAGTCTAATTAAAGGTTAGGATTTTGTTACGGCCCTTACAAAGCTTCCGTTGGAAAAGCCAAGGAACAATGCATTCACGGCGCACACGATCACATTCCACATCAATAGAAAAAACTAATGGGAAAATGAAAGAAAAGGAAAGGGAAAAAAAAGAAAATTACAAGAGTTAAGTGCCCTTATGCCTCTTATGGACTATATCACTTTAAAAAAAGCATAATAAAATTAATTACAACTTACTTCGCAAATTAAAAAAACTAATTAAACTAATAATCACCTAATCTTGTCCTAAGGACCTAATTGAACTACCTGAATAAATTTAGGGGTCAAATTATAAAGTTCTAAAACTTTGGGGTTGAGTTGCAAGGGAAGGGGAAGGTGAGGGACTTAAATTATAAATTTTCAGAAACAAAATGAAGCAAGAATAGTTGCCACTGTTGTGCTTCTTCTTCAACAAGAAATACTAGAAACTTCTGCTCCAACCAGTCCCAAAAGAATACAATACTCTTACATGAACACTTTCGCTCAAAATCACGCATAACATTCATAAAAACACAAAGAAAACAACAAAAGTAAAAGGAAGAGAAAACTAGAAACATCATAAACATCATCTATCCTAGCCCTCTTCGCTTTCCCGTGGACTCACGGATTCCGGTCAATACTAGACTAACCAAAATTATCTATCTCACAACGATAAAGATTCAACAGGTTCTTTTTCCCTTAGCTCAAGTTTTCAAGGAGGCCTTTTATCAAATAGATTGTGGGCACCAGAAAAATTGAAAATATTACAAGAAATTTGGAAGTACTCAGGCCAGAATTTTGCAGAAAGCTAAACTAGTTCAAACCCAATCACAGAGCATTGAAACTTCAACAAATAGTGTGGATATTTTCAAAATTTATATTATGAATCAAGTGTTTATAGAATGCACATAAATATATATACATTCATAAATTTGTTGTTCCATGAATATATTCATATTTGTTGAGTTCCATGAATATAAGGATAGATTCATGGCTTTAATTATAGAATCTTGTGATGTATTAACTAAGGGACATGAATTTGGTTGCAATACATGTAAGGCCTAAATACAACCTAAGAGGGGGGGTGAATTAGGTTGACTAATAATTAGTCAAATATTACCTCTTTTTCAAATTTTAATCACAAGCTCTTCAACAAATGATTTATCAAACAAGTAGACAAGTCGAGACCGATAAATATAGATGAGATTTCAAACAATGAATTTGATATGTAAGCTAAAAGAGCAATGATGGAAAGCAAACCAAACTTCTTCAAGACTCCACTTGAGCTTTAAAAAGAATTCCTCAAAACAAGCTTCTTCAATTTGGTGAAATTCGATCACTCTTGTGTACAATAGAAGGATCACTTCCGCCTTGCCCCAAGCTCCACTTAGTCAAGCTAGGAAGTTTTACACTCTTTACAGAAAACCCTCACACAGCTACACAATTGATGAACTCACTCACAATTGAAAAGCTTCTCAATGAACTCACACTACAAGACTTACAATTCTTACTCAAAAAGAGTATTTTCTAGCTAAAATCACTCTTAAGAACTTGTTATCCAAGTGTACAGTTGTAGTTTGATATTTAGATAGTGCTTGTATTTATAGGAGACCAAAAAGTGCCTAGAAAACGAGGTCAACGGATAGTAGAAGCTGAAAGGTCAACTAGCCGTTGGAGCTATCGGACGTCCGACACTCGCTGCGTCCGATGCTAGGCGTCCGATAGGCAAGTTTCGAGTCTTATCGGACGGTCGATGGATAATTCTGCGTCCGATGGCTTTGCGTCCGACAGTGGCCAGTAAGCTCAGGAAATTTTCATGGAACCGATCGGACGGCCGATACATGTCTTTGCGTCCGAAGGCTTGCGTCGAAAGAGTCGATAAGCTCATCAAATTTCTTGGATATCTTGGACGTCCGATGTAGTTGTTGTCGTTGAAAGAGGTGTCCGACAGATCCCCTATCGGACGTCCGATACGTCGAGTTGGCGTCCGATAGGAAAGTTTGAGTTTTATCGGACGTCCGACAAGGTATCGTCCGTCAGCTTCAACGGGTTTCACCTCGATGTCCGTTTCAAGAATCTCACTAGAAAACATTAGACCAATTTCTTCAATTGTTTTGTAATTATCAAAATTCGGGATCACGATTAACATTCTCCCCCTTTTTGATGATGACAAAACAATTGAATGTAATTTAACCAATATTGAGTTTAAATAAAAAACTCCCCCTTACTTGAATAACTATCTACTCAACTATCTACTCCCCCTTACTCAAATAACTCATCTACTCCCCCTTACTCGAATAACTCATCTTTTTTATTCTTTTTCTCCCCCTTTTTGTCATCACAAAAACATTTAACACAAAATGTACGAAGCAAGTAGTGAAAACTTTAATGACAAAAAATGTAGCAGAATCAGCATAATGCAATAATATAAGCAAGCAGTGAAATCATCAGGTAACATCATCCAACATAATCCAAAATCATTTAAGGCCATCATCATTAACTGAACATAATGTCAACAAGAGTACAGAAGTGCTGGTTTTACAAAAGACTTAGATGAAAGCAGTAAAATAGATTGATACACTTTCACATCAGCAAAAGGGAACAAAAAAATTTGTGCATTCTAATGTGAAGTGTAAGTACATCCTAGTGTGCCTAAAGGGTGAATGTTGATCGAGTTCCAGGTCGCCTTCTGACAAGCCGATATGTTGAATCATCCTCTTCTGGAGTCTCTTCCCCATCCTCGTTTTCTTCATCTTCCACATCCACTGGTTCTTTTCCCTTGTCAGATGATGAGGGATCACGCTGTGGATTTTGCGATTCAGTCATCTCTTGGTCATCCAATAGAGGATCAGTTCATGGCTCTTTGGCTTGGGAGGTGTTTTCATCCACGGGAGGAGAAAGTAACAGGTTTCTTTGGTCAAGGAAGTCAGATTTTTGGTCAGATGTCATGGTTAACATAAGACCATGTTCGAGTAGAAGAACATGACTTTTGAGCTCATTTAACAAATCCATGACTTCAGATTGAGAGGAAATCCTAGAGGCTGACTTCCTAGGATGAATTGATGGACCTGGAGTAAATCTAAGAGTTCTAGCAATACTAGGAGAGAGAGGAGCATCATGTCCTTTCTTTGAACGAGACTCAGAGACAGCTTCCTTGGTGCACCAATTACCATCAAAGAATTTTAAATTCTTTCTTTCAAAGTATTGTTTTGAAAACACAGAGGTGGTTAAGTCCTTAGGACATACACCACTTATAGAAATTTTGAAATGTTCAAAGATGGGAGTTAAAAACTTCCCATAAGAAAGTTTTCTTCTTGTATCAGTGGAGAGTTTCATCAGAAACTTACACATGACAAAGCCAAAATCTATTCGGATTCTTTCAACAAAGCAATAAAACAGATATAACTCCATTTTGTTGGCATCTGTCCGATGACCATCAGTTGGAACAAGCAAATTTGAGATGATTGAAAAGATGATCAGATTTTTAGGACTCAAATCTTCCAACTTGGCATCAACAGGGGTTTGAAAAGGGGATTGAAAATAAGCCATTAGTTTTTCAGCATTGAAATGATTCAAACTTGTTGGAGTTTCCTCATAAGAAAAGAAGTTTGCAATCTTACTTTTGCACCCAAACTCAATGGTGGTTTTTAAAATTTCATTCACAACATCAGAATCAAATACCAAATCAATTCCATTGACACGGGATTTAAGCTCATCACGAGAATTACCCTTCCTAAGATTAGCAAAGAACTGATACATCATGTCAGGGTAATAGATATTAGGCATAACAATGATGTGAGACCATTTCTGAAATTTAAACAACTTAAGGACAGACTCTAGATCGATTTTCTTAAACTCAGATGGAACAATGGATCGCTGAAAAATGAAACCCTTTTGAGAGAATAAGGCAAATTTAGACTCAGCATCAGAATCTATGAATTTGGGTAAAGGAGCAGGTTCTCTTATAACCTGAGAATCAAACGAAGTAGTACGAGGTGGTTGATTTGTAGCAGAGCCACGTCTTGTTCTTTTGGAAGTGCGTTTGCCCTGTGGGGAGGAAGTATCTTCATCTCTTGGCATCTTCTTGCGTCCGGTAGATGATAGAACTCCACGAGTACGTACCATCTTAGTTGTGTTGTGTGATTTGAGTGATGAGGAGTTGTTTACGCGTAATGCAGAGTGACACACTTTTAAATTAAGTGAAGATGTATCAATTTTCAAAGCCGGAAAGAGGAGAAAAGAGAACTTAGGGTTTCTGGTGTGATTTGAGAGTGAGAAGAGGAGTGATTTATAGTGGAGACGATTGATGAAGATTGGACCGCAATAGGTCAGTAGTGAAGTCTGAACTTTCAATTTTGAGAAATGGTGAAAGTTTTGCTGGGATTTGGAGTTTTGAATTGAGGTGGTTGGGAAGATGCGTCCGAATTAAATGTGGTTGACTGATGGAAGTGAAGTGAAATGACCTGATTTAGTGCGACTGTTCATGTGTCGGACGTCCGAACGTTGTGAAGCGTCCGACCTATGCGTCCGATAGCATTTTCTGGAAAATGACCAAGAACACTGTCGGACGTCCGTTCATCAGGATCGGACGTCCGATAAGTTTTCACCAGAAAAGCTTAAGGCTCCTTTTCTAAAATACCCAATTTCGAACGAAGATGTCTAAATTGTTCTAAGGGTAGTGCTTTTGTGAAAATATCAGCAATTTGATCATTTGAGCAGACATAGTTTACACAAATTTCACCTTTTTGAACAAGATCACGAATGAAATGATGCTTAATGTCTATATGTTTTGTTCTAGAATGTTGAATGGGATTTTTTGTCAAATTAATTGCACTAGTATTATCACAAAAAATGGGCATATTATCATATGTCAAACCAAAATCATTCAAGGTATGTTTCATCCAAATTAATTGTGCACAACATGCACTAGCAGCAACATACTCCGCTTCGGTTGTTGACAAGGAAATGGCATTTTGTTTCTTACTAAACCAAGAGACTAAACAATTTCCAAGAAAATGACAAGATCCACTAGTACTCTTTCTATCAATTCTACAACCGCCAAAATCAGCATCCGTATAACCACACAAGGTAAATTCATTACATTTAGAATACCAAAGACCAAAATTCATGGTTCCTTTTAAATAACGAAAAATTCTTTTAACGGCATTCAAATGAGATTCTTTTGGGCAAGATTGAAAACGAGCACATAGGCATACGGCAAACATAATATCCGGTCTACTTGCGGTTAAATAAAGAAGGCTTCCGATCATACCTCTATACTTTTTCTCATCTACATTTGTACCTTCTTCGTCCTTTTCAAGCTTGGTGGACGTGCACATTGGTGTTCCCACTTGCTTTGAATCTTCCATGCCGAACCTTTTGAGAAGTTCTTTGGTGTATTTTATTTGGTTGATGAAGGTTCCTTCACGTGTTTGAAAGACTTGGAGTCAGAAAAAAGTTCAATTCTCCCATTAAACTCATTTCAAACTCATTTTGCATAATGGTGGAAAAATCCTTGCACAAGTCCTCATTAGTAGCACCAAATATAATATCATCAACATAAATTTGTACAATAAGGAGATCATTTGATTTTTGTTTTGTAAAAAGAGTTGTGTCTACTATGCCTCTTTTAAAACCATTTTCAATTAAGAACCCACTTAAACGTTCATACCAAGCCCTAGGGGCTTGTTTTAGGCCATATAGTGCTTTTGAAAGTTTGAATACATGATTAGGAAACTTTTCATTTTCAAAGCCGGGTGGTTGATCCACATACACTTCTTGATCAATGAAACCATTTAGAAAAGCACTTTTAACATCCATTTGATACAACTTAAAACCCTTGAAACACGCAAATGCAAGAAACATCCTAATAGACTCTAATCTAGCAACGGGAGCAAACGTTTCATCATAATCAATACCTTCTTCTTGAGCATACCCTTTAGCTACTAATCTAGCCTTATTTCTTACAATTTCACCTTTATCATTTAATTTATTTCTAAACACCCATTTAGTGCCAATGATAGGATAATTTTGAGGTCTTTCAATTAAAGTCCAAACATTATTTCTTTCAAATTGATTTAACTCCTCTTGCATGGCCATAATCCAATAGTCATCTTTTAAAGCATCATTGATGTTTTTAGGCTCAATATGCGATACAAATGCGAAATTATCAAATAATGGCTTTGATGAGGAACGAGTTCTTACCCTCTCGGATGGATCACCAATGATCAAATCCTTTGGATGATTTTGAATGAACTTCCAAGTTTTAGGAAAATCCTTTAGTGATTCATCATTCTTGTCTTCTTCATCTAGCCTTCGGATTTCTTGAGAATCACCATCTTTTGAATTTTCTTCCATATCACAATTGTTTTCTTCTTGAAGTGTGAGCTTCTCGAGATTCTTTTGAATACCTACATCATCATCTACACAAGTACTATTTGAAGAGTTGCCATTAGATTCATCAAATGAAACATGTATAGCTTCTTCAATCACAAGAGTTCTTCTATTATAAACTCTATATCCTCTTTTATTTTCACAATATCCCAAGAAAATACCTTCATCGGTTTTCTTATCAAACTTTCCAAGGTGTTCTTTGATATTTAAGATAAAACATTTGCATCCAAAAACTTTAAAATAACCAACAATTGGCTTTTTATCAAACATCAACTCATATGAAGTTTTGTTCAAAAATGGTCTTAGTAATACTCTATTCATTACATAGCAAGCCATTATTCTGACTTCCAAAAATATTTTGGTAAATCATTTTCACTTAACATGGTTCTTGCGGCTTCTACAAGTGTTCTATTTTTTCTTTCAACAACACCATTTTGTTGAGGGGTTTTTACAATAGAGAATTCATGAGTTATTCCATTATGATCACAAAATTCCGGAAATCCACAATATTTAAATTCCGAACCATTATCACTTCTAACTTTGATAATATGCAATCCAAGTAAATTTTGCACTTTTACAAAGAGAGACAAAACTTTTAAAGGCATCATCTTTATGAGTAAGAAAAATAGTCCATGTATATCTAGAGTAATCATCAACAATAACGAAACAAAATCTTCTACCACCTAGACTAGCAATAGGTGTAGGACCAAATAGATCAAGATGTAAAAGTTCCAATGGCTTAGATGTAGAAATGTTTTTCTTAGGTTTAAAAGATGTTTTGGTTTGTTTCCCAAATTGACATGCATCACAAATCTTATCCTTTTCAAATTTAATCTTAGGAAGTCCTCTAACAAGTTCCCTTTTTGAAATTTCATTTATCACATCCATGTTAAAATGACAAAGTCTTCTATGCCACAACCAAGGATCTTCATTTGAGATTTTAAGGCATTTAAAACTAGAAGAGTCAATTTTTTCAAGAATCACAACATAGATGTCATTGTATCTACTTCCTTTAAAAATGATATTAAATTTCGAGTCAAGAACCAAACATTCATGCTTTTTGAATAAAACAAATAGATCTTTATCACAAAGTTGACTAACACTAAGCAAATTATAACTTAGATTATCAACTAAAAGAACATTATGCACAAATGTTTCACCATTCTTACCCACATCACCTACTCCAATTGTTTTAGCTTTCATGTTGTCTCCAAAAGTTACTTTTCCACTTGACTTTGATTTGAGCTTGATGAATTGTGAAGGATCGCCGGTCATGTGCCTTGAGCATCCACTATCAATGAACCATTTTGATTTCTTCATATCTTTTTCAATTTTTACCTACAAGAAATACAAAGTTTGGTACCCTTTTAATTTTTGGGTCCTTGATGGTTAGAGTCATGTTTGACTAACCACATGCATCTCATTCCTTTTCTCATATTTCTTTTCACATAGCAATCATACTTCAAGTGACCTACTTGGCAGCAAAAATCACACATAATTGTAGAGTCGTTTACATGAACTGATTTGATGAATCTAATTCCACTTTTTCTATGAATTGTAAATTCATTTGCACTAAACATAATTTTCCTTTCATAAGGGTTAGAATGAGACTTAAACACATTTTTTGTGAAACTATTTTGTTTCTTGTTTTGAAGGATCACGTCAAGATTATCCATTCTCTTTTTCAAGTCATTTTGTCTTTCTTTAAGCATTTCACAAAGGCTTGTTTTTCTATCAAGTTCATATTGCAATTCCATTTCAGTTTTTACTAGGAAATCATTGTCATATTTTAACTTCTTGTTATCTTGAAACAAGTTTGCATTATCTTGCAAAAGAAAAGTAATTTTTTGTTTTAGTTCTTTGTTTCTAGCATAAGACTCTTTTAAGCTTTCATGCAGTTTTGCAACAAATGATTCTAAATCATCATCATCATCACTATCGTATTGTGGATGAGAAGTTACCTCATTGTCACCAATTGCCATAAAGGCAATTTGAGCTGATTCTTCTTCTTCTTCAATTTCTCCTTCCGAGTTGCATTCGTTCCAAGTAATTTGAAAGTTGTTGAACTTCGATTTTCTTTCATTCTTCATATCTTTCTTCTTCTTCATTGGACAGTCCACCGCATAATGCCCGAGCTGCCCACACTCGAAGCACTTATCTCCTTGCTTCTTGTTTGCATCATATCTTGTTTTGTATTTTGTATTGAGTTGATTGTTGTTTTGATTGCTTGGTCCTCCTTTTCTGAATCTTCTCTTGTTGAGTATTCTTTTGAAGCTTTTTGTGATGAGTGCAAGATCACTATCATCACAGTCACCATCTTCATCATCTTGTGAAGCCAAGTCATCCTCATCTTGAGCAGCCTTTAGAGCAATGCTTCTTTTAGCTCTTGCTTCCTCTTCATCTTGTACTTTGCTTTTAAGCTTTAATTCATAAGATGTTAGAGAATTAATGAGAGACTCAATAGACATAGAGTTCAAGTCCTTGGCTTCCTCAATTGCAGTCACTTTGTTCTCCCATTCTTTAGGTAGAGCATTCAAAATTTTCCTATTCTTTTCACCAAGAGTGTATTCCTTTTCCAAAACCTCTAGATCTTTAATAAGATCATTGAATCTACAGTACATCTTATCAATGTTTTCATGAGGTTCCATTTTGAATGATTCATATTTAGTAACAAGAATGGATTTCTTTTGCTCTCTTACATCCTCACTACCTTCATGAATTTCTCTTAATTTATCCCAAATTTCTTTGGCAGATTTACACCCTTTTACTCTAATGGATTCATTCGAATCTAGTGCACTATAAAGAACATTCATGGCTTTTGCGTTAGATGTGAGATTAGCTCTATCCTCTCGATTCAACTCATCTCTAGTTTTTAATCTAGGAACATGGGTGATGGGATCATTTATAATGGCAGTGTAAGGACCTTCACTAACAATAAACCATAAATCAATGTCAATAAATTGCAAGAAAATAATCATACGTTCTTTCCAACTTACATAGTTTGATCCATTAAACATTGGTGGTCTAGTAATTGATTGACCTTCACAAAACATGGCATTGTTGGTTGTCATCTTTACTCTAAGCGGTTAAGCTTGATTCTAGAGACCAAGCTCTGATACCAATTGTAAGGTCCAAATACAACCTAAGAGGGGGGGGGGTGAATTAGGTTGACTAATAATTAGTCAAATATTACCTCTTTTTCAAATTTTAATCACAAGCTCTTCAACAAATGATTTATCAAACAAGTAGACAAGTCGAGACCGATAAATATAGATGAGATTTCAAACAATGAATTTGATATATAAGCTAAAAGAGTAATAATGGAAAGCAAACCAAACTTCTTCAAGACTCCACTTGAGCTTTAAAGAGAATTCCTCAAAACAAGCTTCTTCAATTTGGTGAAATTCGATCACTCTTGTGTACAATAGAAGGATCACTTCCTCCTTGCCCCAAGCTCCACTTAGTCAAGCTAGGAAGTTTTACACTCTTTACAGAAAACCCTCACACAGCTACACAATTGATGAACTCACTCACAATTGAAAAGCTTCTCAATGAACTCACACTACAAGACTAACAATTCTTACTCAAAAAGAGTATTTTCTAGCTAAAATCACTCTTAAGAACTTGTTATCCAAGTGTACAGTTGTAGTTTGATATTTAGATAGTGCTTGTATTTATAGGAGACCAAAAAGTGCCTAGAAAACGAGGTCAACGGATAGTAGAAGCTGAAAGGTCAACTAGCCGTTGGAGCTATCGGACGTCCGACACTCTGTTGCTCGTCCGATGCTAGCGTCCGATAGGCAAGTTTTGAGTCTTATCGGACGGTCGATGGATAATTCTGCGTCCGATGGCTTTGCGTCCGACAGTGGCCAGTAAGCTCAGGAAATTTTCATGGAACCGATCGGACGGCCGATACATGTCTTTGCGTCCGAAGGCTTGCGTCCGAAAGAGTCCAGTAAGCTCATCAAATTTCTTGGATATCTTCGGACGTCCGATGTAGTTGTTGTGCGTCCGAAAGAGGTGTCCGACAGATCCCCTGTCTATCGGACGTCCGATACGTCAGGTTGAGCGTTCGATAGGAAAGTTTCGAGTTTTATCGGACGTCCGATACAAGGTATCGTCCATCCGACAGTCAACAGTTTCTTCAACAGGTTTCCTGCCTCGATGTCCTGTTCTGTCAAGAATCTCACTAGAAAACATTAGACCAATTTCTTCAATTGTTTTGTAATTATCAAAATTCGGGATCACGATTAACAATACATTGAATCTATCCATACAAGTACTTAATAAGTTCCCTTGATTATTAAACAATCTCTCTTATATAAAGAGAGAGTGATTTGCTATAGAAAATCACTTTCCTATTACTTTGAATTCTCTGCAAAAACACACCATAGTTGAAGAGGGTTTGTATTACTTTGTACAAGAGTTTAAGACAAACAAATTTCATCTTATCCCAAAAGATATTTGTCCATGGTCTATTGCACATTATATCGGACAAATAAAAATTAAAGGAAAGTGATTGTAGATCACATTTTGAAGCCAATTCTTATTAATATATTTGCCATTTTATTGTAATATCTCCAATAGTCTTTAGACTTTATTTTCCTACCAAAAGATGGCAAGTTCTTTAAAGGATCTGGCTACCAATATTGTCAAATTGGAGCCATTTGATGGTGGTAACTTCTTTCGTTGGCAAAAGAAAGTATGCTTTCTCTTGACTACACTACAAGTGGTCTATGTATTAACCACTCCAAAGCCAATCATCACCAACCCTGAAGAAAAGACACTAGATGACATTCAAAGATGCCAAAAGTGAAAAAATGATGATGAGATATGCCGTGGCCACATCCTTAATGCAATGAGTAACAGCTTGTTTGACGTCTACCATTTAATTCCTACAGTCAAAGAACTTTGGGACCGCTTGGAGTCTAAGTACATGCAAGAAGATGATACAAGTAAGAAGTTCCTTGTCTTTTCTTTCAATAACTATAAGATGGTATATAATAGGCCTGTCATGGAACAATTTGCTGAATTAGAGTGGCTTCTCAATCACTATAACCAACATAATTTGCATATGGATGAAGCAATTATTGAATGTTCCATAATAGATAAACTTCTACTTCTTGGAAAGAGATTTTAAGAGATACCTCAAACACAAGAAAGAGGAAATCTCTCTTGAGACTCTTGCTAAGTCTCCTCGTATAGAAGAGGAAATTCGCATGCAGGAAAAGAAGGATACACAAGTCCTTGAAGAGAACAAAGATTCTATTTCAAAAATGCATGTGGTTGAAGAGGAGCCAACAATCCAAGAATCAATCCAATAATAACAAGAAAAAGAAGAAGGGCAAGTGCTTCTATTGCGAAAAGGGACATTATAAGTCCAAATGCAAGATCCTTAAGAATAAGAAGGAGAAGCAAGCCTTTTCTAATAATACAAGCAAAAATCTAGTGGCCATGATATCAATCCATATGTTCCATAATATGCATACTGACAAGATAAAGGCTTGAAAGTCTACTACACCAGACCATTAGTGAAACCGTCAGTTAACTGGTATAGGGTCTCCGAGATCAAAATTTAAACCCAAGGTAGAAGTGCGCCACACTCTCTTGGACATATGACATTTCAAGAATAGGTGGTCGATTGCCTCCATGGTCTCCCCACACCTTACATATAGTGGAATGATATTCACTCCTTTTTTTAAACAATGAGAGTTATTGGTAAGTGATTGTTTCTTAAAAGGTAAGTTTGCGTTTCAGCATTGAACTAGCACAAAAGAATTTATTTCTACATTAGCGTTAATGCATACACATATGGAGCATATAAATGGTTGACATAGAGTAAGCTAATCTAAGTAGAGAATCTAGAAGATGAAAATTACAAATAATCAACAAAAATAAAAAGAACAAATAAAACTCAAGTTAATCAAATCAAGCAAGCAAGAACCACAACTGAAGATACAGAGAGCGGGGAAATAGAAATCAAACTCAAGATATTTACAATACTTCGACCACCCTCTTTGGTGCCTATGTACTTCTGAGTTTCTTCCAAATCTCGGTGTTTCTCTACTATCCCCTCTTTCAATGTGTGAGGTGACAAACTCACACTTGAGGATCAACGTTCCTTTTTGAATTTTTCAACTCTTGAGTCAAGGTTCTTACTCCTCTGTAGAATAACGTCAATGTATTACAAGTGAGGATCACCCTCTCCAAGGTTTTGTTTCTCCTTGATGAGAAACCTCACACGAACTCACAAATAGTTTGAGTTACAACAAGAACAAACATTGTAGTAATATGGATGTTACAATTAAAATCTCACTAGCACCCTCAATGGTGTAGATTTTACAATAGAAACTCTAGAATGAAAAATGTTCAAGATTGAGCTCTTGATTTTGAAGAATAGATGAAAGAAATTGACTTGTAGGCTCTTAACAATGTCTTTTTACATGTTGGGGCTGAATGCCGAAAATTTGCCCTTTTATAAGTGTCAAAAATGTGTTTCCAACTGTCAAATATAGAGCTATTGAAAAACTAGCTGTTATTCACAATCCATCAGTGCAGACGTCTGCATCGAGTTTCCATCTATGTCCATATAGCTTTTGGCTAACTTCTATTTCTTGCTTTATATGCAATCGAGCCGTATGTTATAGCTATGCATTCACATTGAGTTCATTTGTGCCTTTATTAATTATATTCATTTTCTATCATCACACTTGAGTAGAAGTATTAGTACACTTTATTATTATTATTATTTTGTTAATCATCAAAACAAGTGTATTAAGGACCACAGAATCTTCAATCTCCCTCTTTTGATGATGACGAACCAATGATAATATGATGATATAAATAAACTATAAAAACATATTTAAAGATGTGAAAATAAACTCCCCTTCAATTTAAGCACATATCAATTCATGATTAGCACATATTCAAGACCAAGTATCATCATTCTTTTCATGAGGTTCATAGGATTAGAAACAAATTAAAATTCAAACCTCCTATACTCCTTCGATTCTCTCAATACATGGTTAAATATAGGGTTTGTTTGGATAGGAAATTATTTATTAAAATTTACTTGCTTGCATCATCAACATTTTTTTCAACCACCTTTTCATCTCATGTACATCACATCAAAAAAGTGCTACAGTATTTTTTTCAAAAAGTTATCTCAAATATTTGACTATCCAAACACACTCGTTTCTCACATTTTTAGCATAGACCAAGACATTCTAACAAGTCACGTATCATCAATGACACATTCGCCCAACAAGGGCAATCACATATAATCTATAAGTGCATTCAAGCAATAAAGTTCTTCAATAACATGTTTGATCTTTTTTTCTAATGTGTGCATGCACTCTTTATATTTCATAAGAATATTCCACGCATATGCTTCTTGAGGATCTATTATCCAAGAATTACTTGGATCCGCTTATTGTCTTCTTCACCTATATTAAACACAAGATATGGCTATTAGTACCCATGGCTTTTTGGATCCTTGAGTATTAGTAGATTTCTTAACCACCCAGATAGCTATAAAACCATCTTGTGCACATTTTCTAACATGGAAATTATAAGAAAAATGATCATTTTGTCAATAGTAATTGTAAGTAACATGAGGAGTACAAGAGGAAGTGGCTCAAACAAAGTAATTACTACATCCATTATTATTTCTTGGTACATATACAATACCACTTCTATTATTTATCATTCTTTGATTACCTAACAACTTTTCAAGATTCTACTACCTTTTGTGAATTTCTCAAAACATGCATTCAAGTCATCGATTATTTTTCTGATGTTACCCTGTTCTTTGTTCATTTTATCCTAAATTCTTATCATTTCTTCTAACTTCTTATTTAGATTCTCTGCTTCATTCATCTTGGAATCCACACAAATCTTGCTTTAACAAAGTCATCATTTCAATTATCAATTTCTTATTCTTGTCTAGCAAATTTGTCACTTTCAATCTCAATTCTTTATTTTTAGCATGATCCTTTTTAAATTCATCATAAATTTGCAAAACACAAACTGTTTCATCATACTAATTTATATTTCATCACATGAATTATAAAAGGAGTTTACATCATTATTATCAATAGCCATAAAGTCCATTTGTCTTATGTCATCATCCCTTTCTATCTCACCATCGGAACTGTTGTCATGCCATGTGAGTTTAAGATTTCTTGAACTTGATAATACTCTTTCAACTCTTTCATCTACCTTTTTTCTTTGAATAGTTTTGATGACTATGTTTCTCTTTACTTTTGCCACTTTATCATGTGGTACCTTATATTTGAGTTTCAATTCATAAGGTCTTTGAGAACTTATCAATTTTTCAATAGGCGATTTATTTAAATTCTTAACTTCCTCAATAGCCATAACTTTACTTAACAATCAAAGCACTCAGGGTTTTTCTATTTTTTTTTTCACCTATGGCATATTTTTTACCAAATCCTTTCAAATCTTTAATAACACGATTGAATCTATAATACATTTTATCCACATTCTTATGACGTTCCATTTTAAAAGATTCACATTTAGTAATAAGCAATGATTTCATTTGTTCTTTGATGTCAAGATTAAACTCATATATTTCATTCAATTTATCCTAAAATTCTTTGATCGATTTACAACCTTTTATCCTACTAGATTTATTAGCACCTAAAGCATTATATAACACATTCATAGCCTTTGCATTTAAAGAAAGATAGATTCTATACTTTTCATCTAATTCTTATCTAATTTTTAATCTACCCAAGTTTGTTGAAGTATTAATTATTCTAACTTCATAAGAGCTATCAACAATAATATACCAAAACTCAACATCAATAGATTATAGAAAGCTTCCATTCTTTGTTTCCAAATACTAAAATTTAAGCTACTAAATATTCGTGGTCTAACAATAAATTAGCCCTCTAAAAACAAGTTAAATTGGTCACCATAATTATTTCTCCTAAGTCGGTTGAGGTCAATTTCTAGGCAACAAAGTTCTGATACCAATTGTTGGCTCTAAAGCAACCTAATCTAAGTGAAGAACCTAGAAGATGAAGTTTTGCAAATAATCAACAAGATAAAAAGAACAAGCAAAACTCAAGATAATCAGATTAAGCAACAAGAGCCATAGTTAAAGATAAAGAGAGTAGAGAAAGAGAAATCAAACGCAAGTGCTTTGTTTAGACACCCTTCTTGGTGCCTACTTCCATTCTCGAAATTTTTTCAAGTTTTGGTGTTTCTCCACTATTGTCCTCTTCCAGCAAGTGAGGCAACAAACCCATATACATTTGAGGATCAACCTTTGTGAGGGTTCAGAAATTGTATTTTTATCAAAAAATAAATAATAATGATAATAATAATTATATTATGAATTTTCACTAAAATATTAGTGAATTTATGCATCGAGTTATCATTTTCTAATTTAGAGAATTTTTTGTGATTAAATTGCCAGGTTTTTGTTTCAGTCAGTTTAAGTGTTAATTTTCGAGTCGTGACGTGAATAGTAGCTCTAAAATGAAACTGAGTATATGCAGAGACTTTACAGAGATATATTTATGGTAGGACAGTATCGAAAGGAGACAATCCAATAAAAGTTATAGCATCACGTGCCGACGCGACATAAGGTCAAGTTGGTGGACTTAGCCACCAACCTTCCTTAAAACATGGAGAGCCAAGCATTTTGTCCCCTTATCACTTCATCTTTGCTCCCATTTCTTCTTCATTTTCAGCCACACCAAAGAGAGCAAGAGAGAGAGGGAGCTGAGGTAGAGAGAGAGATAGAGAGAGAGATAGCTTTATTCTTCTTCTTCTTTATCTTCTTGTTCTTAAAGACTTTATTTGAAGAGCTCATCTTGCTCTTTTTCTTCTTGTTCCAGCCGAGGTTGAGAGGGAAGTAGCCGAGAGAGAGAAGGTGGTGCATCCATCTTGATCCTTGAAGTTTTGTGGAAGAAATCACCAAGAAACAAGTAGATCTTTGGCTAATCTTGAAGGATCTTGAAGGTGCAAGACTTAGAAATCCATTTTTGAATAGATCTACACTTGAACTTGCTTGATCTCGATAGATCTTGAGGTAAGAGGTCTAGATCTTTTAGTTTTAATTTTAATAATGGTAGATCTTCTAGATCTATACTAGATCTACGGATTATTCTTGCTAGAAAGTATTATCTCGAAAAATTGGAATTGGGCTCTTGAATTCCCAACTTAGGTAGCTATCTTGAAGTGGCCTCTTAAGTAGCGGACTTGAGAAATTTTGTTGTGGATGTGTTATGGATTGTTAGGTGAGATTTGAGAGATTTGTTGGTTGAAATTTTGAGTTTTAAGAAGTTTTATCTCATATTTCCCTTGTTCTTCCATGCTGAAATTTTCAGCAGTTTAAACTAAAATGTTGGGCAATTTTGAGCTACAAATTTGTCTATGATAATGGCCAAACTAATTCTTGTGTAAAACATGAAAGTTGTAGACATTTGAGTTAAGTTTTCACCTGCAAAATTTCAGAGCCATCAGAGCACTGTGGCTTGTGAAATGACCAGAATAATCCTTAGTGAAAAATCACACTTGGGCTTCGGGATTACCTTCTGATCACTATCGACTCTTGAGGCATGTTACGATTAACATAATTATTTGGTTATTTATTTGGTATGAAATTTAGGAGAATTAGTAGAAGTCTTTAGATTTTTCCAATGATAATATATATCAACTAACTAATTAAGTCCTTTGATTTGTATTCAACCCACGCAACTTTTCTTCAAGTTTTCCACCAGTTTAAAACTAAAACCCACAGATCAATCTTTCAAGGCAAAAATTTCCACATGCTTGCAGATTTCCAGCCATCAAATGCAGCAACAAGAAACTTTAAACTATATTCAAGTTTTGGTTAAACAATTCAGATAACATTTCCTATGAATCTCACTCTTTTCTCACTTTTACTCCAAGAAATTAAACATGCAACCCAAGATGTATCAAGTAAAGTATATGTAGAGCAATAATGTATCAAAGATCCATCAAAATTTAAAACTACAAGTTGTGAAAACCCAACTTCAAGTCTAGGTTCAAGGCTGTGAATTTTCTAGCAATTACACTCTTTACCTTTCTACCAAAATCACCAAGTTTTCTTGCTTAAATCAGGTGAAATGCCACATGGATGCTATGATTAAAGTGTTATAAGGTATATTGGGCAAAGATATGCCAAATTACAGCCAAAATTTTGGAGATAAAGTTGCAAAAATCCCAGCTTTCTCTCCTCGGACTTCAGCAGAAATTCTAGCAAGGTTTACTTCAAGTTTGCTTCAAAATCACCGATTTTCTCAATTATTTCAAAGGTAAAACACACAATACATCATATGGAACATGAGATAAGACATGTAGCATGAATTTCTAGTAAAAATCCATTTAAAATTTGAATTAAAAAGCTGTAAAGCTAAGCTTTCTTTCCTCATAGACAAAGCTGGAAATTTCCAGCAGAAATGACTTGGAAATGGTTTTTTTTTTTCAACAAAACTCCTTTTTCTTAACTCAAATCCAACATGCATCAGGTATCTCCAAGTATATTGAGAGAATGAAGGGTATTGCTAGCAAGTTTTACCTTTTTTCCTCACAAATGAAAGCTGAAAAGGCCAGCAGGTCTTCCTTCCTTTCTATTGAGTTTCAAGTGCAACAAAGACTAGAATTTGCTCTATTTTCTTCTCTCAATCTCGCTGATTTAAAGGATATAACATCTCTTCCTCACTCTCAACTCTTTCTCTTGGTTTGAATGGAAAAGAAAAGGATGAAACCCAAGTCTTTTCTCTCCCTCTCTCTCTCTCTCGGGTTAAAGAATGAAAAAAATGGCAAAAAAATGAAGTAAGAATGAAGTTTATTCTTGTTTAACCCTTGCATGAGTTTTGCCAAGTGTCTTTAGGTATGTGACAAGTGTTGAGCTTTCAAGACGGCTATTTGGCTTATATGCACAAGAAAGCTTTATTATGTTAAGGCCATGCATTCTTACATTAGCATACTATTACCCCCCCCCCCAAAATTCTTATTCTAGTTGGTATTAATTTTCATTAAGGTTGATCATACAATAATTTATGGTACATTTATTTGCTTAAATTAGAATGGAAGCAATTAAACATGTAAATCAATCAATAATAAAATAATTACCGCATGTTTGAATTTCTAGATAAAAGCATGAAAGATAGGGGTTAATTTTTGATCCCTCATACTCTCTCCCACTTAAAAGAATTTTGACCTTGAAATTCTTCCCTTTGCTGACAAAAAGTTCGGGGTATTTCTTTTGCGTCTATTCCTCCAACTCCCAAGTTGTTTCTTCCAACCCGTGATACTTCTACAGAACCTTAACTAGGGGAAATTGCTTGTTCTCAACTCTTTCACTTTTGGATCTAAAAGTCGTAAAGTTGTTCTTTATAGGTCAAAGATTCATCTAACTTGATGTCTCTGGGTTGGAGTACGTGAGTTGGATTTGGATGGTACCTTTTCAACTATGAAACATGAAAAATGTTATGTATCCTGGATAGGTTAACATGCAACTCCAATTGATATGCCCCTTTTCCCACTCGTTGGAGAATCCTAAAGGATCCCACATATCTTGGTTTGAGTTTCTTTCATTTTCCCGACTTGATGCTCCCTCTTAACAGAGCGATCTTAAGAAATACTTTATCTCTTACTTCAAATTCCAAATCTTTTCTTTGGTTATCTACATAGCTCTTTTATCAACTTTGAGCTATTTGGATCTTTTGGCGAATTATCTTTACCTTCTCATATGCCTCTCCACGGAACTTTCTCTGGATCTAAAATCTTCCTTTCCTCTCCTTTATCTCAGTAAATTGGTGATCTGCATTTTCTTCCATAAAGAGGTTCATATGGTGCCATTTGAATGAAGGAATGGTAACTATTATTGTATGCAAACTCAATTAATGTCATATATTGATCCCAACTCCCACCAAAATCCATTATATATGATCTCAGCATATTCTCAAGAGTTTGAATAGTTCTCTCTGACTGCTCATCTGCTTGAGGATGATATGTTGTACTAAAGCTCAGATTGGTGCCTAGACATCCTGCATCTACTACCATAACTGAGATATGAATCAGGGATCCCTATCATAGACTATACTTACAGATATCCTATGCAATCTAACAATTTCATCCAAATACAACTTAGCGAATTTCTCAAGGGAGTATCTCATATTCACTGGCAAGAAATGCGCCGACTTAGTTAACTAATCAATTATCACCCAAATTGCATCGTATCTTCTTTGAGTACGTGGCAATTCTAACACAAAATCCATAGTAATATACTCTCACTTCCACTCAGCGAGCTTTAAAGGTTGTAACAATCTTGAGGGTTTCTCATGTTTATTTTAACTTGCTAACAAGTGAGACAAGTTTGGACAAATTGGGCAATTTCCTTTTTCATATTATCCCAATAGTATAATCTCCTTAGATCTTGGTATATCTTATTACTATCAAGATGCACTGTATACTTGGAACAGTGAGTTTCCTCTAGAATTTTCCTTTTTCCTACATCTTTTGGCATGATTATCTGATATCAAAATCTTAATATTCCTTCGAGTCCCAAGCTATGATTGCGTAGTTTTTCTTCTCGAGCCTTTTCCAGCCATTTTTGCAATGTGGGATCTCGCTCTTTAGCATCCTTAATACGTCCCAATAGTTATGGTTGCACCGTAATTTTTCCAAAAGTTTCTTTTTGGCACCTAGGTCTAGGGTTCCACTTACAAACCTCCTCTAACAGGCTCTTTTCTTTAACTATCAATCCTACTACTTGGGTCTTCCTACTAAGAGCATTTACTACTACATTAGCTTTTTCAGGATGGAAATCAATGGTGCATTTGTAATCTTCCAAAAAGTCCATCCGTTAGCGCTACCGCAAGTTCAACTCCTTCTGAGAAAATAAATATTTAAGACTCTTATGATCAGTATACACCTCAAAAGTCACCCCGTACAAATAATGTCTCCATTTTTTCAGTGTGAATACTACGATAACCAATTCTAGATCATGCGTCAGGTAATTCTGCTTATAAGGCTTTAGCTTTCGAGAAACATATGTAATTACTTTTTTATCTTGCATCAACACACATCCTAGTCCTTCCCAAGACACATCCATATACACAGTATAGCTATTTTTTTCATTCAATAGTGCCAGAACTGGGGCTATTAGTTAGAGGCCTTGTAATCTTAAAGAAATTCTTTATAAATCGACAGTAATACTTGCTAGACCCAGGAAACTACAAATTTTGGTAGGGTTCTGTGGCCGTTTACATTCAATAATGGCTTCTACCTTTCCTAGATCCATAGTAATTCCATCCTTTGAAATTATATGCCCAAGAAAAGACACTTTCTCCAATAAAACTCACACTACCCTCAAATGTTGCCCATGCTCTTCTTGATTTTTAGAATATACTAGAATATCATCGATAAGTATTACCACAAACTAATCCAAATATAGCTTAAAGAGCCAATGCATTAAATCCATAAATGCTGCCGGTGCATTGATGAGTCCAAAGGACATCACTACAAACTCATAATGTCCATATTGGGTGTTAAAGTTAGTTTTTGGCACATCTTCCTTCTTAATCCTTATTTGGTAATATCCTTATTTGAGATCTATTTTAAAAAACACTACAGCTCACTGTAGTTGGTCAAATAACTCATCAATATGTAGCAAAGGGTGTTTATTCTTAACTGCAACAGTATTCAAGCCCTAATAGTCTATACACAATCTCGGACCTCTATCTTTCTTCTTGAAGAATAATACTGGGGCTCGCTATGGGGATTCACTTAACTGTATAAGCCCTACTCCAACAAATCCTATAACTGTATCTTTAACTCCTTAAGGTCAATAGTTGCTATACAATAAGGAGTTTTAGAAATGGGAGTTGTTTTGAGTATCAGTTCAATCTTAAATTCCACCTCTTGCTCAAGAGGCAATGGCACTAATTTCTTAGGAAAAACATCTGGATAGTCTTTCACTACTGGCACATCTTCTATCTTCACCTTATCCTCTGGAATGTTAGTTAAATAGGCCAAATAACCCTGTGTCCCTTTACTCAATAATTTTCAAGTTTGAATCCCTGAAATAAGACCAGATGAGGCTAATTTTCCCTTTACATCCAATCTTAGGATTGGTTCCCCTGGTATATAAAATTCAACCACTTTAGTTCTACAGCTCAATTGAGCATGATATTGGGCTAAAGAGTTTATTCTTAATATAATATCATACCCCTGAATAGGCAGAGTTACAAGATCCACTAATAATTTTCTTTCTCCAACTCAAAACTCACAATTCTTGTAAATTGTGTTGGTCACCAAACAGTGTTCGCTAGTGAGCGTTCTAACTTCTAAGTCATAGGATAACTTATCAGGTTCCATATCAATTTCACACATAAAATTACGCCTTACAAAAAAATAGTTTGCACCAGGATCTATCAAAATTTTTGCAAAATGATGAAATACAAGAAACATACCTTTCACCACCCCGGATGATTCTGGGGCCTACTGCCTGTCTATGGCATATATCCTAACTGGTACCTTTGGTCTGCTACCTTCTTCATGGGTCTGCCTAGGGGTGGTCCTGTCTATTTATTGAGCATTAGTCCTTTGTTGCAGCTTTTTGGGACAATCACCAACTTGATGATCGGCACTCTTGAAAATAGGCACTTCCATCCCTTTACCCATTAGTTATCCTCAGAGTGATTCACCTTCCCGCAATATCCACAAGTTGGGTGAGAAATCGATACCTGGCCTCCTCATGGGCTTCCTCCTGATTGCTCTCTTCTTAGTTGAGCTCTTTCTGAAGAATCTCTTTCTGATTTCCCAGGGGTCAATAGTAAAGGAAGTGGAAGTCTTATACCACCTGCTTCTCTTCCAACTTTGGGAGGTGATGCATTCCTGCTAGGTTTTCTAATGTTATTACTAGGCGTGGCCCTTTCATGTTTGGAAAGCTCTCAATTAGGACTTCACACTCTCAATTTGGGTTCTCTCAAGAGTCTCAATAAAAGTGTTTATCTGAACTGCCACTAGTTCTTCCTGGATGTCTAAGTTTAACCCTTGGATAAATTGTCTTTTCATTTTTTTTGTTTCGTTGGCAACAAATTCTAGGATAAACTCTGATAGTTTAGTAAACTGAGCTCATAATTAGCAACACTCATCGTTCCCTGATGAAGCAGTATAAACTCATCCTCTCTCTTTTCCTGGATAAGAGGGGGAATAAATTTCCTACTAAACTCTTAGGTGAAGTTTATCTAGATCCAAGAGATGTGTTCCCTTTCCCACTTGGTCTTTATAACATTCCACCAAGAACGTACTGCCTCTTCAAATTGGAATACACCAAAAGACACCTATCTTTCTTCCAAGTACCTTAAGGCTTCAAAAATATTAACCATATTCTCTAACCAGTTTTTAGTTACCTCTAGGTTAGGACCCCCAGAAAACTTGCATAGAGAAAATTTTTGAAATCTCTAGAGCCTTATCCTCTTCTATTTCCTAGTCTCTAGGTTGGTTTGTAGGTTCAAACCCTTGGTCCCATCGAGGTGCTAAGCGTTCTAGGAGATCCGTCATTCGGTCTAGGGCCATAGCTACTTGGTCTCCTACATTGGCCTCTAGTTCATGGTTTTGATCAGCTACGGATTCCAGATCTCTCCCTTGTTCCTAGAATTGTGTAGGTCTATACCCACGACGACATCCCCCAGCTGTCATATCTCTCACAACTAGTCTATATATGATTAGATAATAATTAATTATGCATGCATATGATAGTAGTTAACTATAACTAGAAACATATTCATTTCACATATCATTACTACAAAAGCAAGTTCATCACAAAGCAAAGTCAGTTACCATAGATAGCAAGTTCAAATACACTTAGTAGAAGTCAAACAAGCCATTGGCACAAGTACATTCAAAGTCAAAACAACATGCCAAGTTTTAAACTACCATCTTATACAAAGTTTTAGTCTAGTATTTTATTAGATTAATCCACAACAGAGCTGGTGGATCGTATCTCTTCAACTGGTTCAACTTTATTTCCAACCCTAGGAGCTTCTTCTCCCTAGTCCTCTCGGTCTAAGTTCACCTCCACAAAATTTTCAATCAAGACCTCATATTCTACCAAAACCCCTTCAATCCTATCCCTCACATGTCTCATACCTTAGTGAGATGGTCAATAACCTCCTGCAACAGATCACGCAAAGCATTAGTTCACTCCTACTTCTCTATCACATTGGTTTCAAGTTCCTGAATCCTAACACTTTGCATCTTCATGACTCCCCTCATTTCCTGCATTCTGGTTTGAGCTCCCTCATTTGCTATTACTGGCCTCTATCTCTCCTCCGCTATAGCTAGTACCACTCGATTTGGATAGGAATAAGTCCTCCAACAATCACATTGACTAGTCATCCAACGCCCTGAAATGTATAATTGAAAAGGCACACCCAGTCCCTCCTGAAACATAATAGTCTGACGCGGCCCCTGAGGCATCCCTTGCCCATCATTCTTTCCATTCCTACTATAGCGGCCCCACTTTCCCCCAAGGTGAACTAAAGGGGTCAGCGGACTGCCTGCCCAACTCTCACCGGGACTCACTTAGTCACTTGGTAAGTTATTTGTATAAATATCACAAAATAACTGGTAATTCATACTTAAGAAAATTTCAAACTTATGCCTATCTATTTTACAAGGCAGAACTTAAATTCAAACCCTAAAATCTGTAGCAATAATTTACAAGTACCTAATATCACAAAAGTTTGTCCGTAGAGGTTTGCCTGCAAAATCTCAACCACTGAACGAAGCTTCAACCTGCGAAGGGAAACAGTTAAAATGGGTAAGACTAATATTTAGTGAGTGTCCCGATAAACGATCAATTAGCTCACTTTTCATATTTGGCATATAAACAATTAGCACATAGGCCCGTTGAACGAGAATAATAACAATCATGAATCACAACTTTCACGAGTAATGGATGAATAATAACACTTTCAGTAAAAGGATACAGTCCAGTATAGTTGCTCGTTGAGAGCCATTTATTCATTTCACCTACCATCCTTCTTATCCCTCCAAAAAGGTTTAGAAACTTTGCATTGTTCACTTATTCATTTCATTGGTCATTTCTCCACCTGACTTCAAGATAATACTCGAGTATACCAAACATTATCCTAGGGTTACCAGCGTCCCGACCTAATCCTTTACTGGCTCAGGTTGGCCGATAATGAAGGGTAAGGGCCCAGTTCAGCCTGTAAATATGGTTTACAATCATATACAAGTAATTCATATAGGAAAACATTATTTAGGGTGAGTGCGATAAAGTACACTTGCCCGTTCAACATAATTGGTAAATTGTTACATAAACAAATAGGCAAGCAGCATGTTGGCAGTAAGTAAACAAGTAGACAATTAAACAAGACGGGTCTCTCACCTTTAGTTGACTAAGTCTGGTTCGCCTGTCCAGATGTTTCTCCTACCTCCTGGTCGGGTCCTGTGAATAATTAAGCATTAGGTGCGAGTTTAGGGCTAATTTTCTTATTTAAGACTAAGTTTGATTAACTCATTTCTGTTAATAAGTTAACGGTATAGATTAGATCTCGGTTATAGGTCGGGACATGGTTCGGGGTTCGGGTCAATATCGGGGTAGTATAGGTCGTGAGGTAACAGTGTCATTCTGTTCCCAGCCCTAGTCGGCATGTTCGGTGCGTGACTGTAATTGTTAGTACTAGCTGGTAGGTTTCGTGTGCAATTGGCAATGATCGGCATCGATCGGCAGATTTTGGGTGCGACTGGCAACCGTCGGTAGCAGTCAGATCTAGTCGGTGCGAGTTAGTGCGGCACCGTTTGGTGTGGGTTGATACCAGTTAGTGCTTGCGGATGCAAGTCGTGTACGTCCGGCAATGATCGGCCTTGTCTTGTGTGGTTCGGGTGTGACTAATAACGGCTGGCATAAGTCGGCACCAGTCGGTGCTGATCGGTGCATGTCAGGGCGTCTGGCAGTGGTTGGTGCTGGTCGGTGTGTTTCGGGTGACTGGACACAGGATAGCATGAAAACAAAAACGGTTGGCTTCTCGCGACCGTGCACGGTTAAGGTCCTATTTGCCTGCGACTTAGCCGTTTAGGTTGCTACGGGTCCGTTCATGTTTGATGGGTAAGGTCGGTCATCTGTGGGTTAAGGTTGACTTGAGATGATTAGCTAGCGGCTGGCTAGCGATAGTGTCGGGTGGTCGGCGAAAGGTGCACGTGGGTTATCGGCTACTGTTAACGATTATGGGTAGCTACTATTGTAATGGATGCCCAGTCCAGTGTCGGTGCCAGACCTCACCGGCACTGGTTGGATGATCGTTCTACAGGTTAGGTACGGAAACGGCCGGTTTTGTTGTTACACATAGGTCAGATGCCGAGGTCGTCGACACGTTAGGGCATGTTTAATAGGTTACCGTTTTAGTTGATGTGTTTGACCGGTGTGTACAAGTGTGGCTTGCTGGATAACCTCCCTGGGCACGGACTATGTCTACAGATTTGGGTAGTAGTCGGGTAGTCGGTTGTCGACGGGGTTGGCATGCTAGGATCGGTTTCCGTTAACAGTCGATCAGTTAGGGTCGATCATTCAGTCAACGGGTTGGTGCACAGGGGTTGGTCATCCGCTAACGATCTAGGCAAGTCAGCTAAGGGTTGGTGTATTAGTGTCAGGTCTTCTGTTAATGGTCTGACAGGTTAGGGTTAGGTATTCCGCTAATGGGTCGGTACGATGGCTCGACAGTCTCGCTAATGGATCGTACAAGGCTTGGCAGTCCCACTAGTGGATCGCACGACAACTTGGCAATTCCGCTAACGGTTGTGCGCGTCGACCCGACACTTCCGCTAATAGCTGCACAGTTCCGCTAACGACTGGGCACGTCAGCCTAGCACTTTCGCTAACAGATGGTGCACAGGATAGGCATATCCGCTAACGGATTATGCCCCATGGTAGCCATTCCGCTAACGGACACGCGCACACGGTCAGCAACAAGAGGTGTGCTGGTGCAGCAAATCCGTTAACGAATCACACGACAACTCACCTATCTGTCACAGGTTCTTTAATAGGCCATAAATCAGGATTCACAGGTGCATTTTTGGCCCATTTTATACCGTTGGAAATGGCATTCAGAGCACTACATTTCTCAGGAGATAACATTTCCAAACTCAGTTCATAACATGGTCAAATTCTACCTCAAACGTACTACAGGAATAAGTTTCAGTTTTGACAGCTTCAGAAAA
The DNA here is from genome assembly GCA_013103745.1 of Gardenia jasminoides. Taxonomy (NCBI): domain Eukaryota; kingdom Viridiplantae; phylum Streptophyta; class Magnoliopsida; order Gentianales; family Rubiaceae; genus Gardenia; species Gardenia jasminoides. The sequence continues at coordinate 5,919,828 of CM023101.1, forward strand.
ACAATCAGGTTCACAGGGTTGTTGCAGCTTGAAGAAACAGAATCTGGGAGTGTATCTTATACCGATAGAAAGCCCTGTGAGTCTAGTTTCTAACACCACCAATGGTGTTTTAATCTGACACTTCCACAGTGAGATATGGCCAATTTCCCAAGACTAGTTCTGTTGGACTGTGATTACCCGAATTAGGGTTTTTGGCAAGAACATGTCTTTTACTTGTTTTTGGGCCATTGATTTCTACTTGAAATTTGTAGCTAGCACCCCACACATATTGTTCAGCATGTAGGGCATGTTTTATCATTAAAATTTCAACAAGCAACAAGCAAAATAACCACACAAATCATGCCATAAAATCTGAAATTTCTCAAGCAAGCTCAACTAGATATAGCATGGATTTTTCAGGTCATGAACTAGCAATTTTCTTGTCATGCTACACGTGATTTTAAGCCATGAAATAAGGAAGGTTTTCCACTCATGTTACCTCAATTATGTGCACCAAAAAAGTTTGAAAGTGGAGCAAGCAACCCACGTAGAATCCAAGCAATCGGCCAAGCAAGTTCAAGCCAACTCTAAGCCTTCTTGTTCTTTGATTTTGTGGCTGTTTTGTAGTAGATGTTTAAGGGTGTTTGTGGGCTGTTTTTCTTTCCAAATTTCGTCCAAAGGAAGAGGATACAAAGGGGTTCAATTGCTGAAGTTACCAAGAATTTATAGAGCTATCAACTAAGCACGACAAGGCATAGTTGGACACCTAGACAGTTTGGTTGCATGACAAGTATCCTAACCTACTTTGTCATGCTTCTTGGAGGAAGATTCAAGATGATCTAATGTTTTTTCCTTGGCAGCAATTTCATTCAAAGCAAGGGAAGAACAAGACCAGATTTTATTTGTTTTTGCTATTTTTAGTAAAGGCCTCGATTTGCAAAACCCTAATTTGTTTTTAGGTCCTCGAATTCCAAGTGCGTTTAAACTTTGCTCCACACATGTTTTCTAACACTTTTTGCAAGATGTTTGGTCATCTTTTTAACATTATAAATAGGTGTAACAAGTGCTTGAAATCTTGGCAAAATCCACATTTTGAAGTAAGAGTTTAGCATGATCAAAACAAGGAAAAAAACGGTCGTTTATTTACAAAAAAAGTACAAGTACATTGACCAGCAAGATATGGTTTACACGGGTGCTCACACCTACAATTACAATTAGGATTAAAATCATATTCAAACTTACCTAGAAATTTTGTACCTAACATCTCATTCTATTAGACTTTAAATTCGTATAGTTACATAATTCCTCAATTTTTTCCAGCTCATTTCAAACCTAGATTCTGATACCACCTATAACCACCCCATCTCACCCTAAGGCGCATCTTGGGGTTTAGCAGACCGCCTGCCTAGCTCTGACCAGGACTCACTACAATAAATTCCCAAAATAACATTTACTCTATCAATCCATTTAAACTATTATGCTCATAATACAAGTTTGTCTGCAACATAAAAGAAAATACAAAGTAGAAACTTCAAGTTCGAGTTATCACTATTCTCAACTTCTTTCACCCTTATCTCCTACAAGGAAAACAAATTAAAGGGTTGAGCTTATGCCTAGTGAGATTCCTAGAAGATAACAATCCACAATCTCCACAGAATAATGCACTTAGCTAATAGATTTAAATCAAGTCAAATCATTGTACAATTTACAATTTATAACAATTCATTCAATAAGAAAGGATACAAGCTCACTTTGGGAGCAGATTCGATAGCACTGCCCATTCTGCTAACCACTCCATATATCCTCAAAAATAGTAAAGAATCCCTTTCAATCAGTATTCATTTCAATAATCACCTTACTACAAGGTAATACTCGAGTATACCAAATAGTTACCCAAGATGTCAACCTACTCGACCGAACTCGTCGTTGGCTCGAATAGGCCAACTGATGAAGGGTTTTGGGGTCCAATTCAGCCAATGTGATAAAGTACATATATGGCTTACAGTCATGCACACTTATTTCAGCAGTTAAGAGCATAGAAATTTCAAGTTCAATTAAGTCGAATGCGATAAAGTACACACTCGCACATCAATAGTATTGCTAAACAATCAGGTAAACAACAATTACCAATCCAACAGAAACATTCAATCATGAAATGTACACAAGGAACACTCAACCTTAGTAAAAAATCACACTTTGGCTTCGCATTTCCCTTCTACTCACTATCGACTCCTGAGACAAGTTATGATTAGCATACTTATTTGGCTATTTATTTGATATAAAATTTAGGAGAATTAGTAGAAGTCTTTAGATTTTTCCAATGATAATACATACCAACTAACTAATTAAGTCCTTTGATTTTTATGCAACCCATGTAACTTTTATTCAAGTTTTCCACCAATTGAAAGCTAAAACCCACAGATCAATCTTTTAATGCAAAAATTTCCGCATGCATGGTGATTTCCAGCCATCAAAATTAAACAATAAGAAAGCTTAAACTATATTCAAGTTTTAGTTAAACAATTCAGCTTACATTTCCTATGAATCTCATTTTTTTCTCACTTTTACTCCAAGAAATTCAACATGCAACCCAAGATATATGAAGTAAAGCATACGTAGAGCAATAATGTATCAAATATCCATCAAAATTTAAAGCTACAAGCTGTGAAAACCCAACTTCAGGTCTCAATTCAAGGTTGCGAAATTTCCAACAATTACACTCTTTAGCTTTCTACCAAAATCACCAAGTTTTCTTTCTTAAATCAGGTGAAATACCACATGCATGTTAAGATTAAAGTGTTATAAGGTATATTGTGCAAAGATATGTCAAATTACAGCCAAACATTTGGAGATAAAGTTGGAAAATCCCAACTTTCTCTCTCTCAGACTTCAACAAAAATTCCAGCAAGGTTTACTTCAAGTTTGCTTCAAAATAACCAACTTTCTCACTTATTTCAAAGGTAAAACACACAATATATCATATAAAACATGAGATAAGACATATATCATGAATTTCTAGTAAAATCCATTCAAAATTCGATTTTAAAAAGCTGTAAAGCAAAGCTTTCTTTCCTCACTGACAAAGCTAGGCATTTCCAATAGAAATGGTTTGGAAATGGGGTTTTTCTTCAACAAAACTCCTTTGTCTTAACTCAAATCCAACATGCATAACATATCTCCAAGTATATTGAGAGGATGAAGGGTATTTCTAGCAATTTTTACCTTTTTTCCTCACAAATGAAAGTTGAAAGGCCAGCAGCGCTTCCTTCCTTTCTCTCGAGTTTCATGTGCAGCAAAGACTAGGATTTGCCCTATTTTTTGCCCTCAATCCCACTGATTTGAATGATATAATCCTCTCTTCCTCACTCTCAACTCTTGGTTTGTGATACGAACCCAACCACATGTGGAAGAACTCGTAATCCTCATGCCTGGGACCTAGATGACGAATCAAGGTTTGAACACACAGCAGAAAATCAATCTCTTCGATTCCTTCCTATATGAACTAGAATCAATTTCTAACCCACAAGAATGAGAAGAACAAGAAATTTGAGCGAAGATAGAAAGGCACCACAACAATGGTGATTTCTTGTTGACAAGCCTAGTCGAACTCCTAGATTCCAATCTAAGATGTTCAAGAATTTGCTCAAGAAGCTTGAGAACAAATCACACAAAATTTTCTGTATCCAATTGATGAAAAAAATGTGAGTTTGCTGCCTTTTAATAGGCAATTACAAGAAAACCCTAAGAAAAATGACATTTTTGCCATTACTAAGCCCTAGTCTAATTTTCAGTCCAAATGAAACCTAAGCTAGCTGAAATTTAAAAAAAAATTAACCATAAATAAACACCTAAAAATAGCTAATAAAATGAAGGCTTAGTGATGGCTGGCCGCTTATTACACTTAGCACAAATCATGAGAATAACATAATGAATTAATATAATCGATTCCAATTGCTAGACTAGATCACTCGTCCATCACTTGAATAACACTGATCATCCTTGGACCATTATTCTTGGAGTCTTCCAATGCTTGACAAGTCTCGGCCTGATCACGAACTCCTCGAACAAACGCTTGAATTGAATCTCACAATGTCTTAGTTTGAGCTCGTGTCATCGGCCCTTGCGGCACTTGAAACATATCTTGGCGATCCATCCCCACGCTCACATCAGTTTGAATGGAAAAGAAAAGGATGAAACCCAAGTCTTTTCTCTCCCTCTCTCTCTCGGGTTCAAGAATGAAAAAAAAGGCGAGAAAATGAAGAATGAAGTTGATTCTTACTTAACCCTTGCATGAGTTTTGCTAAGTGTCATTAGATATGTGACAACTGTTGAGCTTCCAAGAAGGCCATTTGGCTTATATGCTCAAGAAAGCTTTATTCTATTAAGGCCATGCATTTTTATATTAGTATGCTATTACCCCATCAAATTCTTACTCTAGTTGGTATTAATTTTCATTAAGGTTGATCATACAGTAATTTATGGTACATTTATTCTGTGATGCCCCACCTCCCCTTAGGGCGAACCCTAAGGTCTCAGCGGGATGCCTGCCCAACTCTCGTTAGAACTCACGCACTCATTCTTTCTTAATAGGCATTCACAAGTCAAACTTAGACGTCGGATTAAAGAAACACTCCAAATATACAAGCCATACTCCTTTAAGGCTACCATATACTATTACAATCCAAAACCCATATATATAACAAAGTTTTCACTTCAATTATCTCAAAAGCCATACAAGAGTTATTTACTAGCCCCACACAAAAATCGCTAGTCTAAAGCCTCCAAGTTCCACTTCCAAAACTTGTTAAGGAATAACAACTTGGGGTGAGCCAACGCTCAGTGAGGCCAAGAAAACAAGCAAGCAAGAAAGAAGCACTAAACAAAGTAAATAGCACACTTAAAAGTAACTTAACAAGATTATCACATAAGCGAGCAAGTTGGAAGTAAAACACAAGTAGAAAGGATACGGGAGATCTCAGGAGCTATTTCCACATCATGTCCGGTTCAAGTCATCTTTGGTTGACCCTCCGTCAAGTCAAGTAGTAACATGTCCGTAGAACTCCGCTTACTTTCTCCAACCACCATATCACCCTCTCGGATTCGGAACCAAACAAGTACGAGGTGGTAATACTATCTGAGTATACCAAGCAAGAGCTCAAAAGATTAAGCTATAAAATTTCCCATGGTTCACTAAGTTCCTTGACGAGCCCTTGACGGCTCGAGCTGCAAGGTTAGCCAATGTGTTGGGGCATCCCCACAAGCATGGTTGGTCGACGAAACAACACTCCAATTGACTTAGATTTGATCATAGTACTGAGTTGGGATGAGAGGCACCTCCTACCCGAATAAGGTGTGGTACATACTGCCGCCCAGTGCTCCCGAATTAAAAGCATGTTCGAGTACAAAAGCAAGTCATACAAATTCATATAACAACTATCAAGTATTCAAGAGAGAGAAAGAGAGAGAATGAGGGCGATAAAGTATACCATCACCTCGACAAGTTTACAATTCACAAAAACCACATAGCATTTGTGCAAATGTCACTTCAATCATAATAACATGAAACATGCACTAGACACTCACCAAAGGTCAAGAGCAAAGCGAGAGCAAATCAAGAAGTCAATCAAACTCCTCAATATCCACGTGATCACCTGAGACATGCATAATCATAGTTACCTAGGTATTCAACCAAGGTCAACTTCCAAACAATCAAGTTTCCCCGTTCCAAGTCAAGAGAAATCTCATGTGATAGGAAAAATCCATTTCCCAAGTATGAATGGGGTGCAAATAATCAAGAAGGTTAGGCTTGAAAACCAGAAAATATTTCCAAAACACTTCTAAGCTTTCGACACTTTCTTGGAAGAATTTTAAGTTTTTGTGACATTCTTTGAAAAATTATAACTTGAGTTCTATAAGTCCAAAAATCACAAATCTTATACCTTTGGAAAATAGACTCAATGAACTAAAACTCTCTAGAAGACACTTATACAAGATTCAAATCAGAAATCAGACAAATTTTCGTTTAAAGTTGCTGCTATAGTAAAAACAGGGCATAACAGTCTTGAATTTCAGTAAACTTTGAAAATTTGCCAAAATTCATAGAAATCGAATTAGCCCCTAAAATTTATACCACTAAAAGAACATCAAATCTAGTTTAAACGCAACAAGCAGAACTCAATTCGTATTTTTCTACACCAAGATAAAATATTTTTCTAAAAGCTATTTTTCGAAACCGGCTATACGAAATTTCAGCAGTACACATTGTGAAAGTTTTCTCTTTTTCCTTCTTTTAAAACTAGCTTTGTTGCTCCGATCAAAGTGCATCCAAGGGCCATTGTTTTGTCAAGATTTTGGCTCAAGAATACGCTCCAAAAACTGAAAATTTTCAGCTTTAAAACTCGGCCAAGGAACTTCACCAAAACCAGAAAATTTCAGCACCAATTTTGTCCAAAGAGGGGCTCAAAACTGAAATTTTTAATCTTAAACTTCCGGCCAACTAGTGGCCTTGAAAAGCTGAAATTTTTCTTGAAAAATTTGAACAAAAAAATGAGGTCGAAGCTGAAAATTTTTTTTCCATCAAGACTCAAGCATAATAGCTCACTTTCATGCTACCAAAACAACCAACAAAGCCGCAATCTTTCAAGCTAATTAAAGAGGTAAAATTCAAGTCACCAACCAAGCCAAGAATCTATGCCATATCATATAATCATCTAACCATTTTAAGCACATAAATACCTCAAGGCCTCTACCTAAGAGCAAGTCAAGAAAGCAAGTAAAATCCTCAAAACCTCTATCTAATATCAAGGTTCATCGAACCCATCAACAACCCAAGCTTATCTTGCTAAAATCTAGCTAAAATTGAAAGAAATATTGAAGTTTTAGAGAGATTTACTGTCTTTCGAAAATGGTGAGCAAGATCTCAAGAAACTAAGCACTAAACCTCCAAGAATCTTCCCTCCACCAAGACTTCTACCAACCTTGAAGATGATCCAAGGTTGGAGCAAGGTTGGAAGCAAGATTTGAGCAAGATCTAGAGGAAGAAACTGGAGTTTCTAAGCTAAGGGAAAGGGGAGGGGGAACTCAGTCAGCATAAGGAGAGAGAGTGTGTGTGATTTTTGAGTGATTTTGTGAAATGAAAAAGTGAAAGAAAGAAGAGACATAAAGCCACTCTGTAAGGTGCAAAAAGTCAACTTTGAATAGTAGCTCATTAATGCTCCTAATTGAGTTTAACTCTAATCACTTACTTCTAATCCCTCAATTAGCTTTTCTTAGTCTAAAAATGATCATCCTTACTCTCCAAGATTGCTTCACTCTCAGACCAAATGTTTGCCTCGAAAAATGTGCTTTCTCCAAATTTCACTAATTAAGCGACAGAAAAATTAAATTGAAGAGCAAATGTTTTTAAGAAATAAAATGAGGCAATGTACAATGCAAATGCAATTAAAATGATTAAAATAAATTAATCAGGGCTAACGAATAAATAATTAAATAAATAGGTCAGTAAAATAAATTTTTGGATCCTCACATCCTCCCCCCTTAAAAGACTTTCATTCTCAAAATTCATACCTTAGTTTACGAACAACTCTGGATATTTCTTTCGGATCTGTTCTTCAACCTTTCAAGTTGTTTCCTCGATTCCATGATTTCTCCATAAAACCTTAACCAGAGAAATTTGTTTGTGTCTTAACTCCTTCACTTTTTGATCTAAAAGTTTCACCGGCTTTTTCCTCATATGACAAATTTTCATCAATTTCCACCTCTTTTGGTTGTAACACATAGGACGGATCGGGATGGTATTTCTAAAAGTATGGAAACATGGAAAACATTATAAATTCTGGATAAGTTCAAGGGCAATTCCAACTTGTAATCCACATTCCCTATGCGCTGGATAACCTTATAGGGCCCTACAAATCTTGGTTGCAACATCTTTCCTTTTCCCGCCATCAAACTTGCTTTCAGGGGTGTAATCCTAAGGAATATTGGTCTCCGACTTCAAACTCCAAATTTTTCCTCCGATTATCCGCATAGCTTTACTAATGGTTGGCACCTTCGCTTAGGTTCTCAATCCCTATTAAGGAAAACAAATTTAAAAGAATGAGCTAAAAGCCCAGTGTAAGGCCCAAAGACAACCTAAGATGGGGGGTGAATTAGGTTGATTAAAAAATTAACCAAATGATGCCCCTTTTTCAAAATAACAAATGTAACTTCTCACACAATTAATTTGTCAAACAAATGAGTAATGAAAACTGAGGAGTGTAGATGATATAGCAACCAATGAATCATAAAATAAGCTAAAAATAAGGATGATAGTAAGCAAACCAATTTCCTTCAATGCTCCTCTTGAGCTTGAAGGATAAAACTCAATTCAAGCAACTTCAACTTGATGAAATTCAACCAATCTTGTGTACAATGGAAGGCTCACTTCCTACTTGCCCTAAGCAGAACTTAGTCAAGTTAGGAAGTTTTACAATCACTCAGATAACCCTCACAAAGCTACACTATTGAAGAATTCACTTACAATTAAAAAGCTTGCAAAATGAACTAACACTTCAAGACCTACAATTCTTACACCAAGAGTATTTTCTTGCTAAAATCACTCTCAAGAACTTATATTCTAAGTGTATAAAAGTTGCTATTAAGTTTAGACAAGACCCTATTTAAAGGGGATAAAAAAGTGCCTTGATAATAGTGGTCAACGGATAGAAGGAAGTTGAAGAGTCAACTAGCCGTTGGAGCTATCGAACGTCCAACACAAAATTGTGCGTCCGATGCAAGCGTCCGACAGGTTGTTTCGATTTTTATCGGACGGCCGATGCAAATTTCTGCTTCCGATGGAGCTTATGTCCAATAGCGACCAGAGAGCTCAGAAAATTTCTTGGATACGATACAAGTGTCTGATAGATCCCCTGTCTATCGGACGTCCGATACTTTAAGTTGAGTGTTCGGTAGAGTGTTCTCACGTTTTATCGGAGGTCCGATACAAGTTATCGAGCGTCCGACAGTCAATAATGACCTCTGCTTTTTTTAATTGAGTTCTTCAAATTGTACCATTTGCGTTGATGACCTGAGCTGTTAATAAACTCAATGGAAAACATTCAATCTGATTCTTCAATTGTTTGTAATTGTCAAAAATCGGGATCACGATTAACATTCTCCTTCTTTTTTGATGATGACAAAACAATTGAACCTAATTTGATAAAAACCAATGATAAGTTTTATCAAAAAGCTCCCCCTTACTTGATTAACCATTTATTTACTGGAAATGTAGAGGGTTTGTATAAATAATGTTAACCAAGAAACATCCAAGAATCAAAACCGTATAGACTGACTTATAGAATCAAATCAAAAACCGTATAGACTAACTTATAGAAATCAAATCAGAATTTCTCCCCCTTTTTGTCATCTCAAAAGGAATCAAGCAATAGAACTTCAATAACAAATGTGATTCCAGAAAGGTTGAAATCTTTAATACCAAATGTGTTTCCAAAAAGAACTGAAATCTTCAATACCAAATGTGTGATATACTTCCAATATCAGAGATAATCCAATGCCCATAATTTTATCTTCTAAAACAATACTAACCAATGTATCAATGAGTTAATATAAGACCACAAATATTCAGATATGCCACAGGATTCAGCCATAAAGAATGCAGTACAAGACCATTTCATATCCAATAAGACTAATACTCAGATATACCAAATCCAATAGCAACAAAGTTCCAATATCAGAGAACCAAAATCACAAGATCAAAAGGGATACCAAAAGCAATATTAACATCCAAAGTACTGATTCTCCAATGGAGATACAAAATAGCAGTAAGAAGTGTAGCAACAGGTTTTAACATTGAATACACTTTAACCAATGATAAAGTAAAACAAAATAGAAGGGATGCATCCTAATGGTGAAGTGCAAGTGCTTCTAATGTGCTTAAAGAGTGAAAGTGGATTTCAGTCCAGGTCTCCTTCTAGTGATCCGATAAGTTGAGTGGTCTTCCTCTTCTGTATCTTCATCATCTTCTTCAGTGGCAGGTTCTTTAACCTTTTCAGATGTTGAGGGATCACGATGAGGGGTTGGAGAATCTGACACTTCTTGAGTGGGGTCAGGCCAAGGTTCCTTAGCATGAGAGGTATCCTCATCCATGGTAGGAGGAAACAGTAGACCTTTTTTGTCCAAGAATTCAGACCTCTGCTCAGGTGACATAGTAAGCATAAGGCCATGTTCAAGAAGGATAACATGGTCCTTGAGCTCTTTCAGCAAATCAATAACCTCAAATTGAGGAGAGTTGGTCTTAGAAACTGATTTTCTGGGGATGAATGGATGGGTTGGGAGTAAATCAAAGTGTTTGAGAGGTGATGGGAGTGATAGGTGTGTCATGAGTCCGTTTTGAACAGGATTCAGAGGCAGCCTCTTTGGTACACCATGTACCATCAAAAAACTTCAGATTTTTTCTTTTAAAATAGGATTTTGAGAAAGCAGAAGTGGAAGTGTCCTTAGGACAAACACCAATGATTGAAACTTTAAAATGTTCAAAAATTGGTGTTAAAAACTTGCCATAAGATAGTTTTCTCCTAGTGTTAGTGTACAATTTCATTAAGAACTTGCACATGACAAAACCAAAGTCAATGCGAATTTTCTCAACAAAACAATGAAAGAGATATAGTTCCATATTATTTGCATCAGTATGATGTCCATCAGTAGGAACAAGCAAATTCGAAATGATTGAGAAAATAATCAAGTTTTTAGGAGAGAGGTCTTCCAATTTTGCATCAACAGGAGTTTGAAAAGGAGATTGAAAGTAAAACATCAATTTTTCTGCATTGAAATGATTGATGCTAGTTGGATTTTCTTCATAGGATAAAAAGTTGACAATTTTCTTTTGCAGCCAAATTCAATAGTGATTTTTAAAATTTCATTTACCACATCAGAATCAAACACCAAGTCCACTCTATTCACACGAGATCTTAACTCATCACGAGAATTCTCTTTCCTAAGATTAGCAAACAACTGGTAGAGCATCTCAGGATAGTAGACATTTGGCATGGTAATGATATGAGACCATTTTTGGAATTCAAATAGATTAAGAACAGATTTAAGATCTATTTTTTGAAACTCAGAGGGATTAATGGACCTTTGAACGATGAAATTTTTTTGTGAAAACAAGGCATATCTTTCCTTAACTTCATCATCGATGAATTGAGACAATGGAGGGGGTTGTGAGGTAACCTGAGAATCAGTCTGAGTTGTTCGAGATTGTTGAGTAGTTGCAGAACCTCTTTTCTTCCCCAATGAAGTCCACTTGGCAGTTGGAGTTGGAGTTTCTTCATCTCGAGGAGCCTCTTGCATCCGGCAGCAGATGAACCTCCACGGATTCACACTATGGTTGCGTGTGTGTGTTTTAAGTGATGACTAAGATGTTGAATGAGATGTTAAGTGTCTAAACAACAAAATTTATGATAATGTAGTGATCGAACTATCCAAAAAGGGAAGAAGTGTGGTTTTAGGGTTCCTGAGGTGATTTGGGTATGGAAGAGTTTGTGATTTATGGAGAAAAATGTTGAAGGATCACAGTTTGCAATGAGTTTGTGAAGAAAGTTGTGCCTTCAATTTTGAAATTTGTTACACAAGAAGGTGGAAATTTGGGTTTTTAAAAGTTGGGTGGTTGGGAAGTTGTTTTCGAATTTAATGAGTTTGACTGATTGAAATGAAGAGAAGTGACTGATAAGTTGTGACTTTTGGTGTGTCGGACTTCCGAACGACATGAAGCGTCCGACACATCTGTCCGATAGGATTTTCTGGAAAACAGCTAAGAACATTGTCGGACGTCCGATAGAATTTGACCAGAATTTTTAATAATTCTTTCTAAAATTTCCAATTTCGAACGTAAAGATATAAATTGATCTAAGGGCAAAGTTTTTGTAAAAATATCGGCAATTTGATCTTTTGAACAAACATAATTCACACAAATTTCACCTTTTTGAACAAGATCATAAATGAAATGATGCTTTATGTCTATATGCTTCGTCCTAGAATGTTGAAGGGGATTTTTTGTCAAATTTATGGCACTTGTGTTATCACAGTAAATAGGCATATTATCATATAATAATCTAAAATCATTCAAAGTATGTTTCATCCATAACAATTGAGCATAATATGCACTAGCGGCAACATATTCAGCTTCGGTTGTAGACAATGAAATAGCATTTTGTTTCTTACTAAACCAAGATACTAAACAATTACCAAGAAAATGACATGAACCACTAGTGCTTTTTCTATCAATTCTACAACCACCAAAATTAGCATTCGTATATCCACATAAGGCAAATTCATGACATTTAGGATACCAAAGACCAAAATTCAATGTTCCTTTCAATTATCAAAAGATTCTTATAACGGCATTTAAATGAGATTCTTTAGGATAAGATTGAAAGCGAGTAGACAAACAAACGGCAAACATAATATCCGGTCTACTTGCGGTTAAGTAAAGAAGACTTCCGATCATATCTCTATATTTCTTTTCATCAATGCTTGTACCTTCTTCATCTTTTTCGAGTTTGGTAGATATACACATTGGTCTACCAACTTGCTTTGAATCCTCCATGCCGAACCTCTTGAGAAGTTCTTTTGTGTATTTTATTTGATTGATGAAAGTTCCTTCATGAGTTTGAAGGACTTGGAGTCCGAAGAAGAAGTTCAATTCTCCCATCAAACTCATCTCAAATTCATTTTACATAATGATTGAAAAATCCTTACACAAACGCTCATTAGTAGCACCAAAAATGATATTATCAATATAAATTTGCACAATAAGGAGATCATTTAATTTTTGTTTTGTAAAAAAAGTAGTGTCTACAATACCTCTTTTAAAACCATTTTCAATCAAAAATCCACTTAAACGTTCATACCAAACTCTAGGAGCTTGTTTTAAGCTATACAAGACTTTCAACATTGTTCCTTAATATTTAAAATAAAGCATTTACATCCAAAAACTTTAAAATAGCCAATAATTGGCTTTTTATCAAACATCAATTCATAAGAGGTTTTGTTCAAAATTGGTCTTAACAAAACTCTATTCATCACATAACATGCCGTATTCACGACCTCGACCCAAAAATATTTTGGTAATTCATTTTCACTCAACATAGTTCTTGCGGCTTCAACAAGTGTCCTATTTTTTTTTTCAACAACACCATTTTGTTGGGGGGTTTTTACAATAGAAAAATTCATGGATTATTCCATTGTGATCACAAAATTTTGGAAAGCCACAATACTTAAATTCTGAACCATTATCACTTCTAATTTTAACATGTGTAAACCAAATAAATTTTGCATTTTTGCAAATAAGGAAACAAAATTTTTGAAAACATCATCTTTATGAGCAAGAAAAACAGTCCATGTATATCTAGAATAATCATCAACAATTACAAAACAATATCTCTTTCCACCTAAGCTAGCAATTGGTGTAGGACCAAACAAATCAAGATGTTAAAGCTCCAATGGTTTAGATGTAGAAATGTTTCTTTTAGGTTTAAAAGAAGTTTTGGTTTGTTTACCAAATTGACATGGATCACAAACCTTGTCTTTTTCAAACTTAATTTTAGGCAAGTCTCTAACAAGTTCCTTTTTGGAAATTTCATTTAACACATCCATATTGAAATGACAAAGTCTTCTATGCCACAAATAAGGGTCTTCATTTGAAATTTTAAGACATTTAAAACTAGAAGAATCAATTTTCTCAAGAATCACAACATAGATGTCATTGAATCTTTTTCCTGTGAAAATGATGTTAAATTTTGAATCAAGAACTGAAAATTCATGCTTTTTGAATAAAACAAATAAATCTTTATCACGTAATTGACTAACACTAAGCAAATTGTAGTCTAGATTATCAACTAAGAGAATATTATGAACAAATGTTTCACCATTCTTACCAACATCACCTACTCCAATTATTTTGGCTTTCATGTTATCTCCAAATGTCACTTTTCCACTTAATTTTGATTTGAGTTTGATGAATTGTGATGGATCACCGGTCATGTGCCTTGAGCATACTATCTATGAACCACTTTGATTCCTTTATGACTTTCTCCATTTTTACCTACACAAAAGATAGAAAATTTGGTACCCTTTAATTTTTGGGTTCTTGATGGTTAGAATCATGTTTAACTAACCACATACATTTCATTCCTCTTTTCATGTTTCTCCTTACATAACACTCATGCTTCAAGTGGCCATCTTGACAACAAAAGTCACACATAATGGTAGGATTATTCACATGAATAGGTTTAATAAACCTTACTCCTCTTTTTCTATAAATTGTGAATTCATTTGCACAAAAAGTTAGTTTCCTTTCATAAGTATTAAAATGAGGCTTCAATTCATTTCTTGCAAAACCATTTTGCTTTTTATTTTGAAGAATTATGTCTAGACTATCCATTCTTCTTTTCAAGTCATTTTGTTTTTCCTAAAACATTTCACAAAGGCTTGTTTTTCTATCAAATTCATGTCGTAACTCAATTTGATCTTTTATCAAACAATCATTGTCATATTTCAGTTTTTTGCTATCTTGAAACAAATTTGCATTATCTTGTAAAAGAAATGTGATTTTCTGTTTTAATTCTTTATTTCTAGCATAAGACTCTTTCAAACTATCATGCAACCTTCCAACAAATGACTCAATATCATCATCATCATCATCATCATCACTACTTTCACATTGAAGGTTGCAAGATGTTACCTCATTGTCACCAATTGCCATGAAGGCAATTTGAGCCGATTCCTCTTCTTCTTCAATCTCACCTTCCGAATTGCACTCATTCCAAGTGATTTGGAAGTTGTTGAATCTTGGTTTTCTTTCATTCTTCATTTCTTTCTTCTTCTTCGTAGGGCAATCAACTGCATAGTACCCAAACTGTCCACATTCAAAATATTTATCCCCTTGTTTTTTGTTAGCCCTATCCTCACGAGTCAATTCATTCCTTGTTTCTAATCTAGGAACATGAGTAATGGGATCGTCAATAGTAGCAGTGTAAGGACCTTCATTAACAATAAACCATAGATCACTATCAATTGATTGCAAGAAGATGATCATACATTCTTTCCAACTAACATAGTTCGAACCATTGAACATGGGTGGTCTAATAACCGATTGTTCCTCTTCCAACATGGCATTGTTTGTTGTCATCTTTTCTCTAAACAATTAAGTTTGATCCTAAAGACCAAACTCTGATACCAATTGTAAGGCCCAAAGACAACCTAAGAGGGGGGATGAATTAGGTTGATTAAAAAATTGATCAAATGATGCCTCTTTTTCAAAATAACAAATGTAACTTCTCACACAATTAATTTTTCAAACAAATGAGCAATGAAAACCGAGAAGTGTAGATGATATAGCAATCAATGAATTGTGAAATAAGCTGAAAATAAGGATGATAGTAAGCAAACCAACTTCCTTCAATGCTCCTCTTGAGCTTGAAGAATAAAACTCAATTCCAGCAACTTCAACTTGATGAAATTCGACCAATCTTATGTACAATGGAAGGCTCACTTCCTTCTTGCGCTAAGCAGCACTTAGTCAAGTTAGGAAGTTTTACAATTACTCAGATAACCCTCACAAAGCTACACCATTGAAGAATTCACTTACAATTGAAAAGCTTGCAAAATGAACTAACACTTCAAGACCTACAATTTTTACACCAAGAGTATTTTCTTGCTAAAATTACTCTCAAGAACTTGTATTCTAAGTGTACAAAAGTTGCTATTAAGTTTAGACAAGACCCTATTTAAAGGAGACCAAAAAGTGCCTTGATAATAGTGGTCAACAGATAGAAAGAAGTTGAAGAGTCAACTAGCCGTTGGAACTATCAGACGTCGACACAAAATTGTGCGTCCGATGCAAGCGTCCGACAAGTTGTTTCGATCTTTATCGGACGGTCGATGCAAATTTCTGCGTTCGATGGAGCTTACGTCCGACAGTGACCAGAGAGCTCAGAAAATTTATTGGATACGATCGGACGTCCGGTGAGGTTGATACGCGTCCGATACAAGTGTCCGATAGATCTCCTGTTTATCGGATGCCCGATACTTCAAGTTGAGTATTCGATAGAATGTTCTCAAGTTTTATCGGACGTCCGATACAAGCTATCGCGCGTCCGACAGTCAATAGTGACCTTTGCTTCTTTTGATTGAGTTCTTCAAATTGCACTATTTGCATTGATGACCTGAGTTGTCAATAAACTCAATGGAAAACATTAAATCTGATTCTTCAATTGTTTTGTGATTGTCAAAAATCGGGATCATGATTAACACCCAATGAGTTCCGAAAGGGCATGCAAAGCATATAACACATATGAGATTTCGCTTCAAATTCAAATTTAGAAATAAATAAATAAGGAAAGCAATTAACAACACAAAGGTAGGATTCGGGGTCTCTCAGGAGTCAAGATCCATGGATCTTGATCACGTTCCAAGTAGTTGACACTCCGTCAACCTTCATAGAATCCATGTAGACCTCTACTTCTCCTTACTCCACCAAACCCCCATCGGGCCCGACTCCACACATAGTTTGTCACATAGGTTGTCATATAGGTTATCACATAGGTTGTCACATAGGTTGTCACTTAGTTTGTGTATTGCTCTCCTTAATGGACAAGCCCTTACGTCAAGTCCAGAGCACACATCACATCACATAGTTTGTCACATAGTTTGGTTTTGCTCTCCATAATGGACAAGCATCTACGTCAAGTCCAGAGCACACATCACATCACATAATAACCCTATGGCTCGTCACTTTCTTCTCGGTCTAGGCATAACCTACAGCTCGAGTCAAACGACTTACTGATAAGTCTCAGGAAATCCCAAAAGTTCATACATATATAAATCACATCAAATACTCTTAATTCACATGAAAACATTCTCCCAAATTTTTCCATTCAAATATAGGTAAGTGCGATAAAGTACACACTACCTCATTTGATGGTTTGATAAACCAAATTTTCACATCAAATCACATAACCGAATACAATTCAGATCAACTTTGCATAATCATATAACAAGCATGGAAACTCACCAAAATAGCAAAGTTCGGATTCCAAATTTTGCTTGGTTTCAAGGCTTCCACACTTCTTATAATCAAATAAAAAGGAGAAATAAGTTTCGCCTCACAATTAGCGAAACTAACTCAAATAACTTATTCATTTATTTTATCAGAATTCTTCACAAAATTCCTTCTAAATTTGCTCGAATGAAAAGTAGTCATTCAAGTCAAAAATCATCTTATCAGGTTCCATTTTCAAATTAACACATCAATTAAGCAAAATTACTCTATCAATGTACTTCATCCAAGCGACTTCTAAACTTTTAGCACAACGAAATAAAGTGAGGTATTTCACCTCAAAGTCACTCATTCGAATTCAAATTCAACACTAAACTTTTAACCAAGGTTCTAACAAATTTTTCAAACAATTTTCACTAGGTCTCAATGCACAAAATTCATGAAAATTAGCTAAAACATTTCAAACCCTCAAATCTGTCCAAAATGGCACTTTTACCTCAAAATTTAGTCAGCTAAATTTTAACTCTATTAAAGCATATATGTTCAAGATTTTAACTCTATTAAAGCATATACTCATAAATGAACATAATACATATATATTTAGGCAAAATCTCTTCAAGAAACATCATAAAATTTTGAAATCAAATGTCAAAATTCCCAAGCACAGGTTCGGCCAGCCCTCACTATTTTCCTTCAAAATTTTCAATGACAATTCTACATTTTTAACCATAAAATGAACTCATTTCATGAATATCAATCACAACCACAATCAGATCCTCAAGTCAGCTACCTAAAAGTCACCTTAAGTTAGCTACCTAAGTTGGAAATTTAAGAGCCCAACTCAAATATTCCAATCATAAGTGTTTCTAACAAAATAAATCGTAGATCTGACAGATCTAACTCTAATAAGGTTAAAACTAAGAGTTTTAGGTGTTTTACCTCCAGATCTAGCAAGATCAAGGAAGATCTACCGTAGTTCCACCCACGGATGATGTCCTAAGTTTTGACACCCCGAGATCCTTCAAGTTTTTCCACAGATCTGCTTGTTTGATGATGATTTCCTCCTCAAAACACAAGATCAAGAAGATGAACAGCAAAAAGGTAGCTTCTTTTCCCTTTCCTCACTTTCTCTCTCTCTCTTACTCTCAGATTTCTCCCTCTCTCTCTCTCCCACACACGGCTGCACAAGGAGGAGAAGAAACAAGATGGAAGCGTTCCAATGGTGTCTTCAAACTCCAAGAAATCAAAGAAGAAGATGAGGTGTTGATGGCTTAATCTCTTGAATTCTTCAAGAATCAAGAAAATAGACAAGATGAAGCTTTCCTCTGTCTCTCTCTCTCTCGCTCTCTCTCTTGGCCGGCTGCAATGAGGAGCAACAAGGAATGAGATGAAGCTCTCCAATGGTGTTCAAGATGCAAGGAAAATTGAGGAAGAAGAAGAAGAAGAAAGCTTGAGATTTTTTTCTCTCTTTTCTCTCTCTCTCTACCCGGTTCTCCTCTCTCTCTCTTAAACTTCAATGGCTACTGAAAATGAATGAAAAGGAAGCAAGAAAAAGGCTTTAAGGAGACATAAAGTGTGATTCCCCTTAAATTAAGGAAAAGTGGTCAAACGACTACTTTTTGTCATGTCGACGCGCAACACTCTAACTTTTATTGGTTTATCTCATTCCGACACTGTTCAACCTTAAATATATCTCTGTAATATCTCTACATATGCTTGGTTTCATCTTAGATTTACTATTCACATTTCGGAACAAAATTTGATGCTTAAACTGGTCTAAACCAAACACCGGTAAATAATTCTCGAAAAATTCTCTAAATTGAAAAATAATATCTCAAAGCATAAATTCACTAATATTTTAGTGAATAAACATAATTTAAACATTTTTATTTAATTTTCAATAAAAACAGAATTTTGAGACCCTCACAAAAATTGAGAAGAAATGAGACGAGGGCATGCCAAATCTGGATTGCTAAAAAAAGTGTATAGGGAGGGGGAGAAAGACATGAGGCTTGGAGATAGGAACAAAAGAGAGCAGAAGTGACTTATAGCGAGGAGCATAGTAGTGTAGGAGTGGAAAAAGTGTAGATAGATTGGATCACTAACTAGAGCTGTAGCTATTCTTATGGGATTAAAAAAAATGGATCATGGACTAATCCATATCCTTTAGGATCCAAACAATTAATATCTAATAAATAAATGGATGTAAGTGAGTTGATCAATTTCATCTATCAACCATCTAGGTTGGGCCATTAATGATCTATTAATCCATTTTGCAAACTTTATAAAGAACTATATACATTATATAGAATGGTTATCAAGCATATGATTTATGATCCTTATAGTTCATTCAACAAAAAAATGATCATATGAGAAAGAATAGAACATGAAAAAAGTTATGGCCAAAAGGATTCTATGAACAAACAAACATGGAGTATAGAAGCATATACATTATATTGAAGGAGAGATAACGGAATTGGTATGAGTATTAACAATGCTACACTAGACAATAGATGGATTGTTTCACATAATGCATATCTTGCCAAAGTTGACAATTACATAACTATCGAGATTTATTTGACTACAAAAGTAGTGATGAAGGAATACAAGCTGGTCATATGCTAAATACTGATCAAGTTCAAGTTCCAGCAAGACCAATTACTAGATCACATGCCAAGAAATTTAGAGAATCATTACAAGCATTGGTGCATGGGGTACAAGGTCAAATTGGCAATACATGAGTTATTCTAGGGCTTGAAGATGGAGATATGTACTACACTTTATACATTGATTCAAGTCGTTGAGGGCAACCAAAACTGAAACCCTAGCTCGCAGGGTTCATAAACTCTAGTTTGATCAATTCAGGTTTCTAGGGTATATGCTTATGCTGTTTGACTCATGTTGTTTTCTAGCTTTGTTATTTGCTTAATTACACTTAGTTAAGTGATAGTTGAAGTCGTTAAGTTAGTCAAATAAAAGCTAGTCATGTTGACCCTTAAAACTGAATTAAGTTTCCTAACTAAGTTAGGTCTTGAGCCGTTTATTTCTTATCCAGGTAGTTTAAGGTTTTGGAGTCTTGTAAAGGCCATAAATAGCCTAAGACCTTCAAAATGTTTTTACCATTCAATAATACTTTGAAATTTCCAACAAATACACTTGTGTGTATGAGAGCAACTTCTCTTGTCTAAGAGATCCAACTTGAACACTTGAGAGAGTTCTCAAGTGTTGATCGACTTATCAACCAAGATCGCATTTGGTTGTGGCATCATTGATAGGGAGATAATTGTGTACTTTATTTGTTGATATTTGATCTTAATTTTGGCCTTTTATTGCATTAAGAATTGGGGTTCTACTGATAAATTGTTTCTATGGCATTTGTAGGCCTTTGGTGTGAAAATTGGTGTTTATTGGCAAAATTCCAGAAGACTTATACTTCCAGGGCGTGCCTGTGTCAGTGAAAGAGAAGCAAGGCTGAGGAATGGGCAGCGGGTGTGGAAGGAAGGTTGCGCGCAGTTAGGAAAGTCACGGAAGATCCAGCTTGTGTTGCCATATTCTGTGGGATTACCAAGATAATTGGAGCAGTTTTTGAACAATTTGATAAGGAGTCAGCAATTGTTTCCTAGTGAGGAATGAATTCCTAAAGCGTAATGGAAGAGGATTTCTTGTTTTCCCTCGACCCGACGAATTGGAAACTATATATATGGATAGCTTTCTGTCGGTGGGGGATCATATCTTTAGTTTAGTTTTTTTATTCATTGTTTTCTTGTTTTTAAGCTTTGCGCCACCAGAATAGTAAACAATAGACTAGTACTGCCTTGTTTCTATTTGGCTTTCTTTCGTTTTTGATTATTCCTCCAATTTCTGTTTCGTCTTTCGTTGTCGGAGCCAGGTAGACTAGTCGTTGGTTTGTTTCTCAGTAGTTGTTCGTAGTATCAATTGAAGACTTTTCTTTATTAATTCAAGTACTTTTCTCTCTGTATGAGTTGCATGGAATTCATGGTTTGCATGGCAATGAAAAGGCGTGGCTAAATTCCTTTTCTAGTTGAGGAATAATCAAGGCTCGGGGCACAATAACTGTGAGATCGTTCTAATTATCTCTTTTTAATTTATACGTTCATGGGTATTTAATTATTCTCTATTTTCCCTGAGTTATTATTATTTGAATTTATTGATTAATATGGCCAGTTATTCAATTGTCTAAATGATATATAGCCAATTGGAGTGTTGGCACGTCGCCTTTAAGTATCTTGATTAGTGGCAAACGAGACAATTTCACTGCCTCGCAAGCGGTCTAATTTGGATCGTGGGAATAATTAATCTAGCTTAAATAAACCCGCATGTGTGTTTGTCATCTAGAATTGGGTCTTTCTAATTTCTAATGATGTGACTACATTAAATCCTATGAGCGTCTCTAGGGTTGTCTAGTTCACAAGAGGGTAGTTTATGAGCGTCTCTGGACTACTATAAAATTGAGGAAAGATTGGTGGTTGGGCGCGTCGCTTGACCACTATAACCAATTTATTCGTGAACGTGTGAATATTTTCATGAATCTATGATCAGTTGTGTGCACCAGTGTTAAGATTAATTCCTTGACTAGGTTGTTTTAATTAATTGTTTCTTGTATTATTTAATTCCTGCATTCTTGCTTAATTAGAATTTCAGCTTTTATTCCTTTTTAATTATATCTTCTCCAAAAACCCCCCAAATTCTCTGTAGGAAATAAATCACCCAATCCCTGTGGATATGACCCTACTCGCCATTATAATTGAATTCATATTTTTAGAGTAGGTATTTTATTTTTGACAGTTTGACACCCACCAAATTTTGGCGCCGTTGCCGGGGACTGGTGTTTGAATTATTTTCTCAAATTTTTTTCTCCTTTATTTCTCATCTATTTTTCTTACTAGTTGATGGTTACTAATTTTCAATATTTTGATGATAGACTGGACTTTGGTCCTAATTGGGGTAATGGGAGCTATTCTATTAGTGATCCTTGTTTAGATGATCTGGGTTTTCTTATACGAAAATTGAGTGATGGACAGAAACCGCAAGTCAACACTTGTAGAATTTGTCAGTTGGATCATCTAACTGACAGGTGCCCGCTACTTTAAGAAGACATGGATGACCAAATTGGTGATGTTGGAGTATTTCAAAATCTATCTCCACCGATGTTTGATACTTATTCAAGTGTGCATGGTCAAGGATGGTGGGATTACTCCAACTATAGCTATACAGTGAGGCCAGCATCTCAACCCTCATCTTCTAGTGGGGGGAGTTCTTTGGAAGATCTTGTTAAGAGCTTGACCACAAGCATTGCTCAACTCCAACAAACCATTGCTCAGTTCCAACAAAGCACTGCTCAATTTCAACTAGAGACAAAAACAAGCATTCATAATTTGGAGAATCAAATGTGTCTACTGGCATCTACTATGAGCCAATTGATGTCTCAGAATTCTGAAAAATTGCACTCAGAGACCGTTGTCAATTCCGAACCAGATATGAGTGCAATTACCTTAAGAAGTGGTGACGAATGGCAAGAGATTCAAAGGGAAGAATCTAAATCTGTGGTTGAAGAGAAAGTTGAGGAAGAAACAAGAGGATCCCAACCCATAGCCTCTCCAATGAAAAAATCCAATGAAGAAATCCCAATTGTGGTGACATCTCCTTCATCTCTAACTCTTATCTCTCATTCTATATTTTCTGTTAGTGAGATTGATTTTATTATACCAGAAATTTTTGAGCTTCATGATAGAGATAAGTTAGGAATTGCAAAGACTATTAGGTTGTTGATTGATCTTGATGAAGGAGTAAATAAAGAATTGAAAGCATTACTTGCATGTTTGCAGCCATCAGCTAGTCAAAAGGTGAAAGTCACTCATGTATTTAAAACTTTCTCTATTCTTGATGAATATCATGAATATGAGAACGATGTAATGAAAAGAGCTATACGATTTTATCCTCCATGACCAAGCATGGAAATGTCTAGCCAAAGATATTAAAGAAAGGCGCTGCTTGGGAGGCAACCCAAGAATTTAATTTTTCGTTCTTCTCATTTTTAAGTTTTCCCTTATTAATAATTTTTCCTTTATTTTTGACTGTGTTTTAGTGGTTGGAGACAGAAGACTTCATCTTGCAAGGCGTGCCCACGCCTTACTGGAGTGCGCCGGTAAGATAGTGCAATAGTTGGTGGATAGAAGACAACAATTTCGAAAGCATGCCCACGCCTTCTTAGCGGCTGTCAGGCGCACTTCACCGTTCAGTGATCAGAGGACTCCGGCTTCGAAGGCGTGCCTACGCCTTCAAAAATATTTTTTTTTCTTTTATTCTAATTCTTTTTATCTTATTCCTTGCAGCATCTAGTGTCCGTATTCATTGCCTACTGTGGTTCTCGGATCTCTTGTGCTCCAAATGTCATTGATGATTGGACATCAACTCAAGCATTTTCATCCTTTAACCTCCTCCGGTGCTTCATTATCTAATCAGGGGAGTCCTCTTATTTTCCTTTTACTTTTTATTTTCATCCATTGAGGACAATGCTTGATTTAGGTGTGGGGGAGGGGATATTTTCTCAGATATATATATTTTCAAAAATTTTGAAGTTTTTCACAACTTTTTGCAATTTCTTAGGATTTTGTTTTGTTGTGAAAAGTAAGAAAGATGCATGTATGATTAGTGAAATTTTTGCTAGCATGAGTATTATATTTTTCTTGCAATTGATTCAATTGATGGATGTACAAGATTTGACAAATTTTTACCGATTGGTGAGTTTTTGAGGCTAATGAGCATTTCATTCATAAATTGCTCTAATTTCTTTCATTGAGTGATATCACACATGACTAGATTATTCTAGAACTTGCTTTGTTATGCATGTCGAGACCGCATTGTTGAATTTGATGCATGAAAGTGATAAGGGCACTTAGGTTTACCCCTTTTGACTTTCTAAAGATCTATCCCAATTATATTTTCCCCTAGTTGACCATATTTGAACCTAAGCCTTGTCATTGTTTAAAAACCCTTTGAATTACCCTTAGTTCAATTTTTGTTTGTACCTTCTTGTTTGAACCCTGTGTCAAATGAATGTCTTAATTTTATTACATGATGATTTCAATTGGTAGTGCAAGGGTATGATTGAAGTTAGCAAGTGTGTTTATATTTCATTATTAGTTATGACTTGTTGAAAAAAAAAGAAAAAAAAAAGCAAAAAGCAAAAAAATAAAAAAAATAAAAAAAATAAAAAAAATGCAAAAAAAAAGAGAATAGAAGAAAATGAAAAAAAGAAGTTGTGAAGCGTTCATATATATATATATATATATATATATATATATGTTGTATTGTGGTAATTAGGCAAAGTTCAGATTGTGTTATCACTTGCAAAACTTAACTTGATATGCTTTGGTGGACTCGTGCAAATGAAGAAGACAATTGAATCATGCAATGGACTGTTGGTATTTCCTTTGATGTGTTTATCCTAAATTTTCCTTTTTATCCAACCCTTTACCTAAACCTCATTACATCCCTTATTAAAGACCCTTTGATTTTTGTATTGAATTCATATTGAGTGGTGGAGATGTGATCTATTAGCAAGTTTATAGTAATATCTTTCCATGTTGTTGATCTGAGCATATATGTCCCTTTAAACACTTTTGAGTGATGAGAGATACACTAATATCCGTGTGAGAGTTGAATCTTCTGCATCCTAATTTTGATGAAGTTGTTGAGAAGATTTGATACTTGTGTTAGTTTATTGTGCTTTGAAGTACTTGTCATCTTGATTGTGATAGTGAATGCTTGAGAACAAGCATTGTCTAGGTGTGCGGAAATTTGATAGGGAGATAATTGTGCACTTTATTTGTTGATATTTGATCTTAATTTTGGCCTTTTATTGCATTAAGAATTGGGGTTCTGCTGATAAATTGTTTCTATGACACTTGTAGGCCTTTAGTGTGAAAATTGGTGTTTATTGGCAAAATTCCAGAAGACTTATATTTTCAGGGCATGCCTGTGACAGTGAAAGGGAAGCAAGGCTGAGGAATGGGCAGCGGGTGTGGAAGGAAGGTTGCGCGTAGTTAGGAAAGTCACGGAAGGTCCAGCTTGTGTTGTCATATTCTGTAGGATTACCAAGATAATTGGAGCAGTTTTGGGAAGGTTAAGGGCGGTGGAACAATTTGATAAGGAGTCAGCAATTGTTTCCTAGTGAGGAATGAATTCCTAAAGCGTAATGGAAGAGGATTTCTTGTTTTCCCTCGACCCGACGAATTGGAAACTATATATATGGATAGCTTTCTGTCGGTGGGGAATCATATCTTTAGTTTAGTTTTTTTATTCATTGTTTTCTTGTTTTTAAGCTTTGCGCCACCAGAATAGTAAACAATAGACTAGTACTGCCTTGTTTCTATTTGGCTTTCTTTCGTTTTTGATTATTCCTCCAATTTCTGTTTCGTCCGTCTTTCGTTGTCGGAGCCAGGCAGACTAGTCGTTGGTTTGTTTCTCAGTAGCTGTTCGTAGTATCAATTGAAGACTTTTCTTTATTAATTCAAGTACTTTTCTCTCCGTATGAGTTGCATGGAATTCATGGTTTGCATAGCAATGAAAAGGCGTGGCTAAATTCCTTTTCTAGTTGAGGAATAATCAAGGCTCGGGGCACAATAACTGTGAGATCGTTCTAATTATCTCTTTTTAATTTATATGTTCATGGGTATTTAATTATTCTCTATTTTCCCTGAGTTATTTTTATTTGAATTTATTGATTAATATGGCCAGTTATTCAATTGTCTAAATGATATATAGCCAATTGGAGTGTTGGCACGTCGCCTTTAAGTATCTTGATTAGTGGCAAACGAGACAATTTCACTGCCTCGCAAGCGGTCTAATTTGGATCGTGGGAATAATTAATCTAACTTAAATAAACCCGCATGTGTGTTTGTCATTTAGAATTGGGTCTTTCTAATTTCTAATGATGTGACTACATTAAATCCTATGAGCGTCTCTAGGGTTGTCTAGTTCACAAGAGGGAAGTTTATGAACGTCTCTGGACTACTATAAAATTGAGAAAATATTGGTGGTTGGGCACGTCGCTTGACCACTATAACCAATTTATTCGTGAACGTGTGAATATTTTCATGAATCTATGATCAGTTGTGTGCACTGGTATCAAGATTAATTCCTTGACTAGGTTGTTTTAATTAATTATTTCTTGTGTTATTTAATTCATGCATTCTTGCTTAATTAGAATTTCAGCTTTTATTCCTTTTTAATTATTTGTTATCTTCTCCAAAAACCCCCCAAATTCTCTGTAGGAAATAAATCACTAGTCCCTGTGGGTACGACCCTACTCGCCATTATACTTGAATTCATATTTTTAGAGTTGGTATTTTATTTTTGACGGTTTGATACCCACCAAATTTTGGCATCATCTACCTATAACTCTGGTTCACTAATCTATTAAATTGTGGGTTGAAAATCAATTCTTAGTTCATAATTTTGTGGGTTAGAAGTAGAGATGGTAAATGGGCGGGATGGGCGGGATTTGGGTAGGACTTAATTGGGATTGTAAAATATGGGTTTTACCCAAACAATCCCAAATTAGTCACGGGACCAATATGGGTTCAAACTAAATAAAATTTTCTAGATATGAAATTTATAAAAGTCTAACTTCATGTGAGTGGATGATTCTTTTTGGGAACTCTTGTTGATTGGATAAAAATCTATTGATCACCAAAATTTAATTACCCCTAGAATCCATCTACTTATGTATGTTATTTTATTCCTTAACCTTCAAGACCCGATCTAAAAATTTTTCCAATTTTAAGGCCGTTCTAATTTAATAAAATTCTGTCAAGAATAGAATTTTGTAGTGATAGAATTTTGTAGTTGTTAGAGAGCACGTGATGGATAAGTGCTAATCTACCTAATATGTACTACAAGCTTATATATTAATTTACTAATTTTGAGAATAAAATGAAAAGAAAGATCGTTTGTTATTTTATTATTATTTTAATAGATAGCCACGGAAATCCCAAATAAATCTCATACAAATCCATATTTTAAATGTGTATTATTGGGTATGTCTTAATAAGGCCCAAATCCATATTTTTAAGGGATTCCAATAGGTCTTGGGTATTTTTGCCACTTCTAGTTAGAAGGGTCAAGAGTTTTCCGCACCTTTAACTTGATTCTTCATCTAGATTCGGGATTATGTGGGATACAAGTTCAGACCATCTTGGTGAATTTGCATGAAGTAGTCAAATGTATATAGAAATCAATACGTAAGGTCCATGATAGAAATAGTTTTCGAGTTGTTATTGACAATTTGAACTTAGAATTTGATGAGATTAAGCAATACGTATAAGCTAGGTGAGTATTTCCACCTAAAGCAACATGGAGGATTTAGATATTTCATTAGGTTGAACTATATAACCTACTACTGTGATAGCCCCACTTCCTCCTAAGGCGAACAAAAGGGTTGGCGGGCTGCTTGACTAACTCTCACCAGGACTTAAGCAATCGAGAAGACTAACACTAAAGGATAAATCTAAAATTCAAATCAGAAGTGAGAATGGAAACTATAAAATAACATTTAAGTTTAGAGTACAAACGTCAGCTCAAAAGCATCTAAAGCTTCAATCCAAAGCCTAATGCATTCCCAAGAGTCAAAATATACAAAACCAAAAGAATATACAATTCATACTTCCAAACTCGGGACAAAAGCCAAAAACAGATACTAGACATATCTAGATCTCTGGATTCTCGTCACCTGTTAAGGAAAAACAAAATGGGAACGGGGTGAGTTAGAAGTGCGTGAATTTCCAAAAGAACATGCACAGGCATAAAGCAAAATAAATTAAACTTTAATCAAGTAAGGAAAACACATAACACACAAATAGGATACAGGAGCTCTCAGGAGTTCAGGTCCACAATGCATGGTCATTTCAAGTAGCCGACACTCCGTCGACTTTCCAATTCAAGTAGACGACTCTTTACAACCATCTCCTTCCACCAAACTTCCCCCTACCGGACCCGCAATCTGAACACTTAACACTTAACTACTCAAGGGACACGGCCAAGAGTAGTTTTATAAACACTTTCTCCACAAGTATAAACACATGCAAAAAAAACAACTATGTCTCCAACTCTACTTAAAAGAGAGCAATAAGGTATACCCTCCCTAAGTGAGTGGTTCAACAATCTCAATTTCAAGTAATCAAGTACATAACACGTTCACACAAAGCATTTAATTAAAGCAAATAACATGCATTGTAAACTCACCGACAAAGTAGGGTTCGGAGTCCAAGTTTTGCTCAAATTGCAAACCAGCACCACTCCCTAAAATAAGTAAAAGAACAACGGAAATAAGTTTTCTAGTTCACTGGTCAAATCTAGTTCAAGAAAGAGAAGATTCATTAAACTTTCATTTTGAGCAGAATTCTTGTAAAAATCATAACTTGAGTTGTATAGGTCCAAATTCTGCAAGGTCAGTACCGTTGGAAACTTCATTTAAAGTTTTAAACTTTGTAGAAGACACCTTGATGAGATTCCAGACAGAAACTGTCTAATTTTTTCGTTTAAAATTCTGCTACAGTGAAAAGCAGGGCAGCACAGGCTGGATTTTCAGCATATTTTAGAAATTCACCAAAAATCATAGGAAATGAATTAGCCCCTGAAATTTATACAGTTCAAATATCTTTGAATATAGTTTCAAACTCCACCAACGGCACTCAATTCCAACTCTTGAGTAAGAAAATATAGTTGTTCAAACAGGGCAGGTTCAACACTCTGATTTTTCTAAAATTCCAGTTTTGCAGGGCAGGTTTTAGGCCTCATTTGAGTGACGAATTCTTACTCATAAATTACCAAATTTGGTACACTAACTCTACTATATATAGATTAAGTTCATACCAAAATTCAACCAAAAACTCTCACTGGAAGACAGTGTTCTTAACGCCCAAAGTGTACTCAGCAATTCGATCCAAACCTGTGAGGTTTTGATTTTCTTAATCTAAACGCCTCTAACACACCTAAATCACTACCAATTGTCCTAATTTTTGGAACCAAGATAGTATTAACCTCCCTAGGCCTAATGATGGTCAAAAATGGTTGAAGTCTTTATCAATTTCTAACACTAAAAGAGTCCAAAAATTCGGACAGCATGCCCCTTCCAAAATTCCAGATTTTTGCCCCAACTAAGCCACCATTTTTACAACAACTTTTGAAGGGATTTTTGTGAGAAAATTTAACATCTTAAACCTCAACATTTCAGCATCACGATCAGTCTTTAAGCCTGCAAAAATGAAACCACAAAAATAAAGGAAAAATAGCAGGTTATTCGGCCAACATCAAGGCTTCAAAACAGAATTTTCTTTTGCCATTCTTTCTACTTTAACACATAAGTTCATCATCATCCAAGTCAAGAGATATATTGCACTCATCAACAAGCTAAACATCTACATTAAAGCATGTCAAGAAAGCTCATAAATCCTTCAAAGCCTTTACCTAATATCATGTCAACAAAACAAGAAAGCAATAGAGAAATCCTCAAGTCTACTACCTAATGTCAAGGTTCTAGCAACCCTTCAACAATCCAAACCTAGTTTCGTGCTTGAAAGTTTAAGAGATGGACAAAGATGAAAAGTTTAAGGGATTACCTTCACCAAGTAGCTAGCAAAACACCAAGAGTCTTAGCCTTAACCACCAAGAGCTTCCCTCCACAAGGTTCTTCCCTAAATCTTTGAGCTTGGGCCAAGATGATAGCAAAGTTGTGGAGGATTTTGGAGAGAAATGGAAGAAGAAAAAGATGAAGCTTCTAGGGGAAGAGAGGGAGGGAGTCTCGGCCAAGAGAGATGGAGAGAGAGTGGTGAGGTTGTGATGTTGTGAGAGTGGTTTAAGTGAATTAAATGAAAGAAAATAAGACAAGACTTAAAGCCCCAATTTAAGGAACAAAAGTCCAACTTGGAATAGTGAATTTGCTAGCAATTTGGAGGGAAATGAAATTATCTCTCTCTTGGCTGAAAATTAAAAGGTAATCTCGGCTAAGAGGAAGAAAAGAAGAGAAAAATTGAAGTGAATTGGAGGAAATTAAATGGATAGAACAATAGCAAGATTAAAATCCTAGTTTTTTGGGAAATTTGTCCAACTAGGTTTAGGGTTTCAAACCCTACTTAATCTCACCTTTAATAATTCACTTCTAGTCCCTTGATTGAATTCTAAACCTATGAGTAATCATCCTTACTCACCCTCACCACTTCACTCACGGCCCAAATTTTTACCTCGAAAAATGTGTTTTCTCATTTTCTCTCTAATTGATGCTAAAAGGGCAAATTTTAAAAGGTAAACGGGATGCAAAAATCAACAAGGATATAGGTGTGAAATAAAATTGGGTTACCTAAAAATAAAAAAAATTTCCATTTAAATTTTCTGAAAAATATGTTTGAGTACGACATTAAAAATAATCAAACGAGTTAATGATAATAATAGTAATATTTAAAATAATAAATTTTGAGACCCTCACATCCTTCCCCCCTTAAAAGAATTTTGTCCTCAAAATTCTCACCTTTCTAGACAAATAATTCTAGATACTTTTTCTGTATTTTTTCTTCCACTTTCCAAGTCGCCTCCTCGATGTCGTGATTTTTCCATAGGACCTTAACCAAAGGAATTTTCTTCGTTCTCAAGTTCTTTACTTCTCGATCATAAATCTTCATAGGCCTTTCCTCGTAAGAAAGCATTTCATCCATTTCAATCTCATCTAATTGCAACACATGACTCGGGTTTGGGTGATATTTCTTGAGTATCGAGATATGGAAGATATTGTGAATTTTAGACATGCTGGCGGGTAAATCCAACTGATAAGCCACTTTCCCAATCCGTTTGAGAATCTCAAATGGTCTAATGTACCTCGGCTTCAATTTTCTTCCCTTCTTAGACACTACTCCACTCTTCACTGGTTTAACCCGTATGAAAACCTTATCACCTACCTCAAATTCCAAATCTTTTCTCCTATTATCTACGTAGCTCTTTTGCCAATTTTGAGCTGTTAAAAGCCTTCCCTAACCAACTTCATTTCTCATAGGCTTCCTCAATCTAGGGTATAGTAGTCGGGTTAAGGACCATTCTCTCACCCACTTCATCCCAATGAATCGGTGATCGACATCTTCTCCCACAGAGTACCTCATAGGGTGCCATTTGAATCGAAACATGATAACTATTATTGTACGCAAACTTGACCAGTGTCATGTATTGGCTCCAACTTTCTCCGAAATCCATTATACAAGATCTTAACATGTCCTCTAGAATCTGAATTGTCCTCTCAGACTACCCATCTGTGTGAGGGCTTCCAAATTCAGATTTTATTTTCAAAAAATGTAAAATATTGTTTATATTGTGTTTATTTGTTGAAATATGAGTGAATATATGTTTAAAGTGAATATTTTCCAATTTAGAGAATTTTATATGAATTTTTGCTGGTGTCTGGTTTCGGCCGAATTAAGTGTCAATTTTTGTTTCGAAGCGTGATTAGTGACTTGATATTGAAATCGAACATATGTAGTAATATTATGAAAATATTATTAAGGTTGGACAGTGTTAGGATGAAATAAAACAGTGTAAATTAGACTGTCGCGCGCGACGGGACATAAAGTGCCCAAAAAGGCACTTTTCCTTAAATCAAGGAAATTGCCTCTTTTTGTCCCTTAAGTGTTGACTTCCTGCATCCTTTGAGCTTCATTTGCAGCTGCAATTTGAGAGGATAGAGAGAGAGAGTGCCAAGAGCAACAAGAGGGAGAGAGAGTGAGAGAAATTTGCTTTGTTTCTTCCTTTCTTCTTCCTTTCATCCTTGAAACTTTATGCACCATTGAAGACCATCATCTTCTTCCTCTTTGCAGCCAAGAAAGAGGGAAGAGAGAGAGGGAGCTGGTCCAATTCTTGAGGGAGAAAAGAGAGGAAAAACTTGTGGGTTGAACTTCCAATTTCTTCTTCATCTAGCAACTTGAAATTCTGAAACTTTGGTGAAGGATTTTGGGTTGTATTTTCCCCTCCTTGGCAGCCGAGTGAAGGTGAGAGAAGGGGAGGTGAAATCTGAAAATTTGAAGAAAGAAAAAGGGGAGAAAGAAAGCTTGTGGTGAACCTTGTTCCTGTTCTTGGAGTTTTCGTGGGAAATCACTAACAAAACTAGAGGATCGAGAGCAAAGGTTGAAACTTTCAGGGTTTGCTAAGCTTGGAAGCATCCTTTGGAAGAGGAACTCCCAAGATCTTCTTTGATCTTGTTCGATCGTGTTAGATCCGAAGGTATAAGTTTCAAAACTCCCAGATGTAGCATTATCAGCATAAAATATCATAGATCTATGGCTTATATCGGTAGAAATGATTACATCTGAAAAGATGAATTGGGCTCTTGAAATCGCAACCTAGGTAGCGGACTTGAGGTGGCCTCTAGGTAGCGGACTTGAGGACCTGATTGTGGATTTGAATGATATTTGTGAAATTTGTCATGATATGGTTAGAAAGTAGGGTTTTGGTTGTTGAGAATTTTAGAGGAAAAATGCTTGAGGTGGCCGAACCCATGCTTGGTAATTTCCATGTTTGCTTTCGAGATTTTGTGACTATTCTTGATGAATTTTTGTCTAAGAAAATACATTTTATCTTCATTTATGAGTGTGTGAATTTTAAAAGATGAAAAGTGAAGTTTCTCGTGAACTTTTGAATGAAAAATGTCATTTGAATGAATTTGAGAGTTTTACAATATTGTGACCAAATCTTATGAATTTTGAAAATAAAGATATGGTTTGAAGTGTTCTAAAGTTATGTTAAAGTATTGACAAAAAGTAAGTGTTGAGTTTTTGTGATAAGAGTGATTTTGAAGTGATAAACCTCATTTAAGTGTCATTTAAAGAAAATGTGAAAGTAGTGCTTAGTGAGTACATCGGTGGCATGTTATATTTGAAATGATATAGTGATCTTCAAAAGATTCTTTGAATCATTTTATCATGCGAAATGAATGTTTTTCCTTGAGGAATTTTTGAGAAAAATATCTATTGAAACTAAGAAGTGAAAGTGAAATGTTTAAGTTAATGAGTGAATAAGTGAATCTCAACTATTGTTTTAAACTATTTTAGGGGGTGTGCAAGAAAGTGAATTTGATCATTACGTGGAAGCCGAACCCTACTATTTCGGTGAGTTTCCATGCTTGTTATGTGACTATGTGAAGTAGATGAGATTTGTATTGAGTTATGTGATTTGATGTGAAAACCTGGTTTAGCAAACCATCAAATGAGATAATGTGTACTTTATCGCACTTACCTATGTTTGAGTGAAAAATTTGTAAGAATGCTTTAACGAGAATTGAGAATATGTGATGTGATGTGACTTACGTGTGTATGAAATTTTGGGATTTCCCGATACCTATTGGCAAGTCATTCGATTCGAGCTATAGGTTGGGCCTAGGCCGAAGAGAAAGTAACGAGCCATAGGACTATTATGTGATGTGATGTGTGCTCTAGACTTGGTATAAACACTTGTCCATTATAAAGAGTAAAACACTACTATGTGATGTGATGTGTGCTCTGGACTTGATGTAAGCACTTGTCCATTATAAAAGAGCAAAACACAAACCATGTGATGTGATGTGATATATATATATATACTCGATACTTGGCATGTGGACTTGTCTCGGAGATGAACAACAAATCCGCAGTAAAATGTGGTGTGATGTGATGTGTTTAGAGACGGGCCCGGTGGAGGTTTGGTGGAGTAAGGAGTAAGTGGAGTTCTACATGCACTGTACCTGTGAAAGTTGATGGAGTGTCAACTATTGAGATCGTGATCAAGCTGCGAGGACCTTAGCCCTTGAGGGCTACCGTATCCTACCTTTGTAATGTTAATTGCTTTCTTTAATTGTTTATGTTTACGTTCAAGTGAAGTGAAGTTTCATATGTGTTATGTGTTATGCATGTTTTGGGAACTCACGGGCTTTTTAACTCACCCTTTCCCTATTTGTTTTCCTTAACAGGAAATGAGTACCCAAGTGGAGAAACCAACCCTTAGGATCAGGGTTTACTTATATTGAATGTTTTGAGAACTTTGGATTATGGTTATTGAAAGCTTTTGTAATATGAAACTTGAATGTATGGATAGAGGATTTATGTACTCAGAGTTTGTAATTTGAAATTATGGATTTGTAAGGTATTTTTTTCCTTTTATATTGTCTTCGGAGTTTTAGTTGATATGTTATATGATGGTTGTGTGTACGAGTCCTGGCGAGAGTTAGGCAGGCGACCACTGATACTCTAGGGTACGCCCTAGGGAGAGGTGGGTCGTCACAGGTGGTATCAGAGCCTAGGTTTGAATAGTCTGGGCATAGTGAGAGTTAGTGAGTTGTTTGAGAGTTTAATAGGTTAGGAAGAAATGTTAAGTGAGGGTTACTTGTTTATGAATAAACATTAATGACCTTTAAGTTAGAACGAGTTCTAATGGAGTTCTTTCTTGTAGGTCATGGAGTTTGGTGGTGGTGATGGGCCTGGACACAGACAGCCCACAGTTTCCTATCGACTGGGTTCTAGGGGTGCCCGCGCGGCCTATAACCCTAGGATTCACACTAGACGTGCCTCCTGCGGGTGTTGGAAGACTCATGCCTACCCCAATCATGTGGTCCTAGCAGTCTACAGAGAGAGGAAGAGGTTGACTAGGATCAATCGAGAGCGCCAAGAGGAGATAGAGAGGCTCACGACTGTGGCTCAAACTCGACTTGCTAGGATTGGAGAGCTTGAGGCTGAGGTTTGATTGGCTAATAAGCAAGCCGCTAGAGTTGTGGGGGTGGCTCAAGAGAGAGCCGAGGGTATTGTGGCTAAGTGTGAGGCCTTGGTTGGAGGAGTGCTCGAGGCTAATCGAAATAAGGAGGACTCGATTAACCAGCCTATTAGTGATGTTGACATGGGAGGAGAGTCTAGGAGTGAGTTAGTTGGAGACGCTGCTATGGCTGAGGGAGATCCTCAGTACTTGGAGTCTGATCCGTCGGAGAGTGGTTCCATGGAGACTTCCTCTTATGAGACTTGATGGACTAGTCTAGCTTGACCTTAGGGTTTGTGCAATCTTTTGTGGGAGAAAACCAGTAGAGTAGGTTCCCAATTCTTGTAAACTGCATGCTTGCTAACTCTTCAAGTACCATATTTTTGTTTAAGTGTACTTGTGAACATGATGTACCTACGTGTACCTTTTCACAAAAGTATGCTCATCTGATGTACTCCTGGTACTCTTTTATTATGAAATGTGATCATGAAGTGTTTTGCCTACCTTTTAAAGTGATTGCTCTAATAGTGTATTTACTTTCTTGTGTTTATGATAATTTGTTGCCCTCTAAAGAACTATGAAGGGTAGGAGAGGCCGAAGTCAGGGGCGAGGGACTAAGCTACTCCAAAATATTGGAGGTGACCGTGAGTCAGCCGCCGACCAGAATCAAGGGGTTGGAGTTAATTTTGTGGAGCAAATGGCTATGGCTATGAACCGAATGACTGAAATATTAGAC
Organism: Gardenia jasminoides; assembly: GCA_013103745.1. Taxonomy (NCBI): domain Eukaryota; kingdom Viridiplantae; phylum Streptophyta; class Magnoliopsida; order Gentianales; family Rubiaceae; genus Gardenia; species Gardenia jasminoides. Next base: position 5,955,371 of record CM023101.1, read on the forward strand.
CGTATGGCTGGCCAACATGGCCCTGGTCCTGAACAATAGCCCATTAACCTTGGAGTTGGTGAGGATAGGGCTCTTGAACGATTCCAAAGGTTCAACCCCCCTAAATTCTATGGTGAATCCAACCCTGAAACTGTTGAGGGTTGGTTAGAAAGGATTTCAGATATTTTCGCTACTTTGGATTACACTGAGGAAAGGCAAATAACCTTTGCTACATTCCAATTTGAGGGAGTTACCCGTTCATGGTGGGTCATGATAAGGGGTAAGTGGGATAGAGAGCATACCCCTAGAACTTGGGTGAACTTTACTCGAGAGTTTAATGCTAAGTTTCTTCCTCTAATAGTACAAGAGAAAAGGGAGGAAGAGTTTATTAGGTGCAAGCAAGGATTGTCGAGCGTTGCGGAATATGAGGCACAGTTCACTAAACTGTCGAGGTTTGCCCCTAAGCTGGTGGCAACTGAGTAGAGGAGAGTAAGAAGATTTGTTCAAGGATTGAATGTAGAGTTGCAAGAAATCTTAGCGGTTGCTCAAGTCAATAGTTTTAGCGAGGCCGTGGAAAAGGCCCAGATGATTGAAGGGGCCAAGGCACAAGTGAGAAGCTTTAATGCAAGGAAAAGGAATGCACTTAGTAGTAGTCATGGGCCAGTGGATGTGGGTGCTTCAGCTCCTAAGTTTGGGAGAAGAATGGGTAGAGCAAACACCTCAGGAACCTCAAGAGGATTTGTATCAAGAGGAGCACACTCTAGAGGTGTGATGTCAAGGGGAACTGTAAGTGAAAGGGGCCTATCAAGGAGTGTCACTCATGGAAATCAAGCCTCCGCTCCTAGTGTCTCCTGTGGCTTCTATGGAAAGCCCAACCATACTGAGGACAGTTGTTGGAGGAAAACTGGGAGATGTTTCAAGTGCGGAAGTACCGAGCATCAGTTAACTGCATGTCCTATGATCCAAGGAGAAAATGTGGCCAGGCATGTGAACAGACCTAATTCCAGCCAAGCCAGTGCAGTAGGGAATCGGCCAAGGGTGCTAGCTAGAGTCTACGCAATTGATCAACAGCAAGTTCCTGACCCCACTGAAGTGGTTGAAGGTACCATCCCTATTTTTCATCGCTTAGCTAAGATTCTAATTGACCCTGGTGCATCACATTCTTTTGTGAATCCTTTCTTTTTGAATGGAGTAGATATAAAGCCTGCTAGATTACCTTATGATTTGGAGGTTAGAACACCCACGGGGGAACAAAATTTAATTACGAGTTGAGTATACAAGAATTGTGATGTCTAGGTAAGAGAAAGGAAACTAGTGGTGGATTTAATTAGTTTAGACATAAAGGGGTATGATGTTATCATAAGAATGGATTGCCTAGCTCGTTACCATGCTAAATTGGACTGTAGGGCAAAAATTGTGGAATTTTCTATTCTTGGGGAGGCTACCTTGAGATTAGACGTAAAAGGGAGGTTAGCGTCATCTGCTCTTATTTCGGGGATTAAAGCTAGGAAATTGTTAAGTAAGGGAGCTCAAGGTTACCTAATTTTTCTTATAAACCCTCCAAGAGATAAGGTGAAATTAGAGGAAATACTGATTGTAAAGGACTTCCTGATATTTTTTCTGAAGAATCAGAGAACTTACCTCCTGAACGAATGATGAAATTTAAGATTGATCTGTTACCGGAGACAGCCCCAATTTCTAAAACCCCGTATCGAATGGCTTCGGCTGAACTTAAGGAGTTGAAAGTTCAATTGCAAGATTTGTTGGAACGGGGTTTCATTAGGGAAAGTGACTCACCTTGGGGAGCACCTATATTGTTTGTCAAGAATAAAGATGGGAGTTTGAGATTGTGCATAGATTATCGAGGACTTAATGGTGTGACAATAAAGAATAAGTATCCTCTGCCGCTTATTGATGAACTATTTGATCAATTACAAGGATCCGTGGTGTTTTCTAAATTGGATCTTAGGCAAGGGTACTACCAGTTGAGGATTAGAAAGGAAGACGTACCGAGAATTACTTTTAACTCGAGGTACGAGCATTTTGAATTTGTGGTAATGCCCTTTGGGTTGACTAATGATCCTGCGGCATTTATGGATTTGATGCAACGGGTCTTTAAACCCTACTTGGATCAATTTGTGGTTGTATTCATAGATGACATCTTAGTATACTCAAAAACTCAAGAAGATTATGCTCAGCACTTGAAGATAGTGCTTCAAACTCTAAGAGAACATCAATTGTATGCTAAGTTCAACAAGTGTGAGTTTTAGTTAGAGGAAATGTCCTTTCTAGGGCATAAAATATCTAAGAACGGAATTTCTGTGGATCCCTCAAAAGTAGAAACTGTGACTCAATGGAGACAACTAAGAAATCCTACCGAAGTTAGAAGTTTCTTAGGTTTGGCAGAGTATTGCCGTCGATTCATTCAAGATTTTTCAAAGATTGCGGGGCCACTAACGGATTTGACCAAGAAGCATGGAAAGTTTGCTTGGAATTTAAAGTGTGAGGCTAGTTTTCGAGAGCTAAAGAAGCGTCTGACGACGGCCCCTGTATTGACCTTACCAAATGGAAAGGATGGGATTGTAGTTTATTCAGATGCCTCGAAAGAAGGATTAGGGTGCTTTTTGATGCAAAATGGGAAAGTTATTGCCTATGCCTCTAGGAAATTAAAACCTCATGAGCAAAACTATCCCACACATGATTTGGAATTGGCCGCAGTTATCTTTGCCCTGAAAAAGTGGAGACACTATCTATATGGGGTGACATTTGAGGTTTTCACTGATCATAAGAGCCTTAAGTATTTATTCTCTCAGAAGGAGTTAAATCTAAAACAAAGGCGATGGGCAGAATTACTTGAGGATTATGACTGTACCATAAATTATCACCCTGGGAAGGCCAATAAGGTAGCGGATGCACTAAGTCGAAAGGCTCAAGTGGCAGGCTTGATGGTTAGGGAGTGGAAAATGTTAGAAAGGGTTAGCGAGTGGAATCCTCATTTGAAGAAGAAAAAGGTTATATATGGGAATATATTGTTGAAATCTCCAATATTAGAACGAATCAAAGATACCCAAAAAGGAGATCCTATGGTGCAAAAATTGGTTGAAAAGGCGAATAAAGAAGAAACTCTGGACTTTAAATTAGGGCCTGAGGGAGTCCTGAAATTTCGAGATCGCCTAGTTGTTCCGGACAATGAAGGATTGAGAAAAGAAATTTTAGAAGAAGCACACCGAACTAAGTACACAATTCACCCTGGGAGTAATAAGATGTATCAAGATTTGAAAGGGATGTATTGGTGGGATGGTTTGAAAAGAGATGTAGCAAGATTCGTTCAAACTTGTCTCGTGTGTCAACAAGTTAAGGCTGAGCACCAGAAACCTTTGGGACTTTTGCAACCTTTAGAGATACCTGAATGGAAATGGGATCACATCACTATAGATTTTGTGACTTGGTTGCCTAGGAGCCAAAAAGGAGATGATGCAGTTTGGGTGATAGTGGATCGACTTACTAAGATTGCTCATTTTCTACGGTAAGTATGAAATGTCCTTTGGAGAAATTAGCCCGATTGTACTTGGATGAAATTATGAGATTACATTGTGTACCAGTGAGCATTGTTTCCGATAGGGATCCGAGATTTTTCTCTCGGTTTTGGTAGAAATTACAAGAGATGTTGGGGTCTAAAGTGAATTTGAGTATGGCATATCATCCTCAAACGGATGGACAGTCTGAGAGGACAATTCAGATTTTGGAGGATATGTTGAGGACATGTATATTGGATTTTAGAGGAAATTGGAGTCAACACATGCCTTTAGTTGAGTTTGCCTACAACAATAGCTATCATGCTTCAATCCAGATGGCCCCATATGAAGCACTTTATGGAAGAAGATGTAGGTCACCAATTCACTGGGATGAAGTAGGGTAAAAGAAAATTCTGGATCCAACCACTATTCCTTGGGTCGAGGAGGCCTTTGAGAAAGTAAAGTTAGTTCGTGAGAGACTTCAGACGGCTCAAAATCCGCAAAAGAGCTACATCGATAACAGAAGAAAGGATTTGGAGTTTGAAGTGGGAGATAAAGTATTTCTCAGAGTTAAGCCCATAAAAGAAGGAGTGGTATCTAAGAAAGGGAAGAAGTTGAAACCGAGGTATGTAGGTCCCTTTGAAATTCTCAAACGGATTGGCAAAGTGGCCTATCAGTTGGATTTACCCCCTAGCATGTCTAAGATTCACAACGTATTTCATATTTCCATACTCAAGAAGTATCATCCAAACCCAAGCCATGTGCTATAATTAGGGGAGATTGAAGTGGACGAGTCGTTAACATATGAAAAGCGCCCCGTGAAAATCCTTGATAAAGAAGTGAAAGATTTGAGGAACAAGAAGATCCCTTTGGTTAAAGTTTTATGGAGAAATCATGATATTGAAGAAGCGACTTGGGAATTGGAGGAAGAGATGAAGAACACATATCCAGAGCTGTTTACCTAGAAAGGTAAGAAATTTTGAGGACAAAATTCTTTTAAGGGGGGGAAAGGATGTGAGGGCCTTCAAATTCAGATTTTATTTTAAAAAAATATAAAATATTGTTTATAGTGTGTTTATTTGTTGAAATATGAGTGAATATATGTTTAAAGTGAATATTTTCCAATTTAGAGAATTTTATATGAATTTTTGCCGGTGTGTGGTTTCGGCCGAATTTAGTATCAAATTTTTGTTCTGAAGCGTGATTAGTGACTTGATATTGAAATCGAACATATGCAGTGATATTATGGAAATATTATTAAGGTTGGACAATGTTAGGATGAAATAAAATAGTGTAAGTTAGACTGTTACGCGTGACGCGACATAAAGTACCCAAAAAGGCACTTTTCCTTAAATCAAGGAAATTGCCTCTTTTTGTCCCTTAAGTGTTGACTTCCTGCATCCTTTGAGCTTCATTTGCAGCTGCAATTTGAGAGGATAGAGAGAGAGAGTGCCAAGAGCAACAAGAGGGAGAGAGAGTGAGAGAAATTTGCTTTGTTTCTTCCTTTCTTCTTCCTTTCATCCTTGAAACTTTATGCACCATTGAAGACCATCATCTTCTTCCTCTTTGCAGCCAAGAAAGAGGGAAGAGAGAGAGGGAGCTGGTCCAATTCTTGAGGAAGAAAAGAGAGGAAAAACTTGTGGGTTGAACTTCCAATTTCTTCTTCATCTAGCAACTTGGAATTTTGAAACTTTGGTGAAGGATTTTGGGTTGTATTTTCCCCTCCTTGGCAGCTGAGTGAAGGTGAGAGAAGGGGAGGTGAAATCTAAAAATTTGAAGAAAGAAAAAGGGGAGAAAGAAAGCTTGTGGTGAACCTTGTTCCTGTTCTTGGGGTTTTCGTGGGAAATCACTAACAAAACTAGAGGATCGAGAGCAAAGGTTGAAACTTTCAGGGTTTGCTAAGCTTGGAAGCATCCTTTGGAAGAGGAACTCACAAGATCTTCTTTGATCTTGTTGGATCGTGTTAGATCCGAAGGTATAAGTTTCAAAACTCCCAGATGTAGCATTATTAGCATAAAATATCATAGATCTATGGCTTATATCGGTAGAAATGATTACATCTGAAAAGATAAAGTTGGGCTCTTGAAATCCCAACCTAGGTAGCGGACTTGAGGTGGCCTCTAGGTAGCGGACTTGAGGACCTGATTGTGGATTTGAATGATATTTGTGAAATTTGTCATGATATGGTTAGAAAGTAGGGTTTTGGTTGTTGAGAATTTTAGAGGAAAAATGCTTGCGGTGGCCGAAGCCATGCTTGGTAATTTCCATGTTTGCTTTCGAGATTTTGTGACTATTCTTGATGAATTTTTGTCTAAGAAAATACATTTTATCTTCATTTATAAGTGTGTGAATTTTAAAAGATGAAAAGTGAAGTTTCTCGTGAACTTTTGAATGAAAAATGTCATTTGAATGAATTTGAGAGTTTTACAATATTGTGACCAAATATTATGAATTTTGAAAATAAAGATATGGTTTGAAGTGTTCTAAAGTTATGTTAAAGTATTGACAAAGAGTAAGTGTTGAGTTTTTGTGATAAGAGTAATTTTGAGGTGATAAACCTCATTTAAGTGTCATATTAAAGAAAACGTGAAAGTAGTGCTTAGTGAGTACATCGGTGGCATGTTATATTTGAAATGATATAGTGATCTTCAAAAGATTCATTTGAATCGTTTTATCATGCGAAATGAATGTTTTTCCTTGAGGAATTTTTGGGAAAAATATCGATTGAAACTAAGAAGTGAAAGTGAAATGTTTTAGTTAATGAGTGAAGGAGTGAATCTCAACTATTGTTTTAAACTGTTTTAGGGGGTGTGCAAGGAAGTGAATTTGATCCTTATGTGGAAGCCGAACCCTACTATTTCGGTGAGTTTCCATACTTATTATGTGTTCCATGCTTGTTATGTGACTATGTGAAGTAGATGAGATTTGTATTGAGTTATGTGATTTGATGTGAAAATCTGGTTTAGCAAACCCTCAAATGAGGTAGTGTGTACTTTATCGCACTTACCTATGTTTGAGTGGAAAATTTGTAAGAATGCTTTAACGAGAATTGAGAATATGTGATGTGATGTGACTTACGTGTGTATGAAACTTCGGGATTTCCCTATACGTATTAGCAAGTCATTCGATTCGAGCTGTAGGCTAGGTCTAGGCCGAAGAGAAAGTGACGAGCCATAGGACTACTATGTGATGTGATGTGTGCTCTGGATTTGGTATAAACACTTGTCCATTATAAAGAGCAAAACACTACTATGTGATGTGATGTGTGCTATGGACTTGATATAAGCACTTGTCCATTATAAAAGAGCAAAACACAAACCTTGTGATGTGATGTGATGTGATATATATATACTCGATACTTGGCATGTGGACTTGTCTCGGAGATGAACAACAAATCTGCGGTAAAATGTGATGTGATGTGATGTGTTTGGAGATGGGCCCAGTGGGGGTTTGGTGGAGTAAGGAGTAAGTGGAGTTCTACATGGAATGCACTTGTGAAAGTTGACGGAATGTCAACTATTGAGATCATGATCAAGCTGCAAGGACCTTAGCCCCTGAGGGCTACCGTATCCTACCTTTGTAATGTTAATTGCTTTCTTTAATTGTTTATGTTTACATTCAAGTGAAGTGAAGTTTCATATGTGTTATGTGTTATGCATGTTTTGGGAACTCACGAGCTTTTTAGCTCACCCTTTCCCTATTTGTTTTCCTTAACAGGAAATGAGTACCCAAGTGGAGAAACCAACCCTTAGGATTAGGGTTTACTTATGTTGAATGTTTTGAGAACTTTGGATTATGGTTATTGAAAGCTTTTGTAATATGAAACTTGAATGTATGGATGGGGGATTTATGTACTTAGAGTTTGTAATTTGAAGTTATGAATTTGTAAGGTATTTTTTTTCGTTTTATATTGTCTTCAGAGTTTTAGTTGATATGTTATATGATGGTTGTGTGTACGAGTCCTGGCGAGAGTTAGGCAGGCGACCACTGATACTCGAGGGTACGCCCTAGGGAGAGATGGGTCATCACAATCTGTCTGGGGGTGATAGGCTGTGATCAACTTCAACTTAGTTTCCAAAGTCTCTTGCAACTTCTGCCAAAACCTGGAAACAAATCTAGGGTCTAGATCGGAGACAATGCTTATTGGGATCCTATGCAACCTTACTATCTCAGCCAAATAAAGTTTGGTCAACTTCTCCAAAGAATACATCATATTCACCGGTAGAAAATGTGCAGATTTAGTGAGTCGGTCTACTACTACCCATACGGCGTCATGCCCTTTTTCACTCCTCAGTAGACCAGTGACAAAATCCATAGTAATGTATTCCCACTTCCATTCGAGAATCTCTAAAGGTTGTAAAAGTCTTGAAGGTTTTTGATACTCAACCTTAACCTGTTGACAAGTAAGACATGTCTGTACAAACTTGGCTACTTCTTTCTTCAGACCATCCCACCAGTACAATCCTTTCAGATCTTGGTACATCTTATTACTCCCAGGATGGATGGTATACTTGGACCGATGTGCTTCTTCTAAAATCTCTTTCTTTAATACTTCATCATTTGGCACTACTATCCTCTCTCGGAACCTCAATACACCCTCTGGCCCTATCTTAAAATCTTAGGCTTCCCCTTTTTGTACTTTCTCCAAAAATTTCTGCACTATAGGATCCCTCGATTGTGCCTCCTTAATTCGTTCCAACAATGGAGACCTTAGTTCCACATTCCCAAAAATAATCTTTTGTGTCCCTAAGCATGGATTCCACTCGCTCACTTGTTCCAACATCTCTCATTCCTTCACTATTAACCTCGCCACTTGAGCCTTATGACTCAACGCATCAGCCACAACATTTGCCTTTCCAGGATGATATTTTATTGAGCAATCATAGTCCTCTAAGAACTCTACCCATCTCCTTTGCCTCAAGTTTAATTCCTTTTGTGAGAACAAATATTTCAAACTCTTATAGTCCGTGAACACCTCAAAAGTTACCCCATATAAATAGTGCCTCCACTTTTTCAAAGCGAAGATGACCGCCGCCAATTCTAAATCGTGAGTTGGATAGTTCTCCTCATGAGGTTTCAACTTCCTAGAGGTATAGGCTATGACTTTTCCATTTTGCATCAAGACACAACCCAACTCATCCTTAGAGGCATCTGAATAAACCACAAATCCTTCTTTGCCATCAGGTAAGGTTAAAATCGGAGCCTCAGTCAACCGCTTATTCAATTCTTGAAACCTCTCCTCACATTTAGGGCTCCAAATAAACTTTTCATGTTTCTTAGTCAAGTCCGTCAAAGGTCCAGTAATTCTTGAGAAATCTTGAATAAATCGGCGATAATAATCAGCCAGTCCTAAGAAACTTTTAACCTCAGTCGAGTTCTCAGGCCGTTTCTAATGAGTAATTGCTTCCACTTTAACCGAGTCAACTGCAATCCCGTCCTTGAAAATTCTATGCCTTAGAAAAGATACATCCTCTAAGCAAAATTCACACTTACTAAACTTTGCAAACAACTTGTGCTCTCAGAGGGTTTGTAATACAATCTTCAGGTGTTGGACGTGGTCCTTTTGGGTCTTAGAATACACTAGTATGTCATCAATAAAGATCACTACAAACTGATCTAAGTGAGGCTTAAATACTCATTGCATCAAATCCATGAATGCGGCCGGAGCATTAGTCAACCCAAAGGGCATCATTACAAACTCAAAGTGCCCGTACCTAGAATTAAAGCAGTTTTTGGTACATCCTCTTTTCTAATTCTCAACTAGTAGTACCACTACCTGAGATCTAATTTAGAAAACACCACTGATCCTTGCAACTGGTCAAATAACTCGTCGATGAGTGGTAAAGGATACTTATTCTTGATTGTCACGTCGTTCAGCCCTCGATAGTCTATACATAGCCTTAGGCTGCCATCTTTCTTTTTAACGGACAAAACCGGTGCTCCCCATGGAGAATCACTTTTCCTAATGAATCCCTATTCCAAAAGGTCTTGTAACTGTATTTTCAACTCTTTAAGCTCGGCCGGAACCATTCTATAGTGGGTCTTAGAAATTGGCGCCGTTCCAGGCACTAGATCAATCTTAAACTCTATTGCCCGCTCAGGAGGCAAACATTCCAACTCCTCAGGAAAAACATCAAAAAAATTCTTAACAATCGGTACATCTTCCAATTTCACCTTATCATTTGGAGGGTTTATAAGAAAAGCCAGGTACCCTTGAGCCCCCTTACTCAGTAATTTTCTAGATCTAATCCCAGAAATTAGAGTTGATGAAACTAACATTCCCTTAACATTCAGTCTCAAAGTTGCTTCCCCCGGAATACAAAATTCCACTACCTTCAACCTACAGTCCACTTTGGCATGGTGTTTGGCTAAGTAGTCCATCCCAATAATCACATCATATTCCTTAATATCCAAACTCACCAAGTCAACCAATAGTTTTCTCTCTCCAATCCACACTTCATAGTTTTTATACACCAAACTTGTGATCAAACTTTTATTCCCCGTTGGTGTTCTAACCTCTAGGTCAAAGGGTAACCTAATAGGTTTTATATCTATACCATAGATAAATGCAGGATTAACAAATGAATGCGATGCATCAGGATCAATTAAAACTCTAGCTAAGCGGTGGAAGATGGGAATAGTACCTTCGACCACTTCAGTCGATTCAGACTCTTCTTGTTGATCCAGGGCATAAACTCGAGTTGGTACTCTCGTTCTATTTCCCACCGCACTAGCTTGGCTCGGGTTCGATCTCTGGACCCCACCTCACTCTCGGAGTTGGGGACAGGTAGATTCTGATGATCGGGGCTACCACACTTCAAACACTTTCCTTGTTTCTTCCAGCACTTGTTGGTGGTGTGATTTGGCCTTCCGCAGAAACCATAAGTAAGACCGGAGTTCGAGGCCTGGCTCTCTTGTGGAGCACTCCTTACAGGTCCTTTATCAATAACTGACCCTCAGGATGTCCTTCCTTGGGAAAAAGCCCCTCTTGAAACTCCCGAGACGCTAGTCCCACTCGAACCTCTCCCAAACTTGGAAGGTGGAGCACTTGAATCCATAGGCCCCCGACTACCAGAAGGGGCGCTCTTTTTTCAAACGTTAAAGGTCTTCAATTGAGTCTTTGCAGTCTCAATCCTTTGGGCTTTTTCAATAGCCTCACTGAAGCTATTAATCTGTGCCACCGCTAGCTCTTCTTGAATCTCCAAATTGAATCCCTGGATGAAACGTCTAATTCTCCTTTGCTCCGTGGCCACCAATTCTGGGGCAAACCTAGACAACTTAGTAAACTGTGTCTCATAATCTGCGACGCTTAGTAGACCTTGCCGGCACTTAATAAAGTCATCTTTCCTCTTTTCTTGAACCAAGGAAGGGAGAAATTTAGCATAAAACCCCCGAGTGAAATTCTCCCAGGTTCAAGGGATCTGATCTCTATCCCATTTTGCCCTAATCATGTTCCACTATGATCGAGCTGTCCCCTCGAACTGGAAAGCGGCAAAAGATACCCGCCTCTCCTCGGTATAATTCAAGGTGCTGAAAATATCCGTAATACGATCCAGCCAACCCTCAGTGGTCTCCGGATAGGGTCCCCCAAAGAACTTAGGCGGGGCGAACTTTTGAAAACGTTCTAAAGTCCTGTCCTCACCACTCTCGTGGCCCCCAGGCTGATTAGTTGAACCCTGACCTTATTGGTCCACCAGACGAGCCAAGGTACCTGTCATTTGATTTATGACAGTTGCCACCTATTCTCCAAAATCTACTCTCTGTCCTTGACCTTGGTCAACTGCCGACCCTGGGTCATCGCCCACATTTAGGGGTTGCCTTACCCCACGCCCTCGTCCTCGACCTCGACCTCGGTCTCGTCTACCGTCCATAGTCTTTATAGAAGGTAGACATTTTTAAAAGGAGATGCAAAAATAAAATAAAATCAAATAAAATAGAATAAAGTAAAATAAAATAGAATAAAATAACACAAAATAAAATAAGCAATAAACAAATTAAATTTTGGAACTAACAAGAGAATTTCCTAAAACCGACCAAATTTCCATACATATATATACCGAAATATAACAAGAGAGTCAAGTACATCATGGTGGCATGTTTATCACAAAAGAACACACAAAAATCGCTTTCAACGGCTATTTCACTACACAAAAACACAATAGTGAAAGCAGTAAATAAACATGCACCCACAGAGACAGACGAGAATCACCCTAGTGGTTTCTTTTTACAAAAAGGGGTTGATAAAATCCTAATTTCCCAAGTACAACTACCCTACTCCTCCGCAGGACCACCAGAGAGGGTCTCCTCAGACAGATCCTCCTCAACAGACTCAATCTCCTTAGATGGGTCCTCCTCAACCGGCTCATACTCAAAAGGCTCCTCCTTCGAAGAATCCTTCCCTAAAGGCTCCTCTACAAATGCACTCGCATTCACCGCGGCAACCTCATCAACCACAGAGCATTAATGTCAGCTAGAATCCTTGTAGTCCGATCCTGGACATCATCAGCTACCCTAATAAGTCCAGCCCTGAACCTCTGAACCTGATTACGGGCAGCCCTAGCCCTCTCGAGTTCATCCTCAACCCGTGCCTCCAGTGCCTCAACCTGTGCCTCCAATGTTTGAATCCGGGCATGACGAAATGTCAAGACATGCCCTAGCCCATCAAGCTCCTCTCGAAGTGACCTATTGGCATCCACCAATTCCTGATGCTCGTCGTCAAGAGATAGTACTACAGCATTTGGGTAAGTATACCTCGTCCTACATGCACATCTCGAGACCCCTCGGCGTGGAGTATACTGGAGCCGAGCTCCACTACCCCTCACTCTATATCGGATAGGCCTAGCTGGCTGCTCGTGTCCGTTAGCTCCCTGTCCATTTGCTCTAAGAACGCCATTGCCACTCTCCATTCCTACAGACAATTCATAACTTAAGGTTAGAAACTTAAAGTTATGAACTTTACTAAAATATCAAATTTAAAGTACAAGAAACCATTCTAACTTTACTTATAAGGATAAGAACTTTAAAAATTTCCTTATAGATCTCTAACTTAAGCTCTGATACCACCTGTGACAGCCCCACTTCCCCCTAAGACGAACCAAAGGGTTGGCGGGCTGCCTGCCTAGCTCTTGCCAGGACTCAAGCAATCGAGAAGACTAACACTAAAGGATAAATCTAAAATTCAAATCAGAAATGAGAATGGAAACTGTAAAATAACATTTAAGTTTAGAGTACAAACGTCAGCTCAAAAGCACCTAAAGTTTCAATCCAAAACCTAATGCATTCCTACGAGTCAAAATATACAAAACTAAAAGAATATACAATTCATACTTCCAAACTCGGGACAAAAGCCAAAAACAGATACTAGACCTATCTAGGTCTCTGGATTCTCGTCATCTATTAAGGAAAAATAAAATGGGAACGGGGTGAGTTAGAAGCTCGTAAATTTTCAAAAGAACATGCATAGGTATAAAGCAAAATAAATTAAACTTTTAATCAAGTAAGGAAAACACATAACATACAAGTAGGACACAGGAGCTCTCAGGAGCACAGATCCACAATGCACGGTCATTTCAAGTAGCTGACACTCCATCGACTTTCCATTCCAAATAGACAACTCTTTACAACCATCTCCTTCCACCAAACTTCCCCCTACCGAGCCCGCAATCCAAACACTTAACGCTTAACTATTCAAGGGACGCGGCCAAGAGTAGTTTTATAAACACTTTCTCCACAAGTATAAACACATGCAAAAAAAATAACTATGTCTCCAACTCTACTTAAAAGAGAGCAATAAGGTATACCCTCCCTAAGTGAGTGGTTCAACAATCTCAATTTCAAGTAATCAAGTACATAACATGTTCACACAAAGTATTTAATTAAAGTAAATAACATGCATTGGAAACTCACCGACAAAGTGGGGTTCAGAGTCCAAGTTTTGCTCAAATTGCAAATCAACACCACTCCCTAAAATAAGTAAAAGAACAACGGAAATAAGTTTTCTAGTTCATTGGTCAAATCTAGTTCAAGAAAGAGAAGATTCATTAAACTTTCATTTTGAGCAGAATTCTTCTAAAAATTGTAACTTGAGTTGTATAGGTCCAAATTCCACAAGGTCGGTACTGTTGGAAACTTCATTTAAAGTTTTCAAAACTTTGTAGAAGACACCTTGATGAGATTCCAGACAGAAACTGCCCAGTTTTTTAGTTTAAAATTTTGCTACAGTGAAAAACAGGGCAGCACAGGCTGGATTTTCAGCATATTTGGAAATTCATCAAAAATTGTAGAAAATGAATTAGCCACTGAAATTTATACAGTTCAAAGACCTATGAATCTAGTTTCAAATGCCACCAATGGCACTTGATTCCGACTCTCGAGTAAGAAAATATAGTTGTTCAAACTAGGCAGGTTCAACACTCTGATTTTTCTGAAATTCCAGTTTTGCAGGGCAGGTTTTAGGCCTCATTTGAGTAACTAATTCTTACTAAAAAATTACCAAATTTGGTACACTAACTCTACTATATAGAGGTTAAGTTCATACCAAAATTCAATCAAAAACTCTCACGGGAAGACAGTGTTCTTAACACCCAAAGTGTACTCAGAAATTCGATCCAAACCTGTGAGGTTTTGGTTTTCTTCATCTAAATGCCTCTAACACACCTAAATCACCACCAATTGCCTTAATTTTTGGAACCAAGATAGTATTAACCTCCCTAGACCTAATGATGGTCAAAAATGGTGGAAGTCTTTATCAATTTCTGGCACTAAAACAGTCCAAAAATTCGGACAGCATGCCCCTTCCAAAATTCCAGATTTTTGCCCCAACTAAGTCACCATTTTTACAACAACTTTTGAAGGGATTTTTGTGAGAAAATTTAACATCTTAAACCTCAACATTTCAGCATCATGATCAGTCTTTAAGTTTGCAAAAACACAGCCACAAAAATAAAAGAAAAATAGCAAGGTTATTCAACCAACATCAAGGCTTCAAAACAGAATTTTCTTTTGCCATTCTTTCTACTTTAACACATAAGTTCATCATCATCCAAGTCAAGAGATATATTGCACTCATCAACAAGCTAAACATCTACATTGAAGCATGTCAAGAAAGCTCATAAATCCCTCAAGGCCTCTACCTAATATCATATCAAGAAAACAAGAAAGCAATAGAGAAATCCTCAAGTCTACTACCTAATGTCAAGGTTCTAGCAACCCTTCAACAACCCAAACCTAGTTTCATGCTTGGAAGTTTAAGAGATGGACAAAGATGAAAACTTTAAGGGATTACCTTCACCAAGTAGCTAGCAAAACACCAAGAGTCTTAGCCTTAACCACCAAGAGCTTCCCTCCACAAGGTTCTTCACTAAAGCTTTGAGCTTGGGCCAAGATGATAGCAAAGTTGTGGAGGATTTTGGAGAGAAATGGAAGAAGAAGAAGATGAAGCTTCTAGGGGAAGAGAGGGGGCGAGTCTCGGCCAAGAGAGAGGGAGAGAGAGTGGTGAGGTTGTGATGTTGTGAGAGTGGTTTGGTGAATTAAATGAAAGAAAACAAGACAAGACTTAAAACCCCAATTTAAGGAACAAAAGTCCAACTTGGAATAGTGAATTTGCTAGCAATTTGGAGGGAAATGAAATTATCTCTCTCTTGGCTGAAATTTGAAGGGTAATCTCGGCTAAGAGGGAGAAAAGAAGAGAAAAATTGAAGTGAATTGGAGGAAATTAAATGGATAGAACAATAGCACGATTAAAATCCTAGTTTTTTGGGAAATTTGTCCAACTAGGTTTAGGGTTTCAAAACCCTACTTAATCTCACCTTTAATGATCCAATTCTAGTCCCTTGATTGAATTCTAAACCTATCAGTAATCATCCTTACTCACCCTCGCTACTTCACTCACTGCCCGAATTTTTACCTTAAAAAACATGTTTTCTCATTTTCTCTCTAATTGATGCTAAAAAGGCGAATTTTAAAAGGTAAACGGGATGCGAAAATCAATGAGGAAATAGGTGTGAAATAAAATTGGGTTACCTAAAAATAAAAAAAAATTCCATTTAAATTTTTTGAAAATTATGTTTGAGTACGACATTAAAAATAATTAAACGGGTTAATGACAATAATAGCAATATTTAAAATAATAAATTTTGAGGCCTTCACAATTACAATCCATTTGTAATTGCATTTGGAGAATTATCAAATAATCAAATCCAATAAATGAGACAATTTAAGCAATACTATGAATAATATCATTTAAAAAGACTGTGCCTACAGAAATTTTCTTCATGAATTGAATAAAATAAGGTAGCATCGGACCTCAAGTTTTGAAAATTTTCAAAATATCTAGAAACCTAACATGAGAACTTGAATGTCACTCAAGACAGGAGATTCTATTGGTAGAATAGTCGTGATGCATCACTGAAAGCAAGAGGTATCACTTGAGACTACTTTTTTTAAAAGCTCATTGTCCAACTTCATTTGTTGATTTGAGAACTTATAAAGTAGTTCAAGTAGATATCTATTGTGAAGTAGTGCTTTTGAGTGGATTAATGGTAAGTGACAATAGTCAAGAACTTTGTTTGGAGAAAGCATTATTATTTAATATGCTTTACAAAATGAGGAGGTTTTTTGCTATATTGTTAATGTACTACTGTCCTAATAATTCTAAGCGATTGTGGGATAAATGTGAAAGTGTGATGCTAGAAGATTTTAATTAGGTTTTCGATATTCACTAGAAGGAATCATATAGTTAAGCAAAATAGATATTTAAAATTTTTTATTCTTTCTTGCAAATCATATTTGATTAATTTCATGTACAATAAGTTACTTTGAGAAGATTACCTTCAAGTATATAGCAAATTTTCTTAAATAGTATAGCAAGATATGTACGAAGTCCATAACAATCCATTTGAAACTGTCCATGTGTCCAATCTCTGATGGTGATCTATATGAATATCATTAATCTTGAACCTTTTAGGTAGAAATCATTTAAGTTATTAAAGTGCTAACTTATTACCAGGATATCAACACAAGTTTTTAGAGAAGACAAGGAATATTAGAATTTGATAGATCCTAAAATAAACCAGTAGAGGAGAGAGAGGTGATTTTTCTTGCTTTTTCTCTCTCTAGCAGCTAATTTTTCTTGCTTTTTCTCTCTTTAGATTTTCACAATAATCTCACACAACTCAATTTATGATATGTTAATTCATCTTGCTAGTTTAACCTACGAGAATATTTATAGACAAATAAATTGCATAAATCTATATAAAAATTGGTCAACCAGTTTCAAAATTTGTCCTACAAATTTGCATTATATAAAAGATTTAATTTATTTGCACCATAAGTACCTCAAGTTTGATTTGTCTCAAAAATTAAACTATAAGTTATTAGAACTTATGTTTCAAGTCTTCATTGAATTTTTTTTAGTCTAATTAATGAAATTCTTAATGTATGTGACCTATTATGTTCTCATACACATTGGCAATAAGTTATAATTTTTAATATTTAAGAACTAGATAAATTAAATTTCTTTAATTTTTTATTGATTCAACTAATTAATTAACTTATTCGCATAGATCAATATTAGCATCTAACAATTCATCATAATTGACTACCCAAGTAATTCAAATGGCCAAAGAGATCACTTTTTTGAATGTATTCTATGTAATTAATATCCTTCACCATACTTATTAGTTTTAGAGTATAAAATATGTGCCTGCTCTATTTTGTTAATTTTTTTGTACCAAAATGCAACTCTAATGAAAAAGTACTTTAAAATATCTATTGTGAAGACCTTTCTATTTAGCACTAAAAATTTTGAATTATACTTCTACAAGTAGCCAATAATGAGATAACTCCTCTAATATTAAAGGTGACATATACTTACAATTTATTCACTATTACAATTTATTCACTATCTTTTCATGCTTCATGCTATACCCAAGCACTAATGATTTGAGCCACTTTTTTACATGAGCAATTGAGCAGAGTTAAAGGATAGTAATTCACATTTAAGATACTATAATAATCTTAAATTTAAAGATCACTTACACTCCCATCATTTAGAGAATAATCCATTGGCACTTAAAAATAATTTCTCTATATAGATCAATTTAGTGAATTTAATCATTTTATCAAACACCTATATATTAATTTAAATACATATCATAGTAGACAAGGTCTACTACTTCTTATATGAAAAAAAGGATCAATATACACTAGTATATTCATATTAACAATGCTCTATCTTATTCATACTATGACTAAGGATATACAAGAATTAGCATTAATAATAACTAATTAAACCTCATCATCATAACCTTTATAATTTAATAGATTATTTATTTTAAAAACTTTATCAATACAATTGTAAAATGCATAAAATTGAAATAATGAAGATATCATTCATTAATTATATAAAAATAGAAATACGAAATGTATCAATGTTTTCTTGAATCAGTGGGAAAAAAATCTGCTTCTATAACTTGATTCTTACTAATATATTTCTCATTAACCTTGAGAAACAAACAAGAGAATCCGGACATTTTCGGAAAAATCTGCTTCTATAACTTGATTCTTACTAATATATTTCTCATTAACCTTGAGAAACAAACAAGAGAATCCGGACATTTTCGGGATGCTGCTAATAATCAACAAATGTCAAGCGAATGCAGTGGCGGATGCGTTGGCCAGCCTTGGTGCGTCTGCTTTGTCTCCGACTATTTTTTCTTCCATCTTAGCTTGTCCGGCACGAGTTCGTGGTTTAGTAAGCTTGGATAAAAGGCAAATTTGTACCTTTCGCTTTGTGACTAAAAGGTAGCTTGGCCTTTTCCTTAGATCAGTTAGGTATCATCTGTGTTGGCTTTGAATAAGGGCGGTTCGTCCCTCCTTCATGTAAAAAAAAAAAAAACAAATGGCAAGTGATTTTCCTTGTGTGGATCATATTTCAATGGGAACTCGATGAGTTGATCCACCTACACATTGTGCTTTTACTGTTATATTGAGAGTTACTCTATGTATTGCTTGACGTAAAACAAATAGTGGATTTGTTTCTATATTTTGTTAAGTCTTTTTCACGACTCAATAGATAATTTGATAGGCTAGTGATTTTTTTGTGTTTCAGAATACAGTTAACCAACATGTTAACTAATCGTTGGCAATAAATTAGATTGAATCTGCCTGTTTTTTCTTCTACAGCATCTCAAAAGACTAAGAGAAACATCAATATTTCATATTATGATCTGAATGCAATTAACTTGCTAAATGATGATAAAAAAAATTTAAAGTCATTCGAATAACTATATGCAAATAGGCGAGATGCTTCTTTCATTGATGGTCTAAGAGGCATGGGAAAGTTTTTTATTTATACAGAACATTGTTGGTTGATGTATGATTGAAAAACTATCTTGCATTAGCAATAACAACATCTAGAATAGTAGTTTCAGTCTTATACAAATGAAGAACTGAATATTCATGCTTCAAGATTCCAATTAATATTTCAAAAAGTTGAACATGTTGAGTCAATAAACAAAGTTGCTTGGCAACTATAATAAAACAAAGTAGGTTAATCATCTAGGATGAATTTCCTATATTAAAAATAGCAGCAATCAAAGCAGTAGATGATTTGCTATGAGATCTGATGAATTTAGATGAATTTTTTCGAGGAAAAGTTGTAGTTCTTGAAAAATATTTTAAACAGACTCATCCTATAGTCGACAATAGTGCAAGATCTGAAACTGTTAATGCATGTTTGATCAATTCTCCTTTGTGGCCACAACCAAAAAAATTCATTAAATATGCATAAAAAAATGCAATCACTTCATTGGGTTAAACCATGAAGAATCACTTTATCAATGAAATAAATGTGTTTTTAATCGAAAAATTCAATAAAGAAGCCACTAAGTATTTTTTTTTTCTTTGTTAAAATATCACTTGTATTTGTATTAATATAAACATGCCTTTACAAGTATAAACGAAAAGGGAGCAACTACTCCATCAAGACTATGCCTCTCTTGCAAGTCACAAGGAAAAATCTAATTCCCACTTCACATTTGAAATCAATTTAGTGGCAAATCTTGCTAAATAATGACCAACATCATTTGACCTTCTACTAATAGAAGTAAAAGTACAATTCCAAAATGATTCATTTAGCTACCTAATAGTTTTGGTGATAAGAATTAGTAAAGGCTCATCAACTACATTATTATGAATCCTATCTACTACCACTTTATATTCAAATAGAATATTAAGAGATGCCTAATTCTTTTCTAAAACAAAAGTTAAAGTAGCTCTTATAGCCATAGATTCTATAATCACTAGATCCCTACAAAAATCTACTAGTACAGCTTAAGTTGCTATCAATTTGTCAATGTTATCCCATGCTTCTCTTCTTTCACTACTTTTTCATATTCCTACCATTCCGTAATTGCCTTTGTTGTAGTCTTGTAATCTTTTTGCTCCATAAAACTGAAGCAAACCCTATTTATACACTTCCAGATATGTCAAAGCAAGTTAGCAGTCAACACAACATGTTCTCCCCCACCTTTCCTCATTGATGCTTCTTGAAGTTGGTTACAATAATTTCAAAATTTTTATCTCTAATCCATAAAGCCATCCATTGAAGTGGAAAGGCTTTCCAAGTTTCCTATACTATCGTGCAAAAAAGGAAAATATGTTCAATTGTTTCAACGTCCTCACTACACTTCTTGCATACAGAGCAACCTTTTCCTATTCTTTTGTGTAGTGTCTCGTTGGTTGGAATAATGTGGTGTAAACATTTCCAGATGAAATGTTTGATTTTGTGTATGGAGTTGAGCCCCTACAAAGCCTTTCCACACTTGTGATTTGGTGGGTTCTTTGCTGAACTACTTTATCCATTCTCTCTTTTTTTTCTTTCCTGCTTAAATTTTTCTATAAGGCATAACTTGATTTAATTGTATGTGAGCATGAACTTGTTTGGCTCCATCTTAACCTATCTTTTTCCCTAAACACACTAAGTGGCAAGTTTTGAATTGCTTTACATTTCTCAAGATTAAGGAATGATCTAAGAATACATTTCCCACTATTTTCTTGATATCACCTTGGTATATTCACAACCTTGCAGGTCTAGCTGTTGATATTTTACCATCGGGTAGTTTGGGTACCTATTTATCATCCGAAATATTTATGTTTGACCTATCCCCTATATTTTTCCTAGTTCCTTGGTCAATTAGGCTAGTAGCAGTCTGAAAACTTTGCCACACCCATGATCCACCTCTAGTAGTCTTTGTAACGGCCTCGAAAACAGAAAAAAAAATTTAATTTTTTTTAAATTTCAAAAATTTGAAGTTTTATTTATTTATTTATATAATTATTTCTTTAATTATCTTGTGAAATCCGATTTTTCCTCATTTACAATGTCTCATTTAATTTTAACCCTATTCCCCTGTTAATATCGTCCCGTAGCATTTATTAGCGGTAAAATGTTAAGGGCACGTTTTTCGAGGTAAATTCGGACTGTGAGTAAACTAGTGAAGATAAGTATGGATGATCACTGATAAGTTGGAAGTGTAATTAAATGACTGGATTTGGGTCATTGAAGGTGATTAATTAGGGGTTTGAAATTTTAGTTAAGATTTGGATTAACCTCTTTAAGTTTAGAATTTTATCTAACCGTTAATTCTTTCAACTAAATTTCTACCAATTACTTAAAAAAAAAATTACTTCTCCATCCCCTCTCCTAATCGAGATTTGTCCCTTAATCTCAAGCCAAATGAAGTGATTAATTTTCCCTCCAAGTAGCTAATTAAAATCACTATTCAAGTTTTGACTTTGGATGAGATAAAGATCATGTCTTGTCTTCCTTTTTTCTCATTAACTCCTCAAGGAAAATTGACCAACAACTCTTCACTCTTCTCCCTCTCTCTCACCCGAACTCCCTCTCTTCTTCTTCCCCAAATTTTCAGGAAATTTTCGTCACTCAAATTCCCTCCAAAAACTCAACCCAACCTCCATTAATCTTTGCTTGGACTTGCACTGGGTGAAGAGCTTGAAGGGGAGGCACTTGGAAGCCTTAGCTTAGCATCATTCTTGGAGTTTAGTCATCATCTAAGAGGAGGTAAAATCTCAAGGACTTCATCCTTGTACATTCTTGAAAGTTTTAAGCATGCTTGGGTTGTTGAGAGGTTGATGAAACCTTAACATATGTGGTAGATGAGTGTGTATTGCTAAGTTTCAATGAGTTGTTTGTTGGTTTAAGTTGTGGGTGGGCTCTTGGATTCCCACCAAATATGTGCATTTGTTTGCTAGATGATTAAATGGTGTTATATTAGTGCATTATGTTTATTGTTGGTTGTTAAAAGTTGGAAGGAAAACTTAGGGAAGAACCGGCTAGAGGAAGATGAAGTTGGGGGTGAATTTTCTGATTTTTGGGTCTAATTTCGTGGCTGTATTTTTGGCTAGTTTAAGAGCTGAATTTGATGTTTAAATGTTGCATGTTAAGCTGTTATTTTTCCCCATAAAAAGCCCCTCAAGAGTTGATGCAACTAGGGTTACTAATTTGGAAGTAAAATCTGGAAAATGGAGGCATTATGCTGCCCGAATTTTATGAGGATATTTCGTGATAATTTTACTAAAATATGTGACCATTTTTTATCATCATTAGGCTTAGGAAGTTCAATACTAGCTTGGTTTTGAAAATTAGGCCAATTGGTGATGATTTGAGGCATAATCTAAGTACATGAAATGAGGGATTAAAATTTCACAGTTTTAGATGAAAGAGCTGAGCGAACTTTGGGCACGTAGAAAACTGCCTTCCCATTTGAATTTTTGGTTGAATATTGGTATGACCTTAGCCTATATATGGAAGTATGGGTGTGCCAAATTTGGTAATTTTTAGACATGAAATCGTCACTCAAACAGGGATTTAAACTCTGCCCTGTAAGTTCGAAACCCAGAAATTTCAGAAATGTGAACCCCCTCTATTTGAACTATTGTAATTTCATGCTCGGGTGTCAGAATTGAGTTCCATCAGTGGCTGTTGAAACTCCTTATGTAGTACTATATTGTGTATGAATTTAAGAGGCTAACTAATTTTCTGCAATTTTTGGCAAATTTTCAAAATAACCTGGATGGCCAGCCTGATATGCCCTATCTCTTTACTGTAGCTGGCTATTGAATGAAAATCTGGGTTAATTTCGTCCAGAATTTTAATTGAATGTCTTCTACAAAGTTTTAGAAATTTCAAAGAGGTTTCCAACGGTACCAAATGTGTAAAATTCTGACTTGTATAACTTGAGTTATGATTTTTAAAAGTTTTCAGCTTGAATTAGGAAATTGTCGAACTTTCTACTTTTGAACTAAATGTGGTCGGTGAATTAGGAAAACTTATTTTCGTTCTCTTTTAATTATTTTAGGGCAAAGTGCTGATTTTGCAACTGATCAAAACTTGGACTCCGACCCCTACTTTGTCGGTGAGTTTTCCAATGCATGTTTATTGCTTTAATTTACGAACTTAGTGCATGAATGTGCTATGTGACTTGTTACGTGCTTATGTTGAAACTTGAAACTGTTAAACCACTCACCTAAAGGAGAGTATACTTTATTGCTCCCTTTTGTAGAGTCGGTAATTTATTTGTTTGCATGGACTGAATTTGGGAGACGGAAATGTGTTATACAATCTCTCTTGGCCGAGTGCCTTGAGTGACTTACTGTTACTGTTCACTATTTAAATTTTGGCGTGCAGGCCCGGTAGGGGGAGTTTGGTGGTTGGAGTTTGGCGTGAAGAGTCGTCTACTTGGATTGAAAGTCAACGGAGTGTCGACTACTATAAATGCTCGGAAAAGGTGGAAATTGGCTCCTGAGAGCCCCGTATCCTCAATGTGTGTGAACTTGATTTGTTTACGTGTTTTATTTATTTTCTTTTACTTTTACCGCTTTAAGTGCATGTGTATGAATTTTGAAAACTCACGAGCTTGTTAGTTCACCCCCCTTCCCGTTTGTTTTTTCTTAACAGGTGACGAGAATCCCGAGGCGTAATTAGGGTTAGTGTCTTGATCTTTTGACTTTTGTCTCGAGTATGAAGAAATATTTTGTATATTTGTTTGGTGTTGAGTACTTTAAGCTTATGGAAGTGTATGAGCTTTGGCTCGAGAGTTGTGAATATTTTAAATGGATGATTGTAATTTTAAGTTTAAATGCCCCTTTTCAGTTTTAGTATTCATGTTGTGGTATTTGGTGAAATTGCACGTTTAAGTTAGTATTGATTTGAATGCTTGAGTCCTGGCAAGAGTTGGGCAGACAGCCCGCTAACCCCTCTGGTTAGCCTTAGGGGGAGGTGGGGCTGTTATAGGTGGTATCAGAGCCTAGGTTAGAAGTCTATAAAGGAAAATTTTAAAAGTTCTTTTAGAATGGTTTCTTGTACTTTAAGTTTGATATTTTAGCTACCTTGAATATTGTAAAAGTCCTAACTTTAAGTTGTGGTTTTGGTGTAGGTATGGAAAGTGGTAATGGAGCTGCGGGAGCTAATGGGCAGGGGGCCAATGGTTATGAGCCACCTGCTAGACGAGTGTGGTATAGACTGAGTGGGGACGACCAGACCAACCTTTTGTTCACCCCACGTCGAGAGGGAGGCTCGAGGTGCCCGTGTAGGAGTCGGTACTCCTACCCTAATTCCGTGGTATTGTCTATGGACGATGAGCGTCGGGAGCTATTGGATGTCACTAGAGATCTGCAGGAGGAGAATATGGTGGCGAGAGGTATCATGGCTTCTCGTCAGGAGCGGATCCGAGAATTGGAGGACCGGGTCGAGGTATTGGAGAATCGGGTTGACACTAAGAGAGATAGGACTAGGGCCACTCGTGACCAGGTCCAGAGGTTTCGGGCCCAACTCGATAGGATGTCTGACGAAATCCATGAGCGGACTGCTAGGATTAGGGCTGACCTCACCACCCTGGAGGATATCGTGGCTGATGTTACTGCAGAGGCTATGCTTGATGGGTCCTTTGAGGAGGACTCATCTGAGGCGGAGCCTTATGAGGATATATTGATGGGGGACGACCCTTCGGAGGAGGCTGAGCCTGAGGAGGAGGAGGACCCGTCTGAGGGTACCCCTCCTGGTGGTCCTGCTGAGGACTAGAGGAGTAGTATTAGAGTATTAGGGTTAGGGTTTTTATTAATCTGTTATAAGGAGACTTTATTAGAGGGATTCTCGTCCCTGGGATGCATGTTTATCTATTGCTTTCACTATTATATTTTGTGTGGTAAATTGACTGTGAAAGCACTTTTTATGTACTCTTTTGTGATAAACATGTCACTGTAGTGTACTGAATTCCCACGGTTATATGTATGAAAATTCGGACAATTTTAGAAAATTCTCTTGTTTGCTTCTTGGTTTAATTTGTTAAATTATTTATTTTAATTTGTATTATTTCTTTACATTTTCTTTTCTCTTATCTCACTTTACCTTGTTCCGTATTATTATGTATTAATTTTATTTTATATTATATTTGTACTTAATTATGTCTACCCATTATAGAAATCATAGACGGTAGAAGAGGCCGAGGTAGAGGTCGAGGTCGAGGGCGCGGGGCAGGACAACCCCAAAATGAGGGAGACGACCGAGGGTCAGCAGTTGACCAAGGTCAAGAACGAGGTTTGGGACAAGGTCAAGTGGTAGATTTCGGGGAACAAGTGGCGACCGCCATAAACTAGATGACGGGCATCTTGGCTCGTCTGGTGGACCAACAAGGCCAGGGTCCAATCAATCAGCCTGGAGGTCACAAGGGTGGCGAGGATAGGGCATTAGAGCGCTTCCAAAAGTTCGCCCCACCTAAGTTCTTTGGGGTACCTGATCCGGAGGTCGCTGAGGGGTGGCTAGAGCATATTACAGATATTTTCAGTACTCTGAACTATACTGAGGAAAGGCGGGTATCTTTTGCCGCTTTCCAGTTTGAAGGAGCAGTCAGATCATGGTGGAACATGATTCGGGCCAAATAGGATAGGGACCAGACTCCTAGGACTTGGGAGAATTTTACTCGGGAGTTCTACTCTAAGTTTCTTCCTCCCATGGTACAAGAAAAGAGGGAAGATGATTTCATTAAGTGTCGACAGGGGCTTCTGAGTGTTGCGGATTATGAGGCACAATTTACCAAGTTGTCTAAGTTTGCCCCAGAGTTGGTGGCCACGGAGCCAAGAAGAATTAGACATTTTATTCAGGGCTTGAATTTGGAGATTCAAGAAGGGTTAGCGGCGACTCAGATTAACAGTTTTAGTGAGGCCATTGAGAAAGCCCAACGGATCGAGACCGCCAAGACTCAACTGAAGAGCTTTCATGCTAAGAAAAGGAGTACTCCTTCTAGTAGTCGGGGCCCAATAGATTCGAGTGCCCCGCCTTCCAAGTTTGGGAGAGGCTCAAGTGGGGCCAGTGCCTCGGGAACATCAAGAGGAACCTTTGCTCCAGGAGGGGCACTTAGAGGGTCTATCGGTGGTAGAGGCCCAACAAGGAGTGTTTCACAGGGGAGCCAAGCCTCCAATTCAGGTCTTACGTGTGGTTTTTGTGGAAAACCAAACCACACCGCCAATGAATGTTGGAAGAAGCAAGGAAAATGCGAGGTGTGGAAGTTCGACCATCAAATATCTTCTGTCCCCAAACCGGAAGCGGGTGGTGCCAGAAATCAAACCCGAGCCAAGCTAGTTCGGTGGGAAGTAGGACAAGAGTACCAGCTCGAGTCTATGCTGGATCATCAAAGGTGCACATCGGAAGTGGTCGAAGGTACTATTCCCCTCTTCCATCGCTTAGCTAGAATTTTAATTGATCCCGGTGCCACTCATTCTTTTGTTAATCCTGCATTTGTTTGTGGTATAGATATAAAACCTGTTAGGTTACCTTTTGATCTAGAGGTTAGAACACCAACAGGGGACCAAAGTTTGATTACGAGTTTGGTGTATAAAAATTGTGAATTGTGGATAGGAGAGAGAAAATTAATGGTTGATTTGGTAAGTCTGGATATTAAGGGATATGATGTGATTATTAGAATGGATTTCTTAGCTAAACACCATGCCAAGGTGGACTGTAGATTGAAAGTAGTGGAATTTGATATACCGGGGGAGGCGACGTTGAGATTGGATGTTAGAGGAATGTTGGCTTCATCGGCCCTTATTTCGGGAATTAGGGTTAGAAAACTTCTAAGTAAGGGAGCTCAAGGGTATTTGGCTTTTCTTATAAACCCTCCAAATGATAAGATGAAGTTGGAAGACGTGCCAATTGTTAGGGATTTTCCCGATATATTTCCTGAGGAATTGGAGTCTTTGCCTTCTGAGCGGGCAGTAGAGTTCAAGGTTGATCTAGTACCTGGAACGGCACCAATTTCTAAGACTCCCTAAAGAATGGTTTCGGCTGAACTTAAAGAGTTGAAGGTACAGTTACAAGATCTTCTGGAGCGAGGTTTTATAAGGGAAAGTGATTCTCAGGTGGGAGCCGATCTTTTGTTAAAAGAAAGATGGTAGTTTAAGGCATGTATAGACTATCGGGGGTTGAATGATGTGACGATTAAGAACAAGTATCCCTTACCACTCATTGACGAGTTATTTGATCAATTGCAAGGGTGAGTGGTATTCTCAAAGCTGGATCTTAGGCAGGGGATACTACCGGTTGAGGATTAGGAAGAGGATGTACCGAAAACAGCTTTCAATTCAAGATATGGACACTATGAATTCGTAGTAATGCCTTTTGGGTTAACGAATGCTCCGGCCGCATTCATGGATTTGATGCAACGTGTATTCAAGCCCTACTTGGATCGATTTTTGGTGATCTTTATTGATGATATATTGGTGTACTCTAAAACCCTAGAAGACCATGCTGAACACTTGAAGATTGTATTGCAAACCCTCCGAGAGCACAAGCTGTTTGCCAAGTTTAGTAAGTGTGAATTCTGGTTGGAAGAAGTATCTTTTCTAGGGCATAGAATTTCCAAGGATGGAATTGCAGTTGACCCATCTAAAGTGGAAGCTGTTATACATTGGAAGAGACCTGAAAATCCTACTGAGGTGAGAAGTTTCTTAGGTTTAGCTGGTTATTACCGTCGGTTCATTCAGAATTTTTCAAAAATGACTGGACCTTTGACCGATTTGACTAAGAAAGATGAAAAATTCCTTTGGAGTCCTAAGTGTGAAGAAAGGTTTCAAGAATTGAAGAAACGGTTAACTGAGGCACCGATCTTAACTCTACCTGATGGCAAAGAAGGATTTGTAGTCTATTCAGATACTTCTAAGGATGGATTAGGTTGTGTTTTGATGCAAAATGGGAAAGTCATAGCATATGCTTCTAGGAAGTTGAAACCCCATGAACAGAACTACCCAACACATGACCTAGAGTTAGCGGTGGTTATTTTTGCTTTGAAGAAGTGGAAACATTATTTATATGGGGTGACTTTAAGGTGTTCACGGACCATAAGAGTTTGAAATATTTGTTTTCTCAAAAGGAGTTGAATTTAAGGCAAAGGAGATGGGTAGAGTTTCTTGAGGACTATAATTGCTCCATAAAATATCATCTTGGAAAGGTGAATGTTGTGGCTGATGCGTTAAGTCTCAAGGCTCAAGTAACGGGTTTGATAGTGAAGGAATGGGAAATGTTGGAGTAAGTAAGTGAATGGAAACCTTGTCTTGGGGCGCAGAAGGTTATTTTTGGAAATGTTGAATTAAGGTCTCCATTATTGGAACAGATTAAGAAAGCACAATCAAAAGATCCAGTAGTACAGAAATTACTGGAAAAAGTTCAGAAAGGAGATACTCAGGATTTTAAAACAGGACCAGAAGGAGTGTTAAGGTTCCGGGAAAGGATAGTAGTGCCGAATGATAAGGTATTAAAGAGAGAGATTTTAGAAGAAGCACATCGGTCCAAGTATACTATTCACTCTGGGAGTAATAAGATGTACCAAGATTTGAAAGGACTGTACTGGTGGGATGGATTAAAGAGAGATGTAGCCAAATATGTGCAGACTTGTCTTACTTGCCAACAGGTGAAAGCTGAACACCAGAAACCCTCAGGACTTCTACAACCCTTAGAAATCCTTGAATGGAAATGGGAGCATATTACTATGGATTTCGTCACTGGACTGCCAAGGAGTCAAAAGGGACATGATGCTGTATGGGTAGTCGTAGATCGACTCACTAAATCCGCACATTTTCTATCGGTGAATGTAAAGTATCCTTTGGAAAAATTGGCCAGACTCTATTTGGATGAGATAGTGAGATTGCATGGAATTCCAGTAAGTATTGTTTCCGACCGAGACCCTAGATTTGTTTCGAGGTTTTGGCAGAAGTTGCAAGAGACCTTGGGAACCAAATTAAACTTGAGTACAACCTATCATCCTCAGACAGATGGTCAGTCTGAGAGGACCATTCAGACCTTGGAAGATATGTTAAGATCGTGTATAATGGATTTTGGTGAAGGTTGGAGTCAGTACATGACGTTGGTTGAGTTTGCATATAATAACAGTTATCATGCCACGATTCAAATGGCACCTTATGAGGCACTTTATGGGAGAAGGTGCCGATCACCGATTCATTGGGATGAAGTAGGGGAAAAGAAAGTTTTTAATCCGACTGTTATACCTTGGATTGAGGAAGCTTATGAGAAAGTGAAGTTAGTTAGGGAAAGGCTTCAAACGGCTCATAGTCGGCAAAAGAGCTACTGGGATAATAGAAGAAAAGATTTGGAGTTTGAGGTAGGTGATAAAGTTTTCTTGCGGGTGAAACCCGTGAAAGGTGGTGTAGTGTCTAAAAGGGGAAAAAAATTGAAGCCGAGGTACGTGGGACCGCTTGAGATACTTAAGCGGGTTGGAAAAGTGGCTTATCAACTGGATTTACCAACTAGTATGTCCAAGATTCACAATGTCTTCCATATCTCAATGCTCAAGAAATATCATCCAGATCCGAGCCATGTTTTGCAATTAGACGAGATTGAGATGGATGAGACACTCTCGTATGAGGAAAGACCTGTAAAGATTCTCGATCGAGAAGTAAAAGATTTAAGGACGAAGAAAATTCCTCTGGTTAAAATCCTGTGAAGAAACCACGATGTGGAGGAAGCAACTTGGGAAGTGGAAGAGGAAATGCAGAAGAAATATCCTAAATTATTTGTCTAACAAGGTGAGAATTTTGAGGACAAAATTCTTTTAAGGAGGGGAGAATGTAACGGCCTCGAAAACAGGAAAAAAAAATTTAATTTTATTTTAAATTTCAAAAATTTGAAGTTTTATTTATTTATGTATATAATTATTTCTTTAATTATCTTGTGAAATCTGATTTTTCCTCATTTACATTGTCTCATTTAATTTTAACCCTATTCCCCTATTAATATCGTCCCGTAGCATTTATTAGCGGTAAAATGTTAAGGGCATGTTTTTCGAGGTAAATTCAGACTGTGAGTAAACTAGTGAAGATAAGTATGGATGATCACTGATAAGTTGGAAGTGTAATAAATGACTGGATTTGGGTCATTGAAGGTGATTAATTAGGGTTTTGAAATTTTAGTTAAGATTTGGATTAATCTCTTTAAGTTTAGAATTTTATCTAACCGTTAATTCTTTCAACTAAATTCCTACCAATTACTTAAAAAAAAATTACTTCTCCATCCCCTCTCCTAATCGAGATTTGTCCCTTAATCTCAAGCCAAATGAAGTGATTAATTTTCCCTCCAAGTAGCTAATTAAAATCACTATTCAAGTTTTGACTTCGGATGAGATAAAGATCATGTCTTGTCTTCCTTTTTTCTCATTAACTCCTCAAGGAAAATTGACCAACAACTCTTCACTCTTCTCCCTCTCTCTCACCCGAACTCCCTCTCTTCTTCTTCCCCAAATTTTCAATAAATTTTCGTCACTCAAATTCCCTCCAAAAACTCAACCCAACCTCCATTAGTCTTTGCTTGGACTTGCACTTGGTGAAGAGCTTGAAGGGGAGGCACTTGGAAGCCTTAGCTTAGCATCATTCTTGGAGTTTAGTCATCATCTAAGAGGAGGTAAAATCTCAAGGACTTCATCCTTGTACATTCTTGAAAGTTTTAAGCATGCTTGGGTTGTTGAGAGGTTGATGAAACCTTAACATATGTGGTAGATGAGTGTGTATTGCTAAGTTTCAATGAGTTGTTTGTTGGTTTAAGTTGTGGGTGGGCTCTTGGATTCCCACCAAATATGTGCATTTGTTTGCTAGATGATTAAATGGTGTTATATTAGTGCATTATGTTTATTGTTGGTTGTTAAAAGTTGGAAGGAAAACTTAGGGAAGAACCAGCTAGAGGAAGATGAAGTTGGGGGTGAATTTTCTGATTTTTGGGTCTAATTTTGTGGCTATATTTTTGGCTAGTTTAAGGGCTGAATTTGATGTTTAAATGTTGCATGTTAAGCTGTTATTTTTCCCCACAAAAAGCCCCTCAAGAGTTGATGCAATTAGGGTTACTAATTTGGAAGTAAAATCTGGAAAATGGAGGCATTACGCTGCCCGAATTTTATGAGGATATTTCGTGATAATTTTGCTAAAAGATGTGACCATTTTTTATCATCATTAGGCTTAGGAAGTTCAATACTAGCTTGGTTTCGAAAATTAGGCCAATAGGTGATGATTTGAGGCATAATCTAAGTACATGAAATGAGGGATTAAAATTTCACAGTTTTAGATTAAAGAGCTGAGCGAACTTTGGGCACGTAGAAAACTGCCTTCCCATTTGAATTTTTGGTTTAATATTGGTATGAACTTAGCCTATATATGGAAGTATGGGTGTGCCAAATTTGGTAATTTTTAGACATGAAATTGTCACTCAAACAGGGCTTTAAACTCTGCCCTGTAAGTTCGAAACCCAGAAATTTCAGAAATGTGAACCCCCTCTGTTTGAACTGTTGTAATTTCAGGCTCGGGTGTCGGAATTGAGTTCTGTCAGTGGCTGTTGAAACTCCTTATGTAGTACTATATTGTGTATGAATTTCAGAGGCTAACTAATTTTCTGTAATTTTTGGCCAATTGCCCAGCCTGATATGCCCTGTCTCTTTACTGTAGCTGGTTTTTGAACGAAAATCTGGGTTAATTTCATCCAGAATTTTAATTGAATATTTTCTATAAGTTTTAGAGCTTTCAAAGAGGTTTCCAACGGTACCAAATGTGCAAAATTCTGACTTGTATAACTTGAGTTATGATTTTTTAAAGTTTTCAGCTCGAATTAGGAAATTGTCGAACTTTCTACTTTTGAACTAAATGTGGTCGGTGAATTAGGAAAACTTATTTTCGTTCTCTTTTAATTATTTTAGGGCAAAGTGCTGATTTTGCAACTGATCAAAACTTGGACTCCGATCCCTACTTTGTCGGTGAGTTTTCCAATGCATGTTTATTGCTTTAATTTACGAACTTAGTGCATGAATGTGCTATGTGACTTGTTACGTACTTATGTTGAAACTTGAAACTGTTAAACCACTCACCTAAAGGAGAGTATACTTTATTACTCCCTTTTTGTAGAGTCGGTAATTTATTTGTTTGCATGGACTGAATTTGGGAGACGGAAATGTGTTATACAATCTCTCTTGGCCGAGTGCCTTGAGTGACTTACTGTTACTGTTCACTGTTTAAATTTTGGCGTGCGGGCCCGGTATGGGGAGTTTGGTGGTTAGAGTTTGGCGTGAAGAGTCGTCTACTTGGATTGAAAGTCGACGGAGTGTCGACTACTATAAATGCTCGGAAAAGGTGGAAATTGGCTCCTGAGAGCCCCGTATCCTTAATGTGTGTGAACTTGATTTGTTTACGTGTTTTATTTATTTTCTTTTACTTTTACCGCTTTAAGTGCATGTGCATGAATTTTGGAAACTCACGAGCTTGTTAGTTCACCCCCGTTCCCGTTTGTTTTTTCTTAACAGGTGACGAGAATCCCGAGGCGTAGTTAGGGCTAGTGTCTTGATCTTTTGACTTTTGTCTCGAGTATGAAGAAATATTTTGTATATTTGTTTGGTGTTGAGTACTTTAACCTTATGGAAGTGTATGAGCTTTGGCTCGAGGGTTGTGAATATTTTAAATGGATGATTGTAATTTTAAGTTTAAATGCCCCTTTTCAGTTTTAGTATTAATGTTGTGGTATTTGGTGAAATTGCACGTTTAAGTTAGTATTGATTTGAATGCTTGAGTCCTGGCGAGAGTTGGGCAGACAGCCCGCTAACCCCTCTGGTTAGCCTTACGGGGAGGTGGGGCTGTTACAGTCTTGGCTTTAAGGATAGAAGATAAGGAAGTATTTTGCCTTCATTAAATTACCAACACCCTATTTCAGACGTAACTCATACACAACAAGTCATAAGATTTAGAATTGTATGGTATCAAAGTTTAGTAGAAGAAAACTAACTCGATCTTCCACAAAAGCAAATTAAAGGTCAGAATAGAACGACGCCACAATTAAGTGCATTTTTGGTTTTGGATTGATAAATTAGATGAACACCTTAGAACAACTCTAAGATACTTAAAGGAATCTCATTATAAAGTAGTCAAGAGAATACTCTCAAATGTTTTTGATAACTAACTTAATGTTTATAATAGAAAGAATGACTATTTATTACCAAAAACTAGACTACTTAAACTATTCTGAATTAGACTTGGATTTAATTAATCATTTTTCTATTAACTAACTAATTAACTAATGGCTCATTAAGCTAAAGGCTTAACAAAAAAGTTGGCCCTTTTATTCACTAAAAATGCTAGGAAACAACTATCAACTAACAAGAATCAAATCAAGAACTATTAAATAGAAAACAAAAACCCCTAGAAAATCCAACAAAAATCAGAGCCACTTTTCAGATCGGTCTTATTGCTGGTCTTTCGATGACTGAAATTTCCCACTAATCATACTCATCATAGGTGCCAGTTATAGGGTAGTCATCATGTCGGTTATCATCTATCCTTCACTCAATTCTCTTTTATTTCACACACCAATTTCTACTTCAATTAGTGTATAATACTTGAACTTTTCTAGACCAACTCCTTCAATGGACTTTGGCATATCAATGTGATCTTGGACAACTCAAACTAATGCTTGAAGTTCATCGTTAAGCTTGTTTGCATGAGCTTGAGTAACTGGACACAAAGGAAATTTCACATGATCAACTCACATCATTACATGATCTCCTTGATTTTCCACATCACTTCATGACGTTATTCACAAGCAACTTTGCTTTTGGTATTAGTCTCCAAACTTGTTTTGCTAGTAAGGCCATGTTGAAATATTGCAAATCTCTAAATCCCAAGCCCCCTTCTCCTTTTACCTTAGTTATTCTAGTGTAACTCATTTTGTGCATTTTTTATCACCTTAGTCACTACCCACCAAAAGTTAGCCATTATAGAGCCAATTCATTACACAAACATTTTGAAAGCTTGAACACTACCATGGCATAACATAGCATGGCCATGGCAATTAACTTCCACAACACTTTCTTGCCTGTTTGGCTTAACATTTTTCCTTTGATTTTCTCCCTGATGAAACTCAATACTTGATTTTTTTTTATCTCCTAATTATTAAAGGAAGTCATGAGTACCTTTCTTGTGTCACCACTGACATGCTAGTTAGCTTCTATATTACTGTATCAATAGTCCTTTTGTTAATGTTTTTGATGAAAAGTACAATTGACTCTCCCTGTCAATGTTTTTGGTGAAGAGTACAATTGACTTTTCTAGATTTATTTCTATCCCGATACATTCGTATAATATTGTAAAATCCTCTTTATCTTCTTATCTTCACTGTTGATGATACAAACTTGAATAGCCCGTAGATTACCAAATTGATCTTGAACACCACGCACCAATGCTTGTAACAATTCTTTGAGTTTCTTGGCACGTGACCTAGTAATACCCGTTGGAACTTGAACTTGAGTATCCTTTGGAACTTGACCAGCTACAACTATCTCATCAATTGATGCTTTACAGAATGTCAATGAATCACTAGCAAATAGCAGGTGAGTTAAAGGTAGGCAATTCCTGGTAATTTTCAAGCTATTGAGGCTTTTTTCTTTTATGGCTTGCTTAAAAAATTGGAAAGGCCCTCAACACAAATGAGAAAAATATTCGAAGATGGGGAGTCTCCTTTCCTAATTCCTCTTAAAAGAAACATATAATTTTTTTCTCACCATTAATGTTAAAGGAATAGGAAATAAATTTTATACAAATAGTGAATTTAATCTAACTCCACCAGTGTTATGATAATATTGCCGGTCCCAAGCCTGATGAAGGAGGAGGGTTGCATTAGGATGATAGCTAGTGTAAAATTTTTTTACAGTTTTATGGTATGGATTATATGAAAAATTGTGATAAGGCTAGGCAGTTCCCCACTGTAA
Source organism: Gardenia jasminoides (assembly GCA_013103745.1). Taxonomy (NCBI): domain Eukaryota; kingdom Viridiplantae; phylum Streptophyta; class Magnoliopsida; order Gentianales; family Rubiaceae; genus Gardenia; species Gardenia jasminoides. The sequence continues at coordinate 5,990,181 of CM023101.1, forward strand.
GGAGCACATCATAGAGTCCAACTATGGCATCTCGGCAAGGACCGCTGCATCTCCAGGAGGATTTGGGCATGGTGCAAAATATGCAAGAGTCTTCACACATTATTGGGAGGGATATTAGAGGAAAATGTAAGGGAAATAAGACAAGTATGGTAGGTAGTTGGAATATTGGAACTTTGATAGGTAAAGCTGTAGAGTTAGTCGACACCATGAAAAGGAGATGGATAGATGTTTTGTGCCTTCAAGAAACTAAATGCGTAAGGGAGAAAGCTAAGGTTTTAGATACCGCTGAGTATAAACTTTGGTATAGTGGAAAAGATAGAACTAGAAATGGGGTAGATATTATTGTGGATCCTTTATTCATAGAGAAGGTGGTGGGAGTTGTTCGAAAAGGGGATAGAATTATAGCTCTAAAAATTCTCATACGAAATCAACCTATAAATATAATCAGTATATACTCACCCCAAATAGAATTAAATGAATCCACCAAAATTAACTTTTGGGAAGACCCAGAAGCCATAGTCCAAACAATATCCCAAAATGAAAATATTGTAATAGCGGGAACTTAAATAGGCATGTGAGGGAGAGCAATGAGGAATATAATAGAGTCCATAGGGGTTATGGCTTTGGGACAAGAAACAATGAGGATAAAATGACCATAGGTTTTGCAGTAGCTTATGATCTGGTTATTGGTAATACCTTATTTAAAAAAAGAGAGGATTACCTAATTATGTTTAAGAGCAGTTTTAATAAACCACAAATTAATTACTTCTCAACTTGAATTAGTGATAGAAAAATATGTAAAAAATTTTCAGGTAATACCTAGAGAAAGTCTCACAACGCAACATAGATTACTAGTTTTTTATATAAGATTTAATACTAAACCACTTAAGAAAAGCTACCCAACATACCTAGGATTAAGTGGTGGAATTTAAAGAATAAAACTACAAAAGACTATTTTAGAAGAGCATTGTTAGAAACCATTAATTTGGAGGTGGAAGAGGAAGTAGACAACATATGGACAAAGGTAACTAACCAAATGAAAATAATAGTGAAATAGATTTTGAGAGAGTCAAGAGCAATATGTGGCATAAAGAATCATGGTGGTAGAACCAAGAATTCAAGAAAAAGTGAAAACTAAAAGAGCAAGTTACAAAACATTATACAAATATAGAAATGAGGAAAATATTGAAAGATATAAAATTGCTAAGAAGGAGGTGAAAAAAGAGATAAATGAGGCAAAGACTAAGACCTTTGAAGAATTTTATAAAAATTTAGATACTAAAGAAAGCAAGAAAGATATATATATATATATATATATATATATATATATATGTATAGGACAGCAAAATGAGAGAAAGGAAAAAAAGGGATTTAACTCGTATATTTCCAGTTAGCTTTTTATGTGGTATTGATTATGTTAGTTACTCAGTGAATCCATTTGTGTCTCTTGCGCTTTGTGTAAGCTTCATTTCTTTTGTTTTGGATCCGTTCTTGTCCTTTAATTGTGACCATATTGCTTGATGACCCCAGAGTTCTTTTGATGCTTGCACATCACAAGTTATTCATAGAATTCATGTGTTCATTTTTGCACCATCCCTATCTCACCCAAGTTTTCATATTGATGTTCATCCGTTAAGTTGTGCTTTAGGTTTCATCATTGGCCTTCGTATGATGCATAGGAACCATGTTTTACCCTGTTGTTATCATCTCAGTGATTCTATTGATAATGCTATTTTCTATATTGCTAATATGCGTTCCTTTCTTGTAGGTCATATGCACGATTTGGGGACAAATCTTTTCAAAATCAGGGGAATGATAGGAATCTCAAGAGTTGTTTGTGGTTCAATTCGAGTTCCAAAAATTGTTCGTTGGGGTCCAATTAATAGAGCTAAAAATAAGAAGTTGTTCGTGGTACATTTTCACACAATTTGGTTCAAGTTATTGAAGGCAGAAGACTTTGAGCCGTAATCTGCGGGCACACCTTGTGATTGACAACAACAAGTGGTGGCCAGAAGACTAAGGTCGATAAGACATGGACACGCCATAATAGTTATTTGCTATTAAGCTTCATTGTTTGAGTCATTAGTTTTGATATTTTATTTAATGTTTCATTGTTATTTAGGAAGCTTAAAATGGCCTGCTTATCTCTTAAATAATGTCGAGTAGTCTTTCCTAGTTGTGGTAGGAAATTGTGTCATTTTAAACTCTTTAAGTGTTTTCTTGTCCAAGTAGGGTTTTAGGGTTACCTAAAATGCTATAAATAGCACCAAACATCCCTTTTGTTGAAGAAAGACAGAATTTTCATGATTTGAGAGAATTTTCTCTTTGGCTTCTTGTAAGCGTTTTCTTAAATACTTTAGAGGGATTCTTGAGTGTTCAAACTGGCTTATCAATTCAAAGAACGTGTTTGAATTGTGGCACTTTCTACTTTCAACTTCGGTTCTTTAATTTGAATTAGTTACGGGTTTAGATCGTATCAACACATTCGTGACTACAAGAATTAATTGGGTCAAAGTTTTCTGCTACCAAACCTTTAGGCGTTGTTCGTCTAGATCCTATAGCTCGTGAAATACAGATTTCATTTCTAACGGGGTTCGTATCAATAGTAGAAATAAGAATGTTGAGATGGATGTGCAGCCACACTAGTATGTATAGAATAAGTAATGAATGCACTAGAAGGAAAATAGGGGTAGCACCAATGGATAAGAAAATAAGAGAAAAACGTGTGAAATGGTTTAACCATATGCATAGGAGACCTATAGATACCCCAATTCAGAGTTTAGAAAATTAAAAATTTATTACTCAAATTAAAAGAGGACAGGGAAAACTTAAGAAGAATTGGAAAGAAACTATTCAAAAAGACGTGTAATATTTAAATTTTAATGAAAACATGTGCCTGGATAGAACACAATGGCGTCATATGATTCATATAGCCGACTCCATATAGTGGGATAAACACTTTGTTTTTGTTGTTGTTGTCATCTATTTAATCTACAAAGGGCAAAAACCCATTTCAAACATTATAACAGTTAGAAAGGGCCATTCAACTATGCCCTAGGTTTTGAACATATCTAATTTCAAGACATATAGTCATTCTTTGCATTTCTTTTATGATTAAGTTGATGATGCACTCATGGGCAAGAAAAATATTATCTAAGATCTATCTACTAAGCACAAAGGTTGCTTATGAGAACTAATGCAAGCAGAAAGTATAGATTTATTCCATTAACAAGCACTTTGGTAATGATTTTATATACTACATTATGAAGACTAAGAGGCCTATAATGAGTTGGGTTCAAGGGGACATCAATGTTAGGGATAAGAGTATCAAGAGTCTCATTCAAAACTTTTAGAAACAAACCATATCGGAAAAAACTCTAACAGTACCTAAAACATTCCATTTAATGATTTCTCAAAATTTCTGAAAGAACAAGAGAGATATACCTTCTAGTCCCGAGGCCTTGTTGGGATGGATTGAAAAAAGGACCTTTTTGATCTCTGTTTCCATTACTAATTTGGTTAGCGATCTATTCATCTAGTCTATTATTGTCTTAGAAATTCCACTCAAGATCTCCCCATACTCTGAAGCATTGCTAGTTGTAAACAAGGATTTGTAGTAGTTAACCACTTGTTCCCCTATTTGGGATGAATTGATGGTTGTAAACAAGGATTTACCTATGGGATCAAAACAAAAAAGATCAAAGAAAAGTTGTTTTCTTTTCTAAATATTTCTTTTATCTTCTCTTTCAATCCTCAAAACCTCAAACCACTATGCCACACTTATCAAAATTGCTGAGTTTTTTATTTTTTAGGCTTAGTCACTATTTTCTATGGGTTTTAAAGATTTATCTAAAGAATGCTAATCCTGAAATTTTATGGATTTTGTTTTTGGTCTAGTATCAAGCACATTAATGTTGCATAGAAATATGACCCAACAAAGTAGTATAGTCATGAATTGTTCTTTGAATGTCTCTTATTTTTATTTTTTTGATACTTAATTATGAAAATTAAGTTGGCTAAAATGTAACCCAACGTACTAAGCTGACTAAAATTGTAATCCAACATAGTAAGTAGCACAATCATGAATCTTTTTATCTCTCTTGACTTTTGTATATGACTAATGTAAACTCAGTTGAACAAAAATGGGATTCAACATAGAAAGTAGTGCAGCCATGAATCTTTATTTCTTTCTTCTTCATTTTTGTGATGATGAATAGTGAAAACTAAGTTGACAAACATCCTCTTCTTTTATAAAATATTGTATTTATACTCAACTAAAGAACTTAGAATTTAACTTATAAGGAGGAAATTGCTGGACTTGCAAGGCTAAAATTACAATTTTAGTTGATCATATTAATACCTAAAGTTGCTAGACTTGCAAGGCTGAAATTTATTAGTAATTTCATTCCATATTTTGCGCAGTATAAAATTTCAGCCCTTATTAATGCATAAGTATTTTTTCTAGAAAAATCAATATTTCTTAGTAGTAGATCTATATCAAGTCATTGTAATTTTCTCACAGAAATTTTTGCTAATTACGGATGCCAAGTTTAATTTAGTAGTGTTGCAAAATAGATTGTAACTTTCTTAGAAGTTACAGTTTTTGATGCATATAGTTTCTTCATTTTAATTATTTACTCGCATCTTAAATTCCAAGTATGGTCAAGAATCTTTTATTTCTCAAATTTACTGATGGATGTTAAGAACTTAGACAAATTAATATGGTTGCTAGTGTAATTTTATCATTCCAACATGTTAAGATGCAATTAATGGAAGAGTTATGAGATCTGGGGACATTGTCATAATTCTAAAGATATTAAAATATGTCTACAGTTGCTTATTATCTAACTGTGATTTATGTAAAGAGCATTTGAACATAAGATCAAACTAATTCTTATTTATACATAGAATAGGTCACCCTGTTACAAAGAGAAAGTTCATTCATAAACAAGGTTGAATACTTCGTAACTGATTTGCAATTGTGTGGTTAACAATCATAGGTTACTTGTTTATCTTTGTAGAAGAACTAAAGATGTGACTAATAACTTCTAAGGATTGTGAACTAGAAAGATTGAGAATTCATTTTTCTTTCTATTCTATGGAACATACTTTTATTCTTTTATACTTGTGTTGAATTTGATCCTTAAATTTGATGATAATTAAACAAAATGATGATTTAGGCGAATGGTTTTACAAGTGGAATAATGTAGAATAGGTGTTTGGTCCAAACGAAGAAGAAATGGATTGAATCAAGAAAGGAATCAAAAGTTTAATGTCTGTCGGACAGTTGGTTCGGACATAGAGTTCTTGATCGGACATCCGACACTCAATGAACAATTACTGGATGTAGCATTTCAGACAAAGACAGAAGTTATAGGACGTCCGATAAACAGAACAATCTATTGACAAACATATCCAATGCAAACTTCAGCTATTGGCCATCCGAAAAAGGTTGAGAAGAAATTCTCTTGAGACCATTGGACACTACTTCAAGGATCAGACATCTGATGCTCCTAATAGCTAGTTTCTTCTGCATTTAATACTTGATTGTTGGAGAAGAAAAGAGCTCATTTATGGAGATTTATAAATACGATTAAGTCTGAAGTTGTAAAGGAATTTTACCTACATTGCTCACAAGCTCCCAAGAGTGATTTCTATTAGAAAAATACTCTTTTTTGCTTCCCTTGTACTCTTTTTGAGGTGAAAACAATTGTATAACTTTTTAATTGTGAGTCATCATTCAAGTTATAGCTTTGTGTTTTCTAGAGGTAGTTGCCCTTTGACTTGACTAAGAAGTGATTGGGGTGAGCAAAAAGTGACCCCTACTTTATACAAGTTTGCTTTGTTTCACCAAATTGAAAAAGCTCAATAATGGATTGCACTTCAAGTTCGAAAGAAACTTGAAAGTTTTTGGTTTGAAAATTCCTTCTCTATTTTATTTCACTTGTTACTCTTCTTGTTTGGGTGATTTTCATTATTCAATTATTACTCGTTTCACTTAATTTTTGCCTAAACAAACATGTGATCACCTAGACAAATTGGTAATTTTAAATTGTGCAAAAAATTTTCTTCATCTCGATTAGGATTATAATCAACCTAATTAACCTCCTTAGGTTGTCTGGACTTTATAATTAATATCAGAGTTTGGTCTTCTAGAGAATAAGTTTAATCAGTTTAGGAATAGATCATGGCAACTAACAATACTTTGTTCTTAGAGGGTCAATCCATCACTAGGCCACCATGTTCAATGGGATGAACTATGTTAGTTGAAAGGAAAGGAAGGAGATATTCTTACACTCTATAAATATAAAGTTGTGGTATATAGTTAATGATGGTCCTTATGAAGCCACTATCTTAGATAAAGCAACCGGTAGACTTCAACCCAAAACTAGACAAGAGTTAAATGTTCAAGATAGAGCCAACCTTCCCTTGAATGCAAAATTCATGAATGTGTTGTATAATACATTGGATGCTAATGAGTCTCCTAGAGTTGAAGGTTGTAGAACGGCTAAGGAGATTTGCAATAAGTAGAGATTTACGAAAGGAGTGATAATATTAGAAAATAAAAGAAATCTTTGCTTGTCACTAATCGCGAATCTTTCAAAATGGAGTCGCATGAGAATGTTGATAAGATGGATTGTAGATTTAATGATGTTATTAAAGATCTTGAGGTGCTTAGCAAGGAATATACTTTGGATGACAAAAATAGAAAAATCTTGAATGCTTTATCTAAAGACTGGAAAAGTAAAGTAACCGCTATAGAAGAGACTAAAGATTTAAATTTTATATTTATTGAATCTCTTATTAATTCACTAACCTCCTATAAGTTGAAACTCAATTGCTCTCAAAACTTCTCAAGAGGAAGATAACTTGACCTCAATGGATGGAGAAAATGTGGACATAAATGGCAATAATTTGGCACTCATTACCAAAAGTTTTAAGAAGATTCTCTCTAATAAATGAAGATTTAGGAGTGGAGGCCCAAGCAACAACAATGCCAATCAATGTAATACCTCAAAAGGAAAAGGCAAGCAAGAAACCAATAGGAAACAAACTGAGAAATGTTATGAATGTGAAGAAGACAACGATTCAACAATTTTCAAATCACTTGAAATCCAATGTTTGTGTTACTCAAGCCGACATTGTCGCTTCCATTTCATCCACCACTACACACGCATAGGCTTCTCTCTAAGGCAGAACGCTCCCTTACCGATATATATTTACATACCATAGTTTCGGCAGATCACTTACCCCATTCATCTTCGGCACAAGAACGCTCAATTAGTGAGTTATTACGCACTCTTTCAAGGATGGCTGCTTCTAGGTGAACCTCTTGCTGTCTCTACATTCCTGCCTCCTTTATTTTTGAGCACTCTTTCAAGGATGGTTGTTTCTTTCTCAACAATGAGGCTTATCCCCAATCATCTCATTGGCTCATTCTGACCCCTGTTATTTTGAGGTCATATTTAGTATTCAAAGTTTGCCTCAATTTGGTACCACTCTCGCAGTTCGCATGAAAATAGTGCTGTACCCCTAGATGGCTTTGGATCTTTCTTGTGTAGCTTAAGCAGAAGGCAAAGAAGGCCTCCTTCCAGGAAGGCCCAAGCCATCAGTGAGATATAACTTTAGAAGAGTTAGAATTCTAACCTTATGTCAAGACCTAGGGGCTAAGTGACAATCTTAGATAGACAGTTTCTATGGAGTGTAGGCCTTCAAAAAGATAACGGAGGCATGCAAAGGTTTCCTTAGGTTAGATGGATATTGGCCCTCGAGTGCAAAGGCAGAAAGGAGCTTGATTGCAAGATCTACCAATTGAGTAGCAACGAAAGTAGGCGTTAGTGATTTGATGATGTTGAGTAGAAGGGCTATCACTCAATGGATAAAATTTACTGAAGGGATAATAGGCTGATCTTTCCTAAAAATTCACATCAATGGGAAGGTTTGGCACCTCGATGTCAGCTCTTTACTACCTGGGGCTGTAGTATGTTCCAAGGGTTGGGTTGTTCACCCATTAAAGTGATACATGAGCTGGGTTCAGAACATCGTGAGACAGTTTGGTCCATATCCGGTGTGGGCGTTAGAGCATTGAGAGGACCTTTTCCTAGTACGAGAGGACTTGGAAGGATGCAACTCTGATGCACCAGTTATCGTGCCCATAGTAAACGTTGGATAGCCAAATGCGAAACGGATAACTGCTAAATGCATCTAACTAGTAAGCCCACCCCAAGATGAGTGCTCTCCTATTCCAACTTCCCCAGAGCCTCCAGTAGCACAGTAGCAACGGGTTATCTGCCCCTGCGGGGATGAAGCAACAAAAAAAATGATTCAAATGGATCGAGTTAAAAACAAAGAGTCTTATGCTAAAAACAAAGAATTAAAAATCAAGATCAATGCATTGACAAATGAAAATTTAGAACTTTTCAAGAAAATAAAAAGTTGAAAAAGGAAAATGATGATTTGAAAAAACTCAAAGTTGATATTGGTTGTAAGCAAAGATATTTGAAAAAGAAGTTGGATGAAGGAATAAAGTTTTATGAGAAAATCAAGAAAAAGCAAAATTTGTTAAGAAAAAAAAATGGATGACTTGAAGAAGTTTCTTCAGAGTGAAAAACAAGAGTTTCTTCAAAAGAAAGAATTTAAAACCATTCTTGGTGCTAATGAGTTTACCATTCATAAAAGAAAGGAATAAAGTTTACTAAACCTACTTTTGTGAAAGATTCTAGTATTGTATGCAAGAAGAAGATGGTCAGTTCCCTTCTTTTCTGGACTAATAAGCATGATTACAATTTCCTAATTGGTTATACTTTTGGAAATTATTAAAGGATAATGCTTTACCTATGTGAATACGTTTATCAATATGACATAAGCTAGATAGAGTTTTAATTAGATATATTAACAAAAAGCATTGTAGAGTATTTTTTTTTTTAATTTTGTTTCTCCTTTTTTAACTTGGAAAAGGATGGAGTTTTGGAAAGGAGAAAGTTATGAAAAATAAGAAAGTATCATCATTATAGTGGTAAATAAAATTACTTTTTCAGAGACTTATCCGATTTTAATTATTTTTGTCGTATCCTTGCCTATATACCTCTACTTTTATGAAAGTCTTTCCTTTGATTATTTCATTTTACAATAAGCTTTTCTTATAATATCGTATTTACGCTCCTTTATAAGCAAATATGGGAAATTTATTTTAGTTTGATGAAGCAAAAATTATTGTGTTATGGTGCAAGGAAAGATAATTGGGGTATGCCTATAGAAGGATAGTTAACATGCCTCAATTAAGGTTTAAAATCTTCCTATATTTCTCTTTTTAAATATGGATGGTTTAGTTTCATTGAAACTGCTACATAGTTTAGTATTCAGATTCTTATTTATTAAGGAATCTGATATTCTTCTAAGATACTCTTCAATCCCCTTTAATATCTACATTTAGATTTAAAAAGAGTGTTTTAGAAAAAGAAGTATAGGGAATTCTAAGAAATTATTCTTTTTTTAGACTATTGTTTTTCCTTTGGCTAATACTAATTTCTTATATTTTATTTTGTATTTTTTTTGGCAAAACCCCATACATAGGGAAGGGTTGCCAGTCCTAATTTTATTAAATAAATAAAATCAATAGAAAGAAATAAGGGGGATTATAAACCTAACCTCCAGTACAAGAAGAACAAAAAGTTCAAAACGTAAATAAGGAATACTACACCCTTATAGGTATCATTCTAATATTAGGAATGTCATTTCTATCTAAATTAATTAAAGCTCTAATTCTAAGAGGCAGCTGTATCATAGACTGAAACTCTATATCCAAATCCAAAGATAATGCTGCTAAACCATCAGGCACACAATTGGCCTACCGATAGACATGAAAAACAAACCATTGAGCTCATTTAATAACCTCTTGATATTACCCAACACATAATACAATGACCATTTCCCATCTAACGGTTTAGTAATATAATGCACCAAAATGGCAGAATCAACTTCAACTATCAAATTGAACATGCCCTTAGACTTGCCCATTACCAGCCCGTGATGCAAAGCTAAACACTCCACGTTAAGTACAACACAATCCCCAAATTCTTTATAAAATGCACAAATCAACCTGCCATTCTTATCCCTAAGAATACCATCTCTCATAGCTCTACCATTGCAAACACTGGCATCTGTATTAACCTCAACCAGTCATGTCCTGGTTTACGCCAACCCATAGAAATAGGTGGTAAGGGTATTATTATACCAAAATTTTAAACTTGATTACCTCTTTGTCCATAGGTATATGGGTTAATGAGTATAGGATATTAGAATCGATCCTATAGGGACTAGGAGTAGCAGACACCAAAGTTTAACCACTTGATTTATTATCCAGACAAATGATAAATTAAAAGCAATTAAAGGTCAGATGGTACAATTGTCCTTATAAATGCAAAGAGAAGCAGAGGGAAGGGAAGTAGGCAAATAAATTGGCCATAGTAAAGCAATTAAAACCATCCTTTAAGGTGGTATAACCAACCTTTGTGGAGGTAAGAAAGCAATAATAAAACCGTTTGATAAGGTAGTAGAACCAACCCTTGTGGTAGGAAATAATAAGAAAGCAATTAAGGAAATTAAATCTATTCGGTAAGGGGTAAAAGCAATACCTTTTGGTGGTAAACTTAAAAGAAATAAAGTAAAGAATTTAAATAATTACAAGAGTTAGCTTAGAGATTAAGTAAGAGGACTCCTAATGTCACACCCCAAATCCAAGTTCTTGGACCGACTTTGCAATCTGACAAACCGTATTTGCGAGTCCTTACTTCCACAAATACAAGACAACATGATCGTATCTTATAAAAATTTACTAGAATTTAAAACTTACATTTACTAATGGAATACATACTATATTTAATTAATACAATTACTAAACTCTTACTCTATACTACCAAGATAAAGAAATCTACCTATCTACCTTTCTCTTATTTTCTAAACGTATCCGATCTCGTTTTCTTGATCTGTAAAAAAATATAAAAATATGGATTGAATGACACACGCTCAGTGGATATTACTTACTCCTCTGCTGGATCATGTAGCTATACATATATATATATGGTTTTCCAAACTCTTTCACACAATCCACATGCACATAGTAGATAAAAACATTTGGCAAATTTTCATATATTACATTGGTACATTTCATAGAAGGTGAGTGGCACATATGAGTGACTGGCATCCGATCTGGCACTAGTCTAGTAGGTTCTAAAGGCGGCCCTGCCGAACGTGATATAAAAACTCATAACGTGACATAATCATATTCATTGAATATACTTGTGATTCATAACATAATAATCGTATCCTTTCATTTCATAAAATGTAGCTCTTAACAAACACATACAATATCCGGATTCTGAGTACTCAATTTCGAGATTGAACCTTCTCTAGGAGTTCGACCAAGAGGTTTCATCATTACCCTGTGACCACATAATGTGACATAACATGAGTCAATTGTCGAGATTTTATACCGGCTGCCATGATTGTCAATCGTCGGGATTTTATACCGACTGCCATGACCATACATCTCAGGACCATAGCCCTACCATTTATTTCATGACTGTTTAGAGCTTTTTTCACACATCACATGTATTTTCTTTTATAAAAGATATGCCACTCATTTTATAACAAATAGAATAGTGAAGCATTTCAAATAGGCATACATGATCCATTTTTCATATGTTCAAATAAAGCATTTATTTGAAAAAATTCATATTTAACATTTTTAAAAATATAGAGGGCAAAAATCACCTACATTAATTCACTTGCGTGTCGAGATCTTAACTTCATTCTAAAGTAACTTGCAACGTATAATCAATAACATGCATACTTTTATTAACTCACATATCCTATTCTGAAAGTATTCATATCTACCTTAGATAATATTCAAAAACATGTCTTTTCATTTTATACAAAGCAAATGATATGTTTTTCTAGAATGAAAAGTTTCCTTTTTCTAGAAAGTTTTTTAGAAAGTTTTCAACTTTAGAAGTTTCCCTTTTCATTTCAACAAGAGCCATAATTTGGTCATCCATAAATGAGTAGTATTTATTTTTATTATTTATTTATTTTACTCATTTATTTATTTATGTTGTAGAAATGGTTCACAATAGTTCAAGTCAAATTTGAATTTGGAGTTTGGACCTAGAGCTAGACCCACTTATGAAAAGCTTTTGTTTAGTTTTATATTTGATTCAAGATTTAGTTGGACATTTAAAAGAATATTTTTTTCGTTTAACCAAAATTGTGTCTTTAAGATAATGTTGGATTTTTAAATAAATTCTTTGCGGCATCTACCTGAATTTGGTCATTACAATAAATTTGGATTTTTAAAATAATATAGCTAATGAAAACAACTTGATCTAATTAATTTGGGAATTTCATGACATTGTTGTATTTCATTAGGTTAATTCTATATCATTTTCAATTTAAACAACAGAATTAGTCAACTCAAAATCGGTCCAATGTCAAACCATTTGGGCCATAAAAGGAAAATTTTAGAATACTTTAATTTCTTTATCATAATTATATTTGGACTTTAAGGGTCATTCTATAATTTACAACAACTTTGAAAACTAAAAACCAAGTTTGCAATTGTCTTGTTCCTCTCGACCAACTTCAACAACTAATAATCATCACCACCTCTTCCCAAATAACCCTGAACTTTCATAAATTCATCTATTTTCTTTTCAGTTCCAAATTCTCAAGTTTTCATATGAATTTTCTATGCCCAAAAACCTCAAAAATTTCATGGTTAAATGTTCTTCATTAATAGTCCTATGGAATTGCGAAACTCTAATTCTGATTTTTAGCAAGTTTATATAAAAATCATTTGTTTCCTATCCTTTAAGAATTTAAAATTTTTTAATATACCACTCCAAAACATGTAGAAACTTCCCTCCCGTCTTTTTTTACAACTAAATTACAACAGTTCTAAATTACAACACTCTCAAAATTAGAACACTCTCAAATTTAGAATAGAATTTTATATAAACACAAAAACTTCACTTCCAACAGTTCTAATTCCTACTTTCTCTTCCCTTAATAATAGAACCCAGGGAGCTTTTGGAGATTGGTAGAGTGGTTTTTACCAATCCGTTGGTATTAGAATGACACAAAATCCGTACAACGTCAGATGAAGTGTCTTGTCACTTGGGAATTGTAAAACCCATGTGCAAATACATGAAAAGTAAAGTTTTACAACTGGCAACTTGTTCATCTAGGTTGGAGGGGAAGAGGTCACGTGATAGGGCATGTTGGGGAAAAGTGGTATAACACCAAATATTTTGTGGTTTCTTTGTGGGACCTGGGTACCAACAGATGCACGGAGAAGGAAGACAAGAAATGGCGGGCAATTTGATCTTTTGCAAAAGCGGGACATACATTGATGAGGTGAATTATAAATTTCTTTTGTGTCTAGGAAATTTATTTTTTATGGATTTAAAAAAGTACAAAACTAATAAAATATTTAGACAAAAAATTTTGTTCCAATCACGGTAGGTCAAAGATTTAAATCATACAACCATAAATTAGTTACTGTAAAACAAACAAGTATGTAAGTGTTTAACAATTTAATAAGTTCATGCAATAGAATTGAGCTCGTCCAATGTGTAAGTGTTTAACAATTTAATAAGTTCATGCAAAGGAATTGAGCTCCTCCAATATGTTTTCCCACCATACTGAAGCTTTTTCCTTTTTCTTTTTTCTTTTGTAACCACACTGGAAAATTAATTAAGAAGTATAAGTAGCTATGTAGCCTTTTTTTTTTCCTTTTTGGGAATGGGCTAAATAATGTGAACCATTATATAGTAATATTGGTCATCTTTTATTAAAAGTCACTTTTAGTCATCATATCAATTTTGTAGATTTATTGTTTATTATTTTTTGAGTAGTATAGGGTAAGTAGAAAATCACTATTGAACCTCTTTATGTAGAAAAAAAGGGTGTAGATTAAATATTGGAACGTGAGAGTAGCAAATGATTTTGAGTCTTTAATATCAAACTAATGCATATGTCAATTGTCCATATGTCTATTGAGAGAAATTGGAGGAAACTAAGAGGAACCCAATAACTGTGACGGCCTCAAATTTTATTATAAATATTGTTAATATCTATTATTTTAAATAATGTTATTATTGTTATTCATTCGTTCAATTATTTTAAAATTATATTTAAACGAATTTTTCAGAAAATTTAGATGAAAATTCAATTTATTCATTTATTTATTTATTAATTTAATTTCTTTCGTCTTGAGGTGAATTGATTTTATTTCACCCTTAATTTCTTGTAGTTTATTAATAATTCGTTTAGTATTTAAAATTCGCTCTTTTATATCGATTAGACAGAAAATGAGAAAAACACATTTTTTCGAGGTAGAATTTCGGGCAACGAGTGAAGTGGCGCTGGAATGTAAGGATGATCACCCGCAGGTTAGAAATGTACTCCAGTGATTGGAAGTGAATTAAAAAAGAGTGACTAATTAGGGCTTTGAAATCTTGATTAAGAATTGGATTAACCTCTTCAAGTTTAGAATTTTATCTAGCCGCTAATTCTGCCAACTAATCTCCTCCAGTTCACCTAAAATCTTTCTTTTCTTTTCCCTTTCCTAATTGAGATTGCTCCTTAATCTCAAGCCAAATGAGGCAATTAATTTTCCCTCCAAATTGCTAATTAAGATTACTATTTAGAGTTTGACTTTTGGGGATTGAAAGACAAGCTTGTGTCTTGTCTTTCTTGTCCCATTTAATACCCTTAAAAATTGACCAAATATTTTCTCACCTCTCTCCCTCTCACCCGACTTCTCTTCTTCTTCTTTCTCTTGTTTTTCCATCAAAATCTTCTCCATTTTCCTCACTAAAAACCTCAACAAATCTTGCACTAAGTTGGGCATAAGCTTGGAGTTTGAACAAGGAGCTTGAGGGAGAAGTTTTGGTGGGTGCAAGCTTGCATTTTCTTGGTATCTTGCCAACTTAAGGAGAGGTAACATCCTAACAACTTCATCCTTGTACCTTTTCTTCAAACTCCAAGCATGAAAGTAGGATTTGGGTGGTTGATAGGTTCTTAGAACCTTGATTGATGTTGATTATGTGGTTTGAGGTGCTAAGCTTCATTATTTTGTAATTTGATGATTATGATGAAAATGTGGGCTCTTGGAATTCCCACAAAATGTGTGAATTTGTCTACTAGTTGGATAAATGGTGATATATGTGTGTATATGCTTGAATTTGTTGCTAAAAAGTTGGAAGAAAACCTCAAGGAAATTCGGCTAGAAGAGAGAGAAGTTAGGGCTGAAATTTTCTGAATTTATCTTGATTTTTGTGGCTGAGATTTTGGCCAATTTGAAGGCTTAATATGAGATTTAAATGTTGAAAGTTAAGTGATTAAATTTTCCCTACAAAAGCCCTTTTAAAAGTCATAGCAAGAATGAGAGTTAGTTGAAGCCAAAATCTGGAAATTTGGGGAAAATATGCTGGCCGAATTTTGGACTGCTTTTAATGCTAAAAAATGATATAATCCTCTATCCTTTTTGACCACCATTAGGCTTAGGAAGGTTAATACTAGTTTAGGTCTGAATTTGAGTCCAATCGGAAGTGATTTAGATGTGTTAAAGGTGGAGATAAGATAAAGAAGTGAAATTTGCAGGTTTGAGCAAATGCGAACCAGTCCACTTTAGGCACGTAGAAAACTGCCTTCCCATTCGAATTTTTGGTTCAATTTTGGTATGAACCTAAAATATATATGGAAGTATTAGTGTACCATATTTGGTGATTTTTGACCAAGAATTTGTCACTCAAATTAAGCCTTGAAATTTGCCCTGCGAAACTGGGAAACAGAAATTTCAGAATTTTTAATCCCTTCTGTTTGAACTGCTTTAATTTCTTGCTCGAGTGTCGGAATTGAGTTCCATTGGTGGTGTTTGAAACTTCTCACATATTAATTTAAACTGTATAAATTTGAGAGGCCAATTATTTTCCTGTAATTTTTGGTGAATTTTCAAAGTGGGCTGGTCGACCAACCTGACGTGCCCTGTTTTGGTACTGTAGCAGTTTCTTTCTCGAAAAGTTGGACAATTTCTACCCATAATTTTAACTGGGTGCCTTCTACAAAGTTTTAGAACTTTAAAAGAGGTTTCCAACGGTACCAAGCTTGCAAAGTTTGGACTCGTATAACTCAAGTTACGATTTTTTAAAGATTTCATCTCAAAATGGAAGTTCATTGAACTTACTTGTTCTTAAACTAGGTTTAGACGATTAACTAGAAAAACTCATTTCATTCTTTCCTACTTATTTTAGGGCATAAAACTTGGAAACTTTGACATGAAAATGGTCAACCCTTTTTCTTGATTTTTGTGCCAACCTAGTGTTTCACTTGATTCTCAAATTGGAGAATCTTGAACTTGACTTGAGTCTAATTGAGACATTTTAAAGACATTTATCAAATATTACCCTAGTGATTTGAATTAAAGTACTTGATCATTTCCCATGACTTGAAAATGTTATCTTCTAAATAAGGGTAGTGAGAAAACTACTAAACCTTGGTTGTATACCTAGGTAATTTGTACTCATATTTGTCTCAGGTGATCAAGAAGATCCCGGAGAACTCGATTGATCTCGCGTGCTTTTGCTTTAGGCTCTTGACTTCAGTGAGTGTCAAATGCATGAATTGTTGAATTACCTGACATGTTTACTTGAATATGAACTGTTGAGGCGAGAGTGTACTTTACCGCACTCATCCTCCTCTACTTGACTTGCATGAACATGACTTGTTACTTGACTTGACTTGAACTAAATGTCGATTGAAAAGATTCATCGACTTAAAAGTTATAATTGGGGACGCTCAAACCTTTTGGGGATTCTTGAGACCCGAGTCGGCAAGGGTTTGGTCGGGAAACTTGGTGAACCTTAGGTACTGTTCTTTGAGTTTGATCTATTGCAGAGGTCTTGCTCGGTATTGTTCGTTGTAGCTTTAGAAGATATAGCAATAGATGAATCGTAAAGTAAACTGTAAATAAGGATGATAGTAATCAAACCAATTTTCTTCAAAGCTCCTCTTGAGCTTGAAGAACAAATCTCAACTCAAACAACTTCAATTTGATGAATTTCAACCAATCTTTGTATACAATGAAAGGCTCACCTCCTCCTTGCCCCAAGCAGCACTTAGTCAAGTTAGGAAGTTTTACAATCACTCGGATAACCCTCTCAAAGCTACACTATTGAAGAATTCACTCACAATTGAAAAGCTTGCTCACTAGTTCACAATATCAAGAACTACAATTCTTACTCAGAGTATTTTCTTGCTAAAATCACTCTTAAGAACTTGTATTCTAAGTGTACAAAAATTACTTTGAAGTTTAGACAAGGTTCTATTTATAGGAGACCAAAAAGTGCCTTGATAATGGTTATCAACGGATAGAAGGCAGCCGAAGAGTCAACTAACCGTTAGGGCTGTCGGACGTCCGATACAATGTTGAGCGTCCGGTGTTATAGTCTGAAAGGTTGTTTCGATCTTTATCGGACGGCCGATGCATGTTTCTACGTCCGATACTGGACAGAGAGTTCAGAAATTTTCTTCAAATCAATTGGATGTCTGGTGATGCTGATACGCTTCTGATACGAGTATCCAATACTCCTCCTGTTTATCGGACGTCCGGTGTTTCAAGTTGAGTGTCCAATAGAGTGTTCTCGACTTTTATCGGACGTTCGATACAAGCTATCGAGCGTCCGACAAAGTTTAATGTCCTTTGCTTCTTTTGGTTGAATTCTTCAATTGCACCATTTGCATTAATAACCTGATCTGCCAATATACTTAATAGAAAACATTCAATTGATTTTTTCAATTGTTTTATAATTGTCAAAATTCGGGATTACGATTTACAATAGTTTCTTATTATTAGTCCAATGTTATTTTACAAATAAAGTATTTCTCGTGCTAATACAACGCTTGGTCAAAAAGATCTATTCATACCGCTATTCATGCATCTTAGTAGAATGCGGCTTCTCTTGAGTAATTCTTTTCTCCAGTTTCCTCAATATACTTGTTGATGATTCTAAATACTAGAGTTGATATTGAAATTTTGGTATTCTTTATTTTGGTATTTAATTAGCAAAGAAAATAATTAAAAAATACATTTCTTGATTAATTAATTTAAGTGAAAATTCCAAATCATAGCCCATTTTTTTTTGTTAAAAAATGTCATTAGACTAAATCAAATCTGAGTCCAAATGAAAAGTCAGATGTCAAATTAATAAGGTCCAGGTACACATTTGGGCCACTAACATAATGCTTTGTCTTGACTAATAGGTTTCTTAAACCACACAAGCAACTCATTAAGGGGTGAAAAAAACTCCAGGTTCCGTTTGGATTAGGTGTTTTTGGAGTTGTATTTCAAAAATAGTACTGTAGCGTTATTGTAGCGAAAAACAAGTACTGTAGATGTATTTGAAAGATTTTTTTTTTCTATTTTCTATTTTCTTTTCTATTTCCTTTTTTCTTTTCCATTTCCTTTTTCTTTTCTTCTTTTCCTCCTTCCCCACCAGATCATCGACCTGACTGACCATGTTTTTTCTCCTCCTCCTCTTCTTCTTCTTTCTTTCTCCCTCCTCCCTCCCCACCACCCTCCTTCCCTCCCCCTCCCTCACCGGTCCACCGGGGGAGGAGGAAAGAAGAAAAAGGAAAAAGAAATGGAAAAGGAAAAATGGAAAAAGGAAAAAAATATAATATTGTGAAAAACAAATGTGTTGTTTTTGGGGTTGTTTTTACTGTAATATTTAGGGTGCGAAAAATAGTTTTTCAATAACAAAGGCAAAAACTGCACAATCCAAACAGAGCCTGGGGTGCTCAGTTTTTCCAATCTTACCCATAAATTGTGGTGCTCATCTTTTTGACGAAGGACACAACAGATATAGAAAAGTACAGATAGGCTGTTGGAATTTCTCAAAAAGGCTATTTTGGATAAGAAAAACCCAACTCGGTTAAGTTACACGTTCACTGATTGACCAGTCGAGCCGCCAAGGTTGGCTTGATAAAGAAATTCGACCTTTCCACTATGAAGGGTAAAAAAGAAAAAAAGAAAAACGCATTCGGCTTTAATTTCCATTTATTAAAAAAAACTAATAAAATTAACTGTTCCTCCATTTGTCATTCAGCATCTAGCCAAGCACCAGCCCCAGGCCCCAGGTACGCCATGCATCTCTCCCGTCCCCTCGTTGCCGGCCGGCGGCCTCCTCCGCGCTTTTCCTGGCCGGCTTCCTACCCCCCGTCTAACACTTCTCTGCCTTGTATTAGTAGATCTGCTTATGCAATTTCTGCATGCATATGAGAATAATTTTTGATTTGAAGGTTAAGTTTACTTAATTAAATGAACAAAAATTTTATCTTCGACAGGAATTCCTCCGTTTAGCTAGATTTGATTTTATTAAGCTGTTGAGTAGTGTTAGTTTGTGGTGAAAATATTGCGAGTATGATTGTTACTTAGGCGATTGATGTGATCTGATCAAATTCACTGTTTTCGTGCCAGTTTGAATATGTTAGAAAGCGAATTTGCCAAATGCATTCATCGGATTTTTCTCTTTTTTTTGGATTCATGAATCATTTCATTGTAGGAGCTGCTGTTTGATTGGATTTGATTTTGAGCCATTGGTTGGATGATTTAATTGCAAAAATATATGGGAGTTTTTGGGCTGGAGACGATATCAAATGAAGTTAAAATTCTCGTCTTTATGCTTGTAATTCATATTATTTATTGGTATTAGCACTAAATTAACAACTACGTAAGATGAAGCTAAATTTGAATGCAGAATTAGTTAAAAACAGGAGCCGTGGTATGAGCTGGATTTATGGGATTGAAAGTTTAAACCGTATCAATATTGTAACTGATCAAAAAGTTTGTAGGCCTCATTTAGTAAGTTTTTGATATTTTATGGCAATGAAACTCATCATCTGTTACTTTTTCTTTGGATTAGAGAAATAATCAAGACCATTCTCTAGAGACATGCATATGACAAACAATCTCGGAGTTTCATGATGCGTTTGTTAAATGTGTTACAGCTATTTGGACCTCGAGGTGTAGTTGCTAGTGTAAAACTGACTTTGCATCTTAAAGGGAGGTCAAAATATTTATGTGTTAAATCTCCTTTCTTCTGGTTGTATGTGGGTAAAGCAAAGGAGATAAAGAAGAAGAATCTATCCAGATATCTTTCACTAGGAGAAGTAGGATGCTTGTTGCAAACCCCAAACCCCAAAACATTAGGAAAATTATCTACTAGCTTTAGAATATTAGATGATTTTCACATCTAACAACATATGTCTGTTATTTTTCATGCTTGAGATGATGCAATTATAATTTTAGGCTAATAGTCAACCCTCAATTTATAGATATCAATCTTATGACTTTTTTTGTTTGTGCTTCTTTTTACATCTTTGTGGGTTGAATTAATGTCTTATTGTATTTATGCAATTTAGCTAACTAGCACAATGGCATCAGCTGCTATGGATATGTTAAAAGCTGCATCGGATTGGCTTACTTTTGCTTTTGATGCCCCTTTTGCAAGAGCTGTTGTCTTTGGAGTGAATATTGGAGGTTTGTCATCAAACCAGATAAAGCTCAAATACTTACTGCTTTTGTTGGAGGTTTATGACTTTTCCTGTTTCCATGTAGGGCATCTATTTGTGGAGGGTCTTCTCGTTGTGGTCATTATTTTCCTTCTTTCACAAAAGAGTTATAAACCACCTAAAAGACCATTGACAAAGAAGGTTTGTTAGGGATACCTAGCCACCAAAGGACTTATTTTTCTTCATTTGTTTAACTTTTTCGGTTGGCCTGGTTTGTGTTGTGTTCTTTGAGACTCAAATAAAGAAAAAGAATTTGATCTGGGCTTTTCTCTTACTCCGTTGCTTCCATGTGTTGATTCTTTATATGGTAAAAGAATTGCTATTAGGCTGCAGTAATACTCAGAAATGGATTTAGAGTTCTTGATACTGGAATTGCACTATGTCTAGGAAAAGTGCTTGTTTATTGCTTAAAATGAATGTTGTATGATACTGTTGATGTGTGTTACTCTGTTCTCAAGCCTGGTTTATATGTTCATTCTGGACCGTTCTTTGTCCATATCATGTCTTGGAGTTTTGGTGCAAACATTAGTGTGATTGTTTTAACTAAGATACTTGATAGCAGTGTCTACGTCAAATTTGTTTCCATGAGCTTAGGATTTAAGGGAATAGAATCATGAGCATGTTGTAGACATAAAAATTCCTGGATAAATATAAATGAAAAATATCACATTATGAAGGGGAGGAAATGAAAAATTTAAAGAGGGGGGGGGGGCCATAAAAGATTTCCCCAGCTGATAAATGAAAAATTAAACAGGGGGGAACATAAAAGATTTCCCCAGCTGATAAATGAAAAATTAAACAGGGGGGAACATAAAAGGATATGCAACCAAACACTTTAGAAAAGAAAGACTGAGAAGTGTATATATTTGAACTTGTAGTGCATATAAGGATGGTAAGTTTGTTTTTCCCCAGTATGTATCTGCGTATATGATGTTAAAGTTGCAATCTCTCTCTGTGCCTCCCCTACAAAAAAAAAAAAAAAAAAAAAATCTGAAAATAATTCAGTTGGTGTCTGTTCTTTTTTCAATTTATAATTAGTATACATGTTATTTTTGGTCTTTAAGAAAACCCACATTGAGAAGGTAGAATATACAGCATGTCATCTTACCTGTTTTATCACAATGAAGATGTGCAATATTTAGCAGAAGTGTGCATAAAATTTTGGAGCCTAAACTTAGAAGTGAATTACCTTCCTAGATCTAGTGCAAGAAAATCGAAGTCTATAAATTCTTATAAAGCCTAATACATACTGGACTAGTGGAAGAAGAGTAAACTGCATGAAAGCACTATTCTATGTCTTCTGACCAGGTCCAACCTTTAAAATTTTGGTGTCTCTGTATTGTAAAGTTTCAGTTGTTTGCCTGGCTGATCTGACAAATTGATTTGCTTGATATTTTCAGGAAATTGATGAGCTATGTGATGAATGGGTTCCTGAACCTCTTATTCCTAAAATCACAGATGGGATGAAATATGAACCTCCTGCATTGGAGAGGTAAATTCAGGCTTTTTTGGCTTCTACATAGTATGTTCCTGTTGAAGTTTGGCTTTTGTAATTGCCATGTTTGGCAAGGTCTTTTTTTTTTTTTTTTTTCCTTGGAGAGGTAAATGGAACCATAGAATTTTATCTCGAAATTCATGAGAAAAACGATAGCATAAAATAAGTGTGAAAGGAAATGTGCAATTTGAACTTATATTTACTGAATGAAATGGGTCCATCTGTTTCAATAGCCTTATTTCAAGAATTGGCTTCATGATACTGTGACACCAGGTGATGGATAAAGCAATGATGCTTCCGTTGTTTAACTAAACAAGTTCTTGAGTATCTCAATTTCTGAATTTATTGCGGTTAAGGCTACATTCCAATTAACAGGTGTATCTTTGCAGTGCTGCAGGGCCACATACATTAATTAATGGCACAGAAGTCATCAATTTTGCTTCAGCAAATTACCTTGGATTAGTTGGACATGGCAAGTTACTAGTAAGCAGAAGCTACCTTTCTTGTCATGGTATTTTGGATTTCTTAAACACATCCTTCATAGCTAAGCTGCACAACAGGAAGCGTGTACAAGATCATTGGAGAAATATGGTGTTGGTTCTTGTGGTCCCCGTGGATTTTATGGAACAATAGGTATAAATTGATTTAACCTACAGAACTTAAATGGTCATGGTTGCAATTTTCTCCTTTTAACTTGGAAATTGTGGCACCCAGTTATTTTTTGGTCTTTGGTACAGATGTCCACCTTGATTGTGAGGCCAGAATAGCAAAGTTTTTGGGTACTCCAGATTCCATACTTTACTCTTATGGGCTTTCCACCATGTTCAGTGCAATTCCAGCATTTTGCAAGAAAGGAGATGTTATTGTTGCGTGAGTATATCCGATCTCTCTGTTTTAACTCATTAATGAATAGCAGACATTAGTCATCTACTGATTGTTTCTTTGCTGGGGATCTGATTCCATGTACATATCATTAATGGCTTGCCTTATGGTTGATTTATGGCATCATCAAATTACGTAACAATGGATGAAAAAAAACGTTTTAGTAGAATTGCTGATTGCTTTTCTTTGCCTCCTTTTAACATTTTCCTCCTGCTTGCCCAATTATTTTTTTCCCTTCACTCATTAGCCTATTCTTTTTATTCTTCTTGCTTCATTCATGCTACTTTGTAGCATATACTGGCCACCCTTTTAAGCAGCAGTGTTGGATATTGACACATGATACATCAGTTATATGCCTATGATTTCCATGTCTACCTGTTCCTTCATGGTACAGGGTATCAATCATACATCATCATGTAAAGTCACTCTGTCATGATTCACAGGAATTTTGTGTATCTGTTTCTTTCAGTTGTTGACTGGCAAATTTATTGCAGTAATCTGTCTAAAGGTTTTGTATGATGTCTAAAATGAATTCTTGCTCTTCCAGGGATGAGGGTGTGCACTGGGCAATTCAAAATGGCCTTCAGCTTTCCAGAAGTACTGTAGTATATTTCAAGCACAATGACATGGAGTCTTTAAGAAATATGCTAGAAAAGGTCACCCGAGAGAACAAGCGGGCAAAGAAGCTGAGGCGCTATATTGTGGTTGAAGCAGTATATCAGGTATTATTGGTTTGTTATGGCATTGTGCATTATTCATCCTTACACTGTCATGTTTTAGCAGCAAATAGATATGTAAGTGTGAGATTTCCTTTTCCCTCCTACCTTACCTTGATGAAAAGTTTCCCTCCTCAGTGTCCTCTTCACTGTTCCAAGTTGTTGGGTAGTTAAGAGTATGTCTTATCTTTTTATTTGTAAACCAGTCAGGAGGCATTATGTAAACTTGGGTGTGATCAAGGCAGTAGAGAGAATTAGACAAATTACACAAGGGGGAGAGAGTGAGAGAGAGAGATTGTTATTCACAGGAGAGGACAAGGAGATGGGGTTGTGTGGTCATGTCAGGTAAAAGCATGAATATAGAGGTTGATGTTGAATACATGGCAAGAACAATATTGGTGGGCAAGTATTACTACACATTATATGGTACAAAGGATCAATCGTGAAATCCAGAGGGTAGTATGATAGATCAAGTAGTGCTACTGGCTGTTTTGCATGACGAAGTTAAGGAAACTGGCCCTCAAGAAGGCAGTGCTGATGTTGCCTCTTTTCTTTTCTTTATGTCTTCCAAGTCTTACATGCTTACTACTGAATTTTTTATTTTTCCTGACTAGCTTCTATGTGATGAAGAATGTGTTTTTCTGAATGGCTGAGTTTAATTACAGAATTCTGGACAAATTGCTCCCTTAGATGAAATTATTAGACTCAAGGAAAAGTATCGTTTCCGTGTTTTACTGGATGAGAGCAATTCGTTGGGTGTTCTTGGCAGTTCTGGTAGAGGTTTATCTGAGTACTGCAAAGTTCCGGTAATGATTTTGTACTTTTTCCAAGTTTAATTAGTCAAAAGGTCCCTATTTGTGGTTTTACATTTGTGTCCTCTTGTAGGTTGACAAGATTGATATTATAACAGCCGCTATGGGGCATGCATTGGCTGCAGAGGGAGGAGTATGCACTGGGAGTGCAAGAGTGATTGACCACCAAGTATGTAAACTTTATCTGCTTCTTGTGATAAGAATTCTTGCATTGATGAGGGTATAGTGCTCTAAAGTTCAGTAATAATATTCCTTGAGATGTTTACATCTTTGCACTAATGCTCACCCAGTATATATTATGTGCAGCGGCTTAGCAGTTCTGGGTATGTCTTTTCTGCTTCTTTGCCCCCTTACCTAGCAAGTGCTGCAATTACTGCAATTGATATCCTGGAAGAAAATCCTGATCTTATCACAAAACTGAATGAAAATATTGGCATGCTATGGAAAGGTTCATTCTATTTTTCATGTCTTGTTATCTAGCCATTATCCCACAATTATGAGAAATATTCTCTTCATTTCAACCTTTGCCTGTAGGGTTATCTGGTATTCAAGGGCTTGAGATAGCAAGTGATCCGGCATCTCCAGTTGTTTTTCTCCGATTAAAAAAGTCAACAGGTTCCTCAAAAGATGACCTTCAGGTGCTTGAAGATATAGCTCACTGTGTAAGTTTTGTATTGACCTTATCCAGGAATTTTTTTTCCCCTTTCACTTCCCTAATTGGTCTACCTGATTGAGTTTACATCTGTGATTTAGAAACCACACGCCTGTACATCCTTTCTGTCCATCTTGAAAATTGAAGTTAGAATAAATCATATATCTGCAGGTACTGAATGAGGACTCTGTTTTTGTTGCTCCTTCAAGAAGATCAGCTCTTGACAAATGCAAATTGCCTGTGGGCATAAGATTATTTGTCTCTGCTGCTCATACAGAAGACGACTTGATGAAAGCAGGTGAATCACTGAAGAGAGTTGCAGCTCTGGCTTTAAATGGTCGTGATTAGATGTTGCAAACTTGAAGTCGGGCATGGTCTTTTCAATTGGAGCACAGATTTCAGATCGGGTGCTGGACTGTCAATTCACTGATCTTCTCATGCAAGAGAATTGGCAGGAAGACTGCAAGGTTATCTGAAGACAGGTGCACCAGTATTTTGAATCTGTTGTTAATTTGATCCTTATTGAACTGCTAAAATGGTACAATTTTGACTGATGCAAGCTATTTAGATCTTTGTGGTGTAATGTGACCTTTATTTTTTTGGAGCATCAGATAGGGGATAACAGAAGAACGGTAGTCGTCAATTGAATGTACATATTCATGTTTAAGTTAAACGTCATTAACCTCTATTTCTTGGCTTTCTTGCGTGTCTCCATCTTCAGCTACATAGCAAGCCTCAGATGAAAATGCTGCTTTATTAAACCATCTATAAAGAGGTAGAGAATACCAAACTGTAAATATGATATCTGAACCATTCTAGCTTTATGTTCAAGCCCGCTGTGATTCTTGTAGTTGATTCTCATCCAGAATCCTATATCAAATTATGAAACCAACAATTACTTGGACATCTATTTGTGATTATTCAGTCAGTAACTAGTTTTTGCAAGAAAGAGAGAGCAGTACCAAGACCACCATATTAGTGATATCACATTAATAGAATTCTAAAGCCAAATTGGGTATTTGAGAAAGAGACCAGACAAGGATATCAACGGATGAGGAAATGTAGTAGCAGGCTATTGAAATCCTTCTCATCTGCATACATCCAAATGGAGTTTATGAAAAGTCTTGGTAACAGAAAAGTGACAAACTGAGCAAATCTTATGAATTGGCATTGGGATTTGCTGCTGAAATCATAGATTGCAACTAGAGGTGTCAATCACAATCTAATTGTGTTGACTCCTCCAAATCAATCCATGACAAGTAGACTTGGGCATGTAATGAATTTTGAATGGATCTAATTGGGTATGCAATTAAATCCATTTAATTGGCAGGTAGTAGGTTGATTCAATTTACCGGTTTATACCCATTTAAAAATAATTACACATTTAAACTAAATTTTTAGTGAATGTTAAGCTGATAAATTTGAATTTTCTATTAATTTACTAACAATAAAATATATTATTTTTTGTCAAACAACATCTGACAAAATTGAAAAAAATAAGCACAATTTTAAATGAGCTATAAATAGGCAATTGGATATATCCATACCCATTTCTTAAATGGGTATAAATGGGTTGACTCATTCTATACCCATTTCTTAAATGAGTATAAATGGGTTGACTCATTTTGACTCATTTATTAAAGGATATAAATGGGTTAATCTAGTTATGCCACCAGTTATACCTATTATCTAATTATGACATACCCAAACCCACCTGAATCACTCATTTTAACACCTCTAATTGCAACATTGCTTAGTGTCTACATATACCTAACTTCTTGATGTTAGTTGTTTTTTCTTTTGTTTAGATTTAAAATTTTAAATACTTGTCAAAATATTTACTGTATGATCTGAATAAAGAATATTTATTGAAAACTGTCCAAGGGTTGAAATTGATGATCACCTTCCTTGAAGTTGAAATATCAACCCTTTTCTAGTTACTGTTAATCTAGTTTGACAATTTATTTATAATCTAAAGTATTTTCTTTAAAGCATTTTTGGGCAGAATCACAAGAGGATCAATATAAATTCCAGGCGGGTTCCAGCAAGCTATTCGACTAAAATTTACGTGTTATTACTAATTGACATTTGGCCATGGTACCTTATTAATTTATAATTTTTATTCAAACTCGAATAATTTACTTTTTAACTTGCTACTTTAAGAGGGATTGGCTTCAAACTATTGAATGAGATTACTACTAGTTCAGGGTATGCTTCCAAATCAAATTCTTGAGCTCGATTGTTTCTTAATACAAATGGGATGTTCAGGTTTTTTGTGAACAAAGAAAAGAAAAGGTTTGGTGAGATCTAGGTGGTTAATTAAATATCTACATGCTATATATAAAATCACTGGTCAAATTTATAGACTTTATAGTACCATAGACCAGCCTATAGCCCTAAGATTTAAGTGCATCGAGAAATTAGGATGACCATTATTAGCATATACTTATTATTATCAAACTCACTAGTAAGAGAAAGAATTCATAATTAGTAATTGTTTCAAAATAACAAAGTACTTTTTGAAGGTAAAAATTACAAGTACTTAATATTCAACTAGATATGTTGAAACTGTGGGAGGTCAAGTTGGGTGATAAAGTGGAAAGAACTGTAAGTAGGCGGTTCTAAGTTGAAAAACTCAAAAAAAAAAAAAAAGTAAGAAAAAGGTATATTTAAACTTAGGGTTTGACTTTTAGAATTTTCTGAGTCTTCTCGGCTACTAGATTGAAGAAGGGTACGAAGAAGTGGAAGGGTTAAAAATAAAAAAATAAAAAACTTCGTATGTTGCTTTTTATAATGTACATTTTTTTATTTTAACTATTAATATTCTAAATATTGTGATCAAACTTGATTTACTTGTAACCATTACAAGAGTCCAGATATTAAACCAACCTTTTTCAGTTGGTTTTTGTTTTTGTTTCAACAAACTTTTTTCCCTTTGCTTTTTAACACTGTTCAAGGAAATGTTGAACAGCCCTATCTTTTCTTAGGTAACTTGTATGGTTCATTAATATCTCACATAGTGTTCACAAAAGTAAAGGAGATCAGTATAGATTCCTATACGTAATCAAACTAAATTCCACTGTATGAAACTATGGAAAATCCTCTGGTCAAAGTTCCTCTCAATGGAGACCAGCCAAATTTCGTTGCCCAATTTTATCCTAACAATTTTTGTCCTCTAAAAAGTTTAGTTCAACCAAATTCAGAGTTCTGTGCCATAACGAATACGTGTAGCCTTGGTTCAAGACTCGTTGTGTTTTTCCTCTTTTCCCACATTCATGTATAATACACATGGATTTTCCAACTTAAGCTCAAAAATTTTCCCCTGGAATATTCATGTTTTTAAAGCTTACAAAAAGAGTACAGAATCATTCGTCAACTCAATATTTTTTCAGTTATTCAGTCGATTTCTTAATTTTAGAAAATAAACAGGACTCTCAAAATATGAAATGGTAAAACAAGGGGAAAAAATCCGATGATCGATTTTTTCGACGGTCAAAACTATACTAATTAATAGGAAGAGAGAGAGAGAGAGAGGGGTATTTCACGTTGCTAAACTGCAAGAATTTCGAAATGCTACTCCAAATTATATGCTCAACAAAAAGCTACAAACTAATTTTTTGGCTGGTGATATTGCCACAATTACAATCTTAATGTCAAAGCAAATTTTAGTAAATTACCAATCTTGATCTCTAATGCAAGCAATTTAGAAGTTTTTGATACTTGTTCTAACAAATATATGTAGTGCACTTAATTAGGAACAACTAGCAAGAATACAACAAAAGATTGCAAAGAAAATTATTGTATTATCCCCAGAAGTGTATATCCACAAGTACCTGTTACATTGAAAGATTTTACTACAATATATTCACAAGCCTGCTTTAAGTATTATTTGAATTCATGTTAGCGTGAAGCCTGCAAAATTGCAGGAACAACCTTTAGCAGAAACTGCTTTGCCGTAAGCCACTGAAAGGAAGAATAGTTTCTTTGCTCTTCCAACAAAAGCACGCTTTCTGAAATTGTCATAATCATTAGCTTCAATTGCATCCAAGATTTGTCGATATATTAGTAAAGAAGCCCAGACAGGCCACCTGCTGGCTGAATTCAGCTCTGCTATGCCCTTCTCAGCCTCATCAAACAGCATCCTTGCTCTTTTTATCTGTCCTCTTATAAAGTTTCTCCAACTTTCTGTTACTTTGCCGCGAAATATATCATCGTCTGATAGGCCAGCTTCCGCGAGCTCATCCTGTGGAAGGTATATTCTTCCCCGCCTCGCACTATTTTGAATTATTTACAGAGATGGAAAATTTACTATCAGTTTCCTCCATACTACGTTAGGGTGATAAAATGGAGGGAAAAAATGAAATTTGAGGTAATTCTACTGGAAATTATGTAGATGTTAGTGGTATAAATGTGAAAGAATATAAAGCATCTGCTGAATTGTAATGGTTGAATAGGGTTGTATTAGCGTTTCTGCTTGCATGAAGAATCCTGTGGAAGTTATTTACTCTATTTGAGATCTTTCAAGTTTTAGTTTACTTAATCTTCAATGTTAATTTAGAGTTCTAAGAGGTCTTACTCTTCACCAACATCCCTTAGTATATTAGTAAGCTGATTGGCGATCCCAAGGGCTAATGCAGCATTATAGACACTTTCTGCTGGGGACTTAGATTCTGGCGCAATCCCCATCACAGGAACAGTCATTAGCCCTACAGTCCCAGCAACATAATAGCAATAGAGGTAGAGCTCATCAAAATTCTTGTACCGTGATTTATTTAAGTCCATCCTCATTCCTTGAATCATGTGCTTGAAAAGCTGTCAAAATAGGAGACAAAAACTTCACCTTAAAGGGCTAGTGATGCACCATGAGCTTATATGACAAATATAAGTTGCCTAAAAGTCAAACAAGATGAGCTATTTATAAGTTAATAACCAAATTTAGTCAAGAAAATTCTAGAGATAGACTGCATCTTTTCTAGAACATGCGCTTATGTTAAAATTCGCTGTTCCATACTAAGGAGGATTTCTGTCAGAGTGTCTACTTTTTACTTCAGCACCCCGAGCTAATAGAGCTTTCGCAGAACTGGTGCATCAATGTGTCTTAAGGTGGACAAAACGACTTCTTCATATAATGGTTTGGTTTGTGAAGGACACTCCTAACCTCCTTGGGAAAGTTTTCTTGGAGGGTGACTGACTAATGCCCTTTTTGTGGACATAGTAGCGGCTAGTCTCCAGGTCTCTTGAGGTAGGACGCAGCTAAGCCTAGGAGGAGTTGCTTCCGAATCACTCTTCTCCAAATGGCCACTAGTTCTGTTGCTTCGATCTTGGCAAAGACTAGTAGGCATGGGCGCATGGCCCCGTTATAAGGGTACAAAGAGTTAATGATAGGTCAGGTTCAGCTAAGAATCTCTTCATTCTGATTAAGCATGTCTATCTGATTTGACTATGAACATGAATATTGCAACACTAAAATAGTATAGCTTTGGGGCAAAAAGTGCTTGAACTAAATTTTTGTTGTCTGATACTTTACCTGTATATCAACTGGGAATTTGGACACAGTATCAGATAAAGCAGCATCATACATATCATATGGATGGCCTTCAAACAGGCCGGTTAGTCTTTCCTCCCATCTATCAAGAGCCCTCGGTGTAAGATGAGAAGCAATAGGTCCATCTACAAGTTCATCAGTTCTTCGGCACCATGCTAAAGGGAAGAGTCATTATTGCACCATTACTCAAACAATCAGATATCAAGAATTAAGCTTCAAAGACTCAACAGGCATACCATAGATAGACCAAATAGCTCTTTTTCTCTCTGGTGTCATCAATAATGTTCCTGAAAAAGTACTAAAAAAAATCAAATACATTTTCTGATAGGATCTCAAAACATAAATTTTCTGATGTGGTCTCAGAACATGGGTTTTTGGAAATATCTGAAATTGTTACTTTCATGTTTTTTATTTTTAGCATAATATGAAACTTTGGTTTCTCAGCCCTGCTTTGTTCGTTTGCTTAATCGATCACTTGCTAGTTCACCAAGATTGAGTAAAAGACGAAAAATGAGATGATCAAGCAAAGAGCGTTCAAAAAGTACAAGGAAGTACCTAAGTAAAATGTTTTTGCAAACTCAGCACAGATCTCACCACATCGATCATAGGCCTTGTTCTGCAAATCCCAGCTTATATTACCAGTTCTTTGCTGAAGTACAATCTTTTCATGTATATTTCTATCTGTTTTCTGTTGTTTCACAAGAGCTGCTTGCTTCAAAACCACATCATACACTTTCTCCTCTGATGTTCTTCTTGATGGACTAGCAACATCAGTTGCTACTGCTGCAGGCACCATACCAACCGATGAAAACTTCAGCTCACAACGTATTCTGGACTTACTTTTGCTACTCCTATTTCGAGCAATGGAAGAAAATAAAGACCTTGACTTCTCCATTGGACAAACCATACTGATATTTCTGCAAGACATCTTTCCTGAATTGCAGAGAGCAAAACTTGGCTTCTATCACTAATTTATAGTAGTCAATCTTAACTGTATTGAGTAATTTATTATCTGCATCATTGGCGGAACGAAGATAACTGTAACCATATACATACAAAATAACGGCAATAGAATTTAGCCAGGTACATTAAAGAGATTTTCTAATATTCATGTATTCAACTTCTTATGTATGTCACATCTGTTATAGGATCTTTTCACGATTAAGGATACCTTTTGGCAGTATCTTATACAGACACGAGGCAGATGTCAAAATGTGCCAGCACTCTCTTTGGGTGTGCAGAAAGATCAACCATATGAAATTTTGGAGCTGCACAGGCTGTTTGTGTAGGTAGTAAATATGTAAATTTAAGGGTAAATTGCACTAGAGTTTTTTGGTGATTTAACTAGATATGGTCCAAAAATGTGTCACGAAATCATAATATACACTTAGCCCCTTCTTACTCCTCTCCCCCCCCCTCCCACCTCCCACCTCCCACCTCCCACCGTCTAATGATTTGAATGATTATCCGCATTACTCGCTTGTATTTACGCACTGATCCACATAATCATCCTATAGTGTTATGTAAGATTATTAGACCACTATTTGATTGAATACTTAAGTAAGGGTAATATTGACATTTCAATTAACGACGTCAAGATACTATTTTCCATTAAGCTTTCGTTTTACATGAAATCACAAGGGGGTTATGTGAATATTTTAAAAAAGTAGAGGTGTCATGTGGGTATGTTGAAACCACAGGGGATATGCGTAATTTATCTCAAATTTAATTTTAATTCTCTCTGAAGTTACGTGTGATCAAGGATAAATTAAGGATTATTCTAGTCTATGTGTTGCTCTAGATCCGGAAAACGTATTAACAAGTAGCGTAACTAGCATGTGCAGCAAATGTGGTATGCTTCACCTAATGATGCTGCATCTTAAACCACCTTAATTGTGTGAATTGAAGCATGCCAGCGTGGTGCAGTGGACATTTGTATTTCAACCCAGAAAAGAAAATAAAAATACAATTATTTAATCAAATGCTAATTCCTAAAAAATAAAAATACTATAATTTGAACCCAGTAAAAATACCATAGAAACTTCTGCTTTTTATACTTGATTTAATATGCCAATAATTAGAACATTTAGACAATCATATAAAACTTTATTATCTCAATTTTGGTGAAAGTTGAAGTAGTCTAAAAATTTTTATAACCAACTGACGAATAATATTTGAGTTTCTTTCTGGCTCAACTCACACCTGAAAATTAGGCTAGCAGATCTATAAAGGGTAAGCACAAGTTTGACCATGAATCTGGTTTGGATTCCAGAGATGTAATCCATCACATGGTGTTTGTCGTCTTCTTAAATGAGTAGGATGTTAAAAAATGGAAGAAAAAAGAAACACAAAAAGAATGCCAAACTTGTTCAATGAATCTATAACAATATCAGCTGACGAAAGGGATTCCATGCACGCATGTCAGGTACAGTCCATTTTGTAGGCAAACATCAGGAGACAAGTTTTCCAATTTGCACCGAATCCTCAGGGCAACTTTGTTCTTGCTTTCAATGAATCTTATCAATTATTTTAGAAACAAGTAGGTGCAATTTTCAAGATTGCAATAGTGTGCCAAGTGCATTTAATATATTACCAGTCAGTAGATGATGAAATTTTGCTTCTGATTCTTGCCAACAGATACAAGTAAAGGAAACAACTTCATTGCCATTGAATGGTGAGTGTGATCTGAGAAAAGAAAATGATCCTGTGGCGAGGTAAAAATCAGAGTGAATGAGATGTGGTTACCCCTTAGTAGGAGTTCCCCTGTTTCTTGTCCTGTGATCCCATCAGTCCCCCTTTCCTTCAGTTTATAAGTTCTGTCTTCTCCCCCATTAGTTACCATGGCTTTTGGGTTGGGATTTCAGGTTTAGTTTATTTATTGTTTGAAAAACTCTGAGAAGAGAAAATGATCCTGTGGCGAGGTAAAAATCAGAGTGAATGAGAGGTAGTTACCTCTTAGTAGCAGTTCCCCTGTTCCTTGTCCTGTGATCCTACATCGATCCCCAGTCCCCCTTTCCTTCAGTTTATAAGCTCCGTCTTCTCCCCCATTAGTTACCATGGCTTTTGGATTGGGATTTCGGGTTTAGTTTATTTATTGTTTGAAAAACTCTGAGAAGAATGGTGAGTGTGATTACAAGGGCATAGGATTGGTGAATGTCCCAACAATCCAACATCTAATTTAATTACATGATGTTAACCTTTTCTTCTTGAAAGAATGATGCTAACATTAGGATCATCTCTGTTGCCACTTTTTGACAATCAAATGCATACCATCTTTTTTGAAATGAAATGTATGAGTCATGATTTATAAATGTCAATGGACAAAACAATGGGCTTACAGTTACATACCTGTCGTATACTTACCCAATAGTGTCTTTGCACAACCTTCAAAAGTAGTATAATACTTGACTTGGGTGGCTCATAAAAAGAGCAACATTTTCGGTTTTTGTTATTTGGGTTTCCGGTTCAAGATATGAGACACATACTTAGCTGGCAAACATATTAGAGTCTCTGGCCTAATTCCAGGTTAGTCTAAACTCATAATTATACATAATATGTATATTATACTTATCAGTTATATACAGATAATAAATAACAACTCACGTACAGTATAATATATAATTTTATTAGATGATCCACATCATTATGTGTAGATTTATATTTATTTAAGACGGGCTCTAATTGGACTGAGCCTAATAAAACCTAGACTTGGTTGACTATTTAATTGAACCTCATGTTTAGGCACAAATTCATTGCAGCGCAATCATATATAAAACTTGCCTATAAATTTTTCAGGCCAAGCTCTGGTTGATCCACCCTTCTTTATTATTATTTTTTTTTGGTAATTAAAGATGCATTAGAAAATAAAAGGCGAGATTACATCAAGTTTGTCTTGGTACAGTCATTCAAGGTGTAGTGACACCCCTTAAACCACCAAAAGAAGTGGGAGTACAAAATGAGGACAATCATCAAAAATACGCAGCTGAATGTTGTTGCTTCCCCCCAACTTGGCTAAGCACCGAACACTTGTTTGCTTCCCTAAAGTTATAGTAAAAGCAGGCCTTGTGGAATGACGTCAAAAGCACCCGGAAATCATGAATGATGGGGGAGAGCTCATGGGTTAAATTTGCATCTGATTGAAGAAGAGAAATAATTAATGAAGAGTCCAATTCGATTTCAAGGAAGGAGATATTTAGATCTTTGGGTAGTTGGAGACCATCTCTAAAGGCCCAACATTCAGCTAGGGGAACTGAACCATAGCCCAGGTTTTGGGCAAAGTCAGCCATCCATAAACCATTTGAATCTCGGATGATCCTAGCTGCTCCAGCTTGTCTTAAAGTCACCGAACCATCAGCCCTGCCCAAGATGGTGCAGGGGGGATCCATGAAATGTACTTCTCCTGCCGAGGAATGTTGCAGTGTGACACTGGTCCCAGAAGATAAAATTCATGTGCATGATTTAGACACATCTTGACTGGATCCATGGGTTGAGAATTTGGTTGAAAATTCTAGTGTTATGGTTCTGCCATAAGTACCGGCAACCAAAACTAAAGACAGTAGCCCACGGGATGGAGTTACAAGGGGAAGTCATGTTGGATGATGAAGCTTTCTTAAGCCAATCCTGGAAGCCAATATCTGGGCGATTCAGGGAGGGATGTAAGGAAATTCTGGTCCAAAAATTTGCAGACAAATCACAAGTCGTGAGCACATGTTCGATATTTTTAGGACTATTACTGCATGAAGGGCAAGAAGGATCACTCAAAAAGTTACAGTGACCGAGATAATCTCTTGTGCGAAGCCTTTCTTGATAAGAAAGCCATAAGAAGTACTTTTTTTTTTTTTTCTCAAAACGTCAACATTTCATTGATGATGTAAGAAACTAAATACAAATCAGGGCAACTGCCCCTGCATATCTGCTCGAGCTAACTCTCACAGCCAAGTTGGAAAACTACCTTTCCATTCTAACACATTCCTAAGATTGATAGCTAAACTTGCTAAACGGTGACTAACAGAGTTGAAATTCATCAAAATTATATTTGAGTAATCTAATATCCTGTAAAACTATGGAGGAAACAGCATCTTCAGTTTCAAGCCGCAACTTGTCAATGATGGTTTTGCAGTATGATTCGATAATTACCTTGCTCCAACCTTCCAAAGCTGCTTTGACCATTGCAGTTCTGATTGCTAATGCTTCTTCCAATTTTGGCTCATTACAATAGATGGATGGACCAGCCCAAGCTGCAATTACATTTCCAGTCCAATTCCTGGCCACCATTCCCCATCCTGCTTTCTTGTCTTTTGTATGGACAGATGCATCAGTATTGATCTTAATCCATCCCTGACTTGGTGCCTTCCATTTTGCTTCACTTCCCTGAACCTGGTGGTCTTTCCCATTATCATCCTTCTCATATTTTTTAACCTCCTGATATTCCAGCCATTCTGACATAGCCTAATTCACAATCAACATTGGATCCTTCCTTTTGCCATTGAAACATACTTCATTCCGTGATTTCTAGATTTGCCATAGGAGGTTGATTGTGAATATGATATGGTTTTCACCATCCTCTCTAGACATAGCTTCAATTAGTTCAGCCCACCACAGCCAAAATTTACCTTTAAATTCCTCCAAGCCGTCCCATTGTATTGGAGCAGTTTTCCAAATGGCTTTTGCATGACTGCAATAGAATAACATATGCTCAATAGACTCAGGTTCCTCCCCACAACATTTACAAATTGGGTTGCCTTGTAAACATCTTTCCTTAACTTTTGCATTGGTAGGAACAATTCCTCTTAAGCACTTCCAAATGAAAATTTTCAGTTTCTGCTTCATATTTAGACACCACAAAACTTTCCAACTTTTGGAATCATCCTCAATCCTACTCCCAGAACTCTCCATTCCTGTCTTTTGACTTGTTGCATTTTGTGTCTCTTTTGCATATCTATACCCAGATTTCACTGAGTATTCTCCGGTAGCAGTCTCCCACCAATATAGCCTATCTTTAGCTTCATGTAGATTTAGAGGAATTCTTCTTATGTTTTCTTGGTCCTCTAACTCAAATATTCTGCTCAGCAGCTCCGCATTCCATTTTCCCTCCTTGATCAGCTCATTAACTTTACCCACGCCCCATTCTGCCTTCCTCTTTGTTTTAATCAAACCACCTTCATTTCCTGACACCCATCTATCATTCCATATATCTATTGTTTTTCCATCTCCAACCCTTTTTCTGAGGCCTCCTTCCAGTAGAGTTCTAGCACTTAGAATACTTCTCCAACACCATGAATCTGAATGTTTGATCTTCATACTCCATATAGAGTCCCCAGTGAAATATCTACCTTTTAATAGCCTGCTAACCAACAAATTGGGCCTGGTGAGGATCCTCCACAACTGCTTTGTTAAAGAGCTTGATTGAAAGCTTCCAATTCCCTAAAACCCAGCCCTCCCTTCAATTTTATAGCTGATAATTTTCCCTATCCCAGCCAATGGATTTTACTATTCTCACCCTTCTGCCCCCACCAAAATTTAGCCATTTCTCTACCAATACTCTTGCAAAGTCATTTAGGAAGTCTGCAACAGGACATAAGATAGGTTGGCAATGCCATTAAGACAGATTTAAGAAGGACCTCTTTTCCTGTTGGGCTTAGCATTCTTTCCTTCCATCCAATTATCCTGTCCATTACCTTTGTTTTGATGAAACCAAATACCTGAGATTTTGATCTGCCTATAACTAAAGGCAATCCCAAATACTTGCTTTGCTTCACCTCCATCATCCTATTCAAGGCATCCAGTATTTCCTTTTTTTTCCCAGTCTCAATGTTTTTACTAAAAAACACTGAAGATTTCTCAGTGTTGATGATTTGTCCTGAAGCTTCCCCATATTATCTCAATATTTCCATCAATCTAATAGCCTCGTTGACTTGGCTTTGCAAAAAATCAGAGAGTCGTCTGCAAAAAAGAGATGGGACAAACTTGGACCACGTTTAGCAATTTTCAAATCAGTCATAGACTTCTGTCTAACAACTTAATTCAACAGAGCAGGAAAACCTTCAGCACATATAAGAAAAAGATAGGGAGACAGGGGATCTCCCTATCTTATTCCCTTATCCAGCCTTATAAAACCTTTCTTTTCTCCATTAATATTCACAGAGTAAGAGACTGTGACAACACACTCCATAACCCAGTTTACCCATTGAACACAAAAGCCCATTTTATGCATGACAGATCTCAGAAAAGACCGTTCTACCCTATCATATGCTTTAAACATATCCAATTTGATAACTAGATAACCATCTTTACCAAATCTTTTGTTATTTAGAAAATGTATGCATTCATGGGCTATCAAAAGGTTATTCATGATCTGTCTACCTGGTACAAAGGCTGACTGGTTTTGGTTTATACAGCAGTTCAGGGTTTTTTCGAATCTGTTGGTCAAAATTTTGGAAACTATTTTATAAAGCACATAGCACAGACTTATGGGTCTAAAAGGAGTGATCATCTCAGGGGAATCAGTTTTTGGGATTAGGCATATCAATGTCTCATTCGCAGCTTTTAATAAATGACTCGAATGGAAGAAACTCCTAACAGCATTGATCAAATCAGATTTAATAACAAGCCAAAATTTTTGAAAAAATAAAGGAGACATACCATCCGGTCCAGGTGACTTAGCAAGATGCATAGAAAACAGTGCTTTGTGAATTTCTTGCTCAGTAACTGGTGCAGTTAGCTAATGGTTCATTTCCTCAGTAATGATCTGTGGAATCACATCTAAAATAGCATCAATACCCTTTGGTTGGTTGGAGGAAAAAATCTCTTTGAAGTATTGAATAATTTCCTCTTCTAGTTCAGCTTCATCTTCACACCAGATACCATTCCTTTTTCTGATTTTGGAGATTCTGTTTCTTTTCCTTCTACTAGTCACACAGGCATGGAAAAATTTAGTGTTCTTGTCTCCATCCTTAAGCCATTTGACTCTGCCCTTTTGACTCCAATAGACTTCTTCTTTCTTGTAGGCTTCAGTTAACTTCCTTTTTAGCTCTTTTAGTTTAGCTTTCCTCACTTCTTTAATTAGGCTTCTAGCTTCTTTGATCTCCTGTTTTATGTCTCTGATCTGATTTCCAAAATTGTGCCCCAACTTTTTACTCCAACTTCTCAGTCCTAATCTACATTGCTTAATCTTTTTCTGAAATCGAAAAAATCTGGATCTTGGACTTTCAGTGTTCCATGCAGAGTTGACAATTTGCTCCACCTCATTATATTGAAGCCAGTTTTTATCAAAAATGAACCTTTTCTTTCTCTTTTTACTCTCAGGCATTGTATCCAAAAGCAGCATGCAATGATCCGACGCTTCTTTTTCAATATGAGTACATTTAGCCTTGCTAAAACTAGCCATCCAGCTACTAGTGCCCAATATTCTATCTAGTCTTTCCCTGATCTCACCATGCAGCTCCCAGTTATTCCCCAAGTCCACGAAATGCCCTCAAAACCTAAATCTATGAGTTCATTAGTGTTTATAAATTCCCTGAAATCCTTAAAACTATTTTCAGTTCTCTCATTCCCACCCCATTTTTCACCACTAGAAATCAGATCATTCATTTCTCCCATGACAGCCCACTTATTGCCCCAAATTTGTTTCCTTTTTGTAATAACTTTCCACTGTTCTTTTCTAATGTGAGAGTCAGAGCTAGCATATATGCAAACAGACCACCAGTCAGACTTAATCTCATCACCCCTAATGAGCAATTCAATAGTAAAACTAGTAAACAGAACTTTTTT
The DNA here is from genome assembly GCA_013103745.1 of Gardenia jasminoides. Classification (NCBI taxonomy): domain Eukaryota; kingdom Viridiplantae; phylum Streptophyta; class Magnoliopsida; order Gentianales; family Rubiaceae; genus Gardenia; species Gardenia jasminoides. The sequence goes on from CM023101.1 coordinate 6,029,683, forward strand.
AATCTGGACATCTTTCTTCCAAAACACACATAAACCACCAGATAAACCCACCGGATCAACAACAAAGAAATTATCAAACCTGATTTTTTGTTTAACAATATTCATATAACTTTTCTTATTTTTGGTTTCAGAAAGAAAAATTAAAGATGGGGAGTGGAGAGACACAGTCTTCTTGAGTTGGGAAACTGCCAAGGAGCTCCCAACACCTCGACAGTTCCACACCAAAGCCTTCATTGACACTATGGACTCCCTTTACGGGGGAACTCCACACCCTCAGTTAAAGCCATAGAGCTATCATTCCGGTCCAGTTTAAGTTTTTTTTCCATCAGTTCTCACCAGGTAACCTTCCTTCTCAGTTATCACTATTACCCCAACCTTTCTTTTACCAACATCAGACTCCTCAGTCTTATTGGTGATGTCACTTAAAGGTTTCCTTCTTCCTACTTCCCTAATGATTCTTTTCCAACTTTTCCTCTTACTCTTGATATCTTTACTCAATTGATTTTCTAGGAATTCCCCAGCCAAGCTAGTTTCCATTTTGTTACTTCCATTACTTAGCATTTTTCCTTGACTGTGTTCATTAAGTTCCTGCATATCCTAGTTACTGTCACACTCCATCCAATTGACATCATACTGCACTGAATCATTACTAATCAGCTCGCTAATCTTAGTACTAATGTTTTCATCAGTCTCTTGTCTAACATACTTAACTTTGTTTTCCTTTTTTCCCGGAGCCTCCAGTTTAGTTGAATTAGTTAGAGTAAGGTCCCTCCTTCACCTCTTTATCTTTTATCAATTTAATTATATCTTGAGTTCCATCCTGATTTTCTTTAGCATTATCGTTCCCAACCAAATAGTCATGTCTTTTATTCTCCTGATTACTGGTTTTGTGAAATTCCTCTATATAGGTTAACAAAAGTTTCTTCCTAACTTCCTGATTTTGATTACTGTTTATATTATTATCAGCCCCATCAGGATCCCCCTCACTTGGTTTTTCAGAAAGATCCTCACTCTCTTTCCTATTCCTTTGTTTCCTATTTGGGCTCTTAGGATAGCTAGCTCGCATCCAATTCCCAAATTGCTGCTCCTTATTTTTATTTATGCCTTTCAATTCACAATTCCTCTCATTGTGACCCACAATCCCACAATAGAAGCAAAAATCTGGACATTTCTCATAACGAAACTCAACCCATCGCGTAAGACCAGCATTTTTCACTAATAATCCTCTAGGCAGAGGTTTAGTTAAATCAAATTCAACCAGCAATTTAATGTGTTTACCCTCTTTCCCCCCCGCAGGAATTATTACCTCTTTAACTCCACAGAATATGCTTCCAATTTTCCATCCGGCTTCCTTTGTTATCCAGTGCAGAGGGAGATTCCAGATCTGGATCCATACAAGGCTCTTTTCAAAAGCTACCGGATCATTCTCTAATCCTTTCCTCCACCAAAGAAGCACTAGCGGCTTGCTGTCAAAGATCCACGGTCTTCCATTCAATACCTTGTCCATGTCCGATGTTCGGGTGAACATGAACTGGAACAAGTTTGTTCTTAACTCAGTGATTCTGATAATCTTGGTATGAGGCCATATATTTGCAGCAAAACTCTTAATACCCACAATATTTTCAATTTTTTCTCCACATATTTTTTCGATCAAGCTCAATCTGCATTCCTCTACTCCTGAAGTTAGTTCATCATCCTCGAGGTAGACGCCGTCTTGTTCCTTACCGGAAAGGTAAATCTCTTCAGAACCTCCTCCAAACTGTCCATCCATGCCAGTGAACCACAGACCCAACCAAAGATGAAACCTCAGCTGCTGACCTTAGCTTTATAGAAGAATTCGAAGCACTGTCGTCTATGAAAACCACTCTGTTACCCGACCCTCCTTAACTGACTAGGAATGGTTGAGGAAAATTGGCTCAAAAAATCACGGGGTTCTGGAATTCTAGAAATGCTTACTACTTTCCTAAAAAACTCAGATCTAGCTTTGACGATATTTCTTAACTAGCAAATCAAACTATCGAACACAGAATAGGTAGGTTAGATCATAACTCTGAATAGATGATTCTAAAGGTGATCATCTTTTGTTCTTTTAGTTTGAAGGTTTGAAAGGCGGGAGATGGGAATTTTTGAAAAAACTACTAAAACACCCACAAGGGGGAAAGGTCTCTCATGTGTAGAGAGAAGGCGCTCTCATTTTAGAGAGAGAAGTGATTTTGCCATAAGAAGTACTTGACTTTAGAGGAAGTTGAAACTTTCCAGATCCATTGGAAGATTGTATCATTAGGAGGGGCATCTTGCATGAATTGGTCACAGAAGCATGCATGGTAGGCAGATTTGGATGAGACTGTACCATTGTTTGAGTGGCTTCATCTAATAGAATCATGGAGTGAGGTAAAACCCTGTCTTGGGGTTCCTTTAATTTCATCCAAAATATGGGGGCGAAAGGGAAAGAAAGTTTTTCCAGATTCCAAGAGAAGGAGTTTGAGAAAAGATTTGACACCTTAAGTTCATCTTCACCGTCTTTAAGAGGCCCGTAGATCTGACTTCTTAGGCTTCCAGATTTGAGCCATCTATCTTCCCATATTCTTACAGTTTGTCCGTTGTTAATGGAGCAAATGATTCCCTTATTAAAGGTATCAACACCAAGAAGCACGTTTTTCCTGTTAACAGACCCATTGGTTTGCTTCAAATGAAGCTTCCTGTTAATAGCAGACAAATGCTCATCAACATAGCTATGTCTTAGAACTTTAACCCATGGCTTGTTACTCTCTTAAGTAAGGTTCCAACAAAGCTTCACCTAGGTTGCAAGATTAAGAAGGGTTATCTGTTTGAGACCAAGTTCTCCTAGTTTCTTAGGTTTGGTAATGGAACTCCAGTTGACAAGATGGACTTTTTTCTTCTCACAAGAAGAACCCCACAGGAACTTCCTTTGAGCTTTATCAATTTCATGGTCGATTTTATGAGGAATAGGCAGACATTGTGTGTAATGGAATTGGGTAGCAGCAATAGATTGCTCTACAATAGTTTTCTTGCCAACAAAAGAAAGGAGTTTCAATTTCCATCCCTGAAGTTTAGCTTGTACCTTAGATCTCTGGGTAGGACTTTTGGTGATGGAAAGGGAAATTCCAAGGTAAGAACCCAGAGATATGATGTTTATGAAGGAGAAATAGCAATATTATAAAATGTGAGACAGAGAATAGCACAAGGAGTGGGACAGAAGATCCGTTGCGGAGTATTACCCTGTTATATCTTTTACAAAGGCGATGTTTGTCCTCGCTGTAACAGGCAATTTAACATCGATAGCATAAGAGTAAAAGATCCCAAGATATCAAACTGCATTGATGCCTCTCTAAGAGTGTTATGAAGAGACCTTAAAAAAAAAAAAAAGGAGTGTTACGAAGAGATGAAAATCATTTAGTGTGAAATTAATCATGTATATACTAATAGTTGGTATAGATGTATATACTAATAGTGTATGTAATAGTTGGTATAGATGTATGTCAACTTAATTCCAAATTGAATTTGAATTTCAAAATTTACATATGTGATATGTGTGTGTGTGTTGTGTGTGTGTGTGTATTATTAGTGCATACATGATAATACTTTTCAGTATAGGTTCAAGTCTTGCATGATGCTTCTAAACTTCATTTTTTCCATTTTACTTTGTCTAGTGCTTTCTCCAATAGCAATTTAACCACAACGGAAAAATGCTACAAAGCTAGACACGCCTTGACTTAATCTACTTGTACCAACGTAATTAACATCACGAAGACTCTATATTTACAAAATTTACATTTGCAAATTTATATCGCTTTCCCGTGCTCACCTTTCGCACACCATAAATAATCGAAAAGCAACAAAAAATTTCAAGAACGATATAGCACGAGGACATCCTTTACAAAGGAAAAGGTCCACTTATTTCCAAAACTAGCACGCCTAGTAAAGAAGCCGCTTTGGGAGATTGTCTTTCCCCTTTAGTCATTGGCTTGTTTCGTTAGCGAATTTGTCAAAATAGTCTCTGAACTATAAGATTTATATTATTTTACTAAACTCATTGATGGAAAAGAGACAGATTTTTTTTTTTTTACTTAAACTTTAGGGACTAAATCGTGACAAATTTTACACTTTAAGGACTAAAATGGGACGAATTTTATATATTACAAACTAAAGTGGGTTACATTTTATATTTTAGGGATTAATGTAATTCATTTTATTATGTATGGATCAGAGTAAAAATTCAAATATAGTTGAAAAGTGCAAACTAGAGTTAATCTGTTTATCATTACCTTTATAAAATGTGTGATGATAGAAAAATCCAAAGATAGAAAAATGCCACGGGTAAAATCTCGAATATCATTTCAAATATCTTATCGTTTGATTTATTTCCAGTGTGAATTAAACAAATCATTGTTTACGGGCATTGATGTGTTCAAATCAGATTACAGAGCTTGTGTTCAGCCAGCCAACACAGGCTACTTTCGGTTGGTTTCAACTCTAGCAAGGAGCAAGTCGCTCGTGTATCAACACCTACTGATGGCTCTCTAAGAGTGTTATGAAAGTGCGAAAATAATTTATTATAAGGCTCACGGTCAATAGCCTATAACTCATTAGAGGTATTTAATGATGTTTCTAAACTTTGAATTTTCCGTTGTACCTAACGCTTTTTCCAAGGGCAATTTAACCAGCATGAAAAATGCACAAAAAGTTGGACACACCTTGACTTAATCTGCTTATGCCTAGACACGCCTTGACTTAATCTGTTTATGCTTCCCCATTTCAACATTACAAAAATTGTATAGTATTTATTACATAATATACATTATGGCTTTGTTGTATTCAAGAACCATATAGCACAATGATATCCTTTAAAAAAAAAAAAAAAGCAACCTAACGCGATTGTCTGTCCCTTTCAGTTGTTGACATTTTGCATTAGTGAATTTGTCAAAATGAAAGATCCAGTGGTCTATTTTTGTTTAGACGGTGATAGAACATTGAAAGACACTTATCATGTTGCATTTTTGTGATTTAATTCAAAAGCTCTGTCTACTAATAATTTTATTTCTGTGCTAAACAATTACTGTATGAAAAGATTAGCTAGCCCGTTTGACTTATGCAAGAATGTTTTTCATTTTTACCGCTCTTCACATTCTTCTTACTCCTATTTTCAAGATTCGAACTCTAGATATGAGATATGGGAGGGCCACTTGGGCAAACAGCAAGACTTATGCGGGAATGTGCTTGCAACAATTTTTTCCAAAATACATGTATTCTTCATTTTATACATTGAAATTGAATTGACTAATTCTCACTATTCCGTTAGTTTGTACTAATCTCATGGTTTGGACCCATTTTTTTTACCATCCAAATATTTGTACAAATTGGACAACAAAGCTGGATTTGGTTAATTGGTATGTTGATCTACTCAGCAAACACATATAATAGCTTAGGTAGATGATTTTCTAACCACTTTAGTCATCAAAACGTAAGTATCAAGGGGGGAAAAAAGTAATGGAGAGGAATCCAATTCTTTCTAATAAGCTACAAAAACCGCATCAATAATCACTAGAGGACAAATGTTCATTCCAGTATAATATATTCAAACCAAGACGCAGAATTGCTCTTAGAAAATCAGCAGAAAGAAACCTAAGAGCTAAACTCAATCCCCGCAGGAGAGTCTCAATCAAACTTATAATGCATGGTCATATATTGGCATATGCCCCATAGAATCAGGCCATGTTCAAGGAAATAGCCACAGATAAAAAATAAAAAATAAAGGAATGATAACTTCTTTTTATTAGTTTCTTGAATTATAATCTTGCTCGGATACGTTGTATAAGAAATATTCTTAGTACAAAATATTAATTCTAGAAATATTTAAAATAATAATAGTATTACAAGGACGTTTGCACATGTACCAAAACATTTTAAAATAGATTGGATTTAAAACCTTTTGAGATGGCAAGGTTGCAAGTTTTTGGGTTCTTTAGATAGTCAAAGGTTTGATCAAGTTTTACTCTTAAATTAACTTGTGTGCATGTTAATCTATGTATTTCAGATTTTAGTTTGTGACCCTTAATCTGGAGAAGAAAATCTTTTGTTCATTATTTTTTCAGGCTTTTGTTCATTTATCTTTTAACCATGTAATCTGTAGTTCAAGTGAATTTTGTTGGTGCATAATTTTGACTGCAAAAACTATATAATGTACGTGATACAGTTAATTAATCATGTTATATTTGCTCAAAATATGGAAGATTTGATATTTGTAATAAAATTCATAATAATGTGTTACATGGGCAGCTTTTATGTATCTTTACTACCTAGACCAGCTAAATTTAGGAGACACGTTAACTACTTGCTCGCAACGGCCTATCAAGACTTGGAGTTGGAGAACCTTAACTCTTTGCTTGCATTCACCTATCAATATTGATGTACTAAAGAATGTCTTTAAAAATGCAACATGAAAAATTGCAAGAAGTTGGAATAGAAAAGAACTTTATATATTCTACAATAACATAAGGCATTAATTTTGCATTGATATGACAGCTACTTTCATTGTTGTAGGAAATTACCACAGGAAATAAACTATATAAACAAATCTCAAGCACAATAATTTCGGCAGCGTAAACAATAATAAATACAAAGATAGCGGCAGAGCTTTAAAACAAGAAGCGAAGCAGAGGAGATAACAACTTTTCTTTTATTTTCTTTCTCACTCACACTCGCGCCACCATTACTATTACACATAAATAGGCACTAGGTTTCAATTAACCACGGAATTGAAGTCCGAGCCGACTAATGAAGCACATACAGATTAGGACTTCGCCTTGGGGAGTAATTCCGACAAAATACTAATAAAGAAACTAGAATAATGGAAACAACTTCCTTAAACCAAGTTTTCAAACTTCATCATGCCTAACATTTTCTTCAACTTCATGGACATCTCCAACTTGAACAGTTTCATCAAAATGTCAACTACTTGATCTTCGCTTTTGTAATAATCAACAACAATCTCTTGATTTTCAACCAACTCGCAAATAAAATGATATTTAATATCAAGTGTTTGCTGTGCCTACAAAAAATAGGACTTTTCGACAACTTAATAGGAGCATCTTATTTGTGTTGTAGAAATCTAAGCATTCTCCTCAACCAAAGTGCTTGAGTACGACTTGCAGCTGCCATGTACTCCGCCTCTGCTGTAGATAAAAAAATCACCTGTTGTTTCTTTAAAAATTAAGACAATACACCAGAATCTAATAAATGCATAACCAGACCTACTCCTCATTTGCATTGTGTCACCACCCCAATTACTATCAATATATACAACAAGACTGCTACCATATGAATATGACTAAAATAAACTATCAAACTATGTCCTCAAACATATTTCAAAATCCTCTAGCAGTTTGCAAGTGGGATCGGTGAGAAGATTCCATGAATCTATTGATCAAACTAACTTTATGAGTGATGTCAGGTCTTAGAAATTAAGTACCTAAAACTCCCTATCAATCTTTTGAAATAAGTAGCATCAATAAAATCACCAATGCCACGTTTGGTCAACTTCAATTTTTCTTCAATCGGGCTGATCATTGATTTAGCCATATCCATCTTAAACTTCTTCAATATATCAATTGGATATTTGTTTTGTGAATTAAAAAATTCCACCATCCAATTGATGAATCTCAATCCCAAGAAAATAAGACATTAATCCCAAATTTGTCATCTCGAACTGAATGATCATGGCATCCTTGAATTCAAAAATTAGTGTGAGATTGTTACATGTAAATCAAGCCATCTTCATGCAAGCATACAATAAAAACATCTCCTCTAGGGTTGAATTTGATGTATAAAGTATGCTGATATGGGCATCTCAAAAACCATACTTAATGAAATAAATATCAATACGAATGTATCAAGATCTAGGAGTTCAACCCGTACAATGCCTTCTTCAATCTATGAAACTTTGTCCTCACATAACATGCAAATTGCTCAATACATACTTCTTCTTCAACAAAGCCATTCAAGAAAGTGGATTTCACATCCATTTGATAAATTTTTCAATAGTCACTGACAGCAAGTGAGATAATCATATAAACAGTATCGAAATCGGCAACTAGTGCAAAAATCTCAAAATAATCAATACCTGAGTTTTGCTTATAGCCTTTGACAATTAATCTTACTTTGAAGCGATACACCTCTCCAGTTGGATTATACTTGGTCTTGTACACCTATTTTTCTCCAATTGTCTTCTTCTCAAGCGGGATCATAATTAACTCCCATGTGTTATTTTTCTCAATGGTATGAATTTCTTGATCCATTGCATGAATCCAATGACCATCCTTGATAGCCTCCTCAAATGAGACAGGATCACAATATGCAAAAACAACAAAACTCACAATATCTTCATCAGATAAACCATTATCTTTACCAACAACATAATTATCGAATTGGGCTAGCATGTGATGTTCACTTTGTGGTCAATTGGATGCCTCAGTTTGTATAGTGGAAGTTGAGGGATCACCATGAGACTACACAACTTGCTCCACTAGCTGTTTATTGGAACTTGCTCTCATAATTCAAGAAATAAATGGATTCTTTGATGATGTCTCTTGATCTTTCGTGGACCAATCCCATGATTAAAGAAATAAATGTATGCTTTGACGATGTCTCATGATCTTTCCTGGACCAATCGCAAGTACCATGTACATGTTCATCAAATGTCACATTCCTACTAATAATCACCTTCCTTGTATCTAGATTGAATAACTTGTATCCCTTGGTCTCATGATTATAACTAATAAAAATATACTTATCTGCCTTATCATCTGACTTCTTTCTCAAAGGATTTGGAACATGGGTATACGCTAGACAGCTAGATACTTTAAAATGAGAAATATTTGGTTTCATACCAGTTCAAAACTCCTATGGAATCTTCCCAAAATTGCACTTGGTAGGATATCTATTCAGGAAAATAAATAGCACAAGATGCTGCTTCTACCCAAAAAAGATTTAAGAATACCTTTAAAATACATGATAGATTTTACAATATCCATTATAGTCCTATTTTTCCATTCTGCCATACCATTTGACTAAGATGTATATCTAGCTGCCAATTAATATTTTACACCACTTTTTATCAAATAATCATCACAAATAATATATTCAGTGTCTTTGCCAGTTCTCAAAATTTTAATAAAATAGCCACTCTATTTCTCCACATAATAGTTGAACTTTTCGAAATCACATGCATCAAATTTATTTCTCAAAAGATTTACCCACGTCTTTCTACTGAAATCATCGATAAAAATGATAAAATACTTACTACCACCATTGGAGGGGACTTCAATTGTGCAGAAATCTAAATGAATCAACTCCAATAGTTGATTAGCTCTCCAAGTCTTGCCTTTTGGAAAATGATCCCTATGCTTCTTTCTCAAATTACAAGAATCATATTTCTTGTCAGGAAAATCAACATAAGGCAACCCAAGAACCAATTTCTTTCTTGCAAGAAATTTCAAATTTCCAATATTCAAATACCTAAAGCACATATGCCATAACCAAGAATCATCATAGGTCATGGAATGAAAGCAAGGCATACACCACAGTTAAGAGAAAGAGGCCACATACCACTATGGTTCATTTTTACCTTGGCAATTAATTCCAGATTTTTTATCACTAATTGTGCCATCACCATATTTAAAATGTAGATCATAACCTTTTTCAGACAACTGTTCCAAACTCAACAAATTATGATATAGGCTTAACACATAGAAAAATCATATATATAATTTGAAGAACTATTTTGCAAGATAATTCAAATTCTTCCCTTTCCTTGAACACCATTTCGTTCTTTTCAAATTTCATATATGTGCGAAAAGATTCATCCAAATCAGAAAACATTATTTTTACTACTCATATGATTACTATAACTTAAAACTATGGTAAAATGATAAGTGGTATTAAGAAGGAGTTGAAAGAAACTAGGAATCTAAATAGTGAAGATAGGGAAGGAAAGTTGATTACCCTAAAAAGGAAATTAGCTAAGGCTTACAAGAGAGAAGAGGCTTACTGGAGTCAAAAGGCTCGAGTCAAATGGCTTAAGGATGGTGATAAAAACACCAATTTCTTCCATGCTTGTGTAAATAATAGAAGGAAAAGGAATAGAATAACTATTATCAAAAAAAGAGATGGGAGCTGCTGCAAGGATGAGGGTGAATCTAAGGAAGAAATACTGTAGTACTTCCAAGATATGTTTACATCAGACCAAGCACTGGGATTAGCAGAAATTCTGAATGAGATTCCACAGACCATCACTGATGACATGAATAAGCAGCTGATAGCACTAGTAACTGAGTATGAGGTCCACAAGGCACTGTTCTCTATGCATCCCAACAAATCACCTGGACCTGATGGTATGTCCCCTGTGTTTTTTCAAAAGTTTTGGCCCCTCATTAAATTTGATATGTTTAATTCTGTCTGTAGTTTTTTCCGCTCTGGTCATCTGCTAAAGTCTGTTAATGAGACTTTAATCTGTTTAATTCCTAAAACTGATCTACCAGAGATGATATCCCAATTTAGACCCATAAGTCTTTGCAATGTTCTCTATAAAATAATCTCCAAGATTCTGACCAATAGATTTGAGAGAGTCCTTAATTTCTATATAAGTCAAACTCAGTCAGCCTTTGTTCCAGGCAGATAGATTTTAGAAAATGTCCTGATAGCTCATGAGTGCATACATTTTCTTAATAACAAAAGATTTGGTAAAGAAGGAAATCTGGCAATCAAATTGGACATGTCTAAAGCATATGATAGGGTGGAGTGGTGTTACTTGAAAGCAATGATGCATAAGATGGGATTCTCGATCAATGGGTGAATTGGGTCATGGAATGTGTATCTACTGTTACATACTCTGTGAATATTAATGGTGAAAAGAAAGGTTTTATAAAACCTGAGAGGGGATTAAGACAAGGAGATCCCTTGTCCCCCTATCTCTTTCTCATCTGTGTAGAAGGCTTTTTAGCACTACTAAGCCAGGCAGTAAGACAAAAGGCTTTGACTGATTTGAAAATGTCTAATGGTGGCCCCAGTCTATCTCATTTATTTTTTACAGATGATTCACTTATTTTTACAAAGCAAAACTAGATGAAGCAAGGAAGTTGATGGAGATTTTGAAGCAGTATGGACAGGCATCAGGACAGCTTATCAACACTGAGAAATCCTTAGTATTTTTTAGTAAAATGTAGCTGAGAAAGAGAGGAAAGAGGTGGTAAAAGAGCTAAGAGGGATGAAAGAGGTGAGGCAAAGCAAATACTTGGGTTTACCACTGGTCATTGGTCGTTCTAAATCCCAGGTCTTTGACTTCATCAAAACAAAAGTGGTGAATAGAATCACTGGTTGGAAGGAGAAGTTGCTCAACATGGCAGGTAAGGAAATCCTACTAAAATCTGTGATTATGGCCTTGCCAGCTTATGTCATGTCAGTTTGTAGGCTTCCTAAGGGTTATGTAACAGTTTTGGAAAGGAAATGGTTAAGTTCTGATGGGGTCAGGAGGGAGAGAACAATAAGATTCACTGGTTGGGTTGGGAAAACTGTCAGAAGTTAAGCAGAAATGAGGTTTGGGATTCCTAGATTTGGAAGCTTTTAACAAGGCCCTATTACCTAAACAGTTTTGGAGAATTCTTACTAGACCAAACCTTCTAGTTAGTAAGGTTCTCAAGGGCAGATATTTTAAAGGAAAGTCAATCTGGAATATGAGAGTAAAAAATTCAGACTCCTGGTGTTGGAAGAGTATTCTGAGTGCCAGAAGAGTGCTGGAAGAAGGCTTAAGGAAAAGGGTTGGGGATGGTAAGACAATCAATATATGGAAGGATAAGTGGATCACAGGGAATGATGATGGACTAATCAAAACAAAAAGGAGGCAGGAATGGAATTTGAACAAAGTTAGTGATCTGATAAAAGAGGGGAGATGGGATACAGAGCTACTGAGAAAATGCTTTGAGATGGAAGACCAAGAGAATATCAAGAAAATTCCATTAAGTATTCATGATACCAAGGATAAGCTGTATTGGCATAAAACTTCAACTGGGGAGTACTCGGTGAAATCTGGTTACAAATGTGCAAAGGAGCTGCAAAGCCCAACAAGGGCAAAGGTGATTATGGAAAGCTCAGAGAGCTAGAAAGAGGAGAATGGTAAAAGTTGGGAAACATTATGGGGTTTGAACATGAAACAGAAACTGAAGTTCTTTATCTGGAAATGCTTGAGAGGAATTGTGCCTACTAATGAGAGGATAAAGGCAAGATGCTTAAAAGGAGATCCAACATGTAGATGCTGTGGGGAAGGAACTGAGTCAATTGAACATACGTTGTTTTATTGTAGCCATGCTGAAGCAATTTGGAAAGTAGCTCCAATTCATTGAGATGGACTAGAACCATTTAAAGGCAAGTTCTAGTTGTGGTAGTCGGAACTGGTAGAGGCTATGAGTAGAGAGGATGGTGAAAACCATATAACTTATACAGTAAATCTTCTCTGGCAAATCTGGAAGTCAAGAAACGAAATATGTTTCAATGGGAAGAAGAGAGAACCTCGGATTATTATTGCTAAAGCAATGGCTGAATGGCTAGAATACCGGAGGTGCAAAACAAGGTTAATGAAGAAGAAAGAAAGAAACATAAAGCAGCAGAAGAGAAAGGGAAATGGAAGGCACCAAGGCAAGGCTGGACAAACTTAATACAGATGGAGCAGTCCGAATGGAAACAAAGGAAGCTGGATGGGGAATAGTTGCTAGGGACTGGAAGGGGGAAGTGATTGCAGCTTGGGCGGGTCCTTCCTTTTCATGCTCTGAACCTAAGCTAGAAGAGGCTTTAGTGATTCGTACAGCCATGGTCAAAGCAGCATTGGAAGGGTGGAGAAGGATTATTGTGGAATTAGATTGTAAAGCCGTCATTCATAGGCTTCAGGCTGATGTTGATGATGCTGTTTCATCTATTGTTTTACATGATATTAAGCTTCTTAAGTATAATTTTGATGAATGTTGTTTTTCCTTTATAAGAAGGGAAGGCAACTCTATAAGCCGTAAACTAGCTCAATTAGCTACTAAGCTTCGAGATGTGATAGATTGGAAATCCAGTTTCCCATGCTGGCTGTTGGAGTCAGCACTAGTGGACATGAACAAGCAGTTGCTCTAGACTGTAATACTTTTGATATTTGAATGAAATGTTGCCGTTTTGACAAAAAAAAATGATTAGTATAACCAAAATCAATAAACCATTCATTCTTCTTAGGTTATTCAGTTGCAGAGCTGGAAAACAATAAAGTTTCCTATTTATCACCATTATTTTCAGCCACCTTAACATGCACCTCTTTGTTAGACTAGCACTCTTTGTGATCATGACTAGTTTTACCACAATTGTAGCATTGAATATTGGATCTATCAATTCTTCAAAAATGATTTCTTTGATTCTACTACTGATTATTTTGCTAACCTCTATTAGAATTATTTCTAGACTAGTAAGAATAATTACCTCTATCACGACCACAAAAATTACTTTTGCCTCTATATTCTCTACTTCTAAAACTCTGACCACTTTGTTTTGTATCTGCACAACTTCGTCTCATTTTTTCTTTTGGTTGACGGCCTCGACTTGTAACACCTCTTCTACTATACTTGATGATTGCTGATTCAAGAACATCTCGTACAGTAGAAATTCACTTTCCAATTTAGCAAATGACAATGTATCAAGATCCTTTATGGCTTCAAAAACCGTCTTCTTAGTGTGAAATTTAGTAGCAACTCTAACTTCTTCCAAATTCTCACTATTGGACTCTATATCATTGACAATTTCTTTAATTCTATTGATAAAATCTTCAATTGACTTCGTAGGCTTCCTCCTACCCAACTCAAACTAGCTCCTGAGTTCCTGCAATCTAATTTTCTCATATAGCAGTGTCCTAATTAGAGTTCACTAAAATTGTCCAAGCCTCTTTTGTCAACTTTGCATGTATGAATTTTTTGAGTACATGCATCTCAATTTTGGTTCCAAGAGAATGAAATGCCTAGTGATCCATCTCTGTATTTTTCTCTAATTTTTTAACTGCATCACTTGATGAATCCGTGCCTACTGCAGATCCAATGAATCCTATTTCAACAATATTCCAAATTCCAATAGCTTTAAAAAACTCCTCCATCATCATCCTCCAAGTCTCCAATTATTTTTACCATCAAAAATAAAAACATAATAGTTTAAATACTATGCATCTATATTTTAATTTATTAGGATCTCACGCAAAATACCATTTCGTAGGAAAGTATCCACAGAAAATAAACTATAAACAAATCTCACACACAATAATTTAGGCAGCGGAAACAATTGAAAATACAAAGATAGCGGCAGAGCTTTAAAACAAGAAACGAAGCAGAGGAGACAACAACTTTTCTTTTATTTTCTTTCACTCACACTCGTGCCAACACTACTATTACACATATATAGGCACCAGGTTTCCAATTAATCACGGACTTGAATTCCGAACCAACTAATGAATCACGTACAAATTAGGACTTGGACTCGGGGAGTAATTCTGACAAAATAATAATAAAGAAACTAGACAATAATGGAAACTAATTAAGAATAAATGCTTGGTTTAACTTCCTACAATTATTACTTTAGATAGAGGGGTATAACTAATGAAGAGAAGAATATTAAATGAAATTACCGCAACGAATTTTCTGTTCCACTCCCTGTGCCATTCTTTGTATCACTTTTTATTATATTACTATTTCTCCTTCATAAACATCATATTTTAATTCTTTTTTGTTTCCTTACTATTGAATGAAGGAGAATATAGCAATACACAAAATTTAACAAACTCAAAAAAATCAAAATACACAAAAAATTTAAAGCATAATATCTTCATGGATCTCCAAATTTTGGTTCGTTAAATTATGTTTAAATCTTGTTTGTTATTTAAAATCTGAGCCATAAGTTAAACGAATTTTTCGGAAGTTACCATTATTTTTTATTCCTCATGTAAGACCTAAACAAAAACACAGATTTCTTTCTAACTTCTTTTAACTGTTTTCGAACAAAACTTGATGTTTCTAGTTAGGGGCGAACAAGAAGTTTACACCCTTTTTTTGGGGCCTGCGGTGAGGTGTTTACTACATCTAAACCTAAGTATATCAAAAGAAATGATTTTAAACTTTTGAGAGAGCAAAAACTTTAAATTCTTTTAAGAACATTTTTAAAACTTTTCAATTATCTACAAGAGGTAAAATGAATTTCCAAGAACTTTTTTTGGGGGGGGGTGGGGTTTGGGCTTGGAGAACAGGGCCCCGCCGCGGCCCCTAAATTCGCCCTTGTTACTTGCCCGTGCAAATCACCTTGAGCAGGCTAGTGTAATTGCAAATTGAAATCAGCCTACTAGAGAAACTCCAATTTAAGGCTTAACAGTGGGAACGTAATTGACTACATTCAAGTGGTGTTAATATATACAATAGTTGAGAATCAACACAGAAGGCTCCAGCTAATACAAAACATTACATGACACTCTTTTGGCCCGACAACCATGGATTGGAAAAACATATTGGCTTTGGTACAACAAGGGCCTTGTTTGGCAGTTAAGTTTTTGGAAATTTATATAAAACTCTACTATAATTTATTGTAAAATTTGAAAAAAAAACTTTTATAGTGAAAATTTTGGAAGTTTTTTAAACCTCCATAATAACTAGTAACATGTAAATTTGGCAAAAAACTTAACTACCGAACAGGGCCAAACATACTATGGACCTCAAATTCGAGAAGATGTAGACAACTATGTGTAGTCGTGTCTCACCTACCAATAGAATAAATCCAATTGTCATATGAAGGATGGGTTTTTTCAACCCCTAGTGATCTCAAAGAGATCTTGGAAAAGCATTTCTGTAATAAGAGAATGAATAAGGAAGACAATGGACTTGAGCACCAAGGCTACTTCAACGCTAAGTCAGCGAGAGTTTCTAGAGAGAGAAAGTAAGTAAAGATGAAATTTTGGGATGAGAAAGTGTTACTTATTTCATTAGCCATGTAGGGTACTTATGGATGTTAGTATTGTTTTAGACTTAATGAGTGGACCTTGTTGCCACGTGATAGAATATTATCGATAGCCATATTTGTTTATAATCACCAATCAGTTAAATCAAACCAGTGTTATTCTAATTAAAATCAAATTTTCAATTTCCAACCAAAATAAAATTTGCAATCAAAAACTCAAGATCAAATTGTTCTACTCGATATCCATTTGATTGAATCAAAAAACCAAAAACCAATTAAAAAATTCCAAAATCACTTTGGTCTGATTGATCTTTGATTTGAGCCAAAAGTTGAATAGCAGACAGTTGTAACAAAGTTGTATGGATAGAAAACTATTTGGAAACAATTAAAATAATGTTATAGTGCTTTTTACGATATAATATATGTAAAATAAAAAGGTGATAGGAGAAATTAGGAGATGTGTTTATGATATAAAAGATTTATTTATTTATATTTTCTTTTTGGGAAAATACTATCCCAAAAAAAGGCCATTACGATTCACCTTGGCCTGTGAAAGAATATTTGAGTATAGGGGGTGTATTATGTCATCCTATGCAGTTTGACTCGTACACAATAAAAGGTCCTAATTTTAGTGAAAGAGTTTCTAAATTCAAATTGGATCAAGGGCCTCAGATGGCAATTGTACTTCATAATATAATCGATCATTAAACCATACGAGTAGACATTAATATATCACATGTATATATTCACGTAACACATGTATATGTTCGTATTGTTCAACAGCTGGTTCACTGTCTTTCTCATATTTTGGCCAAAGCTGATTTCAACCGTCCAAATTCACATGAAATGATCTGAACTATCAACCTTATTTTACAATTGCTTGTGGCATATTGTAGAGGAGCCTCATTCCTACAAGGTTGCTGCAAGGAGGAGGAGGGTAATAAGGAAAAAAAATGGACCCCCCAATTGCAACGTGGTAGACGTACCTTCGAATTTGTCAACAAAATTCAGGTTGGGCTTTACGTGGACTGCACGGTTGGATCTCAGAATTGGATATTAAGCCTGATTTGAAAATGCACCGTCTTAGGCATAGGATGGGCTTAGCCCAATATAGGCCTGACAGGCTTTGGCAAATTTAAAGTGTAGCCAAATTTAGATCAGTGAATACCTTTGGATTCTACTGGTTGGCAATATATTGTTATATTAAGTATCTAAGGATCCCTCTAGATTATGTATTTTTCAAAGTGTTTTTTAAAAGTGACGCTGTAGCAATATATTTCAAAAATTGTTATTGCACAATGTATGATGAGATTTTTTAAGATTCAAAACTTTTTAGTGCATTTTTGTAATTTCAAAACTTTTTCTTCTTCATCTCTACCTCAATTTTCCTATCACCCTCTCTATTCCTTTCCGCCACCTCTTTTCACCACCACTCCCACCCAATGCCACCCTCACCATCATCCCCAAGGACCACCACCTTCAGACCCTCTCTCCTCCACTTTTGCCCTTTTTTCTTCTTCCCCTCTCTTTTCTCCTTCCCCCTCCTCTTCCTCCACCACTCTCCTCCCCATTCCTTTCCTCTCTCTCCCCACTTCGCTCCCCATCACCTCCTTCCTCTTCCAGTTTTCCCTCTCCTCAAACCCTACCTCCCTTCTCTCTAGAATCTAGTCACATGACTAGGGTTACATTTGAGTTGAGTCTAGTTCAAAATAGTGCACTCAAACATGACTCGAGTTA
Source organism: Gardenia jasminoides (assembly GCA_013103745.1). Lineage (NCBI taxonomy): Eukaryota > Viridiplantae > Streptophyta > Magnoliopsida > Gentianales > Rubiaceae > Gardenia > Gardenia jasminoides. The sequence continues at coordinate 6,047,443 of CM023101.1, forward strand.
AAATAATTGAATTCAAGCTCCTCGAACTTTTAGAAGTCAAGCTCAAGCTCCAGATCAACTTCAGTTCACTTTACTTGAGTTCAAACTTGAACTCAAGTCGGATCAAGTCTAATTGAGTACAATCGAGTCTATTCAAGTCTGATTGAGCTCATTTCAAAAAAAATTAGTATTTTATATATAATTTTAAATGAAGGATATAATTGACATTTTACACTAATAAATATTATATATATGTATATAATATTTATATCTATGTATGTATGCATGCATGCATCCATGTATGTATGCATCGAAAGCTAGATTAGACTCGTCAAACCTACGAGCTAAGAAATATAATACTTGAACTCAACTCGATCTCGATCAACATCAAGTTCGAGTCGAGTAGTTGACCAAGCTACTCGCGCAAGTTCGAGTTGAGTTGTTTGATTGACTTGCAACCCTACACATGATCAAATCTTGGAGAGAGGAAAGGTGCAGGGAAAAGGAAAACTATAGAGGGCAAGTGAAATAGAGGGAAAGGAAAGTTAATGAGGAGTGTAGTTAGGGGTGTGCAATGAAATCGAATTCAGTAATTTGAAGCTTGAATTCAGAAAATTCAGTAACTAATCTTCTCAAATTTTGACCGATTTCAATTTCAAATTCCAAATACCCGATTTCGATTTCATTCCATTTTGAATTCGAAATTCGGTTTATTATGAATTTACTGAATTGGGAAAAAAAATGGAACCAAAATCTAGAATTCATTTTTTCAACTCAACTTGACAACCTATTTCACTCAATAATCTGAACATGTGTCTCCAGTGCACAAAAATGACAAAATGTATGTTAGAGTTGAAATTCAAAATTTCAATCGCAAATCAGAAATGAAATTCAAAATTTCAATCGCAAATCAGAAATGAAATAAAGCAGTCCCATACACAGGTACTAATCTACAATCAACAATCAACATTCAACCTCAACCCAGTCACTTAAGCTTCCCAATTCATATGAACAAAGAGATGAAATTTAACTACAAAATTAGCCAAGTGTCCAGGCAGTCCAGTTACTACAATGATTCATTAACAAAGTACAATCTACTCCTTCCGTCCCACTTTGTTAGGTTTAGTTTTTTTTCACACAAATTAAGGAAATTTAGGTAATGTTGTTGAAATACTTGTATCTTCCTAAGATACCCTTAATTAAATATAGTATGACTAATGCTTGCATTAAATAATGAAGAAAGTTGCACCATCCAATGTACTAATGATCACAATTATTGATGAAAATTTGAATTATTGAAAAGAAAGAATCAATTAGCATTTTGAAGTTTCAATCAAAAAAATTTTCAGGCGCCAAATACTCTAATTTGTTTTCAATCATCCGCCAAGTTCTTACTACCATACTTGTTTTCAAATTTTACATTGAACTTTATAAATATGGCAAGCAATTAGACCTAATCAAATGCAATTAGAAATGGATAGTTCATCCAAAATAAGTGCCATTGATTTGAATGTTTTGCCAGAAAATATTTCCTCACCTTCTCAACAAAATACTTTGATTGATTTGTATTATCTACCAGAAGATGATGATTTTCTCAATAATGTATCACTTTATGATATTCCAATCTATTCATCACCCCACAAAATACTTTGATTGATACTCTCGTTGATTTGAATCAATCTCCTAAAGAAGACTACTTTCTTGGAGGTAACATTTCAACATCAGAAAATACGTGTCAGCCAAACCAAAAGAAAAATTTTACTACTGCCATGAAGAGAGCCATTTATGAAATGCTACTCAAAGAATGCAAATGTGGGAAGTTGCAAAAGGGATTGATTTCAAGAATTGCACAATATTTTCATATTTCTACCAGATCAGTGTCCCGAATATGGCATGATGAAAAGCGTACCACTACTGCAAATGGTCATCTACCAGATTTATCTCCAAAACTTGTGAAGAATGGTGGTCGTAAGAAAATGCAAGTCAATTTGGAAGATATGAAAGACATCCCTCTGTGTCGTCGAACAAATATAAGATCTATATAAAAGCTCTGGATGTGTTGAATCAAGCCTACATAGAAGAGTCCAAGAAGGATGTATTCAACCACACTCAAATCCGGTACCACCGTACTTGTCGAATGACAACAAGAAAGCAAGGTTGGAGTTTTGCTTATCAATGATTAGTGAAGGTACACTTACATCTAAACCTTCATTTGTTAATATGCACAAATGTATCCACATTGATGAGAAATGGTTTTATATGACCAAGACATCACAAAAATACTATCTTCACCCGCTAGAACAAGAGCCTTATCGCAGTTGCAAAAGTAAGAAATTTGTTCCAAAACTCATGTTTCTGGCTCCTGTTGCTCGTCCAAGATATGATGTCACTCTCGATGAGCAATTCAATGGAAAAATTGGAATCTAGCTATTTGTGTTCAAGGAACCAACCAAGCGGAATAGCAAGAACCGTAGTATAGGGACTTTAGAGACGAAGCCAATTTTGTCAATTACAAAAGATGTTATTCAATCGTGCCTCATCAAAAAATTATTGCCAGCAATCAAAGAAAAATGGCCATGTTCTAGCTCTAAGATTATCTTCATTCAACAAGATAATGCAAAGCCTCATCTAGATGTCAATGATGTTGAGTTCATTGAAGCTGCGAGAAAGGATGGATTTGACATTCATTTATGTCATCAACCAGCAAATAGTCCCGAATATGAATGTCTTGGATCTTGGTTTCTTTAGAGCAATTGATTCCATTGAACACCAAGAGGCTCTATCCATAATTGATGAATTTATTTCTGCTGTGGAAAAAGCTTTTGACATGTTTTCGATTGAAGATTTGAATAAGGTGTTTTTGACACTACAATTGTGCATGGTTCAAGTAATGAAAATTTTTGGTGGGAATAACTACAAAGTTCCACATATAAACAAAGAAAAGCTGATAAAAAATGGACAATTGCCTGATCATATTGAATGTGAGTCTCAAGTTATAAATGAGGCAAAGATAGGTCTTTATGATATGGATTAGAATGAAGTGCTTAACAGAAGATTGTAATTTGGTCTTAAGTTCTAAATGAGGCAAACATAGTCCTTTCTACATTGTTTGCGTGTTTTTTGTTTTAGGAAGTTTGAGTACTTGTCATTGATAAGTCTTTTTGCATTTGGATGAAGTAAAACACTTGCATGTTGAAAAAGGGGCCAGTATCAATTGTACATTCCAAAACCAAAATCTTTGACCAGATAAAAAGAAAAAGATGAAAACTCTTTTAGTTTGCAGGAAATAGAGACTAGAAAAATTTAAACAAAAAGATTCTCAACATTTTGAGAAACAATTCGTTCACGTTCTTGAGAAGCAAATACATAACCATCTTCATTTGGTGGACTATTTAAATCAAGTGATGGCCTCGCCAATTTTACCTAGGGTGGAACACTTTTTTGCACTTGAGAAAGAATAGATTCAAGTCACTTGATGGCCTCACCGATTTCAAGTTGGGCAAAAAGATTCTTTGCATTTCAAAAATGACTTGATCACGTTCTTCATTTGTAGGAATGAAAGCAGACTTGTTGGAATTTTATCATAAAATTTGGGAATATGGATGGTTTTTTAATTTTTCACTCATAGTTTGAAGACAATGATGACTTTTTATCTTCCTACTAATCTAAATAAGATTGGAATGATTCCAAAACTTGACTTTTCATAGATCAAGACATTTTGGAAAAATTAACTGCATTAAATAAAGTAGGTATTACTAAGCAACAACTTCCATTAATTAAGGGCATTTTAGAGAAATTACAGATTAACTATATTTTACAATTGGAAAGTGGACTACAATTTGGGACAAACGAAAAAAGAAAACAGGCCTAACAAAGTGGGACGGAGGGAGTATGAGCCAGCAACATGGGCATAGGATAGTTTATACTTCAGTATTCCACAGTCTTACACATTCATAGAACACACCCATAAGTCATTAACACAGTACCACTTAGCCAACAACAATTTGGTTTCAAATTTGGAAAAAAAGAAAAGGCAAGATAAAGTTAATAAGAAACATTAGTCAGTACATCAACATATCCAAAAAAGCATGATTTCAACCAAACTAGTAAGGAATTAATTCGACAGCCTACAATACTTAATAAAGTGAGTTAAGGGTAGGCTTCCAAATCTGAAATCACCATCCATCATCCGAGACCTCAGACATCAATAATTGTGGATTTTGCACCTACTTTGACCAAACTTGTTATGCAACATAGGAAAAATAATGAAGTATCTTAACAATATCTAACAAATGAAAAAAATATTTCAAATTTGAAAACAACAAAGAATTTAATTTACTAGATTCAAATTCCTCAAGCTCCTCCAAGGATTTTTCTACATTCAACTTTTCCCATGATGCTCGAAACCAATCTTGAGCACAAATTAAGGTTTGCACAGTTCTAGGAGTTAAAGAGCTTCTAAATGTATCAAGAATGAGTCCTCCGATACTAAAGGCAGATTCAGATCCAGCTGTAGAAACCAAAACTGCCAAAACATCTCGCGCCACTTTAGAAAGTATTGGAAACGGAAGACTAGTAGCCCTCCACCATATCAAGATATCAAACTTACTATCATAATTCTCACAATCCTCATTCAAATACTTGTCAAGTTCAGATTTGGCATTCTTTCCTTCAAGTTCAACTTTTCTTTTCTTGAACTCAATTCTATACCTATTATTTATCTTTTTAGGGGTAGTACCATGCATGGAAGACATGCTATTCTCGGATAACTCACTAGAAGTTGAAGTAGAAGTAGAAATAGAAGATTGGGAGCAAGTAGATGACCCAAATGGAGAATGGATTCTCTTGTACTCCGAAAACAACTCATTTATGGCATCCTTTGCAAGATTAGCCACAAATGTACTCTCGCATAACCATACATTTTCAAACCATGAACTCAAAAAACTCAAATTTTGTTCTAGGATCAAGAATGGCAACAATAAAAATCAGCATATTCATTTTTTCAACTCTTCCCTAACACTTATCATACTTATCTTTCATTGTTTTTGCCATTATACTCAACTCCAGATTATCACTTCTCTCCATCTCTTTAAAATACCAAATGACATGACTAATTTCATTGATGAGATTATCAGATGTTACATATTTAGTGCCAGAAACCTTGCTTGTGAGATCATAAAAATTCTCTAAAAAGATAATCAAGATCTTGCCTTTTCCCAATCAATTTTTGTCTACAAGTTTTCTAGCTCTTGGTGCATATATGGATCTTGCTCCTCGAACCTCTCAAATGCCCTTTCAAACTTCTGTGCAATGTCTAGTATCAAATAGGTTGAGTTCCACTTATTTGACACATCTAAACAAAGTAATTTTTTACAATCAATTTTTTCAATCTCAGCATATTCCTAAACATTTTCAACTAAGAAGGTGATTGTCTAACATATCGCACTACAGCTCGGATGCAATCAATAGAACACACAAGTTGTTTAATGCCATTAGTAACAATCAAATTTACAATGTGAGCAACACATCTCACATGAGTCCATTTACCCCCCAACGCAGCTTTACTCCAACTTTGTAATTTTCCCTCAAGTATTGAATAGCTGTGTCATTAGAACTAGCATTGTCCACTGTCACTATGAAGATGTCATCAATTCCCCATTCTAACAAGCATTTCTCTATGGTCTTCCCAATTTTAATCCCTTTATGACTCTCAATTGGACAAAAGCTAAAATTCTTTTATTTAATTTCCAATCATGGTCAATAAAGTGAGCTATCAAACACAATGTAGTTAAATCATGAGATAGAAGTTCAGGAATCAACAGTAATGCATATTCTACCAGCATTATTCTTGATCATGTTCTTTAGCTTTATTTATTCATCTAAATAAAGCTGATAGCAGTCTCTAGTAATTGTCCACCTAGAAGGAATTCTGAAGGAAGGACATGCAGTTCTCATTACATGCTGAAATCCTTTGCCTTCTACATGTTTAAATGGCAGTTTATCCACAATCAACATATAAGCAATGCTTTTTCTAATTGCTTCAAGGTCATATTTCCAACTCATCAATGCACTATTAACATCCTCCCCATCAGTTCCAATTTCTCCCAAACACAGTGTATCTTGCCCCTTAGATTTATTTGATGGATTCACATCACACATCTTTGATATGATTTAAAAGAGGAGTAGTACCATTACTTTAGAATCAGCAGCAATGAGTTCCATACAATACATGCACTTTCCATGTCTAATACCATTGACATATTCAAGATTAAAATGATTCCAAGCCACTAACATTTTCTTGTACTCTCTCTTTTCTTGGAGTTAGAGACACCAAATCCATATTCTTTACAAGTTTTAGTTGTACCAGGAGTTGGAGTAGTCACTGAGGAGTTTGAACCTTCCCTCTCCTCAAGGTTGGGTTTCATCTCATCTGACATGTTTAGCCTATTTAAGAGATGACAATCAGACATGCAATCAATCAGAACATTGTAAAATCAGACATGCTTCTTCCATACGTGTAGTAGAATCTAGTCAATAAATGTACATTATAAAATTAGACTATTAGAGTAGTTACTAAGTGAAAATATTATACTGATAATAATAACAGAAACTCTAAAGTATAGGACCTCAAAATGCAGATTAACTATCAGAGTCCAAGTATAGATATGAAATTTATGGTTACATAATTTTCAATTTGTCATTCTCCATCAAAGAATCAGTCAAGTAAAAGCTATTACAGATCAAAGTATGCAACAAAAAATACTAAAATTCAGAGAAAAAAAGGAAATAAGGTATATTGGAATCTTAGATTTGATATTCTCAATGTCAAAACAAAGAGACCCACAACATCCCCAAGTTTACGAAGTAAGTTGAGTACAAGATTGAAGTCTTGTCGATTACCTCTTCTTATGCACGATTAGCAGTAGTCGGCAATGATAATGCTTTTCAGATGCGACCATTGTGCACTAATGCGAGTGAGAGAGAAATCTTTTAACTAGCCTTGAAGTCTAAAGATGAGGGTAAGGAGTTGATCAATGGAGTGAATGAATGATTGATTGTTAGTAGATGAGGAGGGAGGAGAGAGTACTAAGTAGGTGGTTGGTGGCGACGCAGCTAGACAAAGAAGAAGAAACAGGCTGCGGCTGAAGGAAGGAAATGCTTTTAACCTTTTAGGTTTTAGGTCAATTGAAGTGTAGAAGTACTAAAGTAGTATAATTGAATAATTAATTAATTGTATTTTGTGTAATAGATTAATAATAAGTAATAACACTTAACTAACAACTATTAGGTTATAATACAAGAAATTCATTATTAGACTAGCACTAATAAAGCAATAATATAATAAGTATATAAATCGAATGTGAAAATGAATTTGGTTGCCATTTTTTATTTTGAATTAATAATTCAAAATTAGTTTTCAATTTTAACAAATTTCCTAACCGATTTTGATTCTAATTCCACAATTTTGAATTCGGAACTTTCGATTTACCGAACCTTTTTTGATTTACTGAATCCAAATTACCAAATTGAAATCGAATTCGATCGAAAATCAGAATATTTTAAACTTGCACGGCACTAAGTGTAGTGGAAAGAGAAAAGAAGGGATGAAGGGAAAGTGGCGATGTTGGGAGAAGAAGAGAGAGCAACGGGAGGGGGGAAGAAGATAGAATGGGTGATAGGAGGTGGCAGATAGTGACAAAGGCGAAAAGTGGTTGGGATAGGTGTTGGATCTGGTGGTGAAGGATGAAAGGAAAGGGTAGGTGGAATTTTTTTACTAGTTTTTTCTTTTTTTATTTGTATATTTTTGGTAGGTGTATTTGGAATGTATTTAGGATGTTTTTAAAGTGTGTTATTACAAGTATTGTATGTGAAAAGTTGTATTTGAAAGAAACCCCCAATGCAAACAGAAATTTCGATTCGTTTAATTGCAATGAAATAATTTTATGAACAAAGTATTCAGAGATTGCTAATTTTAAGTTCATAGCGGCCCAACTTGATACTGGATATAGTCTGAGGACAGGCCTTAATGTTTTCTATTCACACAGGTTCAAGCTGAGAGATTATTTTGGTAGTTTTTTTTTAATTTTTTTTGGAATATTCTCTTAACACAATTTTAAACAATCTTTTTAACCATCTTTAATATTTTAAACTATATGTTAAATTCACATGCATCACGTTGTAAAAATTATTATAATAATATTTATATATAAAAAATACTTCTAAACATACAACTAAATCAAGACCGAGTCAATTTATTTCGGCCAAAATTGTATCGATCTAGGTACAGCCCAAAAAAGACCATGTGACATTGGATAATATTAAAAATCAAAACAATCCAAAAAGTGGGGTTCTGATAAGTTGTTTTCTACAACTAAGGTCGCCGAAAACCTTATATTCAACGATCGGGTAAATATAATTTCTTTTATCTTTTCTTTTTCACTTGGCAAATTTGTCAGGCAACATTAAAATTTATTTTTAAACTTACATAGAAACCATAAATAATCAGTGCGGTTTCTCTTTCAAATTTTTGTCGGAAATGTTTTGACTGGTCAAAAAGTAAATTGAAGAATCACAGATCAATTGCAGTTTCTTTTTTTGGAAAAATATTAAAAAAAATAAAAAAATGGAATGCTGAATAAAAAATAAAAGAAACTGCATCCAAGCATTTCATTTTTCGTTGGATTTTTTGCTTAATAGAAACTTCATCAAGGTGTATTTTTTGCAGAAAGTTGTGATGATTATGGTTTTATCAACTTGTTACCTGCTCAACAAATGGGCTAGGAAGGGTGATCTTGAGTCATGCGGAATGATAAGTGGGGAGACTAGGCTGGAAAACAAAACATGCCAGCGTTGGAGTAGAGAGAGCTTAGGACCCAATGCCTCAGGCCCCTGGACCTTATCAAGTCATTGCTTACGGTAGCCGATCTTGTGTTGTGGGCTCCCACAGAAGCAGTCCAACTCAATTCTATACTCATATAAAAGTATTTTATGTGAAAATTTGTCACAATATTAAATGATTGCAATTCTGAACTCTTGTGGACAAGGAGACAAAAAGCACAACCCCCAATAGCATAATTACACGTCTTATTTATTCACCAATTTAATTGAGCAGCAGGGAGTCTGAAAATGTCTGAAGAACCAAAAAGAAATAACTATTTTTTTTTTGCACTGCTTTCAAATTAAATATCTCAGTTTGACCTAATAGCAGAATTCAAATTGAATATCTGAACCATACATTGAAATGTATAAAGATACCATTAGGCAACATTTAAGCCCCTTTACATATTCGGTGGTGTCAAATATTCAAATATAAATCGTATTTTATATCATGAAGTTTTCCTTGGAGAAAAATGCAAATTCTTTTGTGATATACTACGGCGAAAGCAGGATATTCTTTTTTTTTTCCCAAATTGATATTGACAAAAAAGCAAGAGAGAAATTACATCCTAATCAACAGCAAACATTTCTTATTTTTCTTCATACTCACACTTCCTCTATTATATTCTTTCATGTACACAAAAAATTTGAGAAACCACATTCTAGTCAGCACCAAACTTTTCTCATATGCTTCATACTTCACGCTTTTGAAAACATGCACCTTGAAACCGCATATGCACCTTCAAACTTTTCTCATATGCACCTTGGACAAAAAATCTAACAAAAACTGAAATGCTTGGATGTGGTTTATATTATTTTTTATTCAGCTTTTTATATTCTTTTTCTTTTTTTAAACTGTTCCAAAAGAGAAACCACAATTGGTGTGTCTGATTTCTTTAGTTTACTTTTTGACCAATCAAAATATTTTTTTGACAAAAAATTTGTAAGAGAAACCGCGCTGATCATTTGCAGTTTCTACTTAAGTTTAAAAACAAATTTTATTGTTGCTTGACAAGTCTGCCAAGCAAAAAAGATAAGACAAAAGAATTTATATTTACCCGGTCGCCGAATCTCAAATTTTCGGCGATCCTAGTATAGAAAACAACCCATCACAACCCCACTTTTTGGATCATATTGATTTTTAACATTATTGTAAGAAATTTACCTGTGACATTAGGTAGAACTAAGTTTTTGCTAATTCTAGGCCCAAATAGAACGAAAGATGTGTCATGAGTGTAAAATGATTCAAAGGTAGTGCTACTTCACTACACATCCTATTGTCACAATGTGTAGCGTATTAATCAAATTAATTTGTTTGAATTGGCATGTTTTTCAAATGGATTAATCTTCTATGCAATATATACATGGTAACAAGCTAGTATAATTGGTTTCTAGTATTAGTTGATTTGTTTACTTAGAATTGGGTTCATGTGAGATTCAATTCCTAGAGCTAGAAGTATTAGGTTTAGTCCTAATCAGTTTCGTATTAGAGTAGTTCGGGTATATATATATATATGTAAGTTGGCTGGTTTTCTTTGTGTCTAAACAAGTCAGTAGCCTCAGTCTTCTCTGTACGTGTGTAACTTGTCCGACGTTCTTCTTGTATTGAGTAGTAGCTGCAACCTCGTTTATTTTATGAAGAAAATTCCTTACCTCTTAATCCATCTTTGTGAATTTTTTCCTATGAGTCTATACTTGTTATTGTTTAGGGTCTATCAAAGTGGTATTAGAGTTATGGAAGATTGAGTTGTGGCCAAACCCTAACTCTAATATTGTTTGTTCTATTCAAAAATTGAAAATGAGGGCAGAGTTTAATTACTAGTAGAAATAGATGGAAACACATCTCAAGGCATGTAGATTACATCGATATATTGAAACTCCACTTGCTTAGGATTCTAGTGAAGATGAGAAGGTGAGAGATAATTTGGTGTTATCACAGATTCATCAGACTGTTGATATATCGATTTTCGAAAAAATTTCTATCGCTAACACGACAAAAGAAGCTTGGGACATTTTGGCAAATATGTATAAAGACATTAACAAGGTTCAACAAAAAATAATTTGATAATGTTGAAGAGAAAGTTTAAAATTATGATGATGGAGAAGTCGAAATCTATTGAAACTTATTTTTCTCGTGTGTCACATATTAAAAACGAGATGGTATCTAATCAATATAATTTCTCTATCAGAATGTTTGTTGAAAAAGTTCTTTGTACTCTACCCATGAAATTTGATCATGTGGTAGATATGATCTAAGAGACAAAAGATTTGGAGAATTTGAGTATTGAGAATTTGTATGGATCATTAATTCTACATGAATAAAGAATTAACGAGAAGTTAGATAAGATCCTGAAGAAGAATGCAATGGAAAAGGCATCATAGATGTTGTTAAATTTAAGAGGCAATATTGAGACCAGGGAGCATGGAGAATCTAGTCAGAGGAGTAGAGGTGGTTATAACAATAGATGTGGTCGTGGCAATAATAACAGAGGCAGAAGATGTGTCTCAAATCCTGGACGGAGTAGAGATAACAAATTTAATTTTAGAGGTGGTCCTGGTAGAGGTAGAGGTTGTAATTTTAGAAGTGAAAATAATTTTTGGAATAATTTTTGTCAAAGAGAATTATTTGTTATAACTGTGAAAAATTTGGCCACAGATAGTTTGAATTAGATATAGAGAAAATGTAAATAGAAATTTTCAAACTATCATTGCTGACAATTAGGTTTAGGATAATAGCCAAAAATCTGAAACTTTATAATTGGCTTGTAATATTGTTGACATGATTGATAAAACTAAATGGTATTTAGATACAGATTGTATTAATCACATGTCTGGCAAGAAAGAATTATCTTTTGAAATTGATGAATGGTGAAGTTAAGTTTAGAAATAACATTGGTTTACTAGTGTATGGTAAAGAAAAAATTCCCATTAGCCTGAGAAATGGGTTTACTAATTTTATTTTTGATGTTTCCTATGTTCTTGAGTTGCATCATAATTTATTGAGTATGGGCCAATTGTTTGAGAAAAATATGATCCTCGTATCTAGGATGATACTTGCACTATTTCTGATAAAGATATTCGAATGATTGCAAATGTGTTAATCACTCCAAATCACTTATTTTCATTGAATTTGGATGCTGAAAATTTTTCTTGTTTGAGTACAGTGATAGATGACAGTAATTGGTTGTGGCATATGCGATTTGGTCATTTAAATTTTGACAACTGAAATTTTTTGTCTTGTAAAAAAATAGTTGGTAGGGTGCTTGGTATCAGAAAATCTAATAGAATATGTGACATGTGTGCCTTGAGAAAGCAACACAGCGATGTTTATCAGGTAGGTAAATCCTAAAGGGTCAAAAGACCACTAGAGATTATTCATTCTGATTTATGCACTGTGGAGATGCCTTCTAATAATGGTGGTTACAGATATTTTATTACTTTTATTGATTATTTTAGTAGAAAAGTTTAGGTTTATTTTTTGAAACAAAAATCTGATATCTGTGACACTTTTAAGATTTTTGAGAATTTTGTTGAGAAACAAAGTGGTTATCAGATTAAAATTTTGAGAATAGATAGAGGTCAGAAATATTTAGTATGTGATGATTTTTTTTTGAGAAAATGGTACTTTGCATTAGTTGATTACTAGATATACTCTACAGTAAAATAGAGTAGCAGATAGGAAGAATAGGACCGTAATGTATATGGTGAGATATATGTCGAAGTTAAAAAATATGCCAAAGTCTTTTTTTGGGTAGAGGTAGTTTCCTTTACAATTTATTTGTTAAATAGGTGTCCTACTAGAAATTTTTCTAGTAAAACCCCTAAAGAAGTTTAGAGTGGTAGAAGACCATTTGTTAGCCATTTTAGAGTATTTGAGTGCATTGCGTATTCTCATGTTCTTGATCAGTTGATGAAAAAACTTGATGATAAAGGGGGAAAAGTGTGTTTTTAGCGGTAACAGTGAAGTTTTGGACTTACAGATTGTATAATCTTATGACATAGAAAGTGATTGTGAGTAGAGATGTAACTTTTAATAAAAGAGGCGTTTGGTACGATCTACTGAAAATCTCAAGACAGATGAAATGATTCTAAATTATCAAGAAAATGAGGCTAATGATGATGTTCAACCATCACAAATTGTTTAGGATCCACAGGTTGAATTAACTAGATGTCCATAGCGTCGACGGCAGATGCCAACTTGTTTGTAGAATTTTGTAATTACCCCAAATGATGTTCCTTCTGAAAAGATATTGTTAATTTTGTGATATTGTTAATTTTGCTTTGTTTACGGATTGTAATCCAGCTGTGTACAAAAAGGCAGCTTGTGATGATCGTCAGATGAAAGTATATGGATGAAAAAATTCATACCGTTGAGAAGACTGACACGTGAGATCTTACTTCTCTTTTAATTGGTAAAAAATTATTGGAATGAAGTGGGTCTACAAGACAAAATGTAAGTCTAATGGAGAAGTGGATAGAGACAAGGCGAAATTAGTGGTGAAATGATACAAGTGGAAGCCTGGAATTAACTATTTTGAGGTGTTTGCACCTGTTGCTAGATTTGACACAGTCTGTATGATCATCTTTCTAGCTGCTTAAAAAAATTGGAGAATTTATCAAATGGATGTCAAGTCAGCTTTCGTGAATGGAGTACTAAATGAAAAGTGTACGTGGAACAGCCTGCAAGTTATGTCAGAAGAGGTAGGAAAATAAGGTTTACAGGTTGAAAAGAGCCTTATATGGTTTGAATGGTATACAAGAATTGATTCTTATTTTTTTGCTTGTGGTTTTTAGAGGTGTCTGTATGACCAGACATTATGTACTAAATTTTTAACCTGTGGTAACATTCTTATTCTGTGCCTATGTGTAGATGATTTAATGTTTACAGTAAATAATTCAAAGATGGTTATCAAGTCAAGAGGCTATGATTTAACAGTTTGAGATGACAGATATGGAACTTATATCATATTTCTTGAGAATCGAAGTTTTTTAGTTTGATTGTGAGATTTTTATATCTCAAAAGAAATATGCAGGAGATATTTTAAAGAAGTTCAAGATGGATGCAATGAAACCAATTTTGACTCCAATTGAAGAAAAATTGAGGTTGACCAAGAAGGAGTTGGTGACTATGTGAGTCCCATTGACTTTAAGAGTTTGGTAGGAAACTTAAGGTATTCGATGTCTATGAGGTTAGATATCAAGTTTGCTATTGGGTTAATTAGTAGGTTTACAAAAAATCCATCTTAGTCACATTTGCAAGCGGTAAAGAAAATTTTAAGATATATTGGAGGCACTCATAGTGACAGAATATTTTATCCAGGAAATGATCTAGTTGGGCTTTTTGGTTATATAGATAGTGATTGGCCTGGTAATATAGTTGAGAAAAATAGTATTTCAAGATATGCTTTTTCATCAGTTTAGGAGTGTTTTGCTGAAATTAAAAAAAGCAGTAGGTGATAGTTTTGTCTACAGTAGAGGTGGAGTATATTACAGCGACTAGTAGTACAACTCAAGTTTTATGGTTGCGTCACATGTTTGGTGTTCTACAATACAAGCAAGTTAATCCTACAAAAATTTATCGTGATAGTAGGTCAGTAATTGAGTTGTCCAATAATCCTGTTCTCCATAGACGTAGCAAGCACATTGACATCAAGTATCACTTCAAATGGGAGTTGGTTTGTGAGAAGGAGATTGAAATAGATTATTATAGAATTGATGAGCAAGTGGCAGATATTCTCACCAAAGCATTAAAGACTAAGATATTTGTCAAGTTGAAGAAGATGTTGGGTATATTCAAGTTAGAGGAGTTTGGTTTGAGGGAGGCATCGTAGAAAAAAATATAAACCAAGCTGGTATAACTGGTTTCTAGTATTAGTTGATTTCTTTAGTTAGAATTGGACCCATGCGAGATTCAATTCCTAGAGCTAGAAATATTAGGTTTAGTCCTAGTCAATTTCGTATTAGGGTAGTTTGGGTATATATATACATAAGTTGGCTAGTTTTCTTTGTGTCAAAAAGAGTCAGTAGCCTCGGTCTTCTCTGTACGTGTATAGCCTATCCGACATTCTTCTTGTATTGAGTAGTAGCCGCAGTCTCATTTATTTTATGGAAAAAATTTCTTTGTCTCTTAATCCATCTTTGTGAATTTTTTCTAGTGAATTTATGCTTGTTATTATTTTAGCTCCATCATACACCCTCATTATTAGATGCATGACAACTGATCTAAATTTAAATTTCAAATGCATATATTTGAAATATTCCAAACACTTTTTCTCAACCATTTTGTCATATATTAAAGGCACTTTTTTATAAGAAAAGGTGCTACAAGAAAATTTTGCTAAAGCAACCCAAAAATAACCAATCCAAATACATACACCGGAGTTTTATAAGTTAAGCAGAATGAAGGCAATTGACCAAAAAATGAATATCAGAGAACATCTTTGAATGCTTAAAATTAAGAAGGCGTGAAATAGAGACCGTACTTGTATTTATTCATTTATTTGTTTTGGTAATAGACCATGGCTACGTTACTTAAGGTCAACTAGGAGCTCTGCGTAAGGTTATTTTGGTATAGCAGGCTTTCATAGTAAATTTTCTCTCTTTGGCCCCAAAACTGTTCGTCAATTCTAGAAACACTTAGCACAAATAATGTCTCAAACACATTTTTTGACAAATAATACTTATACATATTCCCTCTGGGTGAAGTTACTTCTATTTCAAAGTTGCACTGTTTTAAGAGAGAGGACAATGTCTTACTTATTCATGTCAGAAATTGTTAGAAATAGAAATGTGAAAATATTACTGAATAGTCTAGAAAAGGCTAGAGATTGTTAGTCTGTCTTTTGGGATTTTCAAATGTCAACGATGTGGCTCACTTTTTTTTTTTTTTTTTTTTGGTTAGCTAAGTATATCTTTTTGTTCATTCTCTCTTATTTTTTAAATTTTTTGGCTATCAATAGTATATAAAAAACGGAGAAACATAGATTTGGTTTTGAAAACCTCTAGAGTCGTTCTCAATATATTTTCCTAAAAGGTACGTTTCTCAAATTCACTAGTTTACAACAAGTATATTTTGGTCATATCGATGAGTTTCACCAACAAAGCGGGCTAAATGAGGAAATAATTGTCTCAGGGGGTTAAAGTACAGAAAACATATACCTTAGGGGAGTTTTGGTAATTACCCTGTTTAGTTATGGCGGCAAAGGTTCAGATGGGACGGTATAAATTTGATTGGAACTGGCTGAGTAGTGGAAAATTGGAAATGCCTCATTCAACTTTCCTCTCTTTTCCATAATCTCAACTTCCTCTGGTTTTCCAGTTAAATTCGATTTAATACAAATGCTCTTCTGTTGCCGAGAGCGAGATTGAGTTGAAAAGATGACTTTTTTTTACTAAAACAACGCGGCAGGGGTTTTTCCAGGCGAAGATGTTCTTCACTAAGATGATCGGAGTACCGGTTTGGTGTTGTTCTAGATTTTTCCGGGTAAAAAGATTGATAATAATGTTGTTTTTTTTAGAATTTTCACTGATTTATTTTGCGCTCCATTGATAGGTAAATTTTTTTGGGGGGTTAGTTTTAATTTTGTGAGCAAATATGATGATTAAAAGAAAATGAATCAGAATGTAACATGCTGAAATTGGTGAAATGTATAGAAGTACTTGATGATTCCTCATAATTGGGGTGAGTAAATGGAATTGGAAATTACTGGATATTATTTGTTGGTTTTAATTGAAGAAACCGGAAGATTATTCTGTTTTTCACATTGTTATGTTTTTGTTTGAGTTATAATTCACTTTCTTAAAATTGGAAATTTGACCATGAATTGGAGTAGATTTCTTACCTTTTATTAATTTACTGACATTTTTTGGATTTCATGATCAGTTGGGTAAGGCGACACAAAATTGGAGTTCTTTATCATCGTTACGAGTGTCTGAAGGTAATCTTTTTATGTAATTCTATCATTTAAATTTAAATTTTTTATATTCTTATCGCCTTTGCGGGATTCTGACCCGTGAAATCTTGTTTTGTTTGGGTTAAACCTCTTTAAAAGAATTGAAGAGAATGAGGATACACCAGCTAAGTCGATTGGAGATCAAGATTTGGGAGTACCAAAGCCCAGACGTGGATTCAACTTGAAGGAGCCTAAGGATGAGGTCTGTGTCTTTAGTATGATCTTCAATGGTAAGATGTAATATTATTTCATGTTACTGATTTGTTAAGGTAGACGGACTAGTTAGATTAGGTCTGTTTATTTTGTTGCATTGAACTTGTTCTGGTTGTCATAGGCTACAAGGGGCTTCCTCTTCCTGTTTATTTCCTTTTGGATTATGCAGATATATATCCATGTAGAAAGACATTCCTTTTCAAGTTTCAGATTACAATTCTTGATAAAAGTGAAATGTTTTTAGCCTTGTTATGGAGGAGAATTTTGTTTTTTCTCCAAAGTTCTTTAACTGCCATATGATTGTTTGTAGATTTTGCTAGTACTGTCAGATCAAGTAGTATGGAACAATTGAGATTTTCTGTAACGGTTATCAGTGCATTGGGCTCCATGGATTTTTGTGATTCATGCCATCATCTCATTTTAGAGTTACTCATTCCCAACTGCTAAATCTAGGATAAAATTGTAGTTGGTAAATCTTCTAACAATTAAGGGTGGGCCATTTGCTGGACTGAGATTCAGGGGAAAATAACTTTAGATACATCTTTCCCTATTTCAGTTCAGCAGCATTGATTTATTCTACTGTGTCTACAGTAAAAGAATTTACTGCTTTCAGTAATAGTATGCTGCAGACTTGGGGAAATTTACGTGAAACTCCTGAAAATTTTCACCAAGCGCCAGAGCAATGGAGCAATTTATCAGCTCAGAAGGGAGACAATGAGAATTCAAGATGTAGATCATGGATCACCAATACATCTGTTGAGAAACTCAACTTAGAAGTGAAATCTGAGCAGCCCTGGACACAAGTGAAAGGTTGTGAACAGTGGGTTAAGTTTTCTGGTTCATTGGTGCATAAATCTTGCAGGTATAATACTCGGCCTCCCCATCAGTCTGTAGTATGTGTCATATTTGAGAATGTCTTAGCATGGAAACTTACAAGGTATTGCATAACTCTCATTTGTTTTCTGTATTATATAAATTCTGATCTGTTTTCTTTTCTTACCTCTTCTTTAGTTTTCTTTTGTCTCTAGATTTCTCCCCTACAAGTTTTTATATTACTACGCATAGACTTTAAGCTTATTCTACTAATTTGGTTGAACATGAACTTTATAACTTTTATTGCTTTTACATTCCCTTTTTTGTTTATTATGGCTTGTATAATTTATTAGGCAGACATTGGTTCATCTATAATCATTTTGTTTGGAGTTAAAAAAAGGAGTCAGTCTTTCTTTGAACAGTTCTAAGGAAAGCACTGGTATTCCATGGGAGATTTTGTTATAAAAGCTGATCGTTGTCTGTGCCTTCCAACTTTCCTTCCTATAGAGTGCTTTATGGTAGTTTATCTTTGCTCAAACACCAGATCATTCCTCTGCTTTATTTTTCAATTACTTGAAGCATCAATGATTCTTTACATTTTTCATGTTTTGATTCTAAAGTTGCATGGCTAATAGGCAAAATGCTGGAAGAATTTCTACAAGCTCAACTGAAGGCAAAGAAATTGAGGATGCTGGATCCATTGAACTTATTGCTGGTTCAAGAAACAGCCCTACAGGTTCATCAGTTACATCCAAGGTTCGCCATATCGGTCGAAACGGAGACATATCGGCGATTCATAATCGGAACGGAGCATGCTGGTACGATATCGATACCTGAATCAATAATTAAACAGCCTCGGATTTGGATTGCCATGACTCGGACGATATTGACTGAGTCATATCCGAGAAAGGAGAAACCGGCAAGAATCGGACGATTCAACTCGGATTGAGACTGAAAAGCTTCCAAAAAGTTGAATGAAAACAACCAAAAATTCGCTGCATCCAACTAAATTATTGCCATATGAATTCAAAACCATGATCCTAAGCATCAATAAAAGGCTAATATACACCACATGCCAAAATCTCCTTTTTTCTTTTCAGCAACAGAGACATGGGAATCTTATTCCCAATCTTTCTTTTTCAGCCACGGAGAAAAGGGAAAGCAGAGAAACTTACCCACAATTTCCTCACTGATTTATCTTTGATCAAAGCATCAAGCAAAGCACCCAAGTGTCTTGATTAAAACCTTGCTCCTTCAAGTGAGATTGCTACATTAGAAATTGGAATGACGAGAAAAAATAGTGCCAAAATTATTGATGGAGGTGGAGATGGTTGAGTGGGAGGTGGTTTGAAAAAAATTATTGCCGAAATTATTGATGGAGATGGAGATGGTTGAGTGAGGGGTGGTCTGCAATTTGTTTTTCTGCCTTCTCTAAATGCAACGAAGCAGGCGCAGCAACGGTGAAGAAGAACGAAGGTGTTGCTAATTAAAGGAGTTGGGAGTTGGGTTTTCATATGGGCCAAGAACTGAAAAAAAATAGACAAAATTAAAATGGACTTGACGTCCAAGTTTGGCCCAGGAAATGAAGAAGAAGGAGTTGAAAGGTCTTAAAATCCAAGTGACCCAAGTATTAGCAGATTGGACTACTAATCTCAATCTCAAGTACTAGTCTTAACGGTCCGTATTTACTTTCAAATTATTTTCTCAATTTTAATTCTTAATATTTTTGGATTTAGTATTCAGATGTGATGTTTAGATTTTTCTAAAGTTACTTGACGCATTTTGGCACTTTTTATATTTTCTTAAGTATAGAATTAATTAAACTAAATTGGTAATTTTATATTTAATACATCTATATGATATAAATAGTCTCTCATCTAAGTTTTAGTTTAGAAAATATATAGTCATTATTAGGATAACTTCTAATGGTTAGGAATGTAATATATTTATTGCATGTATTTCAATTATATTGGTTAAAATGACTTTAGGTAGAATATGATTCATACAAATTTAAAAGAGGAACAATATGGTTCATACATTTCTCCCTATTGACATGAAGGAAACCAAATTCAAATGCCATATCCTTATTATGATAGGCCGGAGGATGAACATGATTTTGAACCTACTCGTCATTCTACATGTTATTAATAGGTATGTAAAGAAAGTAAAAATATGTGCTTACAATATTTGATAGAATTTAAGAATTATACATGCTTTATGAATTTTAAAATTTCAATGATATTTATTATTGTTTTGCTTGTTTTAGGAAATTGAGATCAATCACTTGGGCACTGCAGTTGATCAATGTGGGGTGAAAATACTTACTAAGAATGTGGTGAAAATGCTTGTTTCTCTATGTTTTTGTATTTTATAATATTATTTGATAGGTATCTATTGCTTTTGTTGTATCGAACTAAACGCCACTACTTCCATTGTAAACTAAGATTCTTATTGTGCTATATAAGATATGATGGTTTTACTCTTATATTTAATTTTTCATATCATGTAAAATAGTATTAAAAGGCACACTTGATGCTAAAATTTTTTACTGCTAATATTATAGATTTATGGTTACGGTAGTGTGACTTTATTTAAATAATTAGCAAGTATATATGATAGTGTAGGTATTTAATAAATTTAATTTCATAATTATGCTTGTTATGGTATTTTCTATTTTTAGTAATTTTTCAGATTTTTTTGAAACTTTTATATGCTATAATATGCATATCACCGGTATTTGACCGATATGTCGGTCGGATGTGGAACAACCGATATCGCGACGTGACGGTGACCCGCGACGGCGAACCTTGGTTACATCCAAGGATATTTCTCCATTCATATAAGTGAACAAGTCTGTGCAGTTTGATCATTACTTTGTCTCTAACACTTCTTCAGTTACATCAGAAAACTATTTATCTGAAACATCTGCTCAAAGCTTGAAGCAATCTAGATCAGCAAGCAATTTAAGTATTGCAAAGTCTTCCTGTTATCCAACCCCAATTAAACTGTCTATAAGATGCAAACACCTGGAATAGTTTTCCCTGTATATCTAGATGCTTTTGGACAGGACAAAAATACTTGTATCAGGTTTTAGTATTTGTATTCTGTCTTAAATCCTGTTGAGAATTTCTGTCAGTGGAAACAGTTGAAGAATGAAGCTATTAATGATCATCGAGCGTCCACCTTAGGCGAGGGGCGGACCAGGTGGGGGCTGGGGCTTAAGCCCCAGCCGAAAATATATATGGGGTTCTTACACCGACCCTTTGGATTCTTTGGAGCTGGTCACGGATCTTTACTGCGCACCAATGAAGAAGACGATGATGGATTGCTACAATTTTTTTTTATTTTGCCCTTTAAAGACAAAACGACGTCGTTCCATTAAAATGGAGCGGCGTCGTTTCTAAAAAAAAATAAAATCGAGATGAAACCCTAAAGGGTTTCATATGACCAGTGGGCCACTTTCTTAAGCAGAATATCATCAGCCATCAGGAGCAGCAGCAAGTGTGAAGCACTGAAGCCTCCATCCAAGACAAATTCCTCCAGGCGTCTGCCGTCCAGCGGTCCAGCCTCCAAGCTCCACTGCTCCAGCCTCTAAGCCTCAACTTCTCTCCAACTTCATTCAAGCCTCCAAGCTCCAAGAGTCCAAGTCTCCAACTTCTTTTAGGTTAGTTTTTCAAATTTCAGTTTAAAACTTTAAATTACAATCTTCATCTTTATATTTTTGTTAATTACATGTTTAAATTATTTTTGAATTTTGAGTATCTTGATATTAATTTTGATTAAGATTAATTTTTATTTATTTTATGTTAATGTAATTTAAGAATTTGAAAGATTACATTAAGAAATTTATGGATATTAAATTTAAATTAGAAATTAGTTTAGAAATTGTATAGATTTTAGGTTGTATTTAGTTGTAACTTGTAAGATTCAAGTACCTTATACTATTAACATCTCTCACGTTACTCAACTTATTTGAAAATTCATACATTTTAATAGCTCAATTATTTATAATTTTATTGAATTTAACCTCAATTATTTAATTGTGACAGAAAATGGAGAGATTCTTTAAACCTAAATGAATCCGTAGTGGTGAATCTTCAAATGAGCCTAATATTAGTGAACCAATTCAAAATCAATCTCGTGTGGAATTGAATTTAGATGATATTGTCAGTGATCCGGGATTACGAAAACTAATTGAGAAATTTGATATTTTTCTCCAAGACCATGTCCGAAGAGAGTGTTTGACTAGGGGACCTTGCCAACCGATTGGCCATATGTATCCAAAAACATCATTTGGTAAACAACATAGAAGTTTTCAAGATGTTTGGTATAAAAAGTTTGTATGGTTAGAGTATAGCATATCAAAGATCGCGTTTTGCTTTTGGTGCTTTCTTTTCAAAACACAAAATAAGGGAGGTCCATATGCAGAGGATGCCTTTACAAAAATGGGATTCAAGAATTGGAAAAAGGCAATGGAAAGATTCAATGAACATATTGGAGCTATGAATAGTTGTCATAATGATGCTAGAATACAGTTTGAAAGTTTTCAAGATCAAAGGCATAGTGTGTCAAATATGTTACGAGCAAGTGGGCGCGAAATAGATCTTGCATATCACACCCGTTTAACTGCTGCTTTGGATGTGACCCGCTTTCTTTTGAAGCAAGGATTGTCTTTCGTGGAAATGATGAGTCAACTAGTTCTTCAAATAGAGGCAATTTTCTTGAATTGTTTGAGTGGTATAGCCAGCGAAATAATGAGATTTTTGAGGTTGTAAATCAAAATGCTCCTGCAAACAATCAGCTGACTTCTCCAAAAATTCAAAAAGAACTGGCACATGCTTGTGCCTCGGAGATCACAAATGCTATAATCAATGATATTAGAGGCAATTTTTTTTCTCTAATGGTTGATGAGTCTCGAGACAGTTCAGTGAAAGAGCAAATGGGAGTTGTTTTGAGATATGTGAACAAAGAAGGACGTGTGATTGAACGTTTCCTTGCAATTGTACATATGTCTGACACCACATCTCTTTGTTTGAAAGATGCAATTGATTCTTTATTTGTTCAACACGGATTATTATTATCCAAATTGAGAGGTCAAGGATATGATGGAGCTTCAAATATGCGAGGTGAATTCAATGGTTTGAAAGCCCTTATATTACAAGAAAATCTCTATGCGATGTATATTCACTGTTTTTCTCACCAACTCCAGTTAGTCATTGTTGCTGTTGCTAAGGGAAATGTCACTGTTAGTGAATTCTTTGTCTATGTCTCTATGATTGTCAATTTAACTGGAGCATCATGTAAAAGGAGAGATCAATTAAGACAAATAGAACATGATAAGATTGTTGCACTTTTAGATAATGGAGATATTGCTCATGGAAAAGGCAAAAATCAAGAAACTAAATTAGCAAGACCAGGAGATACTCGTTGGGGATCACACTATCTAACATTACTTCGTCTATCCTCTATGTGGCTTTCAGTGATTGAAATATTGGGAAATATACAAGATGATACCACCACTCCTGACAATAGAGGTATTGCCAGAGGTTTGATTGATAGAATGAATGATTATGAATTTGTTTTTGCATTGCACCTGATGAAGTATTTATTGGGAATCACAAATGACTTGTCACTTGTTTTGCAACAAAGGGATCAAAATATTGTCCAAGCAATGAGTTTGATTGATACTGTGAAATCTCAATTGCAAGACTTTAGGGAAGAGGGATGGCAAATAATTTTAGATGAAGTCAACAATTTTTGTGAGTTGAATATGATCCCCGTGCTTGATATGGAAGACAATATAGCAATGGCAATGCAGCGCAAGGTCAAACCATCACTAATTATCATCATTATCGCGTGGAGATTTTTTGTGAGGTATTATTTTTAAAATTATTATTTCTTTACATTTGTTAGCAGATTTTCTTTGTTATTAATTTTATTATCGTTGTGATGTCAGGTTGTTGATTTAATTATTCAAGAGATGAATAATCATTTCTCCGAAGTTAGTATGGAATTGCTTAGTTGCATAGCATGTCTTAATCCAAAAAGTTCTTTCTCTCAATTCAATGTGCAGAAACTACTCCGTCTTGCTGATTTATATCCTGAAGACTTCTCAAGTAATGATTATTTATATCTTGAGTCTCAACTTCGAAATTATATTTATAATGTGCGACGCGATCCTCAATTTTTAGAAGTTGGAGATTTAGGAAGTCTTGCTCAACAAATGGTTACAACTGGTAAAAGTACAGCTTTTTCATTGGTTTATCGTCTGATCGAGTTGGCATTAGTTTTACCATTCGCTTACATTGAAAGAGTATTTTACGAATGAATACTATGAAGCGATTTCGCGTAACAAAATGGGAGACCAGTGGATGAATGACTGTCTGATTGTATACATCGAGAAGGATATTTTTGCAACAATTGAAAATGAGCAAATATTACAGCGTTTTCAACAGATGAAGACTCGCATAATGCAATTGCCTCCCCTTCGTCATTCAAGTGCAACAAATACCACTACTTTAAGTGTTAATCAATAACAAATTTTTAGGTATGTATAATTATATATTTTTATTGTTTTTATAATTATTGCTTTGAAATTTTACTTATTAAATATATTTATTTCATCGCAAAAAAAAAATTAAATATAGTTCAGCCCCCACCAAAATATATTTCTGAGTTCGTCCCTGACCTTAGGGATTCTTGTGTACGTGTTGATAAGGAAGCTCCTATTTCAGAAGTGGGGACAGACGGAACTTCAGCCAGACAAGAGTTGAAGGCAGAGGCAAGCCTGTCCTCTTGGCTAAGAGCACTTATCCAAGATCCTAATGGGTTCGCTGCTGGTGCAAACTACCATTGTTGCAGAATTCCTGTAGACGGGTCCATTCTTGAGATGAATGCCTCTGACTGGGATAAAGATGAATCTCAAGTTTCACCCAAATGGTGGGATGGGAATGAAATTCCCAACTCAACAGACAAATACAAAGAGGTTTATCCTTCTGTCTGATCGTTTCTTTCTTAACTGCGTATTTTAATAATTTCTCCTCCTTTCTCTTCTCTTAATAATAGCAATTTTTTTTGTTCATTTTTATTCACTCATACTTTTTATTGATTCTAATTAATTTGGTTTAGATTGTTTTTCTAATTGTGAGCTGGTTTTGATGGTTGAAAGCCACTGAAAAAGAAATTACTGGAAACATGTAATATTTCCTTCTTTTTTTTTTTGCTTGTTCAGTGATAATTGATATTGGTGGACTTTTGCTTATTGCGCTATAGTTGTTTATCTTGAAATTTTGGGTAAAGTAATGTTATATATAGACGGTTTTTCTTAGGAATTTTTTTTTTTATATTTATAGTTTTAGTTTTAATATGGGAGCTAGTTTGATGATTAACAGCTAAAAGAAAGTGGAATTGGAATAGGATGTCCTGAAATTGGTGAAATGAGTAGAAGTATTTGATGTTTCCTCATACTTCCCTTCTTGGTTACTAAAAGGAATTGGAACTTATGGGAATCTTTTATTGGTATTAGTTGAAGTAAGCCTGAAAGGTTATTCTGTGTTTGACATCTCAGTTTTTCTGTTTAAGTTATAATTCTTTAGTCAATTAGAATTTTAAATGAGAAACAGAGTAAATCTCTTAGTTTTTTTCATTTATTTGTGTTCTTGGATCTCATGATCAGATAGGTGCGGTAACTGGAAATCCAAGTTCTGTATCATCGTTACAACTGTCTGGAGGTACTTTGATATGTGATTCTTTGGTTAAGCTTTCAGTTTTGATTGCGTTTCTAGGATTCTGATGGTCGAAATCTCGTTCTGTTTTGGACAAACTCTGAAAAGATAAAGAGAATGATGGTACCCCAACCAAGTTGAAGGAAGATCTACACTTGGGAACACGAAGGCCTAAACGTGGAATTGACTTGAATGAGCTCAAGGATGAGGTTTGTTTCTTCTAATGTGATCTTCAGTACTAAAATGGAATATACTGTCTTGTTACTGATTAGTTAAGTTAAATGAGATAATTAAATTAGGTTTTTTAATTTTGTGCATAGAACTTGTCCTGGTTGTCATTGGCTACAAGGTGCTCCCTGTTTGATCTCCTTTCAGATTTTATTTTTTGGATAATACAGATCTCTGTCTTTGCAGAAAGAATTTGTGGAATATCTGTTGGCTTAGGCTCCATTCTTTCCAAGTTTCTTATTACCATCCTTGACAAGAATGAAATGTTTATGGCGCGATTCTAACAGAGAATTTTGAATTGATACTCTGGACTAACCTTCATGAATGTGTTAGCACAAAAAAACACGCAGTGGGAAAAAAACTAAAATCTTATGAATAAGAAAGGCATGGGAGGATAAAAGAAATTTATTCCAAGAAACTAATTTTCCTCAACTACAAGTGTAGGACTTTCAAGTCCTTAAATAGAAAAATAAAACTATGCATTCTACTCTAATTATGATTTCAAAACATGACTCAACCTTATTTCCTAAACAGATTTTGATATCCAATTCTAACCTACTTACTAAATAATAAATCAACTTCTAAAACTAATAAACTTCTAAATGTGCTTGGTTTAAAAAGTGCCAACAGAATGCTTTTAGGTTTTGCTGGTATTGTCAGCCGGTGTAATATGTTTAGCAATTGAGATTTTCTGTAATGGTTCCCAATGGATTGAGATTCACAAGTGAAACAGAGTAAATTCTTCATTCAAATTCTTTTGGAATTCTATGATCAGGTCGATATGCTGACTGGAAATCAGACTCCTTTATTATCAGCACTACTGTCTGAAGGTAATTTCATATGTGATTGTGTTATTTATTTGATTTTCTTATTGTGTTTTGGGATTGTAATGGTCAAAATCTTGTTTCGTTTTGGACAAACTCTGCAAAGTTGAAGAGAATAATGGTACTCCAGCTAAGTTGAAGGAAGATCGAGACTTGGGATCGCCAAAGCCTGAACTTGAATCTAATGTAAAGGAGCTCAAGGATGAGGTCTGTTTCTCTAGTATGATCTTCAATGCTAAGATGGAAGATCCCTTCTTGTTTTAAGTTAGACTAAGGGTGCGTTTAATAAAACTGAAATCTGAAATCTAAAGTCTGAAATCTGAAGTCTAAAGTTTGAATTCA
This sequence comes from Gardenia jasminoides, assembly GCA_013103745.1. Classification (NCBI taxonomy): domain Eukaryota; kingdom Viridiplantae; phylum Streptophyta; class Magnoliopsida; order Gentianales; family Rubiaceae; genus Gardenia; species Gardenia jasminoides. The sequence continues at coordinate 6,074,395 of CM023101.1, forward strand.
TTAAGTGATTGAATTGTTAAGTGCTAAATCTAATACATTTGAATGTATATTACATTCAGTGATAAGTGAATAACTTATCACTTATTTTTGAAAGCAAGTTTTGCCTAGAAAATTCAGTGCCACTTAATTCATTCAGATGTTCTATTTTCGGTTATCAAACGGTTTGAATGTGTTAAGATCTGAATCCATTAAATTTAAGTGCTGAATTATGTTATCAAATAGGACCTAATTCATTAAATTTGGTCTGCTTATTTTGTTCATTGAACTTGTTCTGGTTTAGAGTCCTTACTTTTCAAGTTTTGTATTATTATTCTTGATAAGATTAAAATGTTATGGCCTTGTTACGGCAGAGAATTTGGACTTAAATTTAGGAGTTATGTAATTGTCATATGCTTGTTTCTAGGTTTTGCGAGTACTCTCTGCCTGTGTAGCATGCAACCGTTGAAAATTGCCGTAATAGTTACCAGTGGATTGAGATCCATGGAGTTTTGTAATTTATACTATCATCAAATTTTAGAGTTATTTTTACCTGATGTGAGAGCTTGATAAAATTTTAGTTGGTGTATGTTCTGATTTTAAGGTGTGGGCTATGTGCTGGATTAAGTTTCAGGGCGAATTTCTATAAATAATGTCAAAAAACAAATATATCATAAAACTAGGGTTCGGTGGGATTTTTTTTTCTGTAAATAGGGTCGCCGAAAGCCTGAGATGCGGCGACCCTCTGAAATTATTTTCTTTTTGAAATATTTTTTAACTTGTCAGTGGTTGAGTTAGGGAAAATTTTTTTTTTCCTTGAGAAATCGCATGCATGGAATGCGGTTTCTCATCCCACAAATGACCACCAGAAACGGCATCGCAAGGATGCGGTTTCTGGTGGAATCAATTTTTTTTTTTTTATTTTTTTTTGGATAAACTACATAATTAGTTTTATGGGGTAAAAGTCAGTTTTTGCCACAGTATTACACGTTTTGAATGTGCATCCTATTTCTCCAGCAGACAGTAGTGTGTCAAAAATGCTAAATCTGTTAAATCACCCTGGTTAGGCACCAATTTAGTTTATTCATCGATGATGAATTTGGATGCAAGAACATCATAGTTCTTACCTTTAATCAGCCTCGAATAATTATTTGTGTAAACAGGAATATAAAATGAGATTCTTTTTAAATACATATGGCATGGCATGGCTTTAGTATGGGATGTGGTTTATCAAAAACAATAAAAATAAATAAAAAAAATAATTGATTCCACCAGAAACCACATGCTTGCGATGCGGTTTCTGGTGGTGATTTGTGGGATGAGAAACCGCATGCATGGCATGCGGTTTCTCAAGAAAAAAAATTTTCCTGATTCAAACACTGACACCACTGACACTTAAAAATATTTTAAAAGAAATAATTTTAGAAGGTCGCCGCATCTCAGGTTTTCAACGACCCTATTTATAGAAAAAAAATCCCACTGAACCCCAGTTTTATGATATATTTGTTTTTGACATTATTTATAGAAATTCGCCAAGTTTCAGGCAAGAATACACAAGTGAAAAGAGGTTTCACCCAAGTGGTGGGATGGGAATACAACACACAAGGACAGGGAGGTACATCCCTCTGTCCTGATCTTTCCTTTCTTCTCTTCCTATTTTGAGCTTTTCTAGTCCTCTTTCTTTTCTCTTACTGAAAAAATGATGAAGAATGCGGGTAAATTTGATTATGTTTGCAGGATCAGAAAGTCCGTTGGCATGAGACTCCTTTTGAGGAGAAACTAGAAAAAGCCTTGTTTGAGAAGACTTTCATCCGGCAGAGGTATGCATGGCTTCTTGTGCCTCTTAGAAATTAGTATTGAATTTCAGTATCAATCTTTTTTGGTACAATCCTGTAGAGGTGAAAAATGTGTTAAACTGTTTCTGTAGTTTTTTTTAGCTGGGCAGCAAAGACATAATTGTTTCCCTGTTCGGACTTTAAAGCATTCCTGAACGACTTCTCTGTTTCTGAAATTTTGACATATTTTGTCTCTGTTCAGGAACTCCTCAAAGTCTTAAAGATTTTGATAAGATTTGGGTGAATGCCTGTATTTTGTTTTCTCTAAACCAAATGAAACAATTAGTGAAATGTTATTTTCAATGAATTTATTTTGTTCCTGCTATTCATGATTGAGATAAATGGGATTCTTTTTTTCTTTTTCTTTTTTTGAGCTAGATAAATGGGATTCTTAGTTTTCTCTTTTCTTTTTTCTTTTCTTTGGTGGATTGTAGGCGTCAAATCAGCAGGGCGATAAATTTTGAAAGCAGCTGAATTGAGGTATTAGTTAAACTAAATATAAAGGAAATTCGTTGTCTGTTCTTATCAGGAGTTTGATGTTCAATATTCTGCTCTTGTTGAGCAAAACTTATAATGTGATTCACGCAATTTGAGATTTTTTTTTTTTTTTTGTAGGCATTAAACCGGCATGGTGGTAAGCATTTCAAGACTGTCTTTTGAGTATAGTATTTGTACAGCCAAATTCCATTTGCTCAGCCATTACCATTCACGGCATTTCCAGTAGCCATTTTAAGCTTTTATAATTGTACCCCTTGCTCTTTTTCCCAGAACAAGTAGAACTAAAATTAACTCCAAGTTGAGAAAACCACCATCAAGCTCTACTAGCCTTAGGCCTTGGCTGCCTCGACATACTCATACATGTATTCTAGGGTCTGACTTGTGAGTTAAAAAATAAAAACAGAAAAGATGTGGGTTGAGTAACATGTTGCGCAAACACAGCACTTACCACCATTGTTTGAGCTACGCAGTTTATTTATGTAGATAAGATAGAAGAAAAATGGCACATGCAATTCTTGCACAGCTTTTAAAACATACATGGAAAAGATGGTTTTTCGGAGCGCAAATAACACTTCATGTTCATAACTTGTTAATGATGGTAGTCATGGAAATCCTATGGGACAACTTATTTTTTAGCGGCTTTTAACAGAAACCACGGTTAACTGCTGGTTTTGAATGCTTAATCAAGTGTATATTTATGCTAGATGGGAGTCAAGATGTCCAGTAAAGGCTTAAACATGAACTATCATTGCACCTGAAAGGTTGTGCAAAGACTACACTTGGCCAAGTATTTTCATTACCATTGCTCTATGAGGCAAAACCATAGCCTTTATCGACTATCTCAAAGATTGATTGAGCCTTAAGTGTCATTTAGTCTTTGATTGAAAATGCAAGGAGCACGTTACCACATCATTATTAATGTCATCTAACAATAACCCCATTTTTAGCAGTCGTACAATCCATTTTCTACATGTAATTTCACCTAGAAAAAAAGAGGAAAATAGGTTTTTAATTCAAGCATTCTTATTTACAACGATTCTAGTTGTTGCCCACAGAAACATGTATACATCGATAGTAAGGATATTAATACATGTTCATTTGGACGTGAACAAGACAAAAGAAAAGAAAAAAGATTTAAATTGTATGTGCATATGATGCGTTATGCCTGTTCTTGATATGTTGCACAATGGAATCATATATGAAAAGGTTTTGGATATCGGTAAAGGGTTTGAAAATTTTTTTGACTGAATCCCTTTTGCTTTCAATGCATACAAATCCTTTTCATAAATATCAAATCCAATAATCAAATCTTTTCCTGGCATTCTTCCACCAATAATATGAGTTTTAAGTTCACAATCCGGGAGAAATCTAATGATAATTGGATTTTTGGTTACCTTAGTTGTTTCAAAAAAACTCTCCATTGACTGACCTGAAAGTATGAGATTCATACTTCCAACACTCTTCTGGTAAAATATCCTGATTTAGGATTGACATTTCTGCACCAAGGATATAAAAAAGTTGTGTCAATCAGGATCTGTGATGTTCATTTCCTCAATCAGTGTTTGGTGTTGGATATGATTTCTTCTTTTGTTGAGCTGGCAACGTCTTTCACTTCTGGACTTCCATTTAGCTTTGGGCTGTGATGAGTTGGGTGGAGTTGGATTGGGCTCATCTTGGGAATCCTGCATCATAGAATCTTCCATCATCTCTTTATACTCCTGCTGGGCTTTCTGGATAGCTGTGAAATGAGGATGATTTCTTTGATAATTCCATGGCCCATGAAAACCTGACCAAATAATTTCTGGAATGACTCCATTGACTTGAAAGATGTATCTCTGGGCTTTATCATAAATAACATCGTCTTCTTAGACAAAAAAACTCAGAACTTTATAGATCAACACCGATGGGAGTGCTGTAAGATCATTTTCTTGGATATTGACAGGTCTATGAAAATGTAGAACCAGATAATCTTTATGGGTTTTAAACAGTTTTGTCCACCATTCTTTTGGTTTGAACCATTTAAGGAAAATCTGGTGGTGTGAGACTAGTGTATAAAAATTCTCAAAAGACATGGAATGAAATTCCATGAGAATATGATAGGAATGACAAAGATATCACAAAATCCAAAGTAATGATTCGGGAAAAATCATGATCTGGGCAATGAAGACTTGTGAAAATGGGTATTCAGGATTGATACCAAAAGGATTTAGAATAGATCCTCCATAATTGGCAAACACTAAGATTTCATGGTTTCTTCTGGCAGTTTTCCAGTGTTTCTTTTTCCCATGGTTTAGGCAAAGATAGAATTTCTGGCGGATTTGGGAAAGAAGGGATGATACTGGAGTATATCCGAATTGAAGGCAGAGAATTTTTTGGGGGACTTTTGGAGAAGAAATTAGCAACAATGTTTGATTTTCCTTTGATATGAGTGACTTTCAATGAGAACTAGGAAAACCAATTTGACCATCTAAGCAATTGGGTATTAGGAATTTTCCTGTTTTTGAAGGAAATCATTCGAGGAAAACTTCCTATATCCATTTCAATTGTGAATAAAACTGGTCTGAGATAAAATTCAAATTTCTTAATTGTATTTTTGACTGCAAGGATTTCCTGATAAGAAGAGTGGTAATGCAATTGACTGTCTTTGAAACTTTTACTGTCAAATCCACAACATTTTCTAGAAGGGTGGCTCCCCAATGGTAATCACTGGCATCTGTTTGGAGGATGAGATTGTCAGAGGATGGAATATGAAGAATAGGAAGATTTTTCAAGATTTGTTTCAAAGTCTGAACTGACTGGGTCTGTTCACTTCCCCAAGGAATGGGATTTTTCTTGAGAAGCTTGGTCAAAGGTTGGGTATATTGGGAAACATTAGGGATGAAATCCCTAACATAATTTACAATACCCAAGAATTGGCGGACCTGTTTGACAGAGAGATCTTTTTAAGGGAAATGCTGAATAGCATCTCCAATGTGTGTCTCAGGAACACAAGTACCATTTGAGATTTTCATCCCCAGAAAATTGATTTCTTGTTGGCACAAAATCATTTTTTTCTCAGAAAGCATAATGCCAAAATTTTTAACAATTTCTGCAAATTTGTAGAGCAAAGATATATGCTCTTCAAATGTCTTTGAAAACAGAAGAATATCATCAATATACACAAGACAAGTGTGAAGGATAGGTTCAAAGATACGAATCATCGCCTTTTGAAAAAGAGAAAGTGCTGTTTTTAGCCCAAAAGGCATCACCTTCCACTGATAATGATGATTCGGTATACAAAAAGCAGTTTTATACCTATCTTTAACACAAATACCAAGTTGCCAAAAACCTGATTTTAAATCAAATTTTGAGAACCATTTTGCACCTACAAGCAAAGAGAACAAAGAATGTCTATTCGGAATAGGAAATTTGTCATCGGCCAAGAATAAATTTAGGGGCTGATAGTTGATGACAAGCCTCATTTTCCCTCGAACTTGTTCAGATCACTTATTTACATAAAAGACTTGACATGCCTATTGCGATTCTGAAATTTTGATGAGATCAAATTCAAGAAGTTCTAGACATTCTTTTTCAGCAATCTTGGAATGATCAGGGTTCATTCCTGGATGGCTGGTTTTGGTAGGATTAGCTTCTTCACTTTTAGAAAAAGGAAGTTTAATGAAGAAGCCTAGGTTTTTCCACAAAGGATGGTCACATTTTTTTATGAATTCCACATGATTTTCAGCACATGATTGTTTAGCAATGAAATCCCTGAAATTTTGAATTTGGGTTTTTCTTCATCAAAATCGTGACCACAACGATGAGTATGAGAATCAAATGACATAATTTCAGACAAACCACAATTACCTCCTCCCTAAGAAGATATCAGAAATGGCTCTGATACCAGCTTTGGTTCCTTCCAGATTTTCACGATAATTAGTGTCATCAGAGTCTAAGCTTTACCAGGGTTTCGTCTACTTTTTTTCGCCTCCTGCTATTTTTTTCCTACTACTTTTGAGGTTAGCTTAAATCTCGGGACAACGAAAGTGTTTAATCCGCTTGGAATCTTGGCTGATAGCTTCTACCAAATATTTCTTTAGAATAGGGGAATCGGATAATTGGGTTGTTTGAGAGAGAATTTAGAACACCATATCTTGAGAAAATAACTTCTTGACTCTAAGATTTTATTCTGTAAAAGCTCGATGCTCCGAAAAGATCAAGGAAACCCCTTTTATAGTGATTACGAGCGACGCGATACAGAAAAAAAAATAGCTCGTGACCTCCTGGTCAATATAAGACAAACTAACTTTATACAAGTGGCCGACAAAGACCTATAAATGTCATCAAAGACGACTTCAGATGACGGACATCAATCAAAAGGAAAACAACAATTGTTGATCAGCCACAATTGTTGACATTTGAGACAAAAGATCAGCCACAATTGTTGACTTATAATGCATACATAAAGACAAAATAACAAGGCTGCAATATAGGACTCATAATGCATGCAAAAAGACAAAATAACAAGGTTGCAATTATGACTCAAAAGTCTTAAAAGACAAACAAGACAATTGACTTTAAACAAAGCTGCGATATTCCTTGAAGAGCCGGACTTTTCTGACATGATGAATAGCATTTAGACTTCATGATCTGGAGGGACATCAGAAGGAGTATCTGATGGGGTTGAATCAGGATCTGTGATGTTCATTTCCTCAATCAGTGCTTGGTGTTGGATATGATTGTTTATTTTGTTGAGCTGGCGACGTCTTTCACTTTTGGACTTCCATTTAGCTTTGGGCTGTGATGAGTTGGGTGGAGTTGGACTGGGCTCATTTTGGGAATCCTGCATCATAGAATCTTCCATCATCTCTTTATACTTCTGTTGGGCTTTCCGGATGGCTGTGAAATGAGGATGATTTCTTTCAATATTCCTGCAAAGTGAGCAGTAAATTCACTTAAAATATCAAAAGCCAAATCAACTGTAAGATTTCAAACAGTCATCCATGCATGAAACTCTTGGAATCTCTTTTCCCATTGAGAGGAAGGAATATCATCAATGGTAAAGATAGAAATACTCCCTTTATTGTTATTTTTCTTGGGCTGCTGCTTTCTTGGTTCTTCATCAACGATGTCTTCTTCATTAGAAGGGAAATGAACTTCTCCTTTAGTTTCTACTTCTCTGGCCATGAAGACATGAGGAATCTTTCGAATGGATTTTGAATAATCGAACAAAGTTTCTTCCGATTCTTGAAAATCTGAAGATTCTGAGTTAGAGGAGTCAGAAATTATTTCTTCAGAGGTATCCTCCGATGTAGACTCGTCAGAGGTAACTTCCTTGTCAGACTCGGAAGCATTTTCCATGACATTTATCTTTGGAAGACTAGACTCAACTTGTTCTTACAAAAAAGAAGAAATAGGATTATTTCCGTGGGAAAATATAAAAACATCTTTTACATCTTCTATTTTTCCTTCCATTTCTGATGTTTACGCTTTTCTTTTCCTTTTTCCCTTTTCTTTGTTCCTGTCTTTTCCTTTCTTTTTTCTTCTTGCTCGCGCTTTCTTGAGCTCCTTTTGTTCTTGGAGCCATTTGAATTCTTGGATTAGTACGGTAATTCTTTCTGGACTGGTGTTGGAAAATATGATGGAATAGCACCAAACAGGTAGGGAGAAGCCATTTCTCTTAATGGCTTTGCCGTAAAATGAGACATGTAGTCATCTTACGGTGGTGGGCGGAGCAACGGATCGGTTGAAAGTTCTTGGTTTTACAGTGACTTCGAATCTGCTTTTAAGATAATTAATATCTTTTCTTTACGTTCATGAAATTGAGACAAGGTTTACTAATTTAGGGAATTGGTGATACTAATTCATCAAGTCGTTTTGAAAGACCTTGATCGTTTTTTTGATTTTGGGTTTTGTCTCATCTACGAAGAGTAAATTTTGGTAGAGACTTAGGTAACTTTTCATGGATCATAGAAAGAGTTTTGTTTTGGCAGATTACATTTCAGTTAGGTTTAGAACATTGATTATGTCAAGAGGGCAAAATTTGTCTTGAAAGAGCGGTTGTTTGTGCATTTTTCAAATTTTGGGACATGACTAGAATTGTCTTTGTGAGGAGTCTTCCGCGTTTAAACATGATCGAGGGAATTGGCTTGGACTCAGATGGCTTGGACTCGATGGTTTCTTACGGCATTTTCGGTGTTTCTTTTCCCGTGGTTCAAAGCCATGAGGAGTCCGCCAATTCCTGTATGTTTAAATGTGAAGATTTCCTCTGCACGCCTTCAGACCTTCAATGTCCCAAAATTTGAAAATCCTAAGCTCGATCCCTCTTTCAAACGACCCCTCAATCTGAAAAAAGCTCTTCTACGATCCTGGAAAAGTTCACCAAAAACTTACTAACAGAACAAAACCCAAACAAAATGATCAAGGTCTTTCAAAATGACTTGATGAAGTGTATCAATTCGAATTGGTAAACCTGTTAAATATATTAATTATCTTAAAAGACAGATTCGAGAAACTTTTGTCCGTAGTTTGTTTCCCATGGAAAAGATTCAAGTTTCATGCATGGATGATTTGTTTGAAATCTTACGGTTGATTTGGCTTTTGATATTTTAAGTGAATTTACCGCCACTTTGAGGGAATATTGAAAGGCCGGTGAGTTTCTAGGAGATCAAGATAAAACAATTTTTCTCACCAGACAAGATTTTGATCAAGCCATTGAAATCTTGAATATCACATTCTTAAGAAGTCCTATTGAAAACAAGGAACTTAAGAGAAAAGAGTTTTTCAAGGTGAAGTATCAATCGTATGAAAGAAAAAATTTAAGTTGACATTTCAAAAGAATGACACAACTTTTTTATATCCTTGGTGTAGATATTAATTTGAAACAAACCTTCTTAACATCTCTTCCTCATATTTTGTCCAGCAGTGCTGAAATCTATATTCATAACCGATATAGTTCTATTTTGAATCTTACTGTAGGTCAAATTCGCCAAACCGTGTTCCTTTAGCTTGAAGAGATTTGCAACAAGAGAAAAGTGATAAGAGAATGTATGAAAGGAGATGTTTGCATGGATTAAGCATGCAAGAAACCTGAATTAATCATCAAGAGTAGATGCAAGTCGTGCTCTACTAATAAGAAGAAGAAAAATTTTTCCAAATTCTCTGTGAAGAAATTCCGAAAGATCAAGACAGCAGGAAAATTCTACAAAAGAGACAAAAAATGGAAATTTTTTAAGAAAAAGAAACACTGGAAAATGCCAGAAGAAACCATGAAATCTCAGTGTTTGGCAATTATGGAGAATCTATTCTAAATCCTTTTGGTATTAATCCTGAATACCCATTTTCATAAGTCTTCATTGCCCAGACCATGATTTTTCCCGAACCATTACTTTGGGTTTTGTGGTATCTTTGTCATTCCTATCATATTCTCATGGAATTTCATTCCATGTCTTTTGAGAATTTTTTATACACTAGCCCTAGGATTTTCCTTAAATGGTTCAAATCGAAGAGATGGACAAATGCTTTAAAACCCATAAAGATTATGTGGTTCTACATTTTCATAGGCTCCCAATATCCAAGAAAATGATCTTACAAAGACTTCGGTGTTGATCTATAAAGTTCGAAGTTTTTTAATCCAAGAAGACGATGCTATTTATGATAAAGCCAGGAGATACATCTTTCAAGTCAATGGAGTCATTCCAGAGATTATTTGGCCAGGTTTTCATGGGTCGTGGAATTATCAAAGAAATTATCGTCATTTCATAGCCATCCGGAATGCCTAGTTGGAGTATAAAGAGATGATGGAAGATTCTATGATGCAGGATTCTTAAGATGAGCCCAGTCCAACTCTACCCAACTCATCCACCGGTCAAAGCCTAAATGAAAGTCCAGGAAGAAAGGCGCCGCCACCAACAAAAGAAGAAATCATATCCAGACCAAGCCGATTGAGGAAATGAACATCCAGATCCCGATTCAACCCCATGGGATACTTTTACGATGTCCCTCCAGGATCATGAAGTCTAAATGCTATTCATCATGTCGAGAAAAGTCCACTCTTCAAGGAATATCGAGCTTTCTTAAAGTCAATTGTCTTGTTTGTCTTTAAGACTTTTGAGTCTGTTCGACCTTTGTTATTTTGTCTTTTGCATGCATTATGAGTCTTATATTGCGCTTGTTATTTTGTCTTTATGTATGCATTATAAGTCAACAATTGTGGGCGATCTTTTGCCTCAAATGTCAACAATTGTGGTTGATCAACAATTGTTGTTTTCCTGATGTCCCCATCGAAGTCCGTCTTTGATGACATTTATAGGTCTTTTACCACTTGTATAAAGTTAGTTTGTCTTATATTAACCGGGGTCACTTTTTTTTTCTATATCAAGCTTGTAATCCCTATAAAAAGGTCTCTTGATCTTGGAGACATCGAGTTTTTACCGAATAAAATTTTAGAGTCGGAAGTTTGTTTTCTCAAGATATGGTGCTCTTCAAATTCTCTCGAACAATGCAATTATCCGATTCCCCGACTGTTAAAAAAATATTTGGTAGTTTTATTGCTCCAAGATTGGATTAAACACTGGTTGTCTGTCGCTTTCAGATTTAAGCTAACCTCAAAAAATAGTCTGAAAAAAAGTAAGGAGGAAAAAAAAGTAGAAAATTAAACTCCCCAGTAAAACTTAAACTCTGATAACACCATTTATCGTGAAATCTGGAAGGAACCAGAAGGTTATCGAACCATTTCGATATCTCTTAGGGAGAAGGAATTGTGGTTTGTCCGAAATTATGTCGCCATTTGATTCTCATATTCATCGCTTGTGGTCACGCGATTTTGATCCTCGTCTTCATCCTAATCGTCCCATTAGTTCAAGAACCCTTGATCCTCATTATTACTACTCCTTTTATCTTGACATATTACAAGTCTCAATTAAGATAAGATTTGTCACTCTCAAAGGTCTGTTTGGTCCTTATAATTTAGAAGCGCATTATCCACCACGTGTAATTTTTGACATCTAGATATAGAGAGCGTATAATTATATTCATAAGCTTTGTGATAACTGAACGTCAGCCAACCCTATGTAACTGAAACTTCGGTATAGACTACCACCTGGGATCTAAAGGAAATCTAGCGTTTAGACTTCGACGACAAGCGGAAGAATCAAGAACCCGTTGATCACCTGGTCAGCGATCTCTTGATATGGTAGAGATGCCGCATGTCCCAGGCGGCTTACCTGTGATTGATAAGTCTATCGAATACCCTAGGATGATCTAAAATATTCAATGGGCTTCAAGAAGCAGAGAGAACTCTCAAAGGGGTTTTCTTATTTACGAATCACGAACTCCCATGAAAAGTACAAAAAATGCTTAAATACCTCTTACAAAATAATCTAAACATCTCACTAAGAGGCCTAGATTCACCACGACGCCTCACAAAGGGGTGAACCATGGGCTTATCTAATAAAAAAATTTCAAAAATATAAAATTAACTAAAAATGACAATTTTAATGGCGAGGGATCCATGATATGGATCCAAATCATGCCTCATGGGATTGGTCCGCATGGATTTAACACTTTGCCGATCAAGAAACGCTTGAGGCATGGATTCGATGTGATGGATCGATCAAGGCTCGCTGGCGTTGCCACGCTTTCTTTTAGGGCGGCCCACTTGTTGCCTCTTCCGCGAGTAGGGGACTCGCTTGGCCACCCCTATCTAGGGACCTAATGTGACTTGCCTGCGACTCATTGAGCCCTTCAATGGTCCTAGGGTTCCCTAACCGATGCTTGAACCGCGACGCATGAGGTTTGTAGCGCCTCATGCGTAGTTTGCGGCTCGAACGCGATGTCGTGTCGATTAACCCTAGGCACTACTTGCTCGCGCGTCACCCACCCCTCATTCGTCATTCCTCTCTCTTGGAAAAGATTTGTCCTCAAATAGGCTTCACATCCGCAAGCAGGACTCAAATCAGCAACATTGAAGGTAGCGGAGACATTGTACTCGCACCTAGGTGGGGTCGAACTTGTAGGCGTTGTCATTAACCCGCTCCCATTTGGAAAAGGCCCTGCTCCACGGAATCGCCTTATGGGCGTTGCTGGAAGCTGCCTTCACTTGCAAGTGTAGCTCGTGAATTCCCGCCTCCGGTTCAAAACCATCTTACGTCGTCCCTTATTTGCATGTCTAAAGATGCTGTGCGGTCAGGTCTCAATGTTGGCATCGCACTGGCGATGAAGGGACTTCACAAACATCTCCGCTTTTTTCACGCCATCTAGTGTTAGTATGCTCCACATAGGCAAAGGCATAAGATCAAGAGGAAAGGAGTGGATTAAAACCGTAAACAACCCTCAAAGGGAAAATGAGTAGACTACGCAGTGCTAAAAAATGGTTATATACAAATTCGACATGGGTAAACACTTTCCTCCCAAGTTTTCAAATTCTTTTAATGATGGCTCGAAATAACGTGATAGGTGTGTGGTTAACAACCTCGCCTTGTTTGGCCATCGGTGGTTCGTTGACGTAGAAAGAGGCAACTTAGTTCCTAGCTTCCCCACAATGTCTTCCAAAATAAGGCAAATTTTACATCTCTATCTCCGGACACTATCGTCCTAGGAATGCTACATGCAAGCGGATAATCTCCTTAAAGAAAAGGTCGACTACATGCGTCATCAGATCTTATGAGCGGGGGAATAAAATAGGCCATTTTGGAAAACGATCAACCACAACATAAATGCTATGGGCATGACCTTTTTTACTCCTAGGCAAACCAAGAACAAAATCCATGGAAGAATCAACCACGCGTGTAGAGGGATAGGTAAAGGGGTATACAAACCGAAGGGTTGAAGTTCGACTTGGCGGTGGCGGGTAGTGCGCGAGCAACCACTGCGTTCCACGTCTCGACTCATCCGCGGCTGCCATAGAAATGTTCAGTAATGAACCCAATGTCTTGGTGACACCGGAAGTGTCCCATTAAACCTCCCTCGTGAGCCTCCGTGTTAATAACTCACGAATAGAACATGATCCGGAATGCAATTTGTTGTTACAATAAAAAATCGTCATGGATAAAGAACTTTACAATGACCCGACCGAGAGCACCGCTTTGTAGATTTACGAAAAGTCATGGTCGGTATCATATAGTTCTTTGATCATGTGGAACCCTAGTTAGCATCAAGTATGGCAACTAAAGCATAGCGTCTAGAAGCCCAGCGTCGGCAACGCTTGGTCTTACCGCGACCTTATACTTGATGGCGTATGGAAAGGTCTCCACAAATGTGATCCGCACCGGCGTCGACAGCTCAACTTTGTTGGACTTGAGATGCTTTAGCCTCATGGTCGGTGGATGACGAACTCCTTAGACGTAGGTAGTCTTTTGCCGCCATGTCTCCAAAGCACGGATGAGGTAGAGCTCTTTATCATAGGTGGAGTAGTTGAGGGCAAAGACCGCCGGCAGCTACCGGTAAGTAAGCTATTGGCCTTCCTTCACGGATCAAAGCTGCTCAATTCCTACACGCGGTATCACTCAACCTCCGTAAAAGTTTTATCAAGGCGGGTAAAGACAATATAGGTGTGTGTGAGTTTGTATTTAAGTGGAATATATCGCTTCACTCAAATTTGACATCCTTTATAATGGCGCTCAAAGGCGGTAATTAAAGTCTCACAAAGCACGAAAGCTACCATGGAATAACGATCAATAACCTCGCCACTCATTGATGGCTTTTACCTTGCTTTCATCCACTGCCCCGGGCACTAACTTTATAACCAAGAAAGATCAACTCGTTAAATTTTCGCGGCCTGCATTTCTTGAAGTTGGCAAATAACCTTTCCACGTAGCACTTTTCGTTACGCGGTGCACGCGGTTCTCGTCGCTGCGTACTGCGTCAGGGATGTCATGGGGCAAAGTAAATAACCTGGCTTTTACAAAACTTACCTGGGAGGTGGCCTAAGCACGTGGTTCATGACCTACATCGCGGTAGATGTGCGGGAGCGTTAGTGAGCCCAAAAGGCATGACTAACCACTGCGTATAGGCCATACTTGGTCTTAAATGCCGTCTTCCACTAAGGTCACCTTCCTTCATTGGGATCGGTGGTATCCACTCTTAAGATCGATCTTGGTGAAGATGATTGCACATACATCTCGCCAAACGCATATCATCTAAACGGGGAATAGGGTGACGATGCCGCTGATGGTGTTCACGACGAAAGGCCACGACGATCGCGTCCCTTCACGTCTTCCGCGTCCCTCTTTCTTTGGCGAGGATGGCCAGGGGCGACACGCGGGCTCATGCTCTCTCGAGCCATCCCTTAGCAAGCGACTCCTCTACTTGATGTTGAATTTCCTTGGTCTCTTGGTCCCGTCTTGTAAGGCTTTGTTGGGTAAAGGCCCGATACAACATCTATTTGATGCTCGATCCCTCAATTGGTGGAAGTCCATCGGGAATCTCATCGGGGAAACGCGATCCCTCAAATTCCCCCAATAAAGAAGTAATATCCAGAGGTAAGTGACTCAAAGACTTCGATAGAGATAACAAAATTACTTCTTTCTTTGTTTTGCACAAGATGCCAGCTAACTTCCTGCTAGCAAGGTTGTTTTCTTCTCTACTTTTCCAATTCTTTGATGGCCGGGTGCTGGGTTCCAGGTGCGTTGGGTTGAGTTTTGGACTTTTCTTGGCCATCTCTTGCTCATGTCTCTGTTATAACGCGCTTGATCTTCATGCACTTGTTGAGGGGTAGAGGGGACGAGAGTCACCTTTTGTTGTTGTGCATGAAGATTGGTGAAGCCGTGTGTGGTTCTCTTGTCATCTTGCCATGGTCTCCCCAACAAGGCGGAGATCACATAGGGGATATCACAAAACACCTGTGCCTCCTCATACTTCCCTATCTGGAAGGGATTACTACGACGGTTGACTTTGATGTCTCATTTCATTCAATCACTTTGCGGTAGGGATTGGGATGTCGCATCACGGGCAATGATAACCTGCTTCTACCATCAGTACTAGCGTTGGTGCAACTCTGGGATCTATAATGAGGCATACTTTGTTCTTGATGTGACACCTTGTGTAGAAGATGTTCTCACGTTGAGTCTCGTCATCCCTTTTGATGTGCGCATCGCTTGGCGCCACTAGTTCCACTCCCACTTGCTCATCAGGCGGACACTTCTTCCTCGATTCACCACCTTCTTACATCCAGCGGTGGCATGTCAACAAACTTCGTCCTCGTTCCCGAGATACAACATTTCCATCGGGAAGGGCGATCATAGTTAGCTTGGTAGGGACATTGAGATGCAATATGGCCAAAACCTTGGCATTTGAAGCACTTGTCCCTTACTCAGAGGTTGGATCAAATTGTGGCCTTGGGTAGTCTTTGGAGCTTGTTTGGGCTTCGGGACTTAGGGGTAAATTTGGAAATTTTCCGCGTGGTCGCTCAAAATAGGTTACTCCTCCGGCCCGATGCTAGTGGTACATGTAGTACCCCTCCTCTTAAGCCTTCTCAATCTTGGAGCTTTGTCCACTAGATCGGGCATATCCACGTCGCTCTGTAATTCCACTAGCTTCAGACTGAGGGTGTCTCAAGCCATTGAGGGAATTGCCATGGTAGCCTCCGCGATCCTCATGTACATCCGAGGCATTGTGATCTCCGTCTCCTTAAAGTAGTCCTCCATATTTGCGCCGTTTCCTTGGACTGGGTTTGGAGCCTCGGTGTAGCTCGGTAGTGTGGTGGGCACAAACCGTTTCCCTCGTCAAGGTTCAGTAACTTCGACCCGGTACTCAGGGCCTCCGTATTCGCGTTTTCCTGGCGATGCGCTCTCGCCCCACCGCGGCATAGATGCAGGAGTGGAGTGTGGCCAATTTGACTTTCTGGTCCTCTGTATAATCCGGCACTTTCAGAACACTAACTCCATGCGTTGCTCCCATTTCCAGATAGGTTTCTGATTTTTGGCTTACCGGAAGGTTGGAATCTTAATCTTGACTCCTCGTAGATTATCTACTTGACATCCATAATCGCCTTTTCGGTGTGATGAAATCCTCCGTCCTCCTGAAGGGTAAAGTTGTCATTTTGGGAGTTCTATTTTTTGCCCAAGGAAGAGGTGACATGTGATTCAAGACGCGTTCTAGTCTTCCATTAACGAGACTTCAAATTCCGGGAACATCTTTGCATTTGCCCAATCAATGCCTTGTTGAACAATTTTTGATCGATGGAGTTTTATCACCTTGCCATGAATGACTTGTACCAAAGAGAGTTAGCAAAAAAGAGATACAAGTTGATGTTATATAGACCTCACACACTCCCACGAAGTGTTTACTCTCAGTGTATCTACAGTATATATGCGATGATGACGCTCCCTTACTCTCTCAAGTACTTGAAGGCTTACCTTGAAGAAATTAGATTTCCTTAGGTAAGCGATCAACTTAATTAATGTAGTACACGAGGTTGATAACACTCTACTATATCAAAAGGCGTTAACAAATGGAGAAAGAAAAAAGAAAGAAACGAAAAAAGGATGAGAGAGAGAGAGAAAAGGTCGGCTAGGGTTTTGGGTTTGGTTGCATAGGTGGCAGCTAGGGTTCTTGAGAGGTGAATAGCTGAATTGGGTAAGGATTTGGAAGTTGTTGTCGGATGGGGTCTTTGGGTTGAGGGTTAAGGGTTGGCCGGATTGAGCTTAGGTCTAGTGGATTAGGATTAGTAGTGTTTGGGTGAAGGTAGGCTACGGTTTAAGAGATAATATAGAAGATAAGGAAAAGGCTAAAATGTAGGAGAAGATATAGGAGTTGGAGATTAGGAGGAAAACTAAAGTTAGAATATAATGTTAGGGATAATTTTGGATTCCTTCTACACCCAAGGAAAATGGCTGACTCAATCCCAACAAGACTAGTAGGAGACTTGAGGTGAAGGACAAAAAAAACACACGACACTAGGACTCTTGCACGACCAAAAGGCAAGTTGAACTTGGACTTGGGATTGTTGACTTATCAATTCGGTTGGTGCTTGGGGTCTGATTTTGGCCTTTATTTAAAGCCAATAACTGAACACAAGTCACCAAAGAAGAGACGGACAACAACCAATCAAGGCAGAGACAAAAGCGCTACAAACCTAGTCCAACAAATAACTGACTATGGACGAATCAAGCAAGATTGAGGGCGGTTGAACCCAACTCGAGCTCCCCAACGGGTTACCCAAGATGTTCCAAAGAATGACACCAAACCAGGATGTACTTTCGCCGAGAATACAAGAAATTTTCATCTGACGTCGAAAAGCAAATTCCCAATACCCAAGGATTGAAGATGAAGTTGGTGAAGTTGTAGACCAGAATTTTAGACCACCAACTAGTGTAGGATTTTCTTGTTTTCAATAAAAAGAAGACCCTTGTGGTTCTTGTTGTTTTTGGATTTTCAATTTTTTTTCAATAAAAAGACTTCGATCTTTTTTTTTTTAAATGCTCGAATCTTTTCTTCTTCTTCTTCTTTTTTTTTATCAATCCAACACAACCACAACTTGAACAAGAATAACATCGCGTGCAATCAGCAATTCACAATTTTTTTTTGGGATGAGCAGTAACTTCCACCCGCATGAGCGGTATGCATACTGATTGCTCGTGTGAGCGATGGCGTGAAATTTTTTTTTAAAAAAACAAACCTGAAATCACTTGCACAAGAATCAATCAACAAGAAGCGACTCAAAACAACAATAGGGAAGAACCTAGATGGCTAGAACAACACGAATTTTCAATGAACGAAAACAAAAGAAAAAGCGATATAACGCATAAACCTTCAACTAGCTCGATACCAAACGATGACGTCCGCCAACTGTGTGAAACCCTGTATAGACTACCACCGGATCTAGAAGAGTAAATTTGTGTTTAGACGCTGACGATAAAGCGGAAGAATCAAGAACCCGGATTGATCACTGGCCAACGATCTCTTGATATGGTAGAGCGCCACAACCTAGCGTTCCTAGAATGATAAGTCTACTCGAATACCCTAGGATGATCTAAGATATTCAATGGTCGCTTCAAAGCAAGAGAGAGAAACTCTCAAAAGGGTTTTCTTATTTCAATAATGTCGAACTCCCATGAAAGTACAAAAGAAATGCTTAAATACCCAAAAATAATCTAAACATCTCACTAAAAGGCCTAGGTTCACCACGAGGCTCAGGGGTGAACCATGGAATATCTAATAAAATTCTGAAAATATAAAAAATTAACTAAAAATGACAAATTTTAACGGAGGATCATGATATGGATCCTTGCATCTCATGCGGATCTAACACCTTTGACTTCTGATCAAGAAACGCGAGGCATGGATTCGCGATGTGATGGATCGCGGCTTGGGTCGCGACTCGCATTTTCTGCACGTTTCTTTTGGGTGGCCCACTTGTTGCACCTCTTCACGGGCCGTAGGACTCAGAGGCTTAGACCCCTGTCGAGGACCTGAAGTAATGTGACTTGTCTCGACTCATTGAGCCCTTCAATGGTCATAGGTTCCCCAACCGATGCTTGAACTGCACATACAAGGGTTTGTAACGCCTCCGTGACGTGTGCCTCGAAAGCGCGTGTCGGCCCCAAAGGCACCTTTACTTGCTCTACGTGCATCACCGGCTCACCTTCGTCATCACTTTGGTTATACTGTTCTCAATTATTAGATAGAGTTTATCATCAACATTCAGACCTTGTTAGTAAGTGTCAGATCTATATTGATCTTTTGTGGCAAAGGATTCAAACTATTTAATCTGAGGCTGATCTGTGAATTTTGGTATATCGGAATAAGCACATTGTGGCATAAGGGTGAACATAGTAATCCATTGCACAAGCCTACGTCACTGCTCTAGTACCAAATTTACAAAAGATGAGTCTATCAAGAACTTCATCTGTCTAAAAATTAGATTACCTGTATGAAGTTTTAATTGAATCAAAGCAAGTCAACCTCACGGATCTACCCTTGTTAGACCCGTACTCTTCTTTTGCTAAAAAGATCATTTCTTCTTTAGGCACTATAAAGTCCTTGATTAAACATCGACTTAAAGGTGTTAAAGAATATGTTCAGCATTCCAAATTAGACCAGCACAAGATCCCTGCAACAGGAAAAAAGTAATTTATAACCCTGCATATTCCTCCTGATTTTTCTAACTTATGGAAACAGCAAGATTATACTCATATCCATTTTGGTGCAATCCTATTTTCCCTGTCATTTCATGGCAGAAAAGATCTTCCAACTCATGCTCGTCTTACTTTATTAGATAGTAAATTTGTTAAATATCAGCATGCTTGTATAGCGGTGGAGACAACTTTGAATGCTGGTACTGTGTTTGTTACTTTGTTCCCCAATTTCAATATGTCCATTGATGATCCATATTTGTTGAGTGCTCTTAAGATCAGTAACGTAATGTCCCGAAGCCATTCTTTGCTTCACTATCAAATGGCTTCACCGGTGTTCGAATCATACTCTTGATCTTACTTTTCACCGAGGAGAAGATGCTCTCCCTAATAAGAGTAGACGAGCATATCTGCTACATGTACAAATATTCCCTCATCAGAGAAGAGTTGATAAAACTCTTACCTGATTCCTGGATTACTGATTATGAAAATTTGAACCAGTCTTCAAACCGTCCGGTGGAATTTACAAATTCAAAAATTTCATCAAGACCAGATGGTTCTATTTCTATTTCCTTTGATCATTCTCATCTGAGAAAAGTCAAAGATGTTCCCCAAATTATGTCCATGTCTATTGAAATCACCATGGATAAACCTGTTCCATGGAGGAAACCAAGAGAATCCCTTATAAATCTCATTTCTCATTTTGATCAGGAAGGGAAACCAGTATATTTTTTCAAGATCCCTTTTCAGGACATACTTATTTTGACGTTTGTTATTGCAGGAAATGCGTCAGAAGAAAATGTCCAAAAAGGCGATCTAGTTCTTGCCCAGAAAAGAAGGATCCGGATGCAGAGAAAAAAGAGCCACCTTTTACTTCATCTCGAAGTTATTTTGATGGCCATTCTATTCCTTCTGATTGGGTTGAAAAGCCGAAACCTAAACCAAAACTTTCTTCATACTATCAAACATGTTTGGAAATTCTTGACCATGAAGGTTTAAGAATTAAACCATCAGAGTCCAAGCCAATTCCTCGACGTATGTTTAAATCAAGATTTTCCTCTGCAAGCCTTCACAAAAGACAATTCTAGTAATGTCCAAAAATTTGAAAATGCATAAACAACCGTCCTTCCTTCAGGACAACTTGCCTCTTGAATCAACAAGTTGAAGCAATCTGAAAATGCAATTTGTCAAAACAAAGCTCTTCTATGATCCATGGAAAAGTTACCCAAGTCTCTACCAAAATTGACTCTTTCGAGAGGAGACAAAACCCAAAATTGAGCCAAAAAAAAATGATCAGGTCTTTCAAAATGACGATGAAGTTGTCACCATTCAAATTAGTAAACCTTTGTCTCAATTTAAATAAAAGATATTAATTATCTTAAAACTGATTCGAATCTCAAACCTGCAAACTTTCAATCGAATCTGTTGTCCAGAAGCCAAATCCACCACCAGAAGATGACTACATGTCTCATTTTACAAAAAAGCCATTAAGAGAAATGGCTTCCCCACACTGTTGCTATTCCATCATATTTTCAAACCACCGGTCAAAAGAATTACCAGCTTCATCCAAGAATTACCTGAAATGGCTCCGAGAACAAAAGGAGCTCAGAAGAAAGGCGGCACAAGAAGGAAAAAAAAGGAAAAGACAGCAACAAAAGAAAAGGGAAAAAGGAAAAGACAAAGCAGAAACATCAGAAATGGAAGGAAAACTAGAAGATGTCAAAGATGTTTTTATGTTTTCCCACGGAAATAATCCTATTTCTTCTTTTTTACAGAACAAGTAGAGTCTAGTCTTCCAAAAATCAACGTCATGGAAAATGCTTCTGAGTCTGACAAGGAAGTTACCTCTGATGAGTCTACATCGGAGGATACATCTGAAGAAATAATTTCTGACTCCTCTAACTCAGAATCTTCAGATTTTCAAGAATCGGAAGAAACTTTGTCCGATTATTCAAAATCCATTAGAAAGATTCCTCATGTCTTCATTGCCAGAGAAGCAGAAACTGAAACAGAAGCTCATTTCCCTTCTGATGAAGAAGACATCGTTGATGAAGAACCAAGAAGGCAGCAGCCCCAGAAAAATAACAATAAAGGGAGTATTTCTATCTTTACCATTGATGATATTCCTTCCTCTCAATGGGAAAAGAAATTCCAAGAATTTCATGCATGGATGACTGTTAGAAATCTTACAGTTGATTCGACTTTTGATATTTTAAATGAATTTACTCCTCACTTTGCAAAAATATTGAAAGACTGGTGGATTTCTCTAGGAGATCAAGATAAAACAATTTTTCTCACCAGATAAGATTTTGATCAAGCCATTGAAATCTTGAATATCACATTCTTAAGAAGTCCTATTGAAAACAATGAGCTTAAGAGAAAAGAATTTTTCCAGGTGAAGTGTCAGTCGTATGAAAGAAAAGATTTAAGTCGACATTTCAAAAGAATGACACAACTTTTTTATATCCTTGGTGCAGATATTAATTTGAAACAAGCCTTCTTAACATCTCTTCCTCATATTTTGTCCAGCAGTGCTGAAATCAATATTCATAACCGATATGGTCCAATTTTGAATCTCACTGTAGGTCAAATTCGCCAAGACGTGTTCCTTTCGCTTAAAGAGATTTGCAACAAGAGAAAAGTGATAAGAGAATGCATGAAAGGAGATGTTTGCATCGATCAAACATGCAAGAAGTCTGAATTAATCATCAAGAGTAGATGCAAGTCGTGCTCTACCAAGAAGAAGAAGAAGAAGAAAAATTTTTCCAAGTTCTCTGCGAAGAAATTCCGAAAGATCAAGACAGCAGGAAAATTCTACAAAAGAGGCAGAAAATGGAAATTTTTCAAGAAAAAAAAACACTGGAAAATGCCAGAAGAAACTATGAAATCTCAGTGTTTGCCAATTATGGAGGATCTATTCTAAATCCTTTGGTATCAATCCTGAATACCCATTTTCACAAGTCTTCATTGCCCAGACCATGATTTTTCCCGAACCATTACTTTGAATTTTGTGGTATCTTTGTCATTCCTATCATATTCTCATTGAATTTCATTCCATGTCTTTTGAGAATTTTGATACACTAGCCTCACACCACCAGAGTTTCCTTAAATGGTTCAAACCAAAAGAATGGTGGACAAATCTGTTTAAAACCCATAAAGATTATGTGGTTCTACATCTTCATAGGCCTGTCAATATCCAAGAAAATGATCTTACAGCACTCCCATCGGTGTTGATCTATAAAGTTCCGAGTTTTTCTGTCCAAGAAGATGATGCTATTTATGATGAAACCCAGAGATACATCATTAAAGTCAATGGAGTCATTCCAGAGATTATTTGGCCAGGTTTTCATGGGCCATGGAATTATCAAAGAAATCATCCTCATTTCACAGCTATCCGGAAAGCCCAGCAGGAGCATAAAGAGATGATGGAAGATTCTATGATGCAAGATTTTCGAGATGAGCCCAGTCCAACTCCACCCAACTCATCACAGCCCAAAGCTAAATGGAAGTCCAGAAGTGAAAGACGTCGCCAGATCAACAAAAGAAGAAATCATATCCGACACCAAGCACTGATTGACGAAATGAACATCACAGATCCTGATTCAACCCCATCGGATACTCCTTCTGCAGGGAGGTTCTTGGTTCTTCGTCAACGATGTCTTCTTCATCAGAAGGGAAACCAGTATATTTTTTTCAAGATACTTTTTCAGGACATACTTATTTTGACGTTTGTTATTGCGTGAAATGCGTGTAAGAAAATGTTGAAGAAGCATCTAGTTGTTGCCAAAAGAAGATCGGATCTGGAGAAAAAGTGCCACCTTTTACTTCATCTCTAGGTTATTTTGATGGCCATTCTATTCCTTCTGATTGGGTTGAAAAGCCGAAACTTAAACCAAAACTTTCTCCATACTATTAAAAATGTTTGGAAATTCTTGACCATGAAGGTTTAAGAATTAAGCCATCAGAGTCCAAGCCAATTCCTCAGATCTGTATGTTTAAACCTCGAAGATTTTCCCCCGCAACCCTTCACAAAGACAATTCTAGTCATGTCCCAAAATTTGAAAATGCCCAAACAACCAGTCCCTTCCTCTTCTTGTGAGAATCAAGTTCTAATGCAATCGAAAAGTCAATCACAAAACAAAGCTCTTTCTGTGATCCATTGAAAAGTTACCCAAGTCTCTACCAAAATTGACTCTTTCAGAGATGAGACAAAAACCAAAATTACAAGTCAAAAATGATCAAGGTCTTTCAAAGCGACTTGATGAAGTGTATCACCAATTCCTGAAATCGGTAAATCTTTGTCTCAATTTCGTGAACAGAAAGAAAAAGATATTAATTATCTTAAAAGACAGATTCAGTCTGACAAAGAACAAACTTTCAATGTCAGGAGGAAGTTAGTTCCACCACCAGAAGATGACTACATGTCTCATTTTGCAACAAAACCATTAAGAGAAATGGCTTCTCCCTACCTGTTTGGTGCTATTCCATCATATTTTCCAACACCAGTCCAGAAAGAATTACCAGCTTCATCCAAAATTACAAGAAATGGCTCCGAGAACAAAAGGAGCTCAGAAGAAAGGCAGAGCAAGAAGAAAAAGAAAGGAAAAGACAGGAACAAAAGAAAAGCGAAAAAGGAAAAGAAAAGAAACATCAGGAATGGAAGGAAAAATAGAAGATGTAAAGATGTTTTATATTTTCCCAGAAATAATCCTTTTCTTCTTTTTTGCAGAACAAGTTGAGTCTAGTCTTTGATCAATGTCATGGAAAATACTTGAGTCGACAAGGAAGTTACCTCGAGTCTACATCGGAGGATACCAAGAAATAATTTCCGACTCTAACTTCGAGAATCTTCAGATTTTCAAGAATCGGAAGAAACTTTGTCCGATTATTCAAAATCCATTGGAAACATTCCTCATGTCTTAGGTGGAGAACGGCCAAGGAGAAGTTCATTTCCCTTCTCGATAAAGAAGACATCGGTTGATGAAGAACCAGAAGGCAGAGAAAAATAACAATAAATGGAGTATTTCTATCTTTACCATTGATGATATTCCTTCCTCAATGGGAAAAGAGATTCAAAATTTCATGCATGGATATTTATTTATGCTAAATCTTACAGTTGATTGACTTTTGATAGTTTAAATGAATTCTTGCTCACTTTGCGGAATATTGAAAGGCGGGTGGGTTTCTCTTTGAGATCAAGATAAAACAATTTTTCACAGGTCAAATTCATGCCGTTCCTTTCACTTGAAGAGATTTGCAACAAGAGAAAAGTGATAAGAGAATACATGAAAGGAGATGTTTGCATCGATCAAGCATGCAAGAAGCCTGAATTAATCATCAATAGTTGATGCGAGTCGTGCTCTACCAAGAAGAAGAAGAAGAAAAATTTTCCCAATTTCTCTGCGAAGAAATTTCGAATGATCAAGACAACAGGAAAATTCTACAAAAGAGGCAGAAAATGAAAATTTTTCAAGAAAAAGAAACACTGAAAAATGCCAGAAGAAACCATGAAATCTCAGTGTTTGCCAATTATGGAGGATCTATTCTAAATCCTTTTGGTATCAATCCTGAATACCAATTTTCACAAGTCTTCATTGCCCAGACCATGATTTTTTCGAACCATTACTTTAGACTTTGTGGTATCTTTGTCAATCCTATCATATTCTCATGGAATTTCATTCCATGTCTTTTGAGAATTTTGATAGCCTCAGAGTTTCCTTAAATGGTTCAAACCAAAAGAATGGTGGACAAATCATTTAAAACCATAAAGATTATGTGGTTCTACATCTTCATAGTCAATATCCAAGAAAATGATCTTACAACCTCCCGGTGTTGATCTATAAAGTTCAGTTTTTACGTCCAAGAAGATGATGCTATTTATGATGAAACCGTAGATACATCATTAAAGTCAATGGAGTCATTCCGAGATTATTTGGCCAGGTTTTCATGGGCCATGGAATTATCAAAGAAATCATCCTCATTTCACGTATCCAGGAAAGCCAGCATAAAGAGATGATGGAAGATTCTATGATGCAAGATTTTCGAGATGAGCCTCAACTCCACTTCAACCCATCATCAAAGCTAAATGGAAGTCCAGAAGTGAAAGACGTCGCCAGATCAACAAAAGAAAAATCATATCGACACCAAGCGGTTGTGAAATGAACATCACAGATCCTGATTCAACCCCATCGGATACTCGTTCTGCGGGGAGGTTCTTGGTTCTTCGTCAACGATGTCTTCTTCATGGAAACGGTATATTTTTTCAAGATACTTTTTCAGGACATACTTATTTTGACGTTTGTTATTGCAGGAAATGCGTCAGAAGAAAATGTTCAGAAAGGCGATCTAGTTGTTGCCCAGAAAAGAAGGATCCGGATACGGAGAAAAAAGTGCCACCTTTTACTTCATCTCTAGGTTATTTTGATGGCCATTCTATTCCTTGATTGGGTTGAAAATAAACTTAAACCAAAACTTTCTCCATACTATTAAAATGTTTGGAAATTCTTGACCATGAAGGTTTAAGAATTAAGCCATCGAGTCAAGCCAATTCCTCGATCTGTATGTTTAAACTGAAGATTTTCCAACCCTTCACAAAGACAATTCTAGTCATGTCCCAAAATTTGAAAATGCCAAACAACTGTCCTTCCTTGCCCCCTCTTGGAGAATGAGTTCTAAATTGGCAATCAAAGTGCAATCAAAACAAAGCTCTTTCGTGATCCATGAAAAGTTACCCAAGTCTCTACCAAAATTGACTCTTTCGGAGATGAGACAAAAACCCAAAATTCTGAAGTCAAAAAATGATCAAGGTCTTTCAAAAACGACTTGATGAAGTGTATCACCGAATTCCTGAAATAAGTAAACCTTTGTCTCAATTTCGTGAACAGAAAGAAAAAGATATTAATTATCTTAAAAGACAGATTCGGAGTCTACAGCAAACTGGCAAACTTTCAACAGAATCTGTTGTCCGGAAGTTAGTTCCACCACCAGAAGATGACTACATGTCTCATTTTGCAACAAAACCATTAAGAGAAATGGCTTCTCCCTACCTGTTTGGTGCTATTCCATCATATTTTCCAACACCAGTCCAGAAAGAATTACCTTCATCCAAAATTACAAGAAATGGCTCCGAGAACAAAAGGAGCTCAGAAGAAAGGCAGAGCAAGAAGAAAAAGAAAGGAAAAGACAGGAACAAAAGAAAAGCGAAAAAGGAAAAGAAAAGGCAGAAACATCAGAAATGGAAGGAAAAATAGAAGATGTAAAAGATGTTTTTATGTTTTCCCACGGAAATAATCCTTTTTCTTCTTTTTTGCAGGAACAAGTTGAGTCTAGTTTTCCAAAGATCAATGTCATGGAAAATGCTCGAGTCGACAAGGAAGTTACCTCGACGAAGTCTACATCGAGGATACCTCAAGAAATAATTCGACTCCTCTAACTCAGAATCTTCAGATTTTTAAGAATCGGAAGAAACTTTGTCCGATTATTCAAAATCCATTGGAAACATTCCTCATGTCTTCATGGCTGCAGGTAAACCAGGAGAAGTTCATTTCCCTTTTGATGAAGAAGACATCGTTGATGAAGAACCAAGAAGGCAGCAGCCCAAGAAAAATAACAATAAAGGGAGTATTTCTATCTTTACCATTGATGATATTCCTTCCTCTCAATGAGAAAAGAGATTTCAAGAATTTCATGCATGGATGACTGTTATAAATCTTACACGGTTGATTCAACTTTTGATATTTTAAGTGAATTTACTGCTCACTTTGCAGGAATATTGAAAGTCTGGTGGGTTTCTGTAGGAGATCAAGATAAAACAATTTTTCTCACCAGACAAGATTTTGATCAAGCAATTGAAATCTTGGATATCGCATTCTTAAGAAGTCCTATTGAAAACAAGGAGTTTAAGAGAAAAGAGTTTTTCCAGGTGAAGTGTCAGTCGTATGAAAGAAAAGATTTAAGTCGATATTTCAAAAGAATGACCCAACTTTTTTATATCCTTGGTGCAGATATTAATTTGAAACAAGCCTTCTTAAGATCTCTTCCTCATATTTTGTCCAGCAGTGCTGAAATCTATATTCATAACCGATATGGTTGTATTTTGAATCTCATTGTAGGTCAAATTCGCCAAGCTGTGTTCCTTCCACTTGAAGAGATTTGCAACAAGAGAAAAGTGATAAGAGAATACATAAAAGGAGATGTTTGCATGGATCAAGCATGCAAGAAGCCTGAATTAATCATTAAGAGTAGATGCAAGTCGTGCTCTACCAAGAAGAAGAAGAAGAAAAATTTTTCCAAGTTCTCTGCGAAGAAATTCCAAAAGATCAAGACAGCAGAAAAATTCTACAAAAGAGACAGAAAATGGAAATTTTTCAAGAAAATGAAACACTGGAAAATGCCAGAAGAAACCATGAAATCTCAGTGTTTACCAATTATGGAGGATCTATTCGAAATCCTTTTGGTATCAATTCTGAATACCCATTTTCACAAGTCTTCATTGCCCAAACCATGATTTTTCCCGAACCATTACTTTGGATTTTGTGGTATATTTGTCAATCCTATCATATTCTCATGGAATTTCATTCCATGTCTTTTGAGAATTTTGATACACTAGCCTCACACCACTAGAGTCTCCTTAAATGGTTCAAACTAAAAGAATGGTGGACAAATCTGTTTAAAACCCGTAAAGATTATGTGGTTCTACATTTTCATAGGCCTGTCAATATCTAAGAAAATGATCTTACAGCACTTCCATCAGTGTTGATCTATAAAGTTCTGAGTTTTTCTTTCCAAAAGATGATGCTATTTATGATGAAACCCAGAGATACATCTTTAAAGTCAATGGAGTCAATCCAAAGATTATTTGGCCAGGTTTTCATGGGCAATGGAATTATCAAAGAAATCATCCTCATTTCACAGCTATCTGGAAAGCCCAGCAGGAGTATAAAGAGATGATGCAAGATTTTCGAGATGAGCCCAGTCCAACTCCACCCAACTCATTACAGCCCAAAACTAAATGGAAGTCCAAAAGTGAAAGACGTCGCCAGCTCAACAAAAGAAGAAATCATATCCGACACCAAGCACTGATTGAGGAAATGAACATCACAGATCCTGATTCAACCCCATCGGATACTCCTTCTGGAGGGAGGTTCTTGGTTCTTCATCAGAAGGGAAACCAGTATATTTTTTTCAAGATTCTTTTTCAGGACATACTTATTTTGATGTTTGTTATTGTAAGAAATGCATCAGAAGAAAATGTCCAGAAAGACGATCTAGTTGTTGCCCAGAAAAGAAGGATCCTGATACAGAGAAAAAAAAGCCACCTTTTACTTCATCTCGAAGTTATTTTGATGGCCATTCTATTCCTTCTGATTGGGTTGAAAAGCCGAAACCTAAACCAAAACTTTCTCCATACTATCAAAAATGTTTGGAAATTCTTGACCATGAAGGTTTAAGAATTAAGTCATCAGAATCCAAACCAATTCCTCAGATCTGTATGTTTAAACCTGAAGATTTTCCCCCTCTGCAACCCTTCACAAAAGACAATTCTAGTAATGTCCCAAAATTTAAAAATGCACAAACAACCGTCCTTCCTTCAGGACAGCTTGCTCCTCTTGACAAAACTGAACAAGTTCTAAACTAGAAATCTGAAAATGCAATCTATGTAAACAAAGCTATTTCTATGATCCATGGAAAAGTTACCCAAGTCTTTACCAAAATTGACTCTTTCAGAGATGAGACAAAAATTCAAAATTCTGAGTCAAAAAAATGATCAAGGTCTTTCAAAATCGACTTGATGAAGTGTATCACCGAATTCTTGAAATCGGTAAACCTTTGTCTCAATTTCGTGAGCAGAAAGAAAAATATATTAATTATCTTAAAAGACAGATTCAAATTCTATAGGAAACTGGCAAACATTCAACCGAATCTGTTGTCCGGAAGCCAGTTCCACCAGCAGAAGATGACTACATGTCTCATTTTGCAGCAACGCCATGAAGAGAAATGGCTTCTCCCAACCTGTTTGGTGCTATTTCATCATATTTTCCAACACCAGTCCAGAAAGAATTACCAACTTCATCCAAGAATTACCCGAAATGGCTCCGAGAACAAAAGGAGCTCAGAAGAAAGGCGGAGCAAGAAGAAAAAGAAAGGAAAAAACAGGAACAAAAGAAAAAGGAAAAAGGAAAAGAAAAAGCAGAAACATCAGAAATGGAAGGAAAAAATAGAAGATGTAAAAGATGTTTTTATGTTTTTCCACGGAAATTATCCTATTTCTTCTTTTTTGCAGGAACAAGTTGAGTCTAGTCTTCTAAAGATCAATGTCATGGAAAATGCTTCTGAGTCTGACAAGGAAGTTACCTCTGACGAGTCTACATCGGAGGATACCTCTGAAGAAATAATTTCTGACTCCTCTAACTCAGAATCTTCAGATTTTCAAGAATCGGAAGAAACTTTGTCCGACTATTCAAAATCCATTGGAAAGATTCCTCATATCTTCATGGCCAGAGAAGCAGAAACTGAATGACAAGTTTATTTCCCTTTTGATGAAGAAGACATCGTTGATGAAGAACCAAGAAGGCAGCAGCCCAAGAAAAATAACAATAAAGGGAGTATTTCTATCTTTACCATTGATGATATTCCTTCCTCTCAATGGGAAAAGAGATTTCAAGAATTTCATGCATCGATGACTGTTAGAAATCTTACACGGTTGATTCAACTTTTGATATTTTAAGTGAATTTACTGCTCACTTTGCAGGAATATTGAAAGACTGGTGTGTTTCTCTAGGAGATCAAGATAAAACAATTTTTCCCACCAGACAAGATTTTGATCAAGCCATTAAAATCCTGAATATCACATTCTTAAGAAGTCTTATTGAAAACAAGGAGTTTAAGAGAAAAGAGTTTTTACAGGTGAAGTGTCAGTCATATGAAAAAAAAGATTTAAGTCGACATTTCAAAAGAATGACACAACTTTTTTATATCCTTGGTGCAGATATTAATTTGAAACAAGCCTTCTTAACATCTTTTCCTCATATTTTGTCCAGCAGTGCTGAAATCTATATTCATAACCGATATGGTTCTATTTTGAATTTCACTGTAGGTCAAATTCGCCAAGCCGTGTTCCTTTCACTTGAAGAGATTTGCAACAAGAGAAAAGTGATAAGAGAATACTTGAAAGGAGATGTTTGCATGGATCAAGCATGCAAGAAGCCTGAATTAATCATCAATAGTAGATGCAAGTCGTGCTTTACCAAGAAGAAGAAGAAGAAAAATTTTCCCAATTTCTCTGCGAAGAAATTCTGAAAGATCAAGACAGCAGGAAAATTTAACAAAAGAGGCAGAAAATGGAAATTTTTCAAGAAAAAGAAACACTGGAAAATGCCAGAAGAAACCATGAAATCTCAGTGTTTGCCAATTATGGAGGATCTATTCTAAATCCTTTTGGTATCAATCCTAAATACCCATTTTTACAAGTCATCATTGTCCAGACCATGATTTTTCCCGAACCATTATTTTAGATTTTGCGGTATCTTTATCACTCCTATCATATTCTCATGAAATTTCATTCCATGTCTTTTGAGAATTTTGATACACTAGCGTCACACCACCAGAGTTCCTTAAATGGTTCAAACGAAAAGAATGGTGGATAAATCTGTTTAAAACCCATAAAGATTATGTGGTTCTACATTTTCATAGGCCTGTCAATATCCAAGAAAATGATCTTACAGCACTCCCATCGGTGTTGATCTATAAAGTTCTGAGTTTTTCTGTCCAAGAAGATGATGCTATTTATGATGAAGCCTAGAGAGACATCTTTCAAGTCAATGGAGTCATTCCGGAGATTATTTGGCTTTTCATGGGCCATGATTATCAAAGAAATCATCCCTCATTTCACAAAACATCCTGGAAAGCTCCATAAAAGAGATGATTGAAGATTCTATGATAGGATTCCGAGATGAGCCCAACTCCACCCAACTCATCATGTATCAAAGCTAAATGGAAGTCCAGAAGTGAAAGACGTCGCCAGATCAACAAAAGAAGAAATCATATCCGACACCAAGCACTGATTGAGGAAATGAACATCACAAATCCTGATTCAACCCCATCGGATACTCCCTCTGGAGGGAGGTTCTTGGTTCTTCGTCAACGATGTCTTCTTCCCACGGAAATAATTCTATTTCTTCTTTTTTGCAGGAACAAGTTAAGTCTAGCCTTCCAAAGATCAATGTCATGAAAATTGTTTCTGAGTCCGACAAGGAATTTACCTCTAACGATTCTACATCGGAGGATACCTCTGAAGAAATAATTTCTGACTCCTCAAACTCAGAATCTTCAGATTTTCAAGAATCGGAAGAAACTTTGTCCAATTATTCAAAATCCATTGGAAACATTCCTCATGTCTTCATGGCTATAAGGAAGTTCATTTCCATTCGATGAAGACATCGCTTGATGAAGAACCAAGAAGGCGAATAAAAAATAACAATAAAGGAGTATTTCTATCTTTACCATTGATGATACTCCTTCCTCTCAATGGGAAAAGAGATTCCAAGAATTTCATGCATGGATGTTAGAAATCTTACTTGATTCTTTTGATATTTTAAGTGAATTCACCGCTACTTTGCGTGAATATTGAAAGGCTGGGTTTCTTAGAGATCAAGATAAAACAATTTTTCTCACCAGACAAGATTTTGATCAAGACATTGAAATCTTGAATATCACATTCTTAAGAAGTCCTATTGAAAACAAGGAGCTTAAGAGAAAAGAGTTTTTCCAGATTAAGTGTCAGTCGTATGAAAGAAAAGATTTAACTCGACATTTAAAAAGAATGACACAACTTTTTTATATCCTTGGTGCAGATATTAATTTGAAACAAGCCTTTTTAACATCTCTTTCTCATATTTTGTCCAAGAAAATCTATATTCATAACGATATGGTTCTATTTTGAATCTCACCGAGGTCAAATTCGCTGTCGTTCCTTTCACTTGAAGAGATTAGCAACAAGAGAAAAGTGTTAAGAGAATACATGAAAGGAGATGTTTGCATGGATCAAGCATGCAAGAAACCCGAATTAATCATCAAGAGTAGATGCAAGTCGTGCTCTACCAAGAAGAAGAAGAAGAAAAATTTTCGCAAGTTCTCTGCGAAGAAATTCCGAAAGATCAAGATAGCAGGAAAATTCTACAAAAGAGGCAGAAAATGGAAATTTTTCAAGAAAGAGAAACACTGGAAAATGCCAGAAGAAACCATGAAATCTCAGTGTTTGCCAATTATGGAGGATCTATTCTAAATCCTTTTGGTATCAATCTGAATACCCATTTCACAAGTCTTCATTGCCCATGATTTTTTTCCCAACCATTACTTTGATTTTGTGGTATCTTTGTTATTCCTATCATATTCTCATGGATTTCATTCCATGTCTTTTGAGAATTTTGATACACTAGCCTCACACCACCGAGTTTCTTTAAATGGTTCAAACCAAAGAATGGTGGACAAATCTATTTAAAACCCATAAAGATTATATGGTTCTACATTTTCATAGGCACATCAATATCCAAGAAAATGATCTTACAAAGACTCCAATGGGTGTTGATCTATAAAGTTCAATTTTTTTCCAAGAAGATGATGCTACTTATGATGAAGCCAGATATACATCTTTCAAGTCAATGGAGTCAATCCGAGACTATTTGGCCAGTTTTCATGGGACATGGAATTATCAAAGAAATCATCCTCATTTCACACCCAGGAAGCCCAGCAGGAGTATAAAGAGATGATGGAAGATTCTATGATGCAGGATTCCCAAGATGAGTCCAGTCCAACTCCACCCAACCATTACAGCCCAAAACTAAATGGAATTCCGTGAAAGACGCCGCCAAATTTCAACAAAAGAAGAAATCATATCCGACACCAAGCACTGATTGAGGAAATGAACATCACAGATCCTGATTCAACCCCATCGATACTCCTTGGAGGAGGTTCTTGGTTCTTCATCAACGATGTCTTCTTCATCGATGGGAAACTAGTATATTTTTTTATGGTCCTTTTTTGATTTTTTATTGCAGGAAATGCGTCAGAAGAAAATGTCCAGAAAGGCGATCTGAAAGAGCCACCTTTTACTTCATCTCGAAGTTATTTTGATGGCCATTCTATTCCTTCTGATTGGGTTGAAAAGCCGAAACCTAAACCAAAACTTTCTCCATACTATCAAAAATGTTTGGAAATTCTTGACCATGAAGGTTTAAGAATTAAGCCATCAGAGTCCAATCCAATTCCTCAAATCTGTATGTTTAAACCTGAAGATTTTCCCCTCTGCAATCCTTCACAAAAGACAATTCTAGTCATGTCCCAAAATTTGAAAATGCACAAACAACCGTCCTTCCTTCAGGACAGCTTGCCCCCTTGACAGAACTGAACACGTTCTAAACTGGCAATCTGAAAATGCAATCTGTCAAAACAAAGCTCTTTCTATGATCCATGGAAAAGTTACCCAAGTCTCTACCAAAATTGATTCTTTCAGAGATGAGACAAAAACCGAAAATTCAAGTCAAAAAAATGATCAAGGTCTTTCAAAAACGACTTGATAAAGTGTATAACCGAATTCCTGAAATTGGTAAACCTTTGTCTCAATTTTGTGAACAGAAAGAAAAAGATATTAATTATCTTAAAAGATAGATTCAGAGTCTACAGGAAACTGGCAAACTTTCAACCGAATCTGTAGTCCAGAAGCCAGTTCCACCACCAGAAGATGACTACATGTGTCATTTTAAAGAAAAGCCATTAAGAGAAATGGCTTCTCCTTACCTGTTTGGTGCTATTCCATCATATTTTTCAACACCAGTCCAAAAAGAATTACCAGCTTCATCCAAGAATTACCCGAAATGGCTTTGAGAACAAAAGGAGCTCAGAAGAAAGGCGGAGCAAGAAGAAAAAGAAAGGAAAAGACAGGAACAAAAGAAAAGGGAAAAAGGAAAAGAAAAAGCAGAAACATCAGAAATGGAAGGAAAAATAGAAGATGTAAAAGATGTTTTTATGTTTTCCCACGGAAATAATCCTATTTCTTCTTTTTTGCAGGAACAAGTTGAGTCTAGTCTTCCAAAGATCAATGTCATGGAAAATGCTTCTGAGTCTGACAAGGAAGTTACCTCTGACGAGTCTACATCGGAGGATACCTCTGAAGAAATAATTTCTGACTCCTCTAACTCAGAATCTTCAGATTTTCAAGAATGGGAAGAAACTTTGTCCGATTATTCAAAATCCATTGGAAACATTCCTCATGTCTTCATGGCTAGAAAGGAAGGAGAAGTTCATTTCCTTCGATGAAGAAGACATCGTTGATGAAGAACCAAGAAGGCAGCAGCCCAAGAAAAATAACAATAAAGGGAGTATTTCTATCTTTACCATTGATGATATTCCTTCCTCTCAATGGGAAAAGAGATTCCAAGAATTTCATGCATGGATGACTGTTAGAAATCTTACAGTTGATTCGACTTTTGATAGTTTAAGTGAATTTACTGCTCACTTTGCAGGAATATTGAAAGACTGGTGGGTTTCTCTAGGAGATCAAGATAAAACAATTTTTCTCACCAGACAAGATTTTGATCAAGCCATTGAAATCTTGAATATCACATTCTTCAGAAGTCCTATTGAAAACAAGGAGTTTAAGAGAAAAGAGTTTTTCCAGATTAAGTGTCAGTCGTATGAAAGAAAAGATTTAACTCGACATTTAAAAAGAATGACACAACTTTTTTATATCCTTGGTGCAGATATTAATTTGAAACAAGCCTTCTTAACATCTCTTTCTCATATTTTGTCCAGCAGTGCTGAAATCTATATTCATAACTGATATGGTTCTATTTTGAATCTCACTGTAGGTCAAATTCGCCAAGCTGTGTTCCTTTCACTTGAAGAGATTAGCAACAAGAGAAAAGTGTTAAGAGAATACATGAAAGGAGATGTTTGCATGGATCAAGCATGCAAGAAGCCCGAATTAATCATCAAGAGTAGATGCAAGTCGTGCTCTACCAAGAAGAAGAAGAAGAAAAATTTTCGCAAGTTCTCTGCGAAGAAATTCCGAAAGATCAAGATAGCAGGAAAATTCTACAAAAGAGGCAGAAAATGGAAATTTTTCAAGAAAAAGAAACACTGGAAAATGCCAGAAGAAACCATGAAATCTCAGTGTTTGCCAATTATGGAGGATCTATTCTAAATCCTTTTGGTATCAATCCTGAATACCCATTATCACAAGTCTTCATTGCCCAGACCATGATTTTTCCCGAACCATTACTTTGGATTTTGTGGTATCTTTGTTATTCCTATCATATTCTCATGGATTTCATTCCATGTCTTTTGAGAATTTTGATACACTAGCCTCACACCACCAGAGTTTCTTTAAATGGTTCAAACCAAAAGAATGGTGGACAAATCTATTTAAAACCCATAAAGATTATATGGTTCTACATTTTCATAGGCCTGTCAATATCCAAGAAAATGATCTTACAGCACTCCAATCGGTGTTGATCTATAAAGTTCTGAATTTTTCTGTCCAAGAAGATGATGCTACTTATGATGAAGCCCAGATATACATCTTTCAAGTCAATGGAGTCATTCTAGAGACTATTTGGCCAGGTTTTCATAGGACATGGAATTATCAAAGAAATCATCCTCATTTCACAGCCATCCGGAAAGCCCAGCAGGAGTATAAAGAGATGATGGAAGATTCTATGATGCAGGATTCCCAAGATGAGTCCAGTCCAAATCCACCCAACTCATTACAGCCCAAAACTAAATGGAATTCCAGAAGTGAAAGACGTCGCCAGCTCAACAAAAGAAGAAATCATATCCGACACCAAGCACTGATTGAGGAAATGAACATCACAGATCCTGATTCAACCCCATCGGATACTCCTTCTGGAGGGAGGTTCTTGGTTCTTCATCAACGATGTCTTCTTCATCAGTAGGGAAACTAGTATATTTTTTTTATGGTCCTTTTTCGGGATTTTTTTATTGCAGGAAATGCATCAGAAGAAAATGTCCAGAAAGGCGATCTGAAAGAGCCACCTTTTACTTCATCTCGAAGTTATTTTGATGGCCATTCTATTCCTTCTGATTGGGTTGAAAAGTCGAAACCTAAACCAAAACTTTCTCCATACTATCAAAAATGTTTGGAAATTCTTGACCATGAAGGTTTAAGAATTAAGCCATCAGAGTCCAAGCCAATTCCTCAGATCTGTATGTTTAAACCTGAAGATTTTCCCCCTCTGCAACCTTTCACAAAAGAAAATTCTAGTCATGTCCCAAAATTTGAAAATGCACAAGCAACCGTCATTCCTTCAGGACAGCTTGCCTCTCTTGACAGAATTGAACACGTTCTAAACTGGCAATCTGAAAATGCAATCTGTCAAAACAAAGCTCTTTCTATGATCTTTGGAAAAGTTACCCAAGTCATTACCAAAATTGACTCTTTCAGAGATGAGACAAAACCCAAAAATTCTGAAGTCAAAAAAATGATCAAGGTCTTTCAAAAACGACTTGATAAAGTGTATAACCGAATTCCTGAAATTGGTAAACCTTTGTCTCAATTTTGTGAACAGAAAGAAAAAGATATTAATTATCTTAAAGATAGATTCAGTCTACTGAAACCGCAAACTTTCAACCGAATCAGAGTCCAAGCCGCCCACCACCGGAAGATGACTACATGTGTCATTTTAAAGAAAAGCCATTAAGAGAAATGGCTTCTCCACTTTGGTGCTATTCCATCATATTTTCAACACCAGGTCAAAAAAGAATTACCAGCTTCATCCAAGAATTACCCGAAATAGCTCCGAGAACAAAAGGAGCTCAGAAGAAAGGCGGAGCAAGAAGAAAAAGAAAGGAAAAGACAGTAAGAAAAGAAAAGCGAAAAAGGGAAAAAAAAAAAGCAGAAACATCAGAAAAGGAAGGAAAAATGGAAGATGTAAAAGATGTTTTTATGTTTTCCCACGAAAATAATCCTATTTCTTCTTTTTTTGCAGGAACAAGTTGAGTCTACTCTTCCAAAGATCAATGTCATGGAAAATGCTTCTGAGTCTGACAAGGGAGTTACCTCTGACGAGTCTACATCGGAGGATACCTCTGAAGAAATAATTTCTGACTCCTCTAACTCAGAATCTTCAGATTTTCAAAAATCGGAAGAAACTTTGTCCGATTATTCAACATCCATTGGAAACATTCCTCATGTCTTCATGGCTAGAGAAGCAGAAACTGCAGGAGAAGTTCATTTCCCTTCTGGTGAAGAAGACATCATTGATGAAGAACCAAGAAGGCAGCAGCCCAAGAAAAATAACAATAAAGGGAGTATTTCTATCTTTACCATTGATGATATTCCTTCCTCTCAATGGGAAAAGAGATTCCAAGAATTTAATGCATGGATGACTGTTAGAAATCTTACAGTTGATTCGACTTTTGATATTTTAAGTGAATTTACTGCTCATTTTACAGGAATATTGAAAGACTGGTGGGTTTCTCTGGAAGATCAAGATAAAACAATTTTTCTCGCCAGACAAGATTTTGATCAAGCCATTGAAATCTTGAATATCACATTCTTAAGAAGTCCTACTGAAAACAAGGAGTTTAAGAGAAAAGAGTTTTTCCAGGTGAAGTGTCAGTCGTATGAAAGAAAAGATTTAAGTCGACATTTAAAAAGAATGACACAACTTTTTTATATCCTTGGTGCAGATATTAATTTGAAACAAGCCTTCTTAACATCTCTTACTCATATTTTGTGGAGCAGTGCTGAAATCTATATTCATAACCGATATGATTCTATTTTGAATCTCACTGTAGGTCGAATTCGCCAAGCCAAGTTCCTTTCAGTTGAAGAGATTTGCAACAAGAGAAAAGTGATAAGAGAATACATGAAAGGAGATGTTTGCATGGATCAAGCATGCAAGAAGCCTGAATTAATCATCAAGAATAGATGCAAGTCGTGCTCTACCAAGAAGAAGTAGAAGAAAAATTTTCTCAAGTTCTCTGCGAAGAAATTCCGAAAGATCAAGACAGCAGGAAAATTCTATAAAAGAGGCAGAAAATGGAAATTTTTCAAGAAAAAGAAACACTGGAAAATGCCAGAAGAAACCATGAAATCTCAGTGTTTGCCAATTATGGAGGATCTATTCTAAATCCTTTTGGTATCAATCCTGAATACCCATTTTCACAAGTCTTCATTGCCCAGACCATAATTTTTCCCGAACCATTACTTTGGATTTTGTGCTATCTTTGTCATTCCTATCATATTCTCACGGAATTTCATTCCATGTCTTTTGAGAATTTTGATACACTAG
Organism: Gardenia jasminoides; assembly: GCA_013103745.1. NCBI lineage: Eukaryota > Viridiplantae > Streptophyta > Magnoliopsida > Gentianales > Rubiaceae > Gardenia > Gardenia jasminoides. The sequence continues at coordinate 6,113,065 of CM023101.1, forward strand.
CCTCACACCACCAGAGTTTCCTTAAATGGTTCAAACCAAAAAAATGGTGGACAAATCTGTTTAAAACCCATAAAGATTATGTGGTTCTACATTTTCATAGGCCTGTCAATATCCAAGAAAATGATCTTACAGCACTCCTATCGGTGTTGATCTGTAAAGTTCTGAGTTTTTCTGTCCAAGAAGATGATGCTATTTATGATGAAGCCTAGAGATACATCTATCAAGTCAATGGAGTCATTCCAGAGATTATTTGGCCAGGTTTTCATGGGCCATGGAATTGTCAAAGAAATCATCCTTATTTCACACCCATCCGGAAAGCCAGCAGGAGTATAAAGAGATGATGGAAGACCGGAAAGCCCAGCAGGAGTATAAAGAGATGATGGAAGATTCTACGATGCAGGATTCCTAAGATGAGCCCAGTCCAACTCCACCCAACTTATCACAGCCCATAGATAAAAGGAAGTCCAGAAGTGAAAGACGTCGCCAGCTCAACAAAAGAAGAAATCATATCCGACACCAAGCACTGATTGAGGAAATGAACATCACAGATCCCGATTCAACCCCATCGGATACTCCTTCTGGAGGGAGGTTCTTGGTTCTTCATCAACGATGTCTTATTCATCAGAAGGGAAACCAGTATATTTTTTTCAAGATCCTTTTTCAGGACATACTTATTTTGACGTTTGTTATTGTATGAAATGCGTCAGAAGAAAATGTCCAGAAAGGCGATCTAGTTGTTGCCCAGAAAAGAAGGATACCAATACAGAGAAAAAAGAGCCACCTTTTACTTCATCTCGAAATTATTTTGATGGCCATTCTAGTCCTTCTGATTGGGTTGAAAAGCCGATATCTAAACCAAAACTTTCTCCATACTATCAAAAATATTTGGAAATTCTTGACCATGAAGGTTTAAGAATTAAGTCATCAGAGTGCAAGCCAATTCCTCAAATCTGTTTGTTTAAACCTGAAGATTTTCCCCCTCTGAAACCTTTCACAAAAGACAATTCTAGTCATGTCCCAAAATTTGAAAATGCACAAACAACCGTTCTTCCTTCAGGACAGCTTGCCCCTCTTGAGAGAACTGAATACGTTCTAAACTGGCAATCTGATAATGCAATCTGTCAAAACAAAGCTCTTTCTATGATCCATGGAAAAGTTACCCAAGTCTCTACCAAAATTGACTCTTTCAGAGATGAGACAAAACCCAAAATTCTGAAGTCAAAAAAATGATCAAGGTCTTTCAAAAATGACTTGATGAAGTGTATCACCGAATTCCTGAAATTGGTAAACCTTTGTCTCAATTTCGTGAACAGAAAGGAAAAGATATTAATTATCTTAAAAGGCAGATTCAATGTTGACAGGAAACTGGCAAACTTTCAATCGAATCCGTTGTCCAGAAGCCAGTTCTACCACCAGAAGATGACTACATGTCTCATTTTGCAGCAAAGCCGTTAAGAGAAATGGCTTCTCCGTACCTGTCTATTCCATCATATTTTTCAACACCAGTCCAGAAAGAATTACCAGCTTCATCCAAGAATTACCCGAAATGGCTTCGAGAACAAAAGGAGCTCAGAAGATAGGCGGAGCAAGAAGAAAAAGAAAGGAAAAGACTGCAACAAAAGAAAAGGGAAAAAGGAAAAAAAAAGTAGAAACATCAGAAATGAAAGGAAAAATAGAAGATGTAAAAGTTGCTTTTATGTTTTCCCACGAAAATAATCCTATTTCTTCTTTTTTGTCGGAAGAAGTAAAGTATAGTCTTCCAAAGATCAATGTCATGGAAAATGCTTCTGAGTCTGACAATGGAGTTACCTCAGACGAGTCTACATCGGAGGATACCTCTGAAGAAATAATCTCGGACTCCTCTAACTCAGAATCTTCAGATTTTCAAGAATCGGAAGAAACTTTGTCCAATTATTCAAAATCCATTGGAAAGATTCCTCATGTCTTCGTGGCCAGAGTAGCAGAAACTGAAGGAGAAGTTCATTTCCCTTCTGATGAAGAAGACATCGTTGATGAAGAACCAAGAAGGCAGCAGCCCAAGAAAAATAACAATAAAGGGAGTATTTCTATCTTTACCATTGATGATATTCCTTCCTCTCAATGGGAAAAGAGATTCCAAGAATTTCATGCATGGATGACTATTAGAAATCTTACAGTTGATTCGACTTTTGATATTTTAAGTGAATTTACATCTTACTTTGCAGGAATATTGAAAGACTGGTGGGTTTCTCTAGGAGATCAAGATAAAACAATTTTTCTCACCAGACAAGATTTTGATCAAGCCATTGAAATCTTGAATATCACATTCTTAAGAAGTCCTATTGAAAACAAGGAGCTTAAGAGAAAAGAGTTTTTCCAGATGAAGTGTTAGTCGTATGAAAGAAAAGATTTAAGTCGACATTTAAAAAGAATGACACAACTTTTTTATATCGTTGGTACAAATATTAAATTAAAACAAACCTTCTTAACATCTCTTCCTCTTATTTTGTCCAGCAGTGCTGAAATCTATATTCATAACCGATATGATTCTATTTTGAATCTCACAATAGGTCAAATTCGCCAAGCCGTGTTCCTTTCACTTGAAGAGATTTGCAACAAGAGAAAAGTGATAAGAGAATACATGAAAGGAGATGTTTGCATGGATCAAGCATGCAAGAAGCCTGAATTAATCATCAAGAATAGATGCAAGTCGTGCTCTACCAAGAAGAAGAAGAAGAAAAATTTTCTCAAGTTCTCTGCGAAGAAATTCCGAAAGATCAAGACAGCAGGAAAATTCTATAAAAGAGGCAGAAAATGGAAATTTTTCAAGAAAAAGAAACACTGGAAAATGCCAGAAGAAACCATGAAATCTCAGTGTTTGCCAATTATGGAGGATCTATTCTAAATCCTTTTGGTATCAATCCTGAATACCCATTTTCACAAGTCTTCATTGCCCAGACCATAATTTTTCCCAAACCATTACTTTGGATTTTGTGCTATCTTTGTTATTCCTATCATATTCTCACGGAATTTCATTCCATGTCTTTTGAGAATTTTGATACACTAGCCTCACACCACCAGAGTTTCCTTAAATGGTTCAAACCAAAAAAATGGTGGACAAATCTGTTTAAAACCCATAAAGATTATGTGGTTCTACATTTTCATAGGCCTGTCAATATCCAAGAAAATGATTTTACAACACTCCATCGGTGTTGATCTGTAAAGTTCTGAGTTTTTCTATCCAAGATGATGATGCTATTTATGATGAAGCCTAAAGATACATCTATCAAGTCAATGGAGTCATTCCAGAGATTATTTGGCCAGGTTTTCATGGGACATGGAATTGTCAAAGAAATCATCCTTATTTCACACCCATCCGGAAAGCCAGCAGGAGTATAAAGAGATGATGGAAGATTCTATGCTGCAGGATTCCCAAGATGAGCCCAGTCCAACTCCACCCAACTCATCACAGCCCATAGATAAAAGGAAGTCCAGAAGTGAAAGACGTCGCCGGCTCAACAAAAGAAGAAATCATATCCGACACCAAGCACTGATTGAGGAAATGAACATCACAGATCCCGATTCAACCCCATCGGATACTCCTTCTGGAGGGAGGTTCTTGGTTCTTCATCAACGATGTCTTATTCATCAGAAGGGAAACCAGTATATTTTTTTCAAGATCCTTTTTCAGGACGTACTTATTTTGACGTTTGTTATTGCAGGAAATACGTCGGAAGAAAATGTCCAGAAAGGCGATCTAATTGTTGCCCAGAAAAGAAGGATCCGGATACAGAGAAAAAAGAGTCACCTTTTACTTCATGTCGAAGTTATTTTAATGGCCATTCTATTCCTTCTGATTGGGTTGAAAAGACGAAACCTAAACCAAAACTTTCCCCATACTATCAAAAATGTTTGGAAATTCTTGACCATGAAGGTTTAAGAATTAAGCCATCAGAGTCCAAGCCAAATCCTCAGATCTGTATGTTTAAACCTGAAGATTTTCCCTCTCTGCAACCCTTCACAAAAGACAATTCTAGTCATGTCCCAAAATTTGAAAATGCACAAATAACAGTCCTTCCTTTAGACTTGCCCTCTTGTGAACGAACAAGTTCTAAACTGGCAATCTGAAAATGCAATCTGTCAAAACAAAGCTCTTTCTATGATGCATGAAAAAGTTACCCAAGTTTCTACCAAATGTTTTCTTAAAACAGGGGAATCGGATAATTGGGTTTTCTGAGATAGAATTTAGAACACCATATCTTGAGAAAACAACTTCTAGACTCTAAGATTTTATTCTGTAAAAGTTCGATGCTCCGAAAAGATCAAGGAGACCCCTTTTATAGGGATCACAAGCGGCGCGATACAGAAAAAAAAATAGCTCGTGACCTCCTAGCCAATATTAGACAAACTAACTTTATACAAGTGGCTGATAAAGACCTATAAATGTCATCAAATACGACTTCAGATGATGGACATCATTCAAAAGGAAAACAACAATTGTTAATCAGCCACAATTGTTGACATTTGAGGCAAAAGATCGCCACAATTGTTGACTTAGAATGCAAACATAAAGACAAAATAACAAGGCTACAATATAGGACTCATAATGCATGCAAAAAGACAAAATAACAAGGCTGCAATTATGACTCAAAAGACTTAAAAGACAAACAAGACAATTGACTTCAAGCAAAGCTGCGATATTCCTTGAAGAGTCGGACTTTTCTGACATGATGAATAGCATTTAGACATCATGATCTGGAAGGAACCGAAGCTGGTATCAGAGCTATTTCTGATATTTTCTTAGGGAGAAGGTAATTGTGGTTTGTCTGGAAGGAACTGGTATCAGAGTCATTTCTGATATCTTCTTAGGGAGGAGGTAATTTTGGTTTGTCTGAAATTATGTCATTTCATTCTCATACTCATCGTTGTGGTCACGATTTTTATCATCATCTTCATCCTAATCGTCCATTAGTTTAAAGAACCCCTGAACCTCGTATTACTACTCCTTTATCATCAGCATATTACAAGTCTCAATTAGATATGATTTGTCACTCTCTGCATCTGTTTGGTCCTTATAATCCAGAAGAGTATTATCCATCCTGTGTAATTTTTCAGCATCTAGATATAGAGGAAGCATATAATTATATTCATAAACTTTGGTTATACTGTTCTCAATTATTAGATAGAGGTTATCATCAACATTCAGACCTTGTTAGTAAGTGTCAGATCTATATTGATCTTTTGTGGCAAAGGATTCATACTATTCAGTCTGAGGCTGATCTGTGAATTTTGTGGTATATCGGAATAAGCACACTGTGGCATAAGGGTGAACATAGTAACCCATTGCACAAGCCTACGTCACTGCTCCAGTACCAAATTTACAAAAGATGAATCAATCAAGAACTTCATCTGTCCAAAAATTAGATTACCTGTATGAAGTTTCAACTGAACCAAAGCATGTCAGCCCCACGGATATACCCTTGTTAGACCCGTACTTTTCTTTTGCTAAAAAGAACATTTCTCCTTTAGGCATTATAAAGTTCTTGATTAAACATCGACCTAAAGGTGTTAAAGAATATGTTCAGTCTTCCAAGTTAGACCAGCACAAGATCCCTGCAACAGGAAAAGATTAATTTATAACCCTGCATATTCCTCCTGATTTTCCAAATTTATGGAAATAGCAAGGTTATACTCATATCCATTTTGGTGCAATCCAATTTTCCCTGTCATTTCATGGCAAAAAAGGTCTTCCAGCTTATGCTCGCTTGCTTTATTAGATAGTAGATTTGTTAAATATCAGCATGCTTGTATAGGAACGATGGAGACAACTTTGAATACTGGTACTGTGTTTGTTACTTTGTTTTCCAATTTCAATATGTCCCTTGCTGATCTATATTTATTGAGTGCTCTTAAGATCCAGGTACAGATAGCAGGTGCAGAACAGGTCCCTGAAGCCATTGCTGCTACACTTCACTATCAAATGGCTTACCGTGTTGAATCATGCTCTTGATCTTACTCTTCCTGGAGGAGAAGATGCTCTCCGAATAAGAGTAGATGAGCATAATACTGCTACATGTACAAATATTCCTCGGCAGATCCCGAGAGAAGAGTTGATAAAACTCTTACCTGATTCCTGGATTACTGATTATGAAAATTTGAACCAGTCTTCAAACCGTCCGGTGGAATCTACAAATTCAAAAATTTCATCAAGACCAGATGGTTCTGTTTCTATTTCCTTTGATCATTCTCATCTGAGAAAAGTCAAAGATGTTCCCCGAATTATGTCCATGTCTGTTGAAATCCCCATGGATAAACCTGTTCCATGGAGGAAACCAAGAGAATCCCTTATAGATCTCATTTCTCATTTTGATCAGGGAGGAAAACCAGTATATTTTTTCCAAGATCCTTTTTCAGGACAAACTTATTTTGACGTTTGTTATTGCAGGACATGCGTTAGAAGAAAATGTCCAGAAAGGCGATCTAGTTGTTGCCCAGAAAAGAAGGATCCTGATACAGAGAAAAAAGAGCCACCTTTTACTTCATCTCGAAGTTATTTTGATAGCCATTCTATTCCTTCTGATTGGGTTGAAAAGCCGAAACCTAAACCAAAACTTTCTCCATACTATCAAAAATGTTTGGAAATTCTTGACCATAAAGGTTTAAGAATTAAGTCATCAGAGTCCAAGCCAATTCCTCAGATCTATATGTTTAAATATGAAGATTTTCCCTCTCTACAAGCCTTCACAAAAGACAATTCTAGTCATGTCCCAAAATTTGAAAATGCACAAACAACCGTCCTTCCTTCAGGACAGCTTGCCCCTCTTGACAGAACTGAACACGATCTAAACTGGCAATCTGAAAATGCAATCTGTCAAAACAAAGCTCTTTCTATGATCCATGGAAAAGTTACCCAAGTCTCTACCAAAATTGACTCTTTCAGAGATGAGACAAAACCCAAAATTCTGAAGTCAAAAAAATGATCAAGGTCTTTCAAAAACGACTTGATGAAGTGTATCACTGAATTTCTGAAATTGGTAAACCTTTGTCTCAATTTCGTGAACAGAAAGAAAAAGATATTAATTATCTTAAAAGACAGATTCAAAGTCTACAGGAAACTGGCAAACTTTGAACCGAATCTGTTGTCCAGAAGCCTGTTCCACCACCAGAAGATGACTACATGTCTCATTTTGCAGCAAAGCGATTAAGAGAAATGGCTTCTCCCTACCTGTTTAGTGCTATTCCATCATATTTTCCAACACCAGTCCAGAAAGAATTACCAACTTCATCCAAGAATTACATGAAATGGCTTCGAGAACAAAAGGAGCTCAGAAGAAAGACGGATCAAGAAGAAAAAGAAAGGAAAAAACAGGAACAAAAGAAAAGGGAAAAAGGAAAAGAAAAAGCAGAAACATCAGAAATGGAAGGAAAAATAGAAGATGTAAAAGATGTTCTTATGTTTTCTCACGGAAATAATCCTATTTCCACTTTTTTTCAGGAACAAGTTGAGTCTAGTCTTCCAAAGATCAATATCATGGAAAATGCTTCTGAGTCTGACAAGGAAGTTACCTCTGATGAGTCTACATCGCAGGATACCTCTGAAGAAATAATTTCTGACTCCTCCACTCAAAATCTTCAGATTTTCAAGAATCGGAAGAAACTTTGTCCGATTATTCAAAATCCATTGGAAAGATTCCTCATGTCTTCATGACCAGAGAAACAGAAACTGAAGGAGAAGTTCATTTCCCTTCTGAAGAAGAAGACATCGTTGATGAAGAACCAAGAAGGCAGCAGCCCAAGAAAAATAACAATAAAGGCAGTATTTCTATCTTTACCATTGATGATATTCCTTCCTCTCAATGGGAAAAGAGATTCGAAGAATTTCATGTATGGATGACTGTTAGAAATCTTACAGTTGATTCGACTTTTGATATTTTAAGTGAATTTACTGCTCACTTTGCAAGAATATTGAATGACTGGTGGGTTTCTTTAGGAGATCAAGATAAAACAATTTTTCCCACCAAACAAGATTTTGATCAAACCATTGAAATCTTGAATACCACATTCTTAGGAAGTCCTATTGAAAACAACGAGGTTAAGAGAAAAGAGTTTTTCGAGATGAATTGTCAGTCGTTTGAAAGAAAAGATTTAATTCGACATTTAAAAAGAATGACACAACTTTTTTATATCGTTGGTACAAATATTAAATTAAAACAAACCTTCTTAACATCTCTTCCTCTTATTTTGTCCAGCAGTGCTGAAATCTATATTCATAACCGATATGATTCTATTTTGAATCTCACAATAGGTCAAATTCGCCAAGCCGTGTTCCTTTCACTTGAAGAGATTTGCAACAAGAGAAAAGTGATAAGAGAATACATGAAAGGAGATGTTTGCATGGATCAAGCATGCAAGAAGCCTGAATTAATCATCAAGAATAGATGCAAGTCGTGCTCTACCAAGAAGAAGAAGAAGAAAAATTTTCTAAAGTTCTCTACGAAGAAATTCCGAAAGATCAAGACAGCAGGAAAATTCTATAAAAGAGGCAGAAAATGGAAATTTTTCAAGAAAAAGAAACACTGGAAAATGCCAGAAGAAACCATGAAATTTCAGTGTTTGCCAATTATGGAGGATCTATTCTAAATCCTTTTGGTATCAATCCTGAATACCCATTTTCACAAGTCTTCATTGCCCAGACCATGATTTTTTCCGAACCATTACTTTGGGTTTTGTGGTATCTTTGTCGTTCCTATCATATTCTCATGGAATTTCATTCCATGTCTTTTGAGAATTTTGATACACTAGCCTCACACCACTAGAGTTTCCTTAAATGGTTCAAACCAAAAGAATGGTGGACAAATCTGTGTAAAATTCATAAAGATTATGTGGTTCTACATTTTCATAGGCCTGTCAATATCCAAGAAAATGATCTTACAGCACTCCCATCGGTGTTGATCTATAAAATTCTGAGTTTTTCTGTCCAAGAAGATGATGCTATTTATGATGAAGCCCAAAGATACATCTTTCAAGTCAATGGAGTCATTCCAGAGATTATTTGGCCAGGTTTTCATGGGCCATGGAATTATCAAATAAATCATCCTCATTTCACAGCCATCCGGAAAGCCCAGCAGGAGTATAAAGAGATGATGGAAGATTCTATGATGCAGGATTCCCAAGATGAGCCCAGTCCAATTCCACCCAACTCATCACAGTCCAAAGCTAAATGGAAGTCCAGAAGTGAAAGACGTCGCCAGCTCAACAAAAGAAGAAATCATATCCGACACCAAGCACTGATTGACGAAATGAACATCGTAGATCCCGATTCAACCCCATCGGATACTCCTTCTGGAGGGAGGTTCTTGGTTCTTCATCAACGATGTCTTCTTCATCAGAAGGGAAACCAGTATATTTTTTTCAAGATACTTTTTCAGGACATACTTATTTTGACGTTTGTTATTGCAGGAAATGCGTCAGAAGAAAATGTTCAGAAAGGCGATCTAGTTGTTGCCCAGAAAAGAAGGATCCGGATACAGAGAAAAAAGAACTATCTTTTACTTCATCTTGAAGTTATTTTGATGGCCATTCTATTCCTTCTGATTAGGTTGAAAAGTCGAAACCTAAACCAAAACTTTCTCCATACTATCCAAAATGTTTGGAAATTTTTGACCATGAAGGTTTAAGAATTAAGCCATCAGAGTCCAAGCCAATTCCTCAGATCTGTATGTTTAAACCTGAAGATTTTCCCTCTCTGCAACCCTTCACAAAAGAAAATTCTAGTCATGTCCCAAAATTTGAAAATGCACAAACAACAGTCCTTCCTTCAGGACAGCTTGCCTCTCTTGACAGAACTGAACAAGTTCTTAACTGGCAATCTGAAAATGCAATCTGTCAAAACAAAATTCTTTCTATGATGCATGAAAAAGTTAGCCAAGCTTCTATCAAATATTTTTTTAGAACAGGGGAATCGGATAATTGGGTTGTCTGAGAGAGAATTTAGAACACCATATCTTGAGAAAACAACTTCTTGACTCTAAGATTTTATTCTGCAAAAGCTCGATGGTCCGAAAAGATCAAGGAGACCCCTTTTATAGGGATGACAAGCGACGCGATACAGAAAAAAAAATAGCTCGTGACCTCCTGGTCAATATAAGACAAACTAACTTTGTACAAATGGCCGACAAAGACCTATAAATGTCATCAAATACGACTTCAGATGAAAGACATCAATCAAAAGGAAAACAACAATTGTTGATTAGCCACAATTGTTGACATTTGAGGCAAAAGATCAGCCACAATTGTTGACTTATAATGCATACATAAAGACAAAATAACAAGGCTACAATATAGGACTCATAATGCATGCAAAAAGACAAAATAACAAGGCTGCAATTATGACTCAAAAGACTTAAAAGACAAACAAGACAATTGACTTCAAGCAAAGCTGCGATATTCCTTGAAGAGTCGGACTTTTCTGACATGATGAATAGCATTTAGACATCATGATCTGGAAGGAACCGAAGCTGGTATCAGAGCTATTTCTGATATTTTCTTAGGGAGGAGGTAATTGTGGTTTGTCTGGAAGGAACCGAAGCTGGTATCAGAGCCATTTCTGATATCTTCTTAGGGAGGAGGTAATTCTGATTTGTCTGAAATTATGTCATTTGATTCTCATACTCATTGTTGTGGTCACGATTTTGATCATCATCTTCATCCTAATCGTCCATTAGTTCAAAGAACCCCTGATCCTCGTATCACTACTCCTTTATCTTCAGCATATTACAAGTCTCAATTAGATAAGATTTGTCACTCTCAGCATCTGTTTGGTCCTTAAAATCCAGAAGAGTATTATCCACCCTGTGTAATTTTTCAGCATCTAAATATAGAGGAAGCATATAATTATATTCATAAGCTTTGGTTATACTGTTCTCAATTATTAGATAGAGGTTATCATCAACATTCTGACCTTGTTAGTAAGTGTCAGATCTATATTGATCTTTTGTGGCAAAGGATTCATACTATTCAGTCTAAGGCTGATCTGTGAATTTTAGTATATCAGAATAAGCACACTGTGGCATAAGGGTGAATATAGTAACCCATTGCACAAGCCTACATCACTACTCCAGTACCAAATTTACAAAAGATGAGTCTATCAAGAACTTCATCTGTCCAAAAATTAGATTACCTGTATGAAGTTTCAATTGAACCAGAGCAAGTCAGCCCCATGGATCTACCCTTGTTAGGCCCGTACTCTTCTTTTGCTAAAAAGAACATTTCTCCTTGGCACTATAAAGTCCTTGATTAAACATCGACCTAAAGGTATTAAAGAATATGTTCAATCTTTCAAGTTAGACCAGCACAAGATCCCTGCAACAGGAAAAGAGCAATTTATAACCCTCCTGATTTTCCTAATTTATGGAAACAGCAAGGTTATACTCATATCCATTTTGGTGCAATCCGATTTTTCCTGTCATTTCATGGCAGAAAAGGTCTTCCAGCTCTCCTAATAAGAGTAGATGAGCATAATACTGCTACATTACAAATATTCCTCGGCAGATCCCGAGAGAAGAGTTGATAAAACTCTTACCTGATTCCTGGATTACTGATTATGAAAATTTGAACCAATCTTCAAACCGTCCGGTGGAATCTACAAATTCAAAAATTTCATCAAGACCAGATGATTTTGTTTCTATTTCCTTTTGATCATTCTCATCTAAGAAAAGTCAAAGATGTTAACCCAATTATGTCCATGTCTGTTGAAATCCCCATGGATAAACCTGTTCCATGGAGGAAACCAAGAGAATCCCTTATAGATCTCATTTCTCATTTTGATCAGGAAGGGAAACCAATATATTCTTTTCAAGATCCTTTTTCAGGACATACTTATTTTGACGTTTATTATTGCAGGAAATGCGTCAGAAGAAAATGTCCAGAAAGGCGATTTAGTTGTTGCCCAGAAAAGAAGAATCCGGATACAGAGAAAAAAGAGCCATCTTTTACTTCATCTCGAAATTATTTTGATGGCCATTCTATTCCTTCTGATTGGGTTGAAAAGCCGAAACCTAAACCAAAACTTTCTCCATACTATCAAAAATGTTTGGAAATTCTTAACCATGAAGGTTTAAGAATTAAACCATCAATGTCCAAGCCAATTCCTTAGATATGTATGTTTAAACCAGAAGATTTTCCCCCTCTGCAGCCCTTCACAAAAGACAATTCTAGTCATGTCCCAAAATTTGAAAATGCACAAACAACCGTCCTTCCTTCAGGACAGCTTGCCCCTCTTGACAGAACTGAACAAGTTCTAAACTAGCAATCTGAAAATGCAATCAGTCAAAACAAAGCTCTTTCTATGATCCATGGAAAAGTTACCCAAGTCTCTACCAAAATTGACTCTTTCAGTGATGAGACAAAAACCCAAAATTCTGAAATCAAAAAAATGATCAAGGTCTTTCAAAAATGACTTGATGAAGTGTATCACCGAATTTCCTGAAATTAGTAAACCTTTGTCTCAATTTCGTGAACAGAAATAAAAAGATATTAATTATCTTAAAAGACAGATTCAGAGTCTACAGGAAACTGGCAAACTTTCAACCGAATCTGTTGTGCAGAAGCCAGTTCCACCACCAGAAGATGACTACATGTCTCATTTTGCAGCAAAGCGATTAAGAGAAATGGCTTCTCCTTACCTGTTTGGTGCTATTCCATCATATTTTTCAACACCAATCCAGAAAGAATTACCAGCTTCAACCAAAAATTACCCGAAATAGCTCCGAGAACAAAAGGAGCTCAGAAGAAAGGCGGAGCAAGAAGAAAAAGAAAGGAAAAGACAGTAAGAAAAGAAAAGCGAAAAAGGGAAAAAAAAAAAGCAGAAACATCAGAAAAGGAAGGAAAAATGGAAGATGTAAAAGATGTTTTTATGTTTTCCCACGGAAATAATCCTATTTCTTCTTTTTTGCAGGAACAAGTTGAGTCTAGTCTTCCAAAGATCAATGTCATGGAAAATGCTTCTGAGTCTGACAAGGAAGTTACCTCTGACGAGTCTACATCGGAGGATACATTTGAAGAAATAATTTCTGACTCCTCTAACTCAGAATCTTCAGATTTTCAAGAATCGGAAGAAACTTTGTCCGATTATTCAAAATCCATTGGAAACATTCCTCATGTCTTCATGGCTAGAGAAGCAGAAACTGAAGGAGAAGTTCATTTCCCTTCTGATGAAGAAGACATCGTTGATGAAGAACCAAGAAGGCAGCAGCCCAAGAAAAATAACAATAAAGGGAGTATTTCTATCTTTACCATTGATGATATTCCTTCCTCTCAATGGGAAAAGAGATTCCAAGAATTTCATGCATGGATGACTGTTAGAAATCTTACAGTTGATTCGGTTTTTGATATTTTAAGTGAATTTTCTCCTCACTTTGCAGGAATATTGAATGACTGGTGGGTTTCTCTAGGAGATCAAGATAAAACAATTTTTCTCACCAGACAAGATTTTGATCAAGCCATTGAAATCTTGAATACCACATTCTTAGGAAGTCCTATTGAAAACAAGGAGATTTAGAGAAAAGAGTTTTTCCAGATGAATTGTCAATCGTTTGAAAGAAAAAATTTAAGTCGACATTTCAAAAGAATGACACAATTTTTTTATATCCTTGGTGCAGATATTAATTTGAAAAAAGCCTTCTTAACATCTCTTCCTCATATTTTGTCCAGCAGTGCTGAAATCTATATTCATAACCGATATGGTTCTATTTTGAATCTCACAGTAGATCAAATTCGCCAAGCCGTGTTCCTTTCACCGAAACTGGTATAAAGATTCCTCATGTCTTCATGGCTAGAGAAGCAGAAACTGAAGGAGAAGTTTATTTCCCTTCTGATGAAGAAGACATCGTTGATGAAGAACCAAGAAGGCGGCAGTCCAAGAAAAATAACAATAAAGGGAGTATTTCTATCTAATAATTGAGAATAGTATAACCAAAGCTTATGAATATAATTATATGTTTCCTCTATATCTAGATGTTGAAAAATTACACAGGGTGGATAATACTCTTCTGGATTATAAGGACCAAACAGATGCTGAGAGTGACAAATCTTATCTAATTGAGACTTGTAATATGTTGAAGATAAAGGAGTAGTAATACGAGGATCAGGGGTTCTTTGAACTAATGGACAATTAGGATGAAGATGAGGATCAAAATCGTGACCACAACGATGAGTATGAGAATCAAATGATATAATTTCAGACAAACCACAATTACCTCCTCCCTAAGAAGATATCAGAAATGGCTCTGATACCAGCTTCGATTCCTTCCAGATTTTCACGATAATTGGTGTCATCAGAGTCTAAGCTTTACCAGGGTTTCATCTACTTTTTTTCGCCTCCTGCTACTTTTTTCCGACTACTTTTGAGGTTAGCTTAAATCTCGGAAGGACAGACAACGAAAGTGTTTAATCCGCCAGGAATCTTGGCTGATAGTTTCTACCAAATATTTTTTTAGAACAGGGGAATCGGATAATTGGGTTGTCTAAGAGAGAATTGTAAACACCGTATCTTGAGAAAACAACTTCTCGACTCTAATATTTTATTTTGTAAAAGCTCCATCCTCCGAAAAAATCAAGGAGACCCCTTTTATAGGGATTACAAGCGACACGATACAGAAAAAAAAAACAGCTCGTGACCTCCTGGTCAATATAAGACAAACTAACTTTATACAAGTGGCCGACAAAGACCTATAAATGTCATCAAAGACGACTTCAGATGACGGACATCAATCAAAAGGAAAACAACAATTGTTGATCAGCCACAATTGTTGACATTTGAGGCAAAAGATCAGCCACAATTGTTGACTTATAATGCATACATAAAGACAAAATAACAAGGCTGCAATTATGACTCAAAAGTCTTAAAAGACAAACAAGACAATTGACTTTAAGAAAAGCTGCGATATTCCTTGAAGAGCCGGACTTTTCTGACATGATGAATAGCATTTAGACTTCATGATCTGGAGGGACATCAAAAGGAGTATCCAATGGGGTTGAATCAGGATCTGTGATGTTCATTTCCTCAATCAGTGCTTGGTGTCAGAAATAATTTCTTCTTTTGTTGAGCTGGCGACGTCTTTCACTTCTGGACTTCCATTTAGCTTTGGGCTGTGATGAGTTGGGTGGAGTTGGACTAGGCTCATCTTGGGAATCCTGCATCATAGAATCTTCCATCATCTCTCTATACTCCTGCTGGGCTTTCCGGATGGCTGTGAAATGAGGATGATTTCTTTGATAATTCCATGGCCCATGAAAACCTGGCCAAATAATCTCTGGAATGACTACATTGACTTGAAAGATGTATCTCTAGGCTTCATCATAAATAGCATCATCTTCTTGGACAGAAAAACTCAAAACTTATGCTCTTCAAATGTGCAGAAATTGTTGAAAAATTTGGCATTATGCTTTCTGTGAAAAAAATGATTTTGTGCCAACAATAAATCAATTTTCTTGGGATGAAAATCTCAAATGGTACTTGTGTTCCTGAGACACACAGTGGAGATGCTATTCAGCATTTCCCTGAAAAAGATCTCTCTGTCAAACAAGTCCGCCAATTCTTGGTATTGTAAATTATGTTAGGGATTTCATCCCTAATGTTTCCCAGTATACCCAACCTTTGACCAAGTTTCTCAAGAAAAATCCCATTCCTTGGGGAAGTGAACAGATCCAGTCAGTTCAGACTTTGAAACAAATCTTGAAAAATCTTCCTGTTCTTCATATTCCATCCTCTGACAATCTCATCCTCCAAACAGATGCCAGTGATTACCATTGAGGAGCCACCCTTCTAGAAAAACATGAAAAAGAAAGAAAATGTTGTGGATTTGCCAGTGGAAGTTTCAAAGATAGTCAATTGCATTACCACTCTTCTTATAAGGAAATCCTTGCAGTCAAAAATGCAATTGAGAAATTTGAATTTTATCTCAGACCAGTTTTATTCACAATTGAAATGGATATGAGAAGTTTTCCTCGAATGATTTCCTTCAAAAACAGGAAAATTCCTAATACCCAATTGATTAGATGGTCAAATTGGTTTTCCCAATTCTCATTCAAAGTCACTCATATCAAAGGAAAATCAAACATTGTTGCTGATTTCTTCTCCAGAAATCCTCCAAAAGATTCTCTGCCTTCAATTCGGATGTACTCCAGTATCATCCCTTCTTTCCCAAATCCGCCAGAAATTCTATCTTTACCTCAACCATGGGAAAAAGAAACACTGGAAAATGCCAAAATAAACCATGAAGTCTCAGTGTTTGCCAATTATGGAGGATCTATTCTAAATCCTTTTGGTATCAATCCTGAATACCCATTTTCACAAGTCTTCATTGCCCAGATCATGATTTTTTCCGAACCATTACTTTGGGTTTTGTGATATCTTTGTCATTCCTATCATATTCTCATGGAATTTCATTCCATGTCTTTTGAGAATTTTGATACACTAGCCTCACACCACCAGAGTTTCCTTAAATGGTTCAAACCAAAAGAATGGTGGACAAATCTGTGTAAAATTCATAAAGATTATGTGGTTCTACATTTTCATAGGCCTGACAATATCCAAGAAAATGATCTTACAGCACTCCCATCGGTGTTGATCTATAAAGTTCTGAGTTTTTCTGTCCAAGAAGATGATGCTATTTATGATGAAGCCCAGAGATACATCTTTCAAGTCAATGGAGTCATTCCAGAAATTATTTGGCCAGGTTTTCATGGGCCATGGAATCATCAAAGAAATCATCCTCATTTCACAGCCATCCGGAAAGCCCAGCAGGAGTATAAAGAGATGATGGAAGATTCTATGATGCAGGATTCCCAAGATGAGCCCTGTCCAACTCCATCCAGCTCATCACAGCCCAAAGCTAAATGGAAGTCCAGAAGTGAAAGACGTCGCTAGCTCAACAAAAGAAGAAATCATATCCGACACCAAGCATTGATTGAGGAAATGAACATCACAGATCCTGATTCAACCCCATCGGATACTCTTTCTGATGTCCCTCCAGATCATGAAGTCTAAATGCTATTCATCATGTCAGAAAAGTCCGGCTCTTCAAGGAATATCGCAGCTTTGCTTAAAGTCAATTGTCTTGTTTGTCTTTTAAGACTTTTGAGTCATAATTGCAGCCTTGTTATTTTGTCTTTTTGCATGCATTATGAGTCCTATATTGCAGCCTTGTTATTTTGTCTTTATGTATACATTATAAGTCAACAATTGTGGCTGATCTTTTGCCTCAAATGTCAACAATTATGGCTGATCAACAATTGTTGTTTTCCTTTTGATTGATGTCCGTCATCTGAAGTCATCTTTGATGACATTTATAGGTCTTTGTCGGCCACTTGTATAAAGTTAGTTTGTCTTATATTGACCAGGAGGTGATGAGCTGTTTTTTTCTCTATCGCGTCGCTTGTAATCCCTATAAAAGGGGTCTCCTTGATATTTTCGGAGCATCGATCTTTTACAGAATAAAATTTTAGAGTCGAGAAGTTGTTTTCTCAAGATATGGTGTTCTAAATTCTCTCTCAGACAACCCAATTATCCGATTCCCCTATTCTAAAAAAATATTTGGTAGAAGCTATCAGCCAAGATTCCTGGCGGATTAAACACTTTCGTTGTCTGTCCTTCCGAGATTTAAGCTAACCTCAAAAATAGTTGGAAAAAAGTAGCAGGAGGCCAAAAAAAGTAGACGAAACCCTGGTAAAGATTAAACTCTGATGACACCAATTATTGTGAAAATCTGGAAGGAACCGAAGCTAGTATAGCATTTCCAATGCGTGTCTCAGGAACACAAATACCATTTGAGATTTTCATCCCAAGAAAATTGATTTCTTGTTGGCACAAAATCATTTTTTTCTCAGAAAGCATAATGCCAAATTTTTCAACAATTTCTGCAAATTTGTAGAGCAAAGATATATGCTCTTCAAATGTTTTTGAAAACAGAAGAATATCATCAATATACACAAGACAAGTGTGAAGGATAGGTTCAAAGATACGAATCATGGCCTTTTGAAAAAGAGAAGGTGCTGTTTTTAGCCCAAAAGGCATCACCTTCCACTGATAATGATGATTCGGTATACAAAAAGCAGTTTTATACCTATCTTCAACACAAATACGAAGTTGCCAAAAACCTGATTTTAAATCAAATTTTGAGAACCATTTTGCAACTACAAGCAAAGAGAACAAAGAATGTCTATTCGGAATAGGAAATTTGTCATCGGCCAAGAATAAATTTAGGGGCTGGTAGTTGATGACAAGCCTCATTTTCCCTCAAACTTGTTCAGATCGCTTATTTACATCAAAGGCTTGACATGCCCATTGCGATTCTGAAATTTTGATGAGATCAAATTCAAGAAGTTCTAGACATTCTTTTTCAGCAAGCTTGGAATGATCAGGGTTCATTCCTGAATGGCTGACTTTGGTAGGATTAGCTTCTTCACTTTTAGAAAATGGAAGTTTAATGAAGAAGTCTGGGTTTTTCCACAAAGGATGGTCACATTTTTTTTATGAATTCCACATGATTTTCAGCACATGATTGTTTAACAATGAAATCCCTGAAATTTTGAATTCGGGTTTTTCCAGGCAATGTGGAATCATATATGAAAAGGTTTTGGATATCGGTAAAGGGTTTGAAAATTTTTTTTGACTGAATCCCTTTTGCTTTCAATACATACAAATCCTTTTCATAAATATCAAATCCAATAATCAAATCTTTTCCTGGCATTCTTCCACCAATAATATGAGTTTTAAGTTCACAATCTGGGAGAAATCTAATGATAATTGGATTTTTGGTTACCTTAGTTGTTTCAAAAAACTCTCCATTGACTGACCTGAAAATATGAAATTCATACTTCCAACACTCTTCTGGTAAAATATCCTGATTTAGAATTGACATTTCTGCACCTGAATCAAAGAAACCAATTAGAGGAATTGGTTTATCATACTTGGATTTCAAAACATGAAGTAAAGCTTGTGGGCATGTTTTTGCTGCTTCCATGTAATGAAATTGATTCTTCGGTTGCTGAACCTGTAAAGCAAAAATAGTTTTATCAGTAGGTTCTTCTTCTTCAAAAAAGACATATTCTAATTCACTAAGGACAGGGATTTTGAGCTCATCCTAGACTTTTTGAATGAGGTTGAGACCCTTTTTCTTCTGGGGACATTTTGAGGCATAGTGTCCTTTCTGTCCACAAATAAAACATCAATCAGAAGATGTATCAACTCGTTTCTTTTTCTTGAAAAATTTCCATTTTCTACCTCTTTTGTAGAATTTTCCTGCTGTCTTGATCTTTCAGAATTTCTTCGCAGAGAACTTGGGAAAATTTTTCTTCTTCTTCTTCTTGGTAGAGCACGACTTGCATCTACTCTTGATGATTAATTCAGGCTTCTTGCATGCTTGATCTATGCAAACATCTCCTTTCATGTATTCTGTTATCACTTTTCTCTTGTTGCAAATCTCTTCAAGTGAAAGGAACACGGTTTGGCGAATTTGACCTACAGTGAGATTCAAAATAGAACCATATCGGTTATGAATATAGATTTTAGTACTGCTGGACAAAATATGAGGAAGAGATGTTAAAAAGGCTTGTTTCAAATTAATATCTGCCAAGGATATAAAAAAGTTGGTCATTCTTTTGAAATGTCGACTTAAATCTTTTCTTTCATACGACTGACACTTCATCTGGAAAAACTCTTTTCTCTTAAACTCCTTGTTTTCAATAGGACTTCCTAAGAATATGGTATTCAAGATTTCAATGGGTTGATCAAAATCTTGTCTGGTGAGAAAAATTGTTTTATCTTGATCTCCTAGAGAAACCCACCAGTCTTTCAATATTCCTGCAAAGTAAGCAGTGAATTCACTTAAAATATCAAAAACCGAATCAACTGTAAGATTTCTAACAGTCATCCATGCATGAAATTCTTGGAATCTCTTTTCCCATTGAGAGGAAGGAATATCATCAATGGTAAAGATAGAAATACTCCCTTTATTGTTATTTTTCTTGGGCTGCTGCCTTCTTGGTTCTTCATCAACGATGTCTTCTTCTTCAGAAGGGAAATGAACTTCTCCTTCAGTTTCTGTTTCTCTGGTCATGAAGACATGAGGAATCTTTCCAATGGATTTTGAATAATCGGACAAAGTTTCTTCCGATTCTTGAAAATCTGAAGATTTTGAGTGGAGGAGTCAGAAATTATTTCTTCAGAGGTATCCTGCGATGTAGACTCATCAGAGGTAACTTCCTTGTCAGACTCAGAAGCATTTTCCATGATATTGATCTTTGGAAGACTAGACTCAACTTGTTCCTGCAAAAAAGTGGAAATAGGATTATTTTCGTGGGAAAACATAAAAGCAACTTTTACATCTTCTATTTTTCCTTTCATTTCTGATGTTTCTGCTTTTTTTTTCCTTTTTCCCTTTTCTTTTGTTGCAGTCTTTTCCTTTCTTTTTTTCTTCTTGTTCACTTATCTTGAGCTCCTTTTGTTCTCGGAGCCATTTCGGGTAATTCTTGGATGAAGCTGGTAATTCTTTCTGGACTGGTGTTGGAAAATATGATGGAATAGCACCAAACAGGTAGGGAGAAGCCATTTCTCTTAATGGCTTTGCTGCAGAATGAGACATGTAGTCATCTTCTGGTGGTGGAACTGGCTTCTGGACAATAGATTCGGTTGAAAGTTTGCCAGTTTCCTGCAGACTCTGAATCTGTCTTTTAAGATAATTAATATCTTTTTCTTTCTGTTTACGAAATTGAGACAAAGGTTTACCAATTTCAGGAATTCGGTGATACACTTCATCAAGTCATTTTTGAAAGACCTTGATCATTTTTTTGGCTTCAGAATTTTGGATTTCTGTCTCATCTCTGAAAGAGTCAATTTTAGTAGAGACTTGGGTAACTTTTCCATGGATCATAGAAAGAGCTTTGTTTTGACAAATTGCATTTTCAGATTGCTAGTTTAGAACTTGTTCAGTTCTGTCAAAAGGGGCAAGCTGTCCTGAAAGAAGGACGGTTGTTTATGCATTTTCAAATTTTGGGACATGACTAGAATTGTCTTTTGTGAAGGCTTGCAGAGAGGGAAAATCTTCAGATTTAAACATATAGATCTGAGGAATTGGCTTGGACTCTGATGACTTAATTCTTAAACCTTCATGGTCAAGAATTTCCAAACATTTTTGATAGTATGGAGAAAGTTTTGGTTTAGGTTTCGGCTTTTCAACCCAATCAGAAGGAATAGAATGGCCATCAAAATAACTTCGAGATGAAGTAAAAGGTGGCTCTTTTTTCTCTGTATCAGGATCCTTCTTTTCTGGGCAACAACTAGATCGCCTTTCTGGACATTTTCTTCTAACGCATGTCCTGCAATAACAAACGTCAAAATAAGTATGTCCTGAAAAAGGATCTTGAAAAAAATATACTGGTTTCCCTCCCTGATCAAAATGAGAAATGAGATCTATAAGGGATTCTCTTGGTTTCCTCCATGGAACAGGTTTATTCATGGGGATTTCAACAAACATGGACATAATTCAGGGAACATCTTTTACTTTTCTCAGATGAGAATGATCAAAGGAAATAGAAACAGAACCATCTGGTCTTGATGAAAATTTTGAATTTGTAGATTCCACCGGACGGTTTGAAGACTGGTTCAAATTTTCATAATCAGTAATCCAGGAATCAGGCAAGAGTTTTATCAACTCTTCTCTCGGGATCTGCCGAGGAATATTTGTACATGTAGTAGTATTATGCTCATCTACTCTTATTCGGAGAGCATCTTCTCCTCCAGGAAGAGTAAGATCAAGAGCATGATTCTGAACACGGTAAGCCATTTGATAGTGAAGTGTAGCAGCAATGGCTTCGGGGACCTGTTCTGCACCTGCTATCTGTACTTGGATCTTAAGAGCACTCAACAAATATAGATCAGCAAGGGACATATTGAAATTGGGAAACAAAGTAACAAACACAGTACTCCCTACATATTATTTATATATTGAAAACTGTCCAAATCTTCAAAGAGTGGAGACCAATGGTTAATTTAATTTAGGGGACATGGCAGGTTCTTAAGATTGCCCCTCCTCAAGCGTCGAAAAAATTTCTATTTGGCTAAACCTGGCTAAAAGGTACATAAAGGTCCAAAATTCAAGGTTTAAAGATCAAATTGACTAAAATAAAAGCTTAAGGATTGACCTATCTTAGTCAAAAAGTTTTTAATTAAATAAACAACTTTCCTTAATATCTATTTGACTTATACCTAATACCATTTAGAATTTGTTTAAATCAAAACATTCTATACAAATTCGCATAAGTCAAAACTAGCTCGATAATACCAATGAAGTAGGTTGGTGTGAGGGTTTAAATGAAATGCTGAATGGTTTGAAAGTTCAATTTATCTCAAAAATGAAGGTAGTTTATGTTACACTATTCTAGATCTCAAATGTCCCTCTAACTTGATAAAGAATATAAAACAACAACATCCTCCAAATTCATTATCTCACTTCACAAGTTTCTCAAATGCACAATGAGTTGTGACCTTGTGATTTAGGAGAAGCTGAATTAGGTAAGGACAAGATAGTGATTACTGTTAGTTGGTATATAGGTTGGTCTTATGGTCTAGTTTTTTCTGTGAGGGTATTTTTGTCCTTTGAATTAATAAACATGTAAGCCACATATCTATATTGGTACGTTTTTAAGTTTCCTTGTAAACAATGCATCGAATTGTGAGAATTTAAAAGGTACGGTGGAAAACAGATGCAATTCAAAGTGGTAACGAGGAGAAATGTGGGGAAAGGGAAAAATGAAAATTGTCTTTGGAACGAAGAAATTGGATCTAAACCTTATTTGTACAAGGCACATCTCTATCATGTCTGTAGACACCAAATTTTGACTATTTCTTTTGTTTTCTTATGTTTTTTATCTATTAATGTTTAGTTATTTATTGTTGAATTTTCTAACACATTTTTCTCTTTTTTGTAGGTTTTCTTAAAAAAAAAAAAAGAAAGAAAGTTAAAAACGCTGACCAGTTCTGGATAAGTCCGTAACTAGTCCGCGTAACTTGATCGAAAAAAAATGACGCTGGATTCTTCCGTAACTCGGATCATCCTTTCCAGCTGTATTTTCGATGCTTGAACGATAAGAAACTTATTTAAACATTTCCCAACTCATAACCCCTAACAACTCATCTAACGCTTCAAAATTAGCTCACCTCATCCCAAGAACATCAAAACCCTTAGTTCTAGGTTTGGTGGTTATAAATAGCCTAGATTAGGGTTTAACAAAGGGTTGGAAATCTGAGAAAAAAGAGGGAATTGAGAGCTTTGAGAGAGAAAAAAGCAGAAAAACGGCTGGGAATTGGAGAGAAAAAAGAAAAGAAAGGAGAAAAAGAAAAGCTAGGGTTTGACACTTGGGAAGATCATTCTTGGAATTTCTGGCTTCTTCTATTGTTTAAATTCAAAGCTTAGATTCAGTGTAACATCCTTTACCTTATTTACTTTTGATCGTAAAATTATCTGAGATTCCGACCTTTTGGTGGAACCAAGGTCTTGAATGGTTTTTCTTTTAGTTTGGGATATTTGATGATGATTATCACTGTTATATGAGCATGTTGTGTTTATAAAGCCTTGGTAAGGCTAGTAGATTTGTTTTCACGCTTTAAAATCGACATTTGATGCTTACGTGATGATCTTTGTTGTGATTCCTGAGAAATTTCTGGAAAAATGTTCTTCACGTTTTGAAGATGTGAAGAAACGCGGACCACTTGCGCGGATGCCTTCGCGTAATGATCCGCGTTTCCTCTTGAATGTTTGAAGTTGTGAAGAAACGCGGACCTCTTGCGTGGACTACTAACGATCCGCGTTTGCTTGAATACTTGAAGATGTGAAGAAACGCTGGTTTATTACGCAGCCGCCCCCTCGCTTTCTAACCCAGTTCTTCCCTTCCCTTTTCTTGTCTATTTGATGATATCGATGTTTAAGATTCGGCCTTCTTCGGTTTTAGTTTGTTTTGTCATGATCTGAATGCTTGTTTTTTATGTTTTAAATAGATCCCTTGCCTCTAAAAATTTTGTTTGTGATGTTGTCTGAAAAACTGGAAGCAACCTTCCTGGTATTTTGAAGATGGGAAGAGACGCGGACGGTTACGCGGCTGAGTCCGCGTTTCCGGTCCGCGTTTCCCCTCTGGTCTTTGATTTTGCCCGTAACGCTGTGTTGCTGGCTCGTCCGCTTCGTCCGTAACCTCTCTTTTCTGTATTATGTTGATATTTCCTGCTCTTTTGTTCCAGAATCTTACTCTGTTTCCTAGTATTATCTGTTTGCTTGCAGAATCTGTTTAGATACCCTTTCTTTGAATTTTGATTCATTTTTCCTTTAAATTGGTACTTTGATCCCTTTTGTTGACATTGAGTCTTAGATAACCATTCCCATCATCTAAGGATTCAATTAATGCCTCACATCAAGGGATGGTAACTTCTTTCCCCTACTATGTGCTTATTATGTGTTTTTGCATGATTTTGCATGTTTTAAATTAAGTTTTCCTTTGCTTTTATTCATGTCTAGTCTTTATTTATGTTATTTAAATTTTTGAGTAAATCATTTGGAGGCCTTGGATGCCAAGTTGTAATAGATAGGTTTAATTTTGGGCAAAAAGTGTATTTATTCTAGAGAATGTAATAGTTAGATTATTATTTCGAATTTTTCCCTTAGAATGTATTTAGGTTCCCCCAATGTAATAATTAGGTTTTATATGCTTATTTCGCATGCTTGCATGATTATGTGTTTATTTGCTTTCCTAGGGCCTTGCATCTAGACATTATGCCTATGTGTTACGTGTTTATGTGTTTTAAGTGTTTATTTGCTTTATTATCATGTCTACATGTTTATTGTGTAAATATATTGACGTCACCACACTAGTCCAACGCTAGTTGTGGCCTTCCCCTTCGATTTCTCACTAATCCAATGTTAGTGAGAACCTTTTGACGAGGGCTAGTCCAATGCTAGACCCTTAAAACGCCGTTCATGCATTAGATACAAATTTCACACACTTTTCACTTTTAGAGTTTCTTTCCCATTTTGCATGTCACTATTCTCCCATCCCGTATGCGAAACATCTCATTTAGTTTTCTTTTTTTAGATTAGTGCATTTTAGGCATTACCCTTTGAATTAGGGAAAAGAGCGAGTATGGCTTTTTTAGCCTTAGCACGCTTTTATTACCTTCTATAAAAAGGAAGATTCAAAGTCACGAACTTAGTCCCCCGCACCCGTTATGTTGCATTATCCCTCTTTAGGACATACACGTGCATTATTTTAAAGGCTATCAAATTCATTCTTTAAAAATCAAACTTTATTCTTCATGTTTTAGCACTTCAAAGTCAAAAAGCCACTTTTCTTAAAATTGCATCTTTTTTGGAAATTCAAGTTCCTCTTTGCACTTAAAATTGACCTTTTCAAAATCCAATTTCTTTTCTCTTGATACTTTATAAAAATTACATTTTGAAAACCCTATCTTTTGTTCATTCGAGTATCATCATTTACATTTTTTCGTGACCTCCTCGAGGGATCAAAATTGGATGACACAACTAATGTGATCAATTCCAATCAAACCTCAAGGAGACATTTTGCCCCTCTCGATCCAACATTAGGTCTAGGGTTTGCATCCATATAGACAACATCCAAATGTGATAAATTTTAAAGTTAGAATTAGGAAATTTTCAACTAAATCTTGCAACTAGCTTTGGCTAGGTTAGAAGGGTGCCTTAGAGACGAGTAACATCGAATCTTTGCCTTCCCTTTTTTCAACTGTGACCCCCGAACCTTTTTCTCTAGTTTTCAAAGACCTGGAGTCGTCTAAAAAAGGGTTTTCTTTGTTTATTTCATTAAATCAAAACTTTTTGGGTGACTTGGTACACCTAAACTCCATACCAAGTGGCGACTCCAAACTTTTCTAAAAACCCTTTTCTAGACTTTTTGTTTTGGGTCCAAACCGTCGCATTTTTGTAGTCCCATGACCCCTTTCCCTTACTTTTCCAAAAAATCAAATCTTTCCCTTTTCTACCAACAACAAACATTTTTGTTCAAAAAAATGGGGCGCGACAGCTTGGCGACTCCACTGGGGATTTTCCTAAGAGGGTCCGAGCACTTGATTTAGTTGACTATTTCGTTTTTCTAACTTTCTTATATATCACATTTGGATGTTTTAGGTTGCATTCCTTTTTCTTTTCTCTTTTAGGATTTTTTCCGTGCAATCACTCCCTACACATCGCGTACATGATGAATGAATTATTGTTTATTTGTACCGTGCTTTGCATTTGGGGTGGGTGTGCATCTACCCTAGAGCCTCGAAAATGTTTGATGTTTGAATCCCTCCTCTCAAAGGGAATCGCTTTCATACGTGCATATGTATTTTACTTTGACCCTACTTTTTTTACTTTTAGTGGCTTGTCACGCCACTCTTCTATTAGGATTAGGATCGATCACTTGGACATGTGGCCGTGTACGCGTAGCAATGTCTAGGGGATCACTCGAACCACTTAAGGCATTTGGATTGATGACCTTTTGCTTTTTGGTCTGAAGGTTTGGGAGCCTGTAACCTTTATCGAGTCTAGATGCGTTAGTGAGCTCAACCTCATGCATCCATGTTAGAATTGCCTAGGGGAGAGTCTACCTTACCCTATTAAGGACCACTAGACACGAGAGGAGGGATTCCACCCCTCTTTATTCTTTGTGCAATTTGTTGCTCCAACGTGTTATGTGATATCTGTTGATTAAACTAACATTTTGTTGTCTTCCCTTTGCTTGCATTTCACAAACTCTAGAAAATAAGAGTCTTGGCACTCTTTTAAGACAAGCCATCCTTCTAGATAGGCTATTACATGTTTTGAATTTATGTTTATTGCATTTAAGTTGTAATTGCATATCACTTTTAGGCTTACCCCGGCATTCAAATGGGGCTCCTATAGGCCATGTTTCATTTCGCACCCTTACTTGCTTTAATAAACTGGCATCATGCATAACATATAGAGGGAATGCCGCATAGGGAATCCCATGTTAGGAATAAAACTACCCTTGTGTCTCGGATACATAATCCAATGAGACTTGCATATTTATGTTTTCAGTAACATCCAAAAGGGTAGCGCACAAGGTAAGGTAGGGTCCGATCCCTTCTATGATGGCATCCAAAGATATGGAGTGACTTTTGTATGCTAGAATATAAGCCCCCTAATAATCACTTTTTGGCCATTTTATCAAAGTTGGTAAAATCCCATGCATAAGGACACTAATTTGAAAAATGCACAAATAATTTCTCATTGATGAGATAATGATTTTATCAAGGCCAAATCTTGATTTTAGAAGGCTTATGAGCTAGTGTGTTACAAATAAAATGGAGATGTGGAGTTACAGGTAAACAATGAACCTAGTCGACTTTTGGGTAAACCATCACTCCCGTCCAATCCATTTGAACTAGATCCATGTTTCACTCAAGACTAGGCAAGGCACTACAATTCCTTCAAGAATAATCCTTTTCATGCCAAATTAACCTTTAACCTCTCTTCACATATCAATTAAAGTAATGAACCCATTCGGACTTTGTCCTCATGATGCATCAAGTATCACATATTCTTTTGGTCAATCCTCTAGATTGTTTTACTAATCACATATCAGTGAGGTGATCGGATCCATCAGGTATTGTATAGTGCATACCCCAGAGGATTGCATTTTTCAAGCTAGGCCGACCCTTGGCATAAAAGGGCCCCCCTCTAGGACATGCATCCGAATTATATAAGCAATCACTAACTTCGTTCTTTTTCCTTTTTTTCAAATAAATCTCTGCAGATCCCCTTTGGAATAAGCGCCTAAAGTGTGTATTTTCCCATTCAGGTACTTTTAAAAATAGCTTCACGCAGAAGCCCCATCGTTACCCGTTCTAAAAGCAAAAGCTCAAAGCAGCCCGTAAGCATGAGTTCTGCACCAGAAGGCTCGGATAGGAATGCTTTGGTCACTTCGCCGGATTTTGCTGCCTTGGGAGCTCAGTTAAGTGAAGTACTGGGAAGGTTCAACGAGATGAGCGCCGAGATGGCCGCGCAAAGGCGTGTAATTGATCAGTTGGTGGCCAATAGTAGTGGAGGTGGTACCTCGAATGATCATGAACACTTTGTTAGCATTCCCGACAAGTAATCCACCCCTTTTCTCGACCAATATTCAAACCACTCTTGTTCCACCTATTCCTAACCTTCATGAGATTGCTTTCTCTCACCATAACACCGGTTTTCCATACACTCACCCTGACTATGTCTTACTAAGCCCAACCAAAAAGGCAA
Source organism: Gardenia jasminoides (assembly GCA_013103745.1). Classification (NCBI taxonomy): domain Eukaryota; kingdom Viridiplantae; phylum Streptophyta; class Magnoliopsida; order Gentianales; family Rubiaceae; genus Gardenia; species Gardenia jasminoides. The sequence goes on from CM023101.1 coordinate 6,141,366, forward strand.
ACCCTCATACCCAACCCCAGATCACTTTGAACATACCTTCCAGTCATACCAAGCCTCATCTTCATACCACAGAACCCTTTGTATGGGACATTGCCTCCCAAGGAAAGCCAGAGATGGATGAGCCTGTCATGCCAGTCAACAAAGGTCTGATGAAGAGATTGGACAGGTTCGAGGAGTTTATAAAGAAGAACCAAGGTCTGAACCGACACGGTGGATTGGATTATGATGATCTGTGCCTATTTCCTGACGTCCAGCTACCTATGGGTTTTAAAACCCCCAAGTTCAGCAAGTATGATGGTACCGGGAATCCTAAGACGCACCTTAAGATGTTTGCTAACAAACTTGGTAAACCAGTGGATGATGAGAGCTTGCCTATGCGTCTGTTCCCCGAGAGCCTAGAAGGAGATGCTTTGGATTGGTACTCGAATCTGAAATCTCAAGAGATCAAAACTTGGTTGGATTTGTCAACTGCTTTTGTGAAACAGTACGAATACAATTGTGAGTTGGCACCGACACGAACGACATTGGAAGGAGTCAAAAGGAGACCCTCGGAAGATCATAAGTCATATGCCAAGCGATGGAGAAAGTTGGCTGCTAAAGTTGAGCCTCCCATGACAGAAGCAGAGATTGTTCGTACTTTCATCAAGGCACATGACCCACCATATTTTGAAGAGATTTTTCGAATGACTGGGAGTTCTTTTGCTACAATTGTCAATAAGCTGGAGGAGTATGATGAGTTTGTTAAAGCTGGAAAAATTGTCAATGTGACCGCCCTGAAACAGCAATTGGAAACATTACAAGGGCAAAATGGCAGTGGGAGGAAACTCCCGTTTAGAAAGAATGAAGGAGAAGCTGCTTTTGTGTGGGATCAGAACCCACCTTTTAGGCCCAGAACTCGGAGCCACCCCACCAATCCAAGCTCATACTTACCTTATCCCTACCATCAGTCTGTTTATCACACTGCCGCCCAGACGCCTCGCACCCGCCCTATTCATTTGGACCCCCAACCTTTGTTTTCAACTTCCCAACCTATCTCCTATGCCCGTCAAAACTATGCTCCTAGACCTGCTCCACACAATCCTGCTCAAAATTCTTTTCCGCCTAATGAAATGCAAAATCAGAAAACCTTTCGAACTTTCACCGTCACGGGCCGCCCATTGACCAGGTATGAACGGTTGAAGGCTGCTGGGAAAATTGGCACTGTCCCTCCCAAACTGTATCCCCGAGGACCCCCTGTTGGGTATGATCCCCATGCCATCTGCGCTTATCATTCTGGAAGCCCGAGTCATTCGACGATTAACTGTTGGGCCTTGAAGCATAGAATTCAAGACATGGTGGATGCCGGGGATATAGTTCTGAAAAGAAAGAATGAGCAAGGGCCGAACGTCAATAGAAATCCTTTCCCGGATCATAAAAATGTCGTTGGAATGATCGGTGTGGAGGAGGAATTTTTACCTACTTTCATTAAAGAAGAAGATGAGGATGGTGGTGGATCATTTAAGAAAAGGTCGATGATGATATAGAGACAAGGTTATCTCAACTGTTTGTCAGGGGTCACCCTTGACACCGATCCTGGAGAATGTGGAGTTTCCTTGATTCCTCAAGAGACCACACAAGATTGGGCTCTTGATTGTGCACACTTTCGGAGTAGGTTTTGGTAAATCTGAGGGGGTTGTCCTTGAAAAATGAATCATGCTTTAATCATGCACTTGTTATTTCACTTTTTGCCTTTAATTATGCTTCCATGGTATTATCTGTTATCTTGCTCTTTGCCAAATGAAATGAAATTTCTCCTTTTCCTTCGAGTTATGGTCCACTCATTTTTATTTTCACACATTTATTTTATTTGCTCTTGGATGATCATGAATAAAAACCTTTGACCCTCGGACATCATCCTTTTGGAATTTGATGGGCGAAAATTCGATATCTCATGAACTTGGATATCATCATTTGCAAGATGATCGCAACACACCGAGATTGGCATGAGAAACTACCCTTTTGGCATGGAGAATTGCAATCAGGATTTCTATTGGGGCAACACCTTACTCTCTCATGTATGGGATGGAAGCGGTATTACCCTGAAGTTGAAACCCATCTTTGCGTTCTAATGGAAGCTTCGTGGGAAGAAGCTGAATGGACCAAGCAACGCGTCACAAGCAACCTTTGATCGATGAAAGAAGGTTGAATGCCATTTGTCATGGGCAATGTTACCAGTAGGAGGATGGCTCGGGCTTATAACAAGAAAGTTAGACCTCGCAGGTTGAGTGGGGACAAGGTTTTGAAACGAATCCTTGATACAAGAAGAAGCTAAGGAAATTAGCTCCAATTGGCAAGGGCCGTTCATTATTCAAAAGGTGCTACACGGAGGAGCAGGTGGTTCTCATGGAGATGGATGACAGACTTTTCCTCAATCAATCAATTCAGATATGTGTAAAAGATTTTTCATATGATTGAGCAAGGTTTCTTGAAATTTTTTGCAAAAGGTGGTCCAAAAACCTTCTTTTCCTTTTTTAAAACTTCAATCCCAGTTCTCCTATTTGAGCCTATGAAAGAACAGGTTAATTATTTAGCAAACTCCCTTTGAGAATCACAAACCCCACAATTTTGTATTTTTGAAAAAAAAAAAAAGAAAAAAAAACATTTTAAGGAAAAAAGGGACCAAACTGGGGCAATTTTTTGTATTAAAAAGAAAAAAAAAATTTTGCATTCAAGTTTAAACCTGCCCCTACACCTTAACCCCCTTGCAAAAGCCTAGTGTTATAGACCCCACCTTTTTGCAAAAATTTCTGGAAAGAACTTTCTCAATCAAAAGGCAAATGATGCAAATACATTCTATCTGAATTTTTGTCAGAAGGGATTGTCTCACTGATGCCACCATTTTAACAAACATGTTTAAATTGACAAAACTGGGGTTTAAGTCTGTCTATTTCACTATTTTACCTTATCAGTCAACTTCAGTGCAAATCTGAAAGGGTACCAAGGCAAGTTTTGAGAAGCAACAGTGCAAGCAGAAAGGAAAAGTTCATGGGACAAGGGAAGCCGGTGACTACGTTTATCAGGGTTTACCTTATATCAAGCACTCCCTTGCCGTCAGTAAATTCCAAGAAGATGATATCCAAAGGGGTCAAGTGCGACGCTTTTGTTTTAAATAGTTTTCCTGGCATTTGGCTTTTTATTGATTTAAAATGTCATGTTTAGCATTCATTCTATGGTCATGATGCCATTTTAAAATAAAATTGTCTCTTTGCACAAACTTTTGCACATATTTTCATTTTCATCAAAGGACAATCCTCTTAGATTACCATGAAGGTATGGGTGATATGGATTGAAAGCTGAACGACGTAACAGACCGCGACCGGTGAACAAAGGAATTCAGTTGACACCGCTCACCGACGTCCAAGAACTCATGTTTACGGGCTGCTTGAGATAAAAGGGTAGAACGGTGGCGGCGTCATCATTATTTTTTCACCATTTCTTTTCTTTTGCAGAGAAGCAGGGACAAGTGACTGATCGGTCAAGTCAAGGAGACCAGCTTCATTTTGAGTCATGTCTAGACTGTGTGATTAAATCATTTTGAAGATTGATTAATTGCAAAATTGAGGAAGGACAAGTGCCTTTTTGGAAAATTTGGGAAACGGGTTTTCATACGCACACTACTAGGTGTTATAACTCACAGTTCTTTTCAAATTCCTTTCTTACGAAATGTGGCGTGCTTGACATTCCGTCGAACAACTTGTCCAAGGCCACCGGGCAATGGTGAGAGGGGTCGATAAATCCACTCCCGATTTGCGGTTTATTCCATTCTTGCTTTATTTCTCTTTTTTGTGTTTTATCTTGTGTTCTGTTTTTTTTAGACATAGGTTTAACTGTTAGAAATACTTTTGATTCATTTGCTTGCATCAGAATGTGTATATTTGTTTAAATTGGGCTCTTATGTGCTTATTTATGTTTGAAAAAAAAAAAACTTTTCTAAATTGCACATTTGCCTCACAAATTGATTTGTTTTTCAAAATTTGATTCAAAAAAGGGTGCAAATGTCCAATTTTGGTTGCAATTGTTTTCATCCTTCTGAAATAAAAGCCCGTGTGATGCGAAAAATCCTTTTTCCATCTTACTCGGAAATAATTGTTGTGTGATTGTGACATTGGCATTTTAGAAAGTATGTTTTGTAAAATAGGGAAAATTATGCCTCAATTTTTTTCCTATTAAATGAGATCTCTTCTTTTATTGGATTTTACAAGAAAATGATTGATATTGTTGGCAAATGATCCTTTTTCATTTGATGTGAAAAAAAAAAAAAGAGAAGAAAAAGCAGCAAAGTGAGAACCAAAATTCTACTCCAATGATTCTAGTACTAAGTAACCGGAGGTTTAGCATCTACAAATGTTAACTTTCAGTAAAAGCGGTGCTTGAATTATGAGTATGCAAAGCAGTTTGAACAAGTAAAATGTTGAGTAACCGGAATCTTCACCTAAAAGTGTTGATTTTCGTCAAAAGACATCTTTACTATTTGAGCAAGAAGGCATATGTCGAGTAAGGAGTCTTCACCTAAAGTGTTGATTTTCAAAAAGACATTATTGCATTTTGAATAAGAGGATGTGTTTCAAGAAATCCTTTTAGGTAGAATCGAGAAAAAGCGTGGAAAAGGCAAGCTTTAATTGACTATATGAGTCGTTTGATTGCAAAATTTGGTGAAAGTGAGAAATCAAGCTTGAATTGTTAAAATTGAGGTATAATTGTCTTTCTTTTACTTGACATTATGAGTACTTGATGCAAATTGAATAATTGCATAATAATGTTTTGCCTAGTTTATGAGGATTTGGATTTCCAAGATCACATGGTTTATTTCAATCCCATAGCTTGTTTTGATGAATATTCCCTATCACTTGAGAACAAGCAATGCTTCATAAGCATAAGTATCTCATGAATGTGTTTTATTGCATGGTTCTGATACATTTTAGTCATTCTAATGGTCAACAGCTGTGATCACAAGAGTTTTTACACTTTATGAAAAAAAAAGAAAAAAAAAGAAAAAAAAGAAGAAGAAGAAGAAGAACTGAATTGCCATGGACTAATTGGTTAATATTTCATGACTTTTGCAGGGTTAACGATTCGATTGACACTGGGGCAATTTTGTTTTGAGAGAAGTGCTCTCCAATTTTGGATAATGCATTCAAAATTAATTTTGCGGAAAAGATTTGCAGATCAAGACGATGGCAACATATGTGGATTTGTTCCAACCCAGGAAGGGTTTCAGGTTACTCTTCAACTTTCCAAACTCCATCAATTCTTGAAAAAAAAAAAGAAGAAAAGAAAGAAAAGAAAAAAAAAAAGGAAGAAGGAAAGAAAAGAAAAGAAAAGAAAAGAAAAAAAAAAAAAAAAAAAAAGTCATTGTTCCTATCAATCACTTACTTTTCAAGTCAAGAAAAATCAAAAATCAGAATGGCACCATTTCATCGAGTGCATCATTACTTGCATTTTACATTTATCATGTTTGAACAACTTGTGTTTTATTTTTCAAAGTCTGGCAATCCAGCATTTATATTTTCATCTAGTCATTCGGGCTGGGTCCAATCCCATTTGAATAGTATGTTTAGTCATTCGGCTGGGTCCAATCCCAATAGTTTAGTCATTCAGGCTCGGGTCCAATCCCGAATAGTTTTTTTTAGTCATTCGGCTGGGTCCAATCCCAGCGGTATATCTAATCATTCGGGCTTGGGTCCAATCCCGAATGGCATATTTATTTTCCCATCTAGTCATTCTTGGGTCCAATCCAGAATAGTCTAAATTTGGAAAGAATTTAAATTTACGTTTCTTTGTCTCGACCCTCTCCACCTTCTATCCCCGCTTCAATTTAAATTTGTTTCACCCTTTCTATCCTCCCTTCAATTTAAATTTCATTTGCTGTCTCGACCCTCGCCACCCTTCTATCCCACTGCTTCAATTTAAATTTACATTTGGTGCTTGTCTGACCACACCCTTCTATCCCCTTCTTCAATTTAAATTTACTTTGGTGTCTCGACCTCTTCTATCTCCTTCTTCAATTTAAATTTGTTGGTGAGTCTCGACCTCAGCCATCTCCCGTTCTTCAAATTTAAATTTACTTTGTGAGTCTCACCTCCCTTCTATCTCCCATTCTTCAATTTAAATTTGTTGGTGAGTCTCACCTCCACCTTCTATCTCCCTTCAATTTAAATTTACGTTGGTGAGTCTCACCTCACTTCTACCTCCATTCTTCAAATTTAAATTTACATTGGTGAGTCTCGACCTCACTTATCCCTTCTTCAAATTTAAATTTACGTTGGTGAGTCTCAGCAGACCCTTCTATCCCCTTCTTCAATTTAAATTCACGTTGATGAGTCTCACCTCCACACCTTCTACCCTTCTTCAAATTTAAATTTTGTTGGTGAGTCTCGACCACACTTTCTATCCCTTCTTCAATTTAAATTCTGTTGGTGAGTCTCGACCTCCCACCCTTCTATCTCCGTTCTTGATATTTAAATTTCTTGGTGAGTCTCACCTCACTTCTATCTCCCGTTCTTGAATTTTACAAAGTTCATTTTCATTTCATCATGGTTCATTTGCTTGGAACTACGTTTGACTGATTCTCATGTCGAGATCGTGAGCAACTCTACAGAGTTCGGTCACATTATGCATTTTAGTTTGAAAAATTGGCAATTTAACATTCTCGTGGTTGGATACAACCAACAAAACCAAGCATTTGGTGTCTCGCTTTGTCTAGAGTTTCTTGAAACTTCGGACAAAGAAAGTAGAACACCAAATTTTGACTATTTTTTGTTTTCTTATGTTTTTATCTATTAATGTTTAGTTATTTATTGTTGAATTTTCTAACACATTTTTCTCTTTTTGTAGGTTTTCTTAAAAAAAAAAAAAAAAAAAGCATGACCATTCGGATAAGTCCGCGTAACTAGTCCCTGAAAAAAAAAATGACGCTGGATTCTTCCGTAACTTGGATCATCCTTTTCCAGTGTATTTTCGATGCTTGAGCGATAAGAAACCTATTTAAACATTTCCCAACTCGCCCTAACCAACAACTCATCTAACGTTCAAAATTAGCTCACCTCATCCAAGAACATCAAAACCCTTAGTTCTAGGTTTGGTGGCTATAAATAACCTAGATTAGGGTTTAACAAAGAGGTTGGAAATCTGAGAGAAAAAGAGGGAATGGGAGAGCTTTGAGAGAGAAAAAAGCAGGAATTGGAGAGAAAAAAAAGAAAGGAGAAAAAAAAAAGCTAGGGTTTGACACTTGGGAAGATCATTCTTGGAATTTCTGGCTTCTTCTATTGTTTAAATTCAAAGCTTAGATTCAGGTAACATCCTTTTACCTTATTTACTGTTTTTTGATCGTAAAATTATCTGAGATTCGGACCTTTTGGTGGAACCAAGGTCTTGAATGGTTTTTCTTTTAGTTTGGGATATTTGATGATGATTATCAGCTATTATATGAGCATGTTGTGTTTATAAAGCCTTGGTAAGGCTAGTAGATTTGTTTTTACGTTTAAAATCAGACATTTGATGCTTCTGTGATGATGCTGTTGTGATTCCTGAGAAATTTCTGGAAAAATGTTCTTCCGCTTTTGAAGATGTGAAAGCGGACCACTGCGCGGATGCCTTCGTAATGATCAGCGTTCCTCTTGAATGTTTGAAGTTGTGAAAAGCGGACCTCTTGCGTGGACTACTGCGTAACGATCCAGCGTTTGTTTGAATACTTGAAGATGTGAAAAACGCTGGTTTATTACGCAGCCGGTCAGCGTAACGTCCTCGTTCTAACCTAATTCTTCCCTTCCCTTTTCTTGTCTATTTGATGATATCGATGTTTAAGATTGGCCTTCTTCGGTTTTAGTTTGTTTTGACATGATCGAATGCTTGTTTTGATGTTTTAAATAGATCCCTTGCCTCTAAAATTTTGTTTGTGATGTTGTCAAAAGCGGAAGCAACCTTCGGTATTTTGAAGATGGAAAGAGCGGACGATTCTGCTGAGTCCGCGTTCCGGTCCGTTTCCTCGGTCTTTGATTTTGCCGTACTTGGTGTTCTGTGACTCTTTCGCGTTCGGTCCGCGTAACCTCTCTTTACGTATTATGTTGATATTTCACGCTCTTTTGTTCCGAATCTTACTCTTTTCCTAGTATTATCTGTTTGCTTGCAGTCTGTTTAGATACCCTTTCTTTGAATTTTGATTCATTTTTCCTTTAAATTGGTACTTTGATCCCTTTTGTTGACATTGAGTCTTAGATAACCATTCCCATCATCTAAGGATTCAATTAATGCCTCACATCAAGGGATGGTAACTTCTTTCCCCTACTATGTGCTTATTATGTGTTTTTGCATGATTTTGCATGTTTTAAATTAAGTTTTCCTTTGCTTTTATTCATGTCTAGTCTTTATTTATGTTATTTAAATTTTTGAGTAAATCATTTGGAGGCCTTGGATGCCAAGTTGTAATAGATAGGTTTAATTTTGGGCAAAAAGTGTATTTATTCTAGAGAATGTAATAGTTAGATTATTATTTCGAATTTTTCCCTTAGAATGTATTTAGGTTCCCCCAATGTAATAATTAGCTTTTATATGCTTATTTCGCATGCTTGCATGATTATGTGTTTATTTGCTTTCCTAGGGCCTTGCATCTAGACATTATGCCTATGTGTTACGTGTTTATGTGTTTTAAGTGTTTATTTGCTTTATTATCATGTCTACATGTTTATTGTGTAAACATATTGACGTCACCACACTAGTCCAACGCTAGTTGTGGCCTTCCCCTTCGATTTCTCACTAATCAATGTTAGTGAGAACCTTTTGACGAGGGCTAGTCAATGCTAGACCCTTAAAACGCCGTTCATGCATTAGATACAAATTTCACACACTTTTCACTTTTAGAGTTTCTTTCCCATTTTGCATGTCACTATTCTCCCATCCCGTATGCGAAACATCTCATTTAGTTTTCTTTTTTTAGATTAGTGCATTTTAGGCATTACCCTTTGAATTAGGGAAAAGAGCGAGTATGGCTTTTTTAGCCTTTTATTACCTTCTATAAAAGGAAGATTCAAAGTCCGAACTTAGTCCCAGCACCCGTTATGTTGCATTATCCCTCTTTGGGACATACGTGCATTATTTTAAAGGCTATCAAATTCATTCTTTAAAAATCAAACTTTATTCTTCATGTTTTAGCACTTCAAAGTCAAAAAACCACTTTTCTTAAAACTGCATCTTTTTTGGAAATTCAAGTTCCTCTTTGCACTTAAAATTGACCTTTTCAAAAATCCAATTTCTTTTCTCTTGATACTTTATAAAAATTGCATTTTGAAAACCCTATCTTTTGTTCATTCGAGTATCATCATTTACATTTTTTCGTGACCTCCTCGAGGGATCAAAGTGGATGACACAACTAATGTGATCAATTCCAATCAAACCTCAAGGAGACATTTTGCCCTCTCGATCCAACATTAGGTCTAGGGTTTGCATCCATATAGACAACATCAAATGTGATAAATTTTAAAGTTAGAATTAGGAAATTTTCAACTAAATCTTGCAACTAGCTTTGGCTAGGTTAGAAGGTGCCTTAGAGGCAGTAACATCGAATCTTTGCCTTCCCTTTTTTCAAGCTGTGACCCAGAACCTTTTCTCTAGTTTTCAAAGACACGGTCGTCTAAAAAGGGTTTTCTTTGTTTATTTCATTAAATCAAAACTTTTGGGTGACTTGGTACACCTAAACTCCATACCAAGTGGCGACTCCAAACTTTTCTAAAAACCCTTTTCTAGACTTTTTGTTTTGGGTCCAAACCGTCGCATTTTTGTAGTCCCATGACCCCTTTCCCTTACTTTTCCAAAAAATCAAATCTTTCCCTTTTCTACCAACAACAAACATTTTTGTTCGAAAAAATGGGGCGCGACAATGTCATCCATAATAAGTGAAAAAAGAAAACACTGTGAAAGCTTACGATAAGTTAATGGTGATGTAATAATGTGGTTGATTTATACATTTGTATTTGGATAGAGTATTACTTGATATATTATTTGGAATGATTGTTGTATCACTTTTTGTGATGTGATATATGTGAAATAAAAAAATAGTTGTGAAGATAAAAAGGTAATTATAAAATATGTTTATGATGCAAATACAAATATTTTTACAGATTAATGACATCTATATGTGCAATTTACTATAACTTACTCAAACATCCTCATCTTTTGAGTTTACTCATATACATATAGCAAAGTAGAATAAGTGTGTTTGAATAGAAGATTATATGAAGAAATTTTTAGACTGATTATCATAATAGTTTTTGTGATGTGATGTATGTGAGATCAAAAAAGTAATTAAAAAGATTTAAAAAAAAATTATGATATGTGTTTGTGATACAAGCTCTTTTTTTTGGGGGGGGGATAATGACTTGTACAAATGTGTGGTTATCTAATTTTGATTATTAAAGAGGGCAATAATGAAAGTCTAAGAAATGACATAGAAATATTAAAATGAATATCTTTACTATTGTTTTATCATCACCATATGAAATGAAAAGCAAGTCTTGCATCTTTACTGCACAGTTAGAAAACCAAAATCCCTTGACAACAAGCCCTCCTACTCTTTTAGCTTTTGACTCAAAAGTCATTCTAATTTTATAATTTTTTTAACCATATACTAGCCATACCTTTATCTAATTTTAGCATGCAATGTGTTTTCTATAAATGCTAGAATAGTAAGACTAACAATCTTAAAAGCCACTAACTATTCTTATTGTAAAATTTTGGTTATTCAGCAATTAAAATTTTAAAATTGTCTTTCATCTTTGCTACAAATGCTAGTACATAATATAAGGCTTGCAACTTGGGATTTTGATGGCATAAACGGAAAGGGAAGAGATTTTGTTCATATTGGTAGGCCCTACAAAATTCTTATCTAGGAAGGGTGTTGAACAAAAGATAGTTATTTCTTTTAGTGTCAAATTACACTAGCATGAAAATTATTACACTGCAACAATACCAGCAATAAGCGCTTCATAAGTTTTGTTCTAGATTGGGTCTAAACTTGAAATTTTTAATATACATCCATAAAAAAAAATATGATGGATATGAGTTGAATTTTGTAAAGCTCAACCCAGTAACATGCCTGATTAGCTGGTGAAGACAGTAGTCAGGTGACCAAGTGGCTCCTAATTCAATTGTTAATCCACCATCCTTTTCTCTTCCCCTTATACAGCTCCAAATTTCCTCTTGAACTCCAGAAGGAAAAAGAAACTTATCCTATCAAGCTCCACTCATCTGTCACGTGGGATGAGATTTAGCCAGCATTTCTCAGCATTTCATCTTTTGACTGGAGAAATGCAACCACTTTGACAATTAAGACAATTACCAAATGGAATAAATGCACTTTCCATCCCCATCATCTAGGGAATGGACCGATTTGAACCTCTTTGTTTTAGCAAAAACATATTTTGTCCCTTATCTTTCAATTTTTGATTAATTAGGGAAAATTTCTATTTAATCACTCAATTCGGGCTAAAATTGACATTTATACACTCAATTTAGATGGAATAAAATGCGTGAGTGGCATGCACAGTTAACTAAAAGATCAAGGTTAGATGGGATTCTTCAAATCCTACAAAGTTCATCAAATTTGACATATTTCTCATTTTCCTATTCTTTCTCATGAACCATCTCTTCCTCACGGGCCCTAGCAAAATTCAAAATAAATCTCCATAAAACCATATCAAATCAAGAAGATTGAGATAAAGGAAGTCAATGCTAGAGGAAATCAATTGTTAATTGGCTATGTTGTGACCATCCAAAGCATTTCCCACCTTTCCCCTCTTTGTTTCACGAACTCGCTCTTTCTCAAGAATCCTAAACTACAAATTGGAGATTTTAAAGACATTACAATAGCCTGAAGAACCTGAGAACATAGAATGCTAATAGAAGTATTATGTGGGTCCAATGACAATCTAGGAAGAGGTATACCCTATGGCTGGTGAGATCCTGTGAATGGTCCCTAACCATGTTTTAATTTTTTTGGAACTGATTAATTGAGTAAAACTTTTTGATGTTATCGAAAAATGATGGATGCAACTATTTTGCATGGCACAACGAACCAATATGTGGAAGTGGAAAGGCTATCATACTGAGGCTCCTGAGGAGGGCGGCCAAAAAAGAAGAAATAGTTCAAAAAATTTGAAACAAGATTGATAATTGGCATCAGCATAATGTAAAGTCTAATGTTGATTCTAACATGGGTGAGAGCAAAAGATGGGATCGAAATATATAAGTGATGGGAGGGAGGGGTAGGAGAGAGGCTACTTGAATATGGATCCTCAGGGTGATGAAAGTGATGCTTTAACATTGTTTTCTTATATACCAATTCTTATTTTGGAACAATGGACATCTAATTCTAGTTTTTGTTACCATGTAATTGGGATGTATGGTATAGTAAATTATTTTTGTAATTGTTGTATAGTACCAAGTATGATTGTAAAATATTGGTTTGAGAACGAAAAGGCTAGTATCTTTATATTTGAACTGTATTTGCATCCAATTTGTTTCGTTTATAGTTCAAAATATTGATTCTACAAATTTATGGGTAGTGAAAAAATGCACATCTAGAAGATTGGTTTCACAAATTAAGAGAATTATTGGTCCAAAAAAATCAATACCTAGATTTAAATAACATTTGTTGTATTCATAGTAACTAAAAGGAACAAGACAAAAACATTAAACATATTTAAAAATCAATGATAGAAAAGCATAATCCATTCCAAATCGTTAAACCAAGTCTATTTAGAATTTTAGTGATTTTTAGAATTTAATTTATTATTTAGTAACTACATTAGAGTTGGTATCATAATTGGTTTAGAAAATAAAATTTGGTTGTATTTTGATGTTAGAATTAGAATAGGTTTTAGTAATATGTTTGTCTATATAAAGGCATAGAGTTTTTTGGATGTAGTTGAGGAAATAGTTCTACTCGTAAAATAAAAATTTTTATAACTCTCCTACCTTTTTCCTACTTGTTTCTTTTGATCATGCGTGTAGCTATTGTGAGGGTCTCAAAATTCTAATTTTATTTTAAAATGCATAATAATATTTATATTATGATTATTCACTAAAATATTAGTGAATTTATAATTTAAGTTATTGTTTTTCCAATTTAGAGAATTTTTAAAAAATTATTTGCCGGTGTTTGGTTTCGGCCGATTTAAGCATCAATTTTTGTTCCGAGATGTGAATAGTAATTTTAAGGTGAAACTGATCATATTACAGTGATATATTTAAGGTTGGACAGCGTCGGAATGAGATAAACCAGTAAAAGTAGAGTGTCGCGCGTCGACGCAACAAAAAGTGGTCATTTGACCACTTTTCCATAAATTAAGGGGAACCACCCTTTTTGTCCTTAAAAGCCTTGTTTCTTGCTTCCTTGCTTCATTATTTTCAGCCACACTTGAAGCTTAGAGAGAGGGGGAGCAGCCGAACTAGAGAGAGAGAGAATAGGGAGATTTCTTTCAAGTTCTCTTCTTCCTCTTCTTCTTCCTCAACTTTGTGAAGTTTCAAGACTCCATTGAAGGTTGTCCCTTCTTCTTCTTGGAGTTGCCGTGAGAGAGGGAGAGAGAGAGAGAGAGCAAGAGAGAGGGAGGAAAGCTTTCTTTTGCTTGGCAACTTCTTGTTCTTGAGTTTGGAGGAAGAAACCAACTTCAAACAAGCAGATCTGTGGAAAAACTTGAAGGATCTTGAGGTGTCGAAGCCTAGGACATCATCCGTGGGTGGAACTACCTTAGATCCTCTTTGATCTCGCTAGATCTGAATAGATCTTGAGGTATAACACTTAAAACTCTTAGGTTTAACCTTATTAAAGTTAGATCTGTCAAATCTACAGTTTATTTTGCTAGAAATGCTTATGATTGGAATATTTGAGTTGGGCTCTTGAATTTCCAACTTAGGTAGCTGACTTGAGGTGACTTTTAGGTAGCTGACTTGAGAATCTGATTGTGGTTGTGATTGATATTCGTGAAATGAGTTCATTTTATGGTTAAAAAAGTAGAATTGTCGTTGAAAATTTTGAAGGAAAATAGTGAGGGCTGGCCGAACCTATGTTTGGAAATTTTGACATTTGATTTCGAAATTTTATGATGTTTCTTGAAGAGATTTTGCCTGACTATATATGTATTATCTTCGTTTGTGAGTATATGCTAAAATAAAGTTAAAATCTTGAACTTTAATGGTGAAAAGTTGAGTTTTCACTAATTTGTGGGTAAATATGCTATTTGGACAGATTTGAGGGTCTTGAAAGGTTTTATCTATTTTTCATAAATTTTAAACATTGAGATTTGGTGAAAATTGTTCTAAATATGTGTTAAAACCTCGATTTAAGTTAGTGTTGAGTTTAAACTAGAAGGGGTGATTTTCGAGGTGAAAGACCTCACTTTATGTCTTTGTTCAAAAATTTAGAAGTCGCGAGTATGGAGTACATCGATAGAGTATTTTGGGTAATGATGTGTCGATTTGAAAATGGAATCTTTTATGATGAATTTCGACTCGAGTGATTACTTTTTCACTCGACCAAAATTAGAGGAATTTTGGGATGATTTTGATCAAACAAATGACTAAGTTCATTTAAGTGTAGTTTCGCTATTTGTGGGGCAAAACTTATTTCTTTTTTTACTTGATTATAGGAAGTGGGGAAAAGTTTGAACCAGATCCAAACTTGGATTGTCAGCTGTGATTAATTGGTGAGTGTTCCAAATCCTTTTTAAATGAAAATCTTGCTATTGATTGTCAAGGAATGATTTGTGGAAATGATTTACCGTTATTTCCAAGTAAAATGCTTTTACAAGTGAAATAATTTATGAAGAGTTTGTGAGTTTCCATGCATGTCATTTGACCGTAGACACCAAATTTTGACTATTTCAATTGTTTTCTTATGTTTTTATCTATTAATGTTTAGTTATTTATTTTTGAATATTCTAACACATCTTTCTTATTTTTGAAGGTTTTTCTTAAAAAAAAAAAAAAAAGTCAAAAGCGGACCGATTCTGTGGATCGGTCCAGCGATCGAGGCGAAAAAAAAAAAATTACAGTAGCGTTTTTCCAGCCTTTCCTTCCTCATTTCCAGCTGTATTTTTTGTGTCTTTGGCATCAAGTAATCGTTTTAGTTAATGCCCAAATCACCCTTGATCCTTAAGACACAAATAAAAGCATCAATGATCAAGATTAACCAAGAAAACCCTGAAAGTATCTAAGCCCTTGGTTGTAGGTTTTAATGACTATAAATCACCCATGTTAGGGTTTTCTGAAAAGGGGGCTGATGAGAAAGAAAAGAGAGAAGAGGGAGGCTGAGAGTGAGCAAAAAGAGAGAAAAACGATTGAAGATCGAAAAGAAAAAGAAAAAGAGAGAAAAAGATAAAAACTAGGGTTTCCTTTTCTTTAGTGAAGATTTCTTGAATTTTGGTGAATCCTTCTTGTTCTTTTCAAGCCTCCGAATCAGGTAGTCTTCTTTTACTCTATCTATTATTTTTTCTGGTCGAAAATTACTGAAAATCAGAACTTTTGGTGGAACCAAGGTCTTCAATGTGTTTTTTTAAGTTTTATGACATTTGATGATGATTATTGGTTGTTATATGAGCATGTTGTGTTTATAAAGCCTTGGTAAGGCTCATAGTCTTGTTCTGACGTTTAAAATCGGACGTTTGATGCTTCTGTGTTGATTCTGTTGTGATTTCTGAAAAGTTTCTGGAAAAATATTCTTCACGTTTTGAAGATGTGAAGAAACACGGACTACTTGTGCGGTTTACTTCGCATAACTATCCGCATTTCCTCTTGAATGTTTGAAGATGTGAAGAAACGCGGGGTTGTTACGCAGGTCTATCCGCGTAACTTCCCGCGTTTCTAGCCTGACAGTTCTTCCCTTTCCCCTTTTTTGTCTATTTGATGATGTTGATGCTTAAGATTTGGCCTTTTTCGGTTTTAGCTCGTCTTGACATGATCTGAATAATGATGTTTAATGCTTTAAATAGATCCCCTTGCCTCTGAAGATTTTGTTTGTGTTATTGTCTGAAAAACTGGAAGCAATCTTCCTGATATTTTGAAGATGGGAAGAGACGCGGACTGTTACGCAGCTGAGTCCGCGTTTCCTGTCCGCGTTTCCCCTCTGAACTTTACATTTTGCATGTAACGCGGACGTAGTTGCGCGGCTCAGTCCGCGTTTCTACTCCGCGTAACCTCTCTGTTCCTCAGTTTTGTTGCTATTTCCTGCTCTTTTGTTCCAGAATCTTACTCTATTATTCGTATTTCCTAGTCTTGTCCATGTTGCTTGCAGAATCTGTTTTGATACCTTTTTTTTGAATTTTTGATTGATTTTTCCTTTAAATTGGTACCTTGATCCCTTTTGTTGACATTGAGTCTTAGATAACCATTCCCATCATTTAAGGATTCAATTAAGGCATCACATCAAGGGATGGTAACTTCTTTCCCCTATTATGTGCTCTTATGTGTTTTTGCATGATCTTGCATGTTTTAAAATAACATTTTCCTTTGCTTTTATTCATGTCTAATCTTTATTTATGTCATTTAATTTTTGGGTAAATCATTTAGAGGCCTTGGATGCCAAGTTGTAATAGATAGATTTAATTTTGCAAAAAGTGTATTTATTCTAGAAAATGTAATAGTTAGATTGTTATTCCGATTTTTTTTCCCTTAGAATGTATTTAGGTTCCCCCAATGTAATAATTAGATTTTATATGCTTATTTTGCATGCTTGCATGTTTATGTGTTTACTTGCTTTCCTAGGGTCTTGCATCTAGATATTATGCCTATGTGTTATGTGTTTATGTGTTTTATGTGTTTACTTGCTTTATTATCATGTCTACATGTTTATTGTGTAAATGTATTGACGTCACCACACTAGTCCAACGCTAGTTGTGGCCTTTCCTTTCGATTTCTCGCTAATCCAATGTTAGTGAGAACTTTTAAACGAGGGCTAGTCCAATGCTAGACCCTTAATGCCGTCCATGCATTAGATACAAATTTCACACACTTTTCACTTTTAGAGTTTCTTTTTCCATTTTTTGCATGTTACTATTCTCCCATCCCGTATGCGAAACATATCATTTAGTTCCCTTTTTTTTTCAAAAATAGGTTAGCGCATTTTAGAGCATTACCCTTTGAATTAGGGAAAAGAGCAAGTATGGTTTCCTAGCCTTAGCACGCTTTTATTTCCTTCTATGAAAAGGAAGATTTGAAGTCACGAATTTAGTCCACCGCACCCATTATGTTGCATTATCCCTCTTTAGGACATACATGTGCATTATTTTAAATTCTATCAAAATCATTCTTTAAAAGTCAAGTTTCTTCTTCATGTTTTAGCAATTCAAAGTCAAAAAACCGTTTTTCTTAAAATTGCATCTTTTGAAAATTCAAGTTCCTCTTTGCACTTAAAATTGATCTTTTCAAAAATCCAATTTCTTTTCCCTTGAGATTTTATAAAAATTGCATTTCTTTTGAAAACCCTAATTTCCCGTTCTTTTTGAGTCTCATCATTTGCATTTTTCGTGACCTCCTAGAGGGATCAAACTTGGATGACACAACTAATGTGATCAAATCCAATCAAACCTCAAGGAAACATTTTGCCCCTCTCGATCCAACATTAGATTTAGGTTTTTGCATCCATATAGATAACATCCAAATGTGATAAATTTTAAAGTTAGAATTAGGAAATTTTTAACTAAATCTTGCAACTAGCTTTGGCTAGGTTAGAAGGGTGCCTTAGAGACGAGTAACATCGAATCTTTGCCTTCCCTTCTTTCAACTGTGACCCCCGAACCTTTTTCTCTAGTTTTTCAAAGACCTGGAGTCGTCTAAAAAAGGGTTTTCTTAGTTTATTTTCATTAATTAAAATCTTTGGGTGATTTGGTACACCTAAACTCCATACCAAGTGGCGACTCCAAACTTTTCTAAAAACCCTTTTCTAGACTTTTGTTTTTGGGTCTAAATCGTCGCATTTTTGTAGTCCCATGACCCTTTTCTTTTTCAAAAATCAATTTTTAACTAAAAACCTTTTTCCAACTAAAAATCCGAAACGACGAGGGTTTCATTCCCTCCTCCTTTCCAAAAAATGGGGCGCGACAGATTGGCGACTCCACTGGGGACTTTCCTAAGAGGGTCCAAGCACTTGATTTAGTTGACTATTTCGTTTTTCTAAGTTTCTTATATATCACATTTGGATGTTTTAGGTTGCATTCCTTTTTCTTTTCTTTTTTAGGGTTTTTTCCCGCGCAATCGTTCCTTGCACATCGCGTACACGATGAATGAATTATTTGTTTATTTATTCGTACCGCGCCTTGCATTTGGGGTGGGTGTGCATCTACCCTAGAGCCTCGAAAATGTTTGGTGTTTAAATCCCTCCTCTCAAAGGGAATCACTTTCATACGTGCATATGTATTTTATTTTGACCCTATTTTTTTACTTTAGTGGCTTGTCACGCCACTCTTCCCTATTAGGATTAGGATCGATCCACTTGGATATGTGGCCGTGGCACGACGTGCACGTAGCAATGTCTAGGGGATCACTCAAACCACCGACTTGAGGCATTCAGATTGATGACCTTTTGCCTTTTAGTCTGAAGGTTTGGGAGCCTGTAACCTTTGTCGAGTCTAGATGCATTAGTGAGCCCAACCTCATGCATCCATGTTAGAATTGCCTAGGGAAGAGTCTACTTTGCCCTATTAAGGATCACTAGACACGAGAGGAGGGATTCCACCCCTCTTTATTTTTGTGCAATTTGTTGTTCCAATGTGTTATGTGATATCTGTCGATTAAACTAACCTTTTGTTGTCTTCCTTTTTCTTGTATTTCACAAACTCTAGAAAATAAGAGTCTTGGCACTCTTTTAAGACAAGCCATCCTTCTAGATAGGTTATTGCACGTTTGAATTTATGTTTATTGCATTTAAGTTGTAATTGCATATCACTTTTAGGCTTACCCCGGCATTCAATTGGGGTTCCTATAGGCCATGTTTCATTTTTGCACCCTTACTTGCGTTAATAAACTGGCATCATGCATAAGCCATAGAGGGAATGCCGCATAGGGAATCCCATGTTAGGAATAAACCATCCATTGTGTCTCGGATATATAATCCAATGAGACTTGCATGTTTATGTTTTTAGTAACATCCAAAGGGGTGGTGCACAAGGTAAGATAGGGTCCGATCCCTTCTATGATGGCATCCAAAGATATGGAGTGACCTTCGCATGCTAGAATATAAACCTCTAATAATCATTTTTTGGCCATTTTATCAAAGTTGGTAAAATCCCATGCATAAGGACACTAAATCGAAAAAATTCACAAATAATTTCTCATTGTTGAGATAATGATTTTATCAAGGCCAAATCTTGATTTTAGAAGGCTTATGAGCTAGTGTGTTGCAAATAAAATTGAGATGTGGAGTTACAGGTAAGCAATAAACCCAGCTGATTTTTGAGTAAACCATCAATCCCATCCAATCCATTTGAATTAGATCAATGTTTTACTCAAGACTAGTCAAGGCACTATAATTCCTTCAAGAATAATCCTTTTCATGCCAAATTAACCTTTAACCTCTCTTCATATATCAATTAAAGTAATAAATCCATTCGGACTTTGTCCTCGTGATGCATCAAGTATCATATTTTCTTTTGGTCAATCCTCTAGATTATTTTACTAATCGCATATCAGTGAAGTGATCGGATCCATCAGGTATTGTGTGGTGCATACCCTAGAGGATTGCATTTTTCATGCTAGGCCGACCTTTGACATAAAAGGGCTCCCCCATAGGACATGCATACCAGTTTTGTAATTCTGCTTATTAACTCTAAGTTTTTTTTTTCTTTTCCTTTCCCCCCTCCCTTGCATTCATAAAAATGTGGGCGTTGATAAGAAAGAAACATTTTCTTGATCTAATAAAGTTTTGAAGATTAGAAGTGTTATTTGATTCTTGGGTAAATCCTGCAATGCAAACTATGGAGAATTCATTTGGGGAAACACAAGCTCAGAGCATCTATGAGAAAAATGGGTCAATATTTTTTAAAAAAAAAATTTTTTTGGAGCATTTCTATGATGTATTTTTGGGCATACCCAAAGGTCAAATTACACGTCTTTAAATTTGCCACTCAAAATTTGGCTTTTGATAAGTTAGCATTTTTTCTTGAGCAGTAATTATTGCATAATAATAAAGAAGGCAAATTGTTTGAGAATTCAAGTGCACATCATATTTTGTAAGTCCCCTCTTGTATGCAGGTATTCATGGCTGAGATCTGCAAGAAGTAGAAGACAAATTTTGCAGATCCAAAGATCAAGCATGAATAAAAATCAATAACACTACATTTCAAGATGATGGCATAGCCTATCAATTTCGAAGGAGCGTCAACTCTAACAGCTAGTTTTGGATTTACCTTTTAAAAAAAAAAGGAGAAAAGGAGAAAAGACAAAAAAGAAGAGAGAAAATTTTTAATGGCCCGCTGAAGCAATGTTTTATTTGATTAAACTGGGGCAAATTTTTTTGGTTGGCTACATTAGAGCCAATTTTTATTGGATAAAATTGGAGCAAATTCTCCATTAACTAAACTGGGGCATTCTTTTTTTTATTAAATTGAGGCAAATTTTTGGTTGACCAAAATAGGGCAAATGCTTAAAGGAAAATTGAAAAATATATATATATATATCTGCAAGAAAAAATTTCTCAATAAAAGGTGAAAATTGGGGCAAGTTTGCAACATTCACTGAATGATTTTTGTCAATGCATACATGAGCACATTAATCTGCCCGATGGAAGCGTATGGAGACGCAGCTTGGAGCTTTGAGCATTCGACTAGGTCGTATAGAGGCGTGCCTCGACATTCAGCCGCTTGAGCAGCCTGTCCCAGAGGCCACCGGAGGCGATGGTGGAGCTGAGGGGGACGATAGATCCGCCCCCTGATTTGCAGTTTATTCCATTCTTGCTTTATTTCTCTTTTTATGTTTGACCTTGTGTTCTGATTTTTTAGACATAGATTTAACTGTTAAAAATATTTTTGGTTAAATTGCTACATTAGGATGTATATATTTGTTTAAATTTGGCTCTTATGTGCTTATATGTGTTTGAAAAAAAAAAAACTTTGTCTAAATTGCGCATTTGCCCCACAAATTGATTTGTTCTTCGAAATTTGATTCAAAAAGGGTGCAAATGTCCAATCATTAGGTTGCAATTGCTTTCATCCCTCTGAAATAAAGCCCTTGCGGTTTGAAAGATCCATTTTTCATTTTACTCAGAAATAATTGTTATGTGATTAAGACATTGGCATTTTAGAAAGTATGTTTTGTAAAATAGGAAAAATTATGCCTCAGTTTTTTTCCTATTGAATGAGATTTCTTCTTTTATTGGATTTTGCAAGAAAATGATTGATATAGTTGGCAAATGATCCTTTTTCAATTGATATGCTAAAAAAAAAAAGAGAAGAGAAGAAGAGAAGGGAAAAGAAAGAAAAGAAAAAAAAGAGGAAAAGAAAAAGCAGCAAAGTGAGAACCAAAGTTCTACTCCAATGATTCTAGTACTAAGTAACCGGAGGTTTAGCATCTACAATTGTTAACTTTCGCATAAAACAGTGCTTGAATTACGAGTATGCAAAGCAGTTCGAACAAGTAAAATGTTGAGTAACCGGAATCTTCACCTAAAAGTGTTGGTTTTCGCGTCAAAAGACATTTTTACTATTTCAGCAAGAATGCATATGTCGAGTAGCCGGGAATCTTCACCTAAAAGTGTTGATTTTTGCGTCAAAAGCCATTATTGCAATTTGAGTAAGAAGATGTGTTTCATCAAATCCTTTTTAGCAGTAAAATCTGAAAAAAACCGTGGAAAAGGCAAGGTTGAATTGACTATATGAGTCGTTTGATTGCAAAATTTGGTGAAAGTGAGAAATCAAGCTTGAATTGTTAAAATTGAGGTATAATTGTCTCTCTTTTACTTGATATTATGAGTACTTGATGCAAATTGAATAATTGCATAATAATGTTTTGCCTGGTTTATGAGGATTTGGATTTCCAAGATCGCATGGTTTATTTCAATCCCATAGTTTGTTTTGATGAATACTTCCTACCATTTGAGAACAAGCAATGTTTCATGAACATAAGTATCTCATGAATGCATTTTATCGCATGATTCTGATACGTTTTAGTCATTTTAATGGCTAACAGTTGTGATCCCAAGAGAATTTGCACTTTGTGATTTAAAAAAAAAAGAGAAGAAAAGATTGAATTTCCATGGACTAATTGGTTAATATTTCATGACTTCTGCAGGATTAACGATCCATTTGACACTGGGGCAATTTTGTTTTTGAGGGAAGTGCTCTCCAATTTTGGATAATGCATTAAAAAAAATTAATTTTGCCGGAAAAGGTTTGCAGATCAAGAGGATGGCAACATATGTGTATTTGTTTCAACTCTGGAAAGGAAAGGTCTCAGTTATACTCTTCAAATTTTCCAAATCCATCAATTTTTAAAAAAAAAAAAGAGAGAAGTCATTGTTCCTATCAATCACTTCCTTTTCAAGACAAGAAAAGCAAAAATCAGAAATGCAACATTTCACTGAGTGCATCATTACTTGCATTTTACATTTATCATGTTGAACAGCTTGTGTTTTATTTTTTAAAATCTGGCAATCCAGAATTATGTTTCAATTTATGTTTTCATCTCTCCCGCTAGTGTCTAGATTTGGGTCTAATCCCACCAGCAATTTAGACCTAGGGCATATTTGCATTTTCCCATCTAATCATTCAGGCTTGGGTCCAATCCCACTGAATAGTCTAAATTTGGAAAAGCAATTTAAATTTCTGTTGGTTGCTGTCTCAGCCTCCGCCGGGCACCCTTCTATCTCCCCTGCTTCAATTTAAATTTCTATTGGTTGCTGTCTCAGCCTCCGCCGGGCACCCTTCTATCCCCTGCTTCAATTTAAATTTCTGTTGGTTGCTGTCTCAACTTCCGCCGGGCACCCTTCTACCCCCCTGCTTCAATTTAAATTTTTGTTGGTGAGTCTCAGCCTCCGCCGGGTACCCTTCTATCTCCCCTTCTTGATATTTTAAATTCCTGTTGGTGAGTCTCAACCTCCGCCGGGCACCCTTCTATCCCCCTTCTTTCAATTTAAATTTCTGTTGGTGAGTCTCAGCCTCCGCCTGGCACCCTTCTACCTCCCCCTTCTTGATATTTTAAAATTTCTATTGGTGAGTCTCAGCCTCCGCTGGGCACCCTTCTATCTCCCCTTCTTGATATTTTAAATTCCTGTTGGTGAGTCTCAGCCTCCGCCGGGCACCCTTCTACCTCCTCTTCTCGATATTTTAAATTTCTGTTGGTGAGTCTCAACGTCCACCGTGCACCCTTCTATCTCCCGTTCTCGAATTTTACAAGATTCATTACTCATTTCATCGCAGTTCATTTGCATTTGAACTACGTTTGACCTGATTCTCATGGCGAGATACGTAGGCAACTCTATACGAGTTCGGTCACATTATGCATTTTTTTGTTTGAAAATTGGCAATCTAACATTCCTGTTGTTTACAATGGTTCAGATACAACCAGTGAAACCAGGTAAGCATTTGGTTTCTACGTCTTTGTTTAGAATTTCTTCGAAACTCAGACAAAGAGGGGCAAGTTGTAGACACCAAATTTTGACTATTTCAATTGTTTTCTTATGTTTTTATCTATTAATGTTTAGTTATTTATTTTTGAATATTCTAACACATCTTTCTTATTTTTGTAGGTTTTTCTTAAAAAAATAAAAAAGAAAGTCAAAACGCATGGACCGATTCTGGATCGGTCCGTAACTCGAGCGAAAAAAAATTACGCGCACGTTTTTTCCAGCCTTTCCTTCCTCATTTCCAGCTGTATTTTTTGTCTTTGGCATCAAGTAATCGTTTTAGTTAATGCCCAAATCACCCTTGATCCTTAAGACACAAATAAAACGCATCCAATGATCAAGATTAACCCAAGAAAACCCTCAAAGTATCTAAACCCTTGGTTGCAGGTTTTAATGCCTATAAATCACCCATGTTAGGGTTTTCTGAAAAGGGGGCTGATGAGAAAGAAAAGAGAGAAGAGGGAGGCTGAGAGTGAGCAGAAAGAGAGAAAAACGATTGAAGATCGAAAAGAAAAAGAAAAAGAGAGAAAAAGATAAAAACTAGGGTTTCCTTTTCTTTAGTGAAGATTTCTTGAATTTTGGTGATTCCTTCTCGTTCTTTTCAAGCCTCCGAATCAGGTAGTTTTCTTTTACTCTATCTATTATTTTTTCTGGTCGAAAATTGCTGAAAATCAGACCTTTTGGTGGAACCAAGGTCTTAAATGTGTTTTTTTAAGTTTTATGACATTTGATGATGATTATTGGTTGTTATATGAGCATGTTGTGTTTATAAAGCCTTGGTAAGGCTCATAGTCTTGTTCTGACGTTTAAAATCAGACGTTTGATGCTTCTGTGTTGATTCTGTTGTGATTTCTGAAAAGTTTCTGGAAAAATATTCTTCACGTTTTGAAGATGTGAAGAAACACGGACTACTTGTGCGGTTTACTTCGCATAACTATCCGCATTTCCTCTTGAATGTTTGAAGATGTGAAGAAACGCGAATCTCTTGCGCGGCATAGTTCAGGTAACGATCCGCGTTTCTGCTTGAATATTTGAAGATGTGAAGAAACGCGGGGTTGTTACGCAGGTCTATCCGCGTAACTTCCCGCGTTTCTAGCCTGACAGTTCTTCCCTTTCCCCTTTTTTGTCTATTTGATGATGTTGATGCTTAAGATTTGGCCTTTTTCGGTTTTAGCTCGTCTTGACATGATCTGAATAATGATGTTTAATGCTTTAAATAGATCCCCTTGCCTCTGAAGATTTTGTTTGTGTTATTGTCTGAAAAACTGGAAGCAATCTTCCTGATATTTTGAAGATGGGAAGAGACGCGGACTTTACTGAGTCCGCGTTTCTGTCCGTTTCCCCTCGAACTTTACATTTGCATGTAACGCTGGACGTAGTTGCTGCTCGTCAGCGTTTCTACTCAGCGTAACCTCTCGTTCCTCGCTTTGTTGCTATTTCCGCTCTTTTGTTCCAGAATCTTACTCTATTATTCGTATTTCCTAGTCTTGTCCATGTTGCTTGCAGAATCTGTTTTGATACCTTTTTTTGAATTTTTGATTGATTTTTCCTTTAAATTGGTACCTTGATCCCTTTTGTTGACATTGAGTATTAGATAACCATTCCCATCATTTAAGGATTCAATTAAGGCATCACATCAAGGGATGGTAACTTCTTTCCCCTATTATGTGCTCTTATGTATTTTTGCATGATCTTGCATGTTTTAAAATAACATTTTCCTTTGCTTTTATTCATGTCTAATCTTTATTTATGTCATTTAATTTTTGGGTAAATCATTTGGAGGCCTTGGATGCCAAGTTGTAATAGATAGATTTAATTTTGCAAAAAGTGTATTTATTCTAGAAAATGCAATAGTTAGATTGTTATTCCGATTTTTTTTCCCTTAGAATGTATTTAGGTTCCCCCAATGTAATAATTAGGTTTTATATGCTTATTTTGCATGCTTGCATGTTTATGTGTTTACTTGCTTTCCTAGGGTCTTGCATCTAGTTATTATGCCTATGTGTTATGTGTTTATGTGTTTTATGTGTTTACTTGTTTTATTATCATGTCTACATGTTTATTGTGTAAATGTATTGACGTCACCACACTAGTCCAACGCTAGTTGTGGCCTTTCCTTTCGATTTCTCGCTAATCCAATGTTAGTGAGAACTTTTAAACGAGGGCTAGTCCAATGCTAGACCCTTAATGCCGTCCATGCATTAGATACAAATTTCACACACTTTTCACTTTTAGAGTTTCTTTTTCCATTTTTTGCATGTTACTATTCTCTCATCCCGTATGCGAAACATATCATTTAGTTCACTTTTTTTTTCAAAAATAGGTTAGCGCATTTTAGAGCATTACCCTTTGAATTAGGGAAAAGAGCGAGTATGGTTTCCTAGCCTTAGCACGCTTTTATTTCCTTCTATGAAAAGGAAGATTTGAAGTCACGAATTTAGTCCCCCGCACCCATTATGTTGCATTATCCCTCTTTAGGACATACATGTGCATTATTTTAAATTCTATCAAAATCATTCTTTAAAAGTCAAGTTTCTTCTTCATGTTTTAGCAATTCAAAGTCAAAAAACCGTTTTTCTTAAAATTGCATCTTTTGAAAATTCAAGTTCCTCTTTGCACTTAAAATTGATCTTTTCAAAAATCCAATTTCTTTTCCCTTGAGATTTTATAAAAATTGCATTTCTTTTGAAAACCCTAATTTCCCGTTCTTTTTGAGTCTCATCATTTGCATTTTTCGTGACCTCCTAGAGGGATCAAACTTGGATGACACAACTAATGTGATCAAATCCAATCAAACCTCAAGGAGACATTTTGCCCCTCTCGATCCAACATTAGATTTAGATTTTTGCATCCATATGGATAACATCCAAATGTGATAAATTTTAAAGTTAGAATTAGGAAATTTTTAACTAAATCTTGCAACTAGCTTTGGCTAGGTTAGAAGGGTGCCTTAGAGACGAGTAACATTGAATCTTTGCATTCCCTTCTTTCAACTGTGACCCCCGAACCTTTTTCTCTAGTTTTTCAAAGACCTGGAGTCGTCTAAAAAAGGGTTTTCTTAGTTTATTTTCATTAATTAAAATCTTTGGGTGATTTGGTACACCTAAACTCCATACCAAGTGGCGACTCCAAACTTTTCTAAAAACCCTTTTCTAGACTTTTGTTTTTGGGTCTAAATCGTCGCATTTTTGTAGTCCCATGACCCCTTTCTTTTTCAAAAATCAATTTTTAACTAAAAACCTTTTTCCAACTAAAAACCCGAAACGACGAGGGTTTCATTCCCTCCTCCTTTCCAAAAAATGGGGCGCGACATTGACTTAATTCACAAATACTAAATGAGATGTTGATTTATTTATGTGATTTTGAAACTATGACTAAAGATGAATTGTATGTTGAATTTGTGTTGTGTCTTGAAATCTTGACTTGTGTTTGTTAAGCGGAAGTATTACCACACTCTAATGAGTGGGAGGTACCTCTCATTCCACCATATGTGATAAGCGGCAGTATTTACCACACTCAATAAGTGGTAGGTACCTCTCATTCCGCCCTAATCCTAAATTTTGAATACGTCGATTGGAGCGTTGTCTCGTCGACCATATGTAATAAGCGGTAGTATGTACCACACTAAATGAGTGGTAGGTACCTCTCATCGCGCCCTAATCTTAACTTTTGAATAAGTTGATTGGAGCGTTGTCTCGTCGACCATACGTATTGAGCGATAATATGTACCACACTCTAATGAGTGGAAGGTACCTCTCATTCCATCTCAGTATCTTATGTATGATTAAATCTGAACGGCAGTATGTGTCACACCCAATCAATGTGGGAGGCACCTCTCATCCCGTCTCAGTACCTTTTATTTGATTAAAGTGAATTGTTTGTTTAGTTATTGTTCGAATGCTTGAATTCTTGCATCTTTTAATAAATGTATTCTAGAGCTTTCTCGTTATAGTATTTCTAAAAAAAATTATACTTTTACAAGTGATCTTTAACGACTCAACTATTTTGTAAAATTGCTATTTGATTCAAGTGTTATGATTTTGATCAAATGTGAATTTGCTCATTTTCGGAATCTCACTGAGCTTCTAACTCACCCTAAAAATATTTATTTCCCCTCCACAGGGCTCGAGGCAAAGGAAGCACTTGTAGAGACTTTCTAGTGTGACCGATTGGATTAATTCTAGTTCTATTTGGGTATATTATTTCTGATGTCTTGTGAAATGTACTTATAAATATTAGAGTTTAAATTGTAAGATATATGGTTATGTTATTGTTTGGAAATACTTGGATGTAATTGTTGGAGTTTTATTGTAATTATTAAAGGCTGGCACAAAGATTTGAATTTGAGGACTGTAGTGAGTCCCGGCGAGAGTTGGGCAGGCGGTCCACTTATACCTTAGGGCACGCCCTAGGGGGAGGTGGGACTGTCACCGCTATTCTTGTTTCTTTGCTTTAATGATACTAACCAGAGTCTTATGGCCTAATAGGTTCTTCATGTTTTATTTTTGAGAGTTTATAAAATATATTATCATGCCTTGTTGTGATACGAATCTACCTAAGACCAACGAAACCCAATATCTAGACAACCCGCAGGATCGCTGTACAGAAAAATTTGGGGTGCGGAAACCTTTAGGGCCATTTAATTCTTGTAGTTACGAACCTATTGATATGATCTCAATCCGCAACTAAATGAATTAGTGAACCTTTGATTGTTGGTAGAAGATACGTCAATCAAGCATAATCCTTGATTGAAAAGTCAAATGGAAGATGTCGAGACACACTCAAGGCAAATTCAAATATAGTTCACAAGGAACCAAGAGAAAACTCTCTCAAATTTTATTCATCACATCTAACCATCTATTACAACTGAAAATAATACCTATTTATAGGCTACAATTCCTAAGTAATCCACATCCCAACTGGACTGGGATTATTTCCCTCAACTAGCTAAATCCTAATAAAACTTGGATTCCATTTAAACTACTAACTAATGGTTCAAATAACCTAACAAAGTTGGCCATTTTATTGTTAATATAACTAATCAAATGACTAAATAAAAACATAAACGAAACTAAGACAAATGGATGGAATCACTGAAACCCTAACGCAACATAATTATGTCTAGTGCCAGTCTTAAAGTCATTCATCGTGTCAGTCTTCCCCTAGTCTAGGTTCATTTTCGGCTCATTTTGTATGCCACAGTCCATTTGAATCAGTGTGCAAACTATCGACTACTGTTCCTTAGGAAAAGAAAGTAAGTATAGTTAAAATTCTCTTTTTGATTCAATAATGAATATACATCAAAATCTTTTGATTTTTTGTAATGGCCCTTTTCATATGAATTCAATTTGAAATTTTAACACAGGGCCTCTTTATAGTTATTCCTATGTTCATCTAGACCAACTTCTTCAATAGATTTAAGTGAATCAATGCGATATTGCAAGGCTCCATTGAACTCTCCATTTGCACAAATTATTGCATTGTGCACATTTAAAGGTCCTCCCAAATAATTTGTTAGAATCTTGACTCGGGACCCTTGGGAAAGCAAAGGTAGGCAAACAAATTCACATCATTCCCTCTCTCATGAAAGTGATTTGTCCTCAAATCCAGCTCTTGCTTGTAAAGCAACATGTCGGAATGTTTGGATGATCGCAAGTCAAGAAGCATGTCACTTACTCAACTTGATCATATACACAATCCAACATATACCTTCCAGCTTATGCCTATTTGCCATGAATATGTATAGATGAAGTCATTATTATCGAAACCAATGGATAGAATAGATAATGCATTGCTATGGATTCTTGGATCTCCATCATTCCCTTCCCCATAGAAAGACTCGACCTTGAAGCGATACCTAGATTAAATACAAAAGAAGTGGATTTAATGATAGTGAAACATTTATAAGTGTCATACTTACCAAGTTGATGACAAAAAGGAAATGATTGGTTGTCATGCACCATTTGAAGTCCCTTCACATGACCTGACATTACACTTAAAGAATTAAGCAGATTATAATATGCATCTACGTTAGATTTCAACTTCCAAACGAATAAATTTTTCAAGGTATTTAAATCAAGTTGATGCAAACTAGTTGCATAGACAACATATACGATAGGACAAAGAACTTCATGCAAATAAATGACTTTAAACACAATAGGTATCAACTCAAGGACTTTAAATGCACCATAAACACAAATATAATGATCATGCGACTTAAAGAAAATAAACGTCATGTAAAGACTTGACAATAGACTCCTACAACTAAGATAAGTGTAATCTCAAGAAGTTTGGTGAACTAAATTAATTCAAATTATTAATACCTTTTTTTGGTGCCCAATAATACTAATGCTTGTTTCTCTTCAATTTTCCGTTTTGAGTCTTGTTTCAAATTTGATCATTGAGTACTTGCCTTGTTGTGTCAAATTTGTTGCTAAATTCTGGTCAATTTTCTTGTCTTTAGTTAAGTCTATCATAAGGATTCTTTGATCCGTGTCTGTTGCTTGAACTTGTCCTTTCTTGTTTCAATCATTTTACTATAACCACCTTCCTTTTTTTTTTTTGCTAATTGCGTCATATCTTTTTCCTTTTTTGTGTGTTAAAATTCAATTTTCGAGTAAAAAAAATGCTTGTCATTTGTGTTTTTTGTATTTTCCGTGGCTATTTGTATTGCTCGTGGCTGCTTGAAGTTGTTTCTCAAGCTTTCTTGAAGTCTCTTAGATTTCTTGATCAAATTCTTTAAATTCTTGAAGTTCTTGAACCATCATTAGGGTTTTTTGAATTCTTGTTCTCAAACATTACAAATCTTGAAGTTCTTGAAACAAATTTGGAAACCTAAATTGATTCTTGAAAATTTGAAGCTGTTCATCACATTCTTAGGGCTATTTGCTTTAAAAAAAAACAAAGAAAGAAAGAAACAGCCACCCCTTATAAACCTTTTCCTATCATCAATAGGATTTAGTTAGAAGAACAATCTTGTTTCCCTTGTGCTTCCTAAAGCCATTTAGAATTCAAGTAAAGGAAGCTACAACTCCTAATTCCAACTAGAAAAATAATTGCTTGAACGATTCATTCATCAAATTGTTCCAAAACAGATTTAGTTCTTTTATTCTCTTTTCCAGTCTTAAATTATTCTTGAATTCTTTTTCCAAATTTTCCAGCTATGTTAGTTGAGTTTTGTCCAATGAATTAGTAGTCTATTCAACTGAGTTTTCATCCTTGTTTTTTCATATTTAAATGTCAAATTGAGTCCACTTGAGTCAAGCCTTGTATCCATTTGAAAGTTCCAATTGCTACACTTGTGTGATTCAATTAGTGAGTTTGATTATAACATTTGAAGGAATTTCTGAACTTTTCAAAGGAAGTGATCAAAAGCCTAGAGAATTCTTAGTGAGCTTAATAGAGTGGCTCGTATATTTGAGTGATACACAAGTGTGAGCGTGTAGCGTGTAAGGAAATTTCCTTTCTTTACTAACCCTTTTTGCAAATTGCATTTAAGATGTCTAACAAAGGTGAAGAAAGCTCGCAACCTTTTGATGTTAAGCTTTTCACAGAGGCATTGGAAGCAAAAGTCCAACGAATGTTGGATCATGCATTGGAGCCAATTCATGAATAGCTTTGTTGTGAGGGGAGTTCACATAGCCAATCCAAAGTTAGTTGTGAAAGAACCGCATTGGATGAGTCGGTTAATTCCAATGATGAGGTAGAAGTTGTAAGGAGATCGAGGTATGGGAGACATGACAGTGGACAATCCATTGATGCCTTAACAGGAATTAAAATTAAAACTCCTTCTTTCCAAGAAAAGTCAGATCCTAATGCATATCTTGAGTGGAAGAAGAAGATAGGGATGATTTTTGTTGCCATTCTTACATAGAAGAGCAAAAGGTAAAATTAGCGTTTCTTGAGTTCATTGACTATGCTATTATATGGTGGGATCAAGTATGCACAAGTAGGAGGAGAAGCAAGGAGCCACCTATCTACACTTGGACTGAGTTAAAGGAAGCTATAAGGAGATGTTTTGTTCCTAGTCACTATCATCGTGACTTGCATAAAAAAAATTGTAGACTTAACTCAAAGAAATTGTAGTGTGGATGATTATTACAAGGCCATGGAGATGGCCATGCCATATGCTAATGTGGATGAGGATCGAGTACAATGGCTCGATTGTTGAATAGCTTGAGACTTGAGATAACTGAAATTATGGAATTACAGTATTATGTTGAGATAGATGATATGTTGAACAACCCTATCAAAGTTGAGTCAAGACTCAAGAGGAGGGGCCAAACTCCCCCTAATTTCAGTTCACCATCGATTTTTGTGAGGCAATCGACAACCAAGAAGTGAGCAAAAGGGTTCAGCCTATTCTTCAACTTTTAGGCTGAGGCCAGAGCAAACTAAAAGCAAGGATTTCCTACAAATCAATCTTGAATGCCAATATCTAGATCCAGACTTGTGGGATATGAGTTTTGTTCTGCCTAGTGGGGTTTGTATCATCTTAATTCAATGTGTTAGTTTTCTAAACAAAATTGGCTAGTTTTGGGATACTCATTTGTCAAAAATTAGAGAAAAGTGTTCATCATTGAACAGAGTTCTAAAAGCAAATATCTTGTTGAGATTGTTAGTAATGGATAGTGATCAGGGAAAAAAGATCCTATCATGAATGTTTATTTTGGTTCTTTTCAGAGAGAGATTTTGATTGAGGTGAATGCCGAGAAGGCCAAGAAATTCAAGTAGGAAAGAAAAGATTTTTATCAATCCTAATAAATTCAAATTTTTATATACACTAACTAGTGGTAAAGACACATTAAAATAGGCGGTAACAATGGAAAAGCATCTCAGCAAGTGTGGTTTGGGTGATAATTCTAAAATAAATTTTGGCAATAATTTTTCAAAAAAGACTATGTAAACAAGAGAATATATTTTTTAAAGATTATGCAAAAATTTATGTTTGATAAATATTATATGAGACTCTTTAGTGATGCTTAGTCATTGTATAAATCTAAGTACAATCCTTAAGTTTAGGTTTGAATGGAAAGTTAATTTAGAAGAAGACGTATTTCTTGATGATGGAAATATCTGTGAAGTTTTTGATATGGTTGAAGATTTTGATTGCATTTATTATTTGGCATAATTGATGAAAAAGAATTTATCAATAAGAGTATAAATTCAGTTATGAATAAATATGTGTTGTGACAGTGGATAAATCTATTGTCAATCATGGAATTGAACATTTTTGTGGCAATAATAATTAGCAAAAGAGAAGGTATAACTTCTTAAATTTTAAAAATTGTGATTATCATGTAAAGAATTACGGTGATTCTAATGGTGAATAGGACAACATGGATGAGTTCTTTGATAAAGAAGAATTAAGAGCTAAATTATATATTAAATACAAATTTTATATACCATCACGTGTGAAGATGAAGATAGAAGAATATAAACTGAAGTTGCATATCATTTAAACCATGACAAAGTTTTGGATAGAGATTGTTGTTTGAGATAGTGTTGAATACGAATTCAAGAGAGTTTAGTTCTAGGGAGGCAATATTAGAATAATTAAACCAACCATAATTAGAATTTCAGTAACTTTAGAATTCAATTTGTTATTAAGACTAGATTACAATTGATAATAAATTATTTATGAAATAAAGTTTGATTATGTTTTGATATTGAATTAGAATAGATTTTAGTAATACATTTGTCTATTTAAAGATAAGATCACTGCATGTTTGTATTGAGAGAGTTGTAATTTTCAAATAATATAATTAATTTTCTTTCCTAACTTTAAGATTGTTATGTTTTCCATATGAAAATTTTTCACCTTTATTTTTGTAACTTGCTTTTCTGACTAACGAATGGCATAGGCTTGTGGTGATTTGTGGGTAATCAAAATAGTGCATTTTTCCTTCACTCTTGGAGTGATCACAAAATTGTACGGCTTGTTAGATTCTTTTTTTTTTATCAAATATATTTTGAGTTCTTCTTTCTTGGATTGTGAGTATCTTACTTTTTATGTGGCAATACAACTCAAAGTACAAAACCGTATTATAATTGAATGTTACTTAAATTATGGTGGCCCATAAATAAAAACTCACACATTTATTGCAAGAACCACCAAATTTAAAGTAGTACAAAACTATTCTTATAATCCTCTGAATCGAATTTCTTAAAACCTCAAATACAAAAAAATAGATAATTACTTTAGTGAATGATTAGTTCATATTTCCAAAAAAAATAATATTTTTGTTAAATCAATAGAATTAGATCCGGGACAAGGAAACACACTGAGTTATCAAGTCAACTTGATCAATCAAATTCAAAACATAATCAAATATTTTCTGTCTTGTTAAAAATCACAATGTCATCAAACATCAAATCACTTGGCGGCTCTAAGGAGCCAACACTACCACCAACAGAGGAGGAAAAGCTTGATGAAAATTTACTAAAATAAAGAAAAAGAAAAAGCACACTTCAAAAATAGTAATCACCAATGTTAAAGAGAGTGGAAAGAAACATGCCAATAAAAAATGTGTAAAGTATGAACCAAATCAGGATACCTTTTAAAAGGAAGGAAACAAGGAGGAGATAGTCTACCTTTTGCAAACAATTTTCCAAAGTCTCTACCTTGATTTCTCTGATAGATTTTTTTTTTTGAGGTAATTAGAGGACGAATATTTTGGTATTTTAGCATTTTAGGGTGTTTATCATAATTTGGCTAGATTCTTTTTCAACTCTTTGATCTCAATCAATTAAATGACTTTTTGGACTTCTTGGATTTGACGATTGATTTTTTTTTTTCCCTAATCGTAGGTTGATATTGAAAACAGCTTGCTTGGAGAGTTCTCAAGTTCTATAATTCCAGTCACAGAGTAAGGGCCGTTGACACTTGTTGGGCATTTTCCAATTATGGATATAATTGCACCTCACTATTACATGAAATATAAGGACAGTATATATAATTTGAAGTTACTCCCCATTGTCCAGACAAAAAAACTTGGATAAAGCTTACTATTACATGAAACACAAGTACAATATACATAATCTGAAATTAGTCCCCTCCACAAGAGTTCTTGGATAAAGTTCCTAGGAAGAGTAAAGAAAAAGATAAGGAATCCAAGAGTTATTCCAATAATTTTCTCGAGGCATATTGATATGCTAAGACAAATAGAATATATCCATAAATTACTTATCATAAATATGGTTATCATAAGAACCCGAATAAGTGGTGTCTAGATTCAACTTCTTCAAAAAAAAATGTGGTATTCAATTATAGAATGATTTCAAAGGAAACCTATTATATAGTTAAGAATTAGTCTATTGTGGCTGTATTAAAATATTCAGCCATATATTTGAATTGGATATTGACTACAGAATTAAGAAATACCACTTGGAAAGGAGAGGAAAGAGATGATGGTTGTATCATTGTATAAGCAAGCCAAACAATAAGAGAAAACTCGCCATGCTATTTTATTGGTTGCATATAGGATGGTCAATACTAATAGTTTGCCTTTCGGATCTTATGAGGGGAAGGGGTTTTTTATTGGAAAAAATTCTTTTGGTCCAGATTATGACTTGAAAAGCCATTGTAGGGTTATTGGATGCCTATTAACGAATTTTTTCATCCCTGAGGACGTTAAACTTGTCCTGCCAATTGGGGATCATATATTTATTGTCAAGGTGGATGAAAAGTGGGGTGATATGGGTGATAACATCTTGAATTAATCAATTTAAAAGATTTAGTACCTATAGAGGGAACTTAGTTTAAAGATATAATATGACGACCCCACTTTCCACTAGAGCGTACCCTAGGGTTTAGCAGAGCGCCTGCCTGACTCTCATCAAAACTCACTATAGTCACTCCCAAAACAATATTTACTTTATCAATCCACCCAAAATAATCAACTTATATATAAACCAAAAGGGGTAAAGTAAGGATTGATCCACTAAATCTCATAGTACATATTTGTCTTCCAAAAAAAAAAATAACATTCATTCTATCAAACCATCCGAAATAATCTTACTTAAATACAGATCCAAAAGATTTAAATACTTATGATCTACTAGTATTCATGGTATAAATTTTGTCTGCAAAATAAAAGAAAGTACAAGATCGCAATTCAAGATCAAACTACCACTTATCTCAACTCCTTTCGCCCTCATGTCCTATAAGGAAAACAAATTAAAGGAATGAGTTTATGTCCAATGAGGTCCCAATCAAAATAATATGTTTAACAAATAGGCACATCTAAAATATATCATTCACATGTTACAAAGTAGTAAATCATTCAAGTCAAAGAATATGATTTGCTCCATAAGCCATTTCACTATCACTGCACACTCTGCCATTCTCCTCATTATACCCTCCAAAACAAGAAACAATACCCAATAGTACATTTCATTTCATTTTTGATGATCACCTCACTTTGTGGTAATACTCGAGTACACTGATCATCTACTCAAAGCTATCGACGAAGCAAACTAGCAATGAGTTTTGTGCTCCAGTTCAACCGATGTGGTAAAGTATACATTTAGTTTACAACCATGCACATTCATTTCAACATTTAAGATCATGAAATCTCATTTCAATTAGGTCGAGTTCGATAAAGTACACACTCGGTAGGTGATCAACAATTCATTTCATGTTACATGGAACAATAATACATTTAAACATTTTCAATCAAACAATCATTCACCAATCAAATCATTGAAGGCATTTAATCACAATTTGTACATAAGGAACACTAACCAATCTAAAATAAAGCTCAAGTTTTGGGTTCAGGGTTCTCTTCCACCTCTTCAAACCCTGTGATAAGTTATAAGGATTGTAAGTTATTTAATTGTCCTATACGTCAATAATTTTCCAAGTTTTTACTAAGTAAAACTTGAACTTGATAACTAAGTCTTTTAAGGTAACATTTCTCTCTTGTAAGTTGGTTGCAACTATCCTAAGTATTCGTAATAATATTTACCTTACATACAAGTTTTATTCTAGGTAAACCAGTTCATATTTTCCCTAAAATCTTACTTGTTTCACATCTGATAGGGTACAATTAATTGATATATTTGTTCCTATTTTCCCTTTTGGTTATACCAAATATTACTTTAATTGATTGATTCTACTTATATTTGGTATTTTGTGTTAATTGCTGGAATTAGAGCAAAACGTGCCTAATTGATGATTTTAAAGTAGGTTGCACGTGGATGCATTTGAGCTTAGGGTTCAAAGCCGGAAGTCGGAATAGACATCAAGCAATTTCCTAATTCAAGTCAAATTCCAAGTTGACAACGGCTGGAACTTTCCTATTTTGTACTCCATATTATTCACGATTAGGAAGAAAAAGAATTGTACCTAGAATAGGATTCTTATTTCTACTTTCCTATAGGAGTGGGATTTGTTTCTTTTGTTATTGGATTGATATTAGAAAACGAGAGTTCCATAGTTATAGGGAGTGGAGAGAATTGTGACCGCCCCACCTCCCCCTAAGGTGAACCAAAGGGTTTAGCGGACCATCTGCCCAACTCTCGCCAGGACTCACTACAAATCCTCAATCATATTACAAACCTCAAATAATTATAATTTAAGATCTCTAAAATAATAATACAAGCATTCATTCTTAAAACCTTAATTGAGGTCCAACAACAAATGATAATTAACTTACAAGAGTAAATCCTCAATAATTTCTATTAAAATTCCGATAATATCAATTTCAGGTACAATAAACCATTAACTTCACAAATTAATATTAAGCCTATACAAAAGTATGAAAATCCTAACAAAATAACTAAATCCTCGATCTACGATCCCCACTTCAAGACCTGTTAAGGAAAACAAACTGGGGTGAGCTAACACTCTGTGAGGCCAAGGAAAAAGAAACATGCAAGCACACGAGCAAAGAACACGGAATGAAGCAAGAAACTTGAATAACAAGTAATTTCGAAACATTTAGCAAATAGGGAATTTAAACATAATAAAAGGATACTGGAGCTCTCAGGAGCTAATCCACGTCTTGGCCGATCGATACACTTTTAGTTGACTCTCCGTCAACCCAAGTAACCATGTCCGTAGTACTCCACTTACTTCCTCCAACCACCATGACACCCTCTCGGATCCGTAACCAAACACGCACTTAAATGGCAATACTTAACAAGTATACCTAGCAAGACCCCAACTCTGGATCAAGCTATAACACTTCCCATGGTTTACCAAGCTTCTCGACCAAGCCCTTGCCGGCTCGAGTTACAAGGCTAGCCAATGGGTTGGGGCGTCCCCCCCACTATGGTCGATGAGACAAAGCGCCAATCGACATACTCAGTCATAACATTGAGACGGGATGAGCGGTACCTTCCACCCTAAAAGGGCGTGATACACTCTGCCGCTCAATGCTCACGAGAAACACTTTCATTTGCATTCACATATAGCACTTATCACTTATCAAGCAAGCAATCACATGAGAGAGAGAACAAGGCGATAAGGTACACCCTAACCTCATTAACTACTAAGTACGAGAAACATTTTATTTAAACACTTAACATGCACTTGACACTCACCAATGGTCGAGTGAAAGAGAAAGTCAAGTAGTTAAACGAGCTCCTCAGAGTCCTTGTAATTACCTGAGACATGTATGATCACGATCATTTAAGTGCACAATCAAGGCCAAGCAAAATTTTCAAGTCACTTTCAGGTTTATTGCACTATGAAGAAACTTTTGGGTTTATGGGCAGAATTCTTTGAAAAATTGTAACTTGAGTTATATAAGTCCAAAATTTACATGGTTGGTACCGTTGGAAATCTTATTAAAAGGGTTAAAACTTTGAAGAAGACACTTCAATGAGATTGTAAACCAAAACAGTCCAGAAATTCGTGTAAAATAACTGCTACAATGAAATACAGGACAGCCCAGGTTGGTTTTTCTGTCTACTTTAGAAATTTGCCAAAAATCGTAGGAAATGAATCAGCCCCTGAAATTTACACAGTCCAAATATCTATGACTCTAGTTTCAAACTCCACCAACAGCACTCAATTCTGAACTCTTGAGTAAGAAAATATAGCTGCCCAAACAAAACAAGTTGACATTTCTGAGATTTCCGGAATTCCATATTTGCAGGGCCATTTTTAGAGTACCATTTGAGTGACAAATTCTTGCTAAAAAATAACTAAATTTGGTACACTAACTCTAATATATATAGTCTAAGTTCATATTAAAATTCAACCAAAAAATCTCACGGGAAGATAGTTTTCTTAACTCCCAAAGTGCCTCAGCAAGTTTAAACCCAATCTGTGAAGTTTTGTCCTCTTCATCCATAAGCTTCTAAGATATTCAAATCAATACCAAATGCCCTAATTCTTGAAACCAAGATGGTATTAATCTTCCTAGGCCTAATAATGATAAAAAAAAATGCCATAAGTTTAGATCAAAACTTAGCACTAAGACATTTCAAGAGTTCGGACAGCATGTCCTCCTACATTCCAGATTTTGGCTTTCACCAGGTCACCAATTTTTACACAACTTTTGAAGGGGTTTGTGGGGGACAAATTACCAGCTTAATCCTCACCATTTACACATCACCTTCAGTCTTCAAGCTTGCAAAAACACAGCCGCAAAACAGAGGAAGCATAGCAAGATTTTCAGCCAACATTAAAGCTTCCAAAGCAGAATTTTCTCTTGCCATTCTTACTATAACTTTTGAGGGGCTTTTGTAGGGAAAATTAACAAATTAAAGCTCATCATTTAGACCATCATCTTAAAAATGAATAAACACAAAATAATGGTGTCAAAACAGGGCAAAATAACCCCAAAAGACAAGTAGTAATTTTGAACATTCAAATTCCAGATTTTAAACTTTCTTTGAAGAAATTTCAGTTTTGAGCAGTGTCTTTTAGAAAATCATAACTTGAGTTCTATATGTCCAAAAATTACGAATCTTGTACCGTTGGAAAATATATTCAATGAACTAAAACTCTCAAGAAGGCACTTATACCATATTTAAATCAAAAACCAATCAAAATCTAGTTTAAAACTGCTGTCACAGTGAAACCGAAGCCTATCAGTCTTGATTTTCAGTTCACTTTGAAAATTCGCCAAAATTCACAGAAATTGAACTAACCCTTGAAATTTATACTGCTAAAAGAACTTGTATTCTAGTTTTAAATGCAATAAACAGAAATCAATTTCAATACTCTAATAAGAAAATATAGTCATTTGAAGATGGGCCAAAAGCTGTCCTGTCACCTGCATTTTTTTTTTTCAGATTTGAAGTACAACTTTAAGACATTATTTGAATGACAAAATGGTACTAGAAAAACACCAAATTTTTCAAGCATAAATCTCAGAATGTAAAATACATTTTCACCAAATTTCATCCAAAAATTC
The DNA here is from genome assembly GCA_013103745.1 of Gardenia jasminoides. NCBI lineage: Eukaryota > Viridiplantae > Streptophyta > Magnoliopsida > Gentianales > Rubiaceae > Gardenia > Gardenia jasminoides. The sequence goes on from CM023101.1 coordinate 6,181,374, forward strand.
GCATGGGAAAGCTGCGATCAAGGCAACCAAAAACAGGGTAGCAAGCATTTTCTATCCTCTCGGTTTTCTCCTCTTCTTTTCCCTCTTTCATTTTGACAACAAAACACCACAAAAACACCTCACACATACACAATACATCATCAACAGCCCCAATTCATATATGGTGGGATTTCATAGAGCCCACATTCAACCAAATTCAACAATAAAATCTACTACAAAGAACCATAAGTTTTCCTAGCTAAAGAATGAAACAAAGAGCAAAGTTGATGGTGTTGAGCATTACTACCTCTCTTCCAACAAGAAGCTTGGCTTATGGTGGATGATCAAGCTCACAAAACCCTCAACTTCCAAGCTCAAAACCGGATATCCTTCCCTCCTAGCTGGACCGAATGCATCTCCAAGAGTTTCAACCAAATTCCCAAACTATTGATGGCTTCAATGGTGGCTTTGTGTTGGTGGTTTTGTGTTGATTATTGGAGAGGAAATGGAAGGGAAAATAAAGAGAGAGGGGCGGCTGTTTTGGAGTGAAATTGGGGAAGAAATGAAGAAGAAGGAACCGGCCAAGAGATGGAAGGAAGAAAGAAATGAGTGGTGGTGGTTTCTTTGACTTTTGGGGCTTTTGTGTGATATGGGTGAAATGAGGGGAAAATGAGTAATTTGACGTAAAATCACTTTTGTGGTATCGGATCAATTCACACGACACGCACTACGATCCCAGTTTCTCTCATTTATATATCCCGAATACACATTCTAATATTCGAAACTTACGTCGAATAGTTGATCCTAGACCCTAGTGCGAAAGTTAAACATTCAACCAATTTAAATCGAAAACATAGTTTAAATGTACAAAATGCATTTTAAAACTTTTCGTACCGTTACAGTTGATAAACGACATTCAAATAATTCAAACTAATTTAATGAAGTAATTTTTTTTTGAAAATATGGAATTTTGAAATTTTATGAATTAAATTGATGATTAAACAAGGTTTTAAAATAAAAGGAAGTAATGTATGGTGTAATTGCAATTAAAATGATCTAAATCAATTATTCAGTGAAAATAAATAAATAAATAAGCCGAATAAAATAAATTTTCGAGTCCTCACAAGAATAGTCTAAGGAGCAGGGGACGACTTCCGTTTGATGATTGTCTTTCATTAGTTTTGTTCTCGGGAAAAAGAAAAAGAGAAAAGAAGAATCGAAGCTTTTGTCTTCTTTTGCTCAGCAATCAGGAGAACATCGATTGGAAGTTTCAACCTCTTTTGCATGGCTCGTTCTCCATTAATGGAGAACTAATTTCATCTTTCTAGTCAAGGGGCAACTGAGGATTTGGTTCAACTATTACTGTGAGATCTAATCGATTTTTATTTATTCCTTCTATTCATGATATTTGTACGTTTTCTGCTTTTATTGATTATGGTGATCATGTGTGGTTAAATAAGTGCGCAGTATTTAATTATGCACGTAATCTATTTGCTAATTAGAGTAGTTGAATCCGTAATGTTTGATTACTCTAATCTCGGTAGCAACTGACATAATTGGGTTTGTGTCAGGAAAACATATAATCTAATTTAAATAAACCTTCGTAGCATGTTTATTAATTAGAATAGGGTTTTTCTAACTTTTAATGCAATCAGAAAATTAAATCCTATGGTCGTACTTAGGATTATTTTCTATATTAGGGAAGTAGTCAATGGTCGTACCTTGACCATCAGAACAGTAAGGAGAGACTGCTGTCAGATCGTATTGGCAGTGAAAAACCTATTTGTTAATGAATATTAGAGTTATATTTGTATCAATGATCAGTTATTTGAACCATTGTAACCTTGGCTAGAGCGTTCCCTATCTGATATCTCCTTTAATTATTTTCTGTGGCAATTTATTACTTTTAATCATTTTGTTAAATCTTGAGTCTTTGAAATCCTCCTATTTTTTACGATTTGAAAAGAAATGTATTTTCCCAATTCCTGTGGAGACGATTCTATTTGCCATTATACACAAGTTAATTAATTATGGTATATCGGATCAAGCATACTTTTTGGAATTAGGGTGAAGCAAGTAACCCATTGCACATCCGAAATTCCTACTCCAGTACCTGGAATTGGATATTGCTATTTTTGTTGGCAAGTTAGGTTTATTGATTTTTATTACACAGGTTCGACACCTATCAATTTTTGGTGCCGTTGCCAGGGACTGGTGTCTGAATTATTCGTTCCTTTTTGAGTTTTAGTTTATTTTATTTTATTTTTATTCTTATTTTGTTTATGGTACTTTTGCTAGTTTATGTCTTATTTTTCCCACACAGGTGAATTGATATACGATCCTGAGGTTGAGAAAACAGCACGTAGGCTAAGACAAGAGACCAGGAAACACAAGGAAGGACAGTCATCTACGACATATTCTGGGCTTAATTTGGAAAAAGGAATTGCTGGAATCTCTAACTGACTACTCTAGTGATTTGGAGCAAGATGAGTACATTATGGCCAATACTAGGACACTCAGGGAATTGACTGCTCCTGATTTGACCCAACAGCCCTTTGCATTACTTTCCCAAATTTAGCTGAAAATACTTCTTTTGAGTTAAAATCTGACTTGATTCACCTCTTACTATCATTTCATGGATTTTCAGGTGAAGAACCCCATAAGTACCTCCAGGAATTTGACATGGTTTGCTCGGTATGAAGCCGTCTGGGGTTACTGAAGAACAAATAAAACTTAGAGCATTCCCTTTTTCCCTTAAGGATGCAGCTAAAGACTGGCTATACTACCTACTGGCAGGCAGTATCACAACATGGGTGCAACTGAAGAAGAAATTCTTGAAAAAATACTTCCCTGCTTCCCGAGCTGCTAGTCTACGAAAGGAGATATGCGGCATAAAACAGCACCCCGAAAAATCCATGTATAAGTACTGAGAGAGATTCAATAAGTTGTGCACTAGATGTCCACAATATCAAATTAGTGAGCAATTATTGATTCAATATTTCTATGAGGGACTTCTACTATTTGATCGTAATATCATTGATGCTGCAAGTGGAGAGGCATTAGCAAATAAGATTCCTAACCAAACATGGGTGCTAATCGAAGAAATGGCAAAAAATTCCCAACAATTTGGTTCCCTTGAGAATACACCCATCCGTAGAGTAAATGAGGTGGAGGTGTCATCTATGCAACAACAGTTGTCCGAATTGACATCCTTTGTTCGACAGCTAGCTGTAGGAAACTCTCAACAAGCCAAGTTGTGTGGGATTTGAGCAAATGTGGGGCATTTCATTGACTCATGCCCAATGCTACAAGAAGAGGGAGCTGAGCAAGTGAATATGGCTGGTGGCGTGCCTGCGTCCCGAAGACAATATGACCCATATTCAAACACATACAATCCAGGGTGGAGAGATCATCCCACTTTCAGCTATGGGAACAAGCAGCTGAGTTCATTTCCAAATCGCCCTCCAGGATTTCAATAATCATACCAGCCCAAGCCTCAACCTCCCCCCTCTAGTTCAGCCAATACGTCTCTTGAGGATATAGTCAAGAGTTTAGCTTCTAACACCTTGCAGTTCTAGCAAAAAACAGACTCCAGCATACAGAATTTACAGATGCAAATGAGTCAGTTAGCAACTGCTGTTAATCGTTTAGAAGCCAAGATAGATGGGAGATTACTCTCACGGCCTGAGATGAATCCCAAGAATGTGAGTGCTATGACTCTCAGAAGTGGGAAAGAGGTTGAAGGTCCCAACCCAGCGATTCCCAAGGACAAAAATGAGGATCAAATTGAGAGGGAATTAGAAGAAGAAGGATTGGGCAAGAAGACTCCTGAGGTGATCCCTGACTCGGTTATCACAACTAAGGCTACTCCACCACTTTTCCCTAGTAGGTTGGAGAAGCCAAGGAAGCAAGAGAATGAAAAAGAGATCCTAGAGATGTTTTGTAAGGTGCAAGTAAACATCCCTCTATTGGATGCAATCAAACAAGTGCCCAAATACCCCAAGTTCTTGTGCGTTAATAAAAGAAAATTGAGAGAAGATGAACGAGTTGTGGTCGATGAGAGCATATCAACCGTGCTGCAAAGGAAGTTACTACCGAAATGTGGAGATCCAAGTATGTTCTCTATCTCATGTGGAATAAGGAACACTAAAATTCGAAATGCAATGCTAGATTTAGGAGCGTCAATTAATCTGATACCAAAGAGTATTGATGCCTCCTTAAATCTAGGACCATTGAAGGAAACTAGGATCATAATTCAATTAGCGGCTCATACTAATGCCTACCCTGATAGGCTAATTGAAAATGTTTTGGTCCAAGTAAATGATTTGGTATTCCCTGCTGACTTCTATGTACTTGACATACATGACGAACACTCCCCTAATCCAACACCTCTGATATTAGGGAGACCCTTTTTGAGCACTGCTGAAACAAAAATCGATGTAAAAATGGGTACCCTCACAATGAAATTTGATGGGGAGGTGGTTCACTTTAATATCTTTGGCATTATGAAATATCCGTCTGAATCTCATTTTGTTTTTGTTGCAAGTGCAATTAACCCTGTAGTCCAGGAAGTTTTTGAGTTGAATGGTAGGGATGAGTTAGAGGTTGCTTTAACCAAGCATCTCGAGTTTGAAGCAACTTATGATGTGGAGTTAAGTGCAGAGTTGAGGCACATGGTTGGGGCACTACATTCACTGGCAGCTACTACAAGTAGGTGTGACCTGGCACCCCTATTTATACCCAAATCTCATCAGATATTGTTACCCTCTATGGTGCAGGCGCCAGTGGTAGAATGAAAGCCTCTGCCAAATCATCTCAAGTATGCATACCTTGGTGATGGAAAAACTTTTCCAATCATAATCAACCGTGCAAGAGGAAATGCTGATAAGAGTGCTCCGAGAACACAAGGAGGCAATAGGATAGTCCATAGCTGATATCAAGGGTATAAGTCCCTCCTTATGTATGCATCGGATTAGGCTTGAAGAGGATGCAAAGCCGGTGCGATAAGCATAAAGAAGGCTAAACCTGATGATGATGGAGGTGGTGAAAAATGAAATACTCAAACATCTCGATGTAGAGATAATTTTTGCCATCTCCGATAGTCAGTGGGTTAGCCGGGTGCAAGTAGTCCCGAAGAAAGCTGGAATAATGGTAGAAGAAAATCATGAGGGTGAACTTGTTCCAATTTGAAAACTTACCGAATGGCATCAGAGTATAGACTACCTCAAGCTCAATGCAGTGACAAAAAAGGACTATTACCCTCTCCCTTTTATTGATCAGATGATTGAAAAATTGGCCTGTCGAGTTTACTATTGCTTTTTAGATGGTTTTTCAGGTTATTTCCAGATTGCCATAGCACCAGAAGACCAAGAGAAAATGACATTCACGTGCCTCTTCGATACCTTTGCCTATAGAAGAATGCCCTTCGGACTGTGTAATGCGCCTGCAACTTTTCAAAGATGTATAGTAAGCATCATTTCTAAATATGTAGAGAAAATAATAGAAGTATTCATGGATGACTTCAATGTCTACGGTGACAGTTTTGATGAGTGTCTTGACAATTTGACCCTAATTTTGAGAAGATGTATTGAAACTAACCTAGTGCTTAATTGAAAAAAATGTCATTTTATGGTTGAGCATGGGATAGTTTTGGGTCACGTGGTATCTTCTAAGAGCATTGAAGTAGACAAAGCCATGATAGATCTTGTTTCTTCCCTACCTTATCCCGCAAGTGTGCGGAAAGTGCTTTCTTTTTTGGAACATGCAGGTTTCTATCGAAGATTCATTAAAGATTTCTCAAAGATTGGAGCTCCTTTGTTCAAACTTTTGCAAAAGGATGTGCCATTTGAGTTCAATGATGGTTGCAAGAAGGCATTCAACAAGTTGAAAGAGCTATTGATCTCACCACCAATTATTCAACCTCCAGACTAGAGTCTCCCATTTGAGATTATGTGTGGTGTAAGTGACACAGCAGTGGGAGCGGTCTTGGGGCAAAAAGTTGGAAAAGCCGCTCATGCAATCTATTACGTTTTGAAGGCATTGAATGGAGCCCAATTGAGTTACTCCACCACAGAAAAGGAGCTCTTAGCTGTTATTTTTGCCTTGAAAAAATTCAGATCTTACTTGTTAGGGGCTAAAGTGATTGTTTATTCTGATCATGCAGCGTTGCGGTATTTGATTACCAAGAAAGAAGTAAAACCAAGGTTGATTCGGTGGATATTATTACCGCAAGAGTTTGACCTTGAAATTTGAGATAAAAAGGAGTAGAAAATCTAGTTGCTGATCATCTGAACCGTTTGCCTATTACAAAGGATGATTTTCCTTTAAGGAAGACTTTTGCTGATGAGCATTTATTTTCTGTTCAATCATCTCTTCCTTGGTATGTAGATATGATAAACTACTTGGCCATTAATCAGTTTCCTGCAGGTTGGTCAAAGGCGAAAAAGGACAAGCTAAAGAGTGATGCTAAATACTTCATCTAGGATGACCCCTACCTTTGGAAGCATTGTGTAGATCAAGTGATGCGCCGATGCGTAAGTGAATCCGAATTTAACTCCATTTTAAAATTTTGCTATTCTTATACATGTGGGGGTCATTTTGGGCCTAAAAGAACAGCCCCTAAGATGTTAGAGAGTGGTTTTTATTGGCCTACCTTGTTCAAAGATACATACTTGTTTTGCAAATCTTGTGATAGATGTCAGAGGGTAGGTAATCTTTCCCATCGAGACCAAATGCCTCAAAACCCCATGTTCTTTTGTGAAAATTTTGAAATATGGGGTATTGACTTTATAGGGCCATTTCCATCTTCCTATGGTTATCTGTATATTTTACTAGTTGTTGACTATGTTTCGAAGTGGGTGGAAGCAAAAGCCACCCGGAATAACAATTCCAAAATAGTTACAGATTTTGTGAAATCTCATATTTTTGTTCGCTTTGGAATACCGAGAGCCATGGTTAGTGATAGAGGAAAGCACTTTTGCAATAGGGTGATTGCAGCTCTACTCCACAAATATGGGGTCATTCACAAAGTTTCTACATCTTATCACTCTCAAACGAATGGACAGGCTGAAACTTCTAATAAAGAAATTAAGTCCATTTTGGAGAAGATGGTTCGTCCTGATAGGAAAGATTGGAGTTCAAGATTGGAGGATGCGCTCTGGGCCTACAGGACTGCATATAAGGCACCTATTGGGATGTCCCCCTATAGGTTGGTTTTTGGGAAGCCGTGCCATCTGCCTGTGGAATTGGAACACAAGGCGTTCTGGACA